>BTHU01000001.1:44312369-44912369 GCA_036184795.1 Tokudaia tokunoshimensis
TCCTCATATTTAGAAACTAGAAATCGGTACCAGTGTGTGAGGGGATTTTCTGGGCAAGGAAGGACATTTGAAAGGATTAATTAGTAGTGCTGGTGTGTGCTAAGGGCTTAAGATGTTGTCTGTCTCCATTATTCATACTGCAAAAACTCACAAGTCAAAAGAAAACCTAGGAGACTCTGGATTCAACAATGAACATTAATTCACCCTAAACTGAGTAATATGCAGGAACCATGTACTATATCATAAACATAAAACTGGAAAGAACAAAATGATTTCTAAGTGATAATACATAAAACAACACTAAGAACTTTTATGGGAATAAATAAATATCTATTTGTCAGCAAAGGAAAATTTTCAGTGTATCATAAAAATAGCATTAGATATTCAAATTAATATAAAAGAGAACTGCATGGTAAACAATTAACCAATCAAATGAGACTCATACCTGATGTACCTTAAAATCATCACAGACTATCAAAACACCTTTTCCATGTGTTTAAAATAAATAGATACAGAAATATATATATCCCAAATCAAGAATATTGACAAATCCTGAGATTCATACAGAGACCATTAATGACTCAATGACCCAAAAATGTATAGAAGGAAGGAAGAGCGAACTTGAGCACAGAACGGTGGAAGCCACCTGTGAGGAAACATAGAGTGGCTATAAAGAAAAGAAGGAAAAAGTAAGAACAGAACTACTTTAATGTGCCTAAAGATATGTAATGGGATATGATGATGTGGTTGTGGTGAGGGGACAGAAGATGATGATAACAAATATGCTCTAAATTTGATAGAAAAACTATTAAGTAGCCGCAAATTCTAACCATAAGAAATGAATAAAACAAGATGTAGACTTATCAGCTAGTTCACAACCAGTGACAAGAAGAACATCTGAATGCTCACAAGAAAACAAGAGTTGTGTTGTGAATAAAGAGCATGGAAGATGGATATTAGACTCAATGCAAGTGAGAAGACGCTGAGAGAATATTTTTGCAGCTCCTGATAGAAAAAAAAAACTGTCAAGTTAGAATTCTATTTAGTCAAACTATTCTTCAAACCTAAGACATGTTTCCAGACACAGGAAATAAAAAAAAAATTACTCAATAGCAAACAAGCCCACTGAGTGAGTATCTATGTATCTATCTATGTCTCTAGGTATGTATGTATGTATGTATGTATGTATGCATGTATCTATCTATCTATCTATCTATCTATCTATCTATCTATCTATCTATCTATCTATCATCTATCTATCTATTATATATTTATCTTCTATCACTTTATATAGCTGTATGTTGGGATGGTTACTGCAATAAGCTAATAGAGATATCCACCACCTTCCATGTTGTCTCCTGTGTGTGGTGAGAACATTTAGAACAGTCCTCTTAGCATATCTTTTTATTTTTTTAAACTTTTTTTTATTAGCTATTTTCTTTCTTTACATTTCAAATGTTATCCCCTTTCTTGGTTTCCCCTCCGAAAGCTCCCTATCCCATACCCTCCTCCCCCTGCTCACCAACCCACCCACTCCTGCTTCCCAGGCCTGGTATTGTATTCCCCTATACTGGAGCATCAGCATCGAGCCCTAGCAGGGCCAAGGGCCTCTCCTCCCTTTGATGTTCAACAAGGCCATCCTCTGCTACATATGCAGCTGGAGCCATGGGTCCCTCCATGTGTACTCTTTGGTTGGTGGTTTAGTCCCTGGGAGCTCTGGGGGTACTGGTTGGTTCATAGTACTACCAGAGTACCCAGCTATACCTCTCCTGGGCATATATCCAGAAGATTCTCCAACATGTAATAAGGACACATGTTCCACTATGTTCATAGCAGCCTTATTTATAATATCCAGAAGCTGGAAAGAACCCAGATTTCCCTCAACAGAGGAATGGATACAGAAAATGTGGTACATTTACACAATGGAATACTACTAAGCTATCAAAACAATGAATTTATAAAATTCTTAGGCAAATGGTTGGAACTAGAAAATATCATCCTGAATAAAGTAACCCAATCACAAAAGAACACACATGGTATGCACTCACTGATAAGTGGATATTAGCCCAGAAGCTTGGAATACCCAAGATACAATTCACAGACCATATGAAACTCAAGAAAAAGGAAGACCAGAGTATGGATACTTTGGTCTTTCTTAGAAGGGGGAACAAAATACCCATGGGAGGAGATACATAGATAAAGTATGGAGCAGAGACTGAAGGAAAGACTATCCAGAGTCTGCCCCACCTGGGTATCCATCCCATATACAGTCACCAAACCCAGACACTATTGTGGATGCCAACAAGTGCTTGCTAACAGGAGCCTGATATAGCTGTCTCCTGAGAGGCTCTGCCAGTACCTGACAAATACAGAGGGGGATGCTCTCAGCCAACCATTGTTCTGAGCACATGGTCCCCAATGAAGAAACTAGAGAAAGGACCCAAGGAACTGAAGGAGGATATTTCAATTGTACGGCACAACACTAAGACCTTTCATCACCACACTGAATGTTCTGTCTTCAGATGAATGTTTTTGAAAATTCTAAAATAATACTTGTCACTCCAGAATAATTCTATATCTGCTAAATAGATGTAACTTTCAATTTTAAACAAAACAATCTACTCTCAGGTGGCTCAGCAAATGCAATTAAGTATTTAAGAAAAAGATATATTCCAGTAGCACTATAAAATAAAATTAAAGGGGCAGTGAATTTTTGATGCTAAAACTTCTACCCAAATCAAATATACATATCACCACAAAAGAAAACCTAATATATATCATTGAAATGCATGGGGAAATAGTAAGCAACATTTTATAAAAAATAATCCAATAATTCACAAAGCATACAATACACAGGATAAAGTGATGTTTATCTCAGGAGCTCAGTATCAATTGATGTATTTCTTTACATAAGCAACAACAAAAAATAATAAAATCTTACCTAAGTAAATACATGTAAGAACATGTTTGAAGAAAATCCAACTCTGTTTTTGGTCACACTAGAAGAAAAGAAGTTCCTTATTTTGTCAAAGGCTTCTTATAAAAACGTCCAATGAACATAATATTAAAGGTGAAAGTGCTCCCACACTAAGGTGAAAGCAAGATGGAAATGTTGCCGTCAAAAAATTTTCACTCCTTTTTGCATCGGAAGTTCTTATCTAACAGTCAGGTAAAACCTTACAGTAGATCCTCCTATTCCAGTCCCCTTACCCCCATCCATCTGTAATGATCTATTTTTATCTTCCCTTCCGAGGGAGATTCAACACACCCTCCTCCCCCTCCCCAGTCTCTTACTATACCCTTAACCTCTGTAACCACAGAGGATGTATCCTGATTATTGTAGACTTAACAGCTAAAATCTATATATGAGCTAATACTACCATATTTGTCTTTTGGGGACTGGGTTATTTCACCCAGGATGATTTTCTTAATCTCCACCCATTAACCTGTGAATTTCATGATTTCATTTTTGCAAGAGTTGTGTAATATCCCATTGTGTAAATGTACCACAGTTTCCTTATGCATTTGTCCATTGGCGGATATCTAGATTGTTTCTAATTTCCAACTATTGTAAATAAAGCAGCAATGAACATGGTTGAGCAAATGTCTCTGTAGTAGGAAGTAGAGACCTTTGGGTATATACTCAAGAGTGGTACAGCTACATCTTGAATTAGATTTAGTCCCAGTTTCCCAAGGAACCACCACACTGATTTCAATAGTGTCAGTACACATTTCAAAATCGTCCAGCAATAAAGGAGTGTTCTCCTTGTTCTGCATCTTTATCAGCGTGTGCTGTCTGTCACTTGGGTTGGTGATCTTGCCATTCTGACTGTTAAGAAGAAACCTCAAAGTATTTTCAATTTGCATTTCCCTGATGGCTAAGGATGTTGTACATTTCGTTAAGCATTTCTCAAGCATTTGATTTTCCTCTGTTGAGAATTCTTGATGCCTAGTGACCTATTTCCTTCAATTAGGCTCCACCTCCTAAAATTTCAAGAACATTCCCAAAGAATGTTACTAGCTGGGGATGTTTAATATGCAAGCCAACCGATCGTCTATGTAAAACTTTGGAATCTCCAAAAACCTACTCACAGTAATAAATGAATTTACTGAGGATGTACAGTTAATTGATAAGAAATGAAATTGCATTGTTAAAAGCAAGAACCAAACTAATGAAAATGGAAACTTCAAAGGAACTTCTTTCACAGTAGCAGAAAAATACAGAATACTGATGTATTGTTTATGTTTTCCCATTGCTGTGGCAAAGAAAATGACAATCAGCATGGAAAGATGGGTTTATTTGGCTCATGATATGGGGTGGTGCAGTCTATAATGGCGGGGAAGGAAATCATGTCGAGGAAGTATGAGGGGTGTGCTCATATTGCATCCAAAATCAGGAAGCGATGAGAGAGATGGAATGTTGGAGCTTAGATGGCTTCCTCCTCTTGCTGTATTAGCATGACATTACCCACCATCTTGAGAATAGGTCTTCCCTGCTGAGTTAAACTTTTATGAAATATAAGATATGTCTTCTAGTTGATTCCTAATCTAGTCAAACTAGCAATGAAGTTTAACCATCATGGCTTCAAACCAAATATCACCATTACATATAAAATGCAAACAATAACATTTCTAAAATAAAAGAGTGAATATTTGGGGGCTTTGAATTAGACAACATTTTCTTTTAAAAGATCACAAAGACATGATCTGGAAAAAAAGATATATTGGACATCATTAAAAAATAAAATAAATAACAACACTAAGGTTCTTATCTTTAAGTGTCACTGCTGAGAGGGTGAGAAGATGAGTCACAGACTGGGGAAGATATTTGAAAAGTACAAATCTCATAAAAGACTAGTATCCAGAATAGCTAAAGAATCTTCGAAATCCAAAATGAAAACCGAAACATTCAGGCAGATGCTTCACCAAAGCAGATATAGGAAGGAAAGAAAACAGCTCTAAAGCTTCTCAAAGCCATTAATTCTTAGAAAATACAAATTAAAATGCAAGATAATATTAAGCACAGAATAGAGTGAGTACCATTACAACTGGGTATGCCAAGTGTTGGTGATGATGTAGTGTAATTAGAAGACACAACACACGTTACTATTTAAAATAACACTGTAGAGAACAGTTGTGTGGATTCTCGCAGAAGAGAGCAAGGTTGAGAGGAAACACGAAGCGAAGGGGGGTGGTGAGGTCAGGGAGAAGAGGGGTAGCCAAGGGAATATGCTCTTTGAAAGTACATCTGTTCCTTTCTTGCTTCCTGGCCTTTACAGACTCACACTCTTACTCAAACACATAAATCTAAAAATTCAAAGCTAGCATCTACACATGAGAACAAACATATGGTGTTTGTCTTTCTGGGCCTGGCCTCCCTTGCTCAGTATAATATTTCCAATTCCATTCATTTTAATGCAAATTTCATAATTTCTCTTTTCTTTATAGTGGGATAGAATCCTGTTGTACACATGTACCACATTTCCAAAATCCATTCAGCCACTGATGGATATCTAGGCTGATTCCACTTCCTAGTTATTTTGACTAAATCAGCAATGGGCAGGGATCTTTGTCTCAGGATACAGTCTTTCAGGAGTGCTTTACCTGGGCGATATAGATAGTCTAGTTTTACCCCCACACTGATTTCCACAGTGCTTGCACCAGTTTATCTTTCTCCACAGCCTCACCAGCATTAGTTGTCATTTGTTTTCTTGATCACAGCCATTCTGAATGAGATGAGATAGAATCTCAAAAGTGCTTTTAATTTAACTTTCCACAGGGATTAAGGACGTTGGACACATTTAATAATAGTTGTTAGGGAGCTGGAGAGGTAGTGGAAGCCTTAAGGAGGATAGGGAATAAAGTATATGGGCTATGAAAGTGGGGTCACAAAAAATGGTGGTTATAAAGTACCTGGGGAAAGGTTGACAGAGAGAGGTGAGGGAGGGCTAGCCAAAACTGTACATGAAAAAAATGAAAATTCACTTCTTTAAAAACTGTCAAAAATGATTTGTATTAAAAAAAACTCAGAAAGATTGAATGAAGAAACTCTGTGTGAATATATAACACCGCCCCTAGAAACTGTAGGTTTCAAAAGGAAAGTAAAGCACCATATAAGAAGCACCTCTGTTGCTTTTGGTTATCGTACAAAACTAGATTGGAAGGCTTCTGACTGAAGACACAAAACATTTTAATCTATGGAACACAGAGAAATCAAGCTGGAACTGAATGAAAATGTCTTCTCTCCCAGCGAGTGTTCACAGTACTAGGTGATATGCAGGCAACTGGGTATAAAAGGTTAAAGGTCTAACTCAGATGCGCTTCCTACATTCTAAAATACAGATCTGCTGGACAGGATAGGCCCACTAGTACAATGAAGGCATTAGGGGACACTAACTACTTGCTACTTTCCCACTATTAGGGGACAACCAACTACTTCTTACTTTCCATTTAGGCCCATTTCATAGGAAGAGATTCATGGCTTTTACTGTAAACCTATTCAAAAGTTCATGCATCCTGTTCCACCCCTACCCCTTCTTTTTACCTAGTGTCTCTTGGTCTACAGATTGTAGCTTGGTTACTATTTAGTTAATGGTTAACATCAAATTTTAAATGACTACTTACCATATTTTTCTTTCTGGTTCTGGGTGACAGCACTCAGCATGACTTTTTCTAGTTATATTCATTTTCTTACAAATTTAATGATGTAATTGTTTTTAATAGCTCATTAATATTCCATTGTGTAAATGTGCCACATTTTCTTTGTCCATTTTATTATTAATGAATATCTAAGTTGTTTTGAATAAAGGCACAATAAACATAGCTGGACAAATGTCCTCGTGGTAGGTTGGAACAATGTGATAGTTTGTATATGCTCAGCCCAGGAGTGGCACAATTAGGCTGTGTGGCCCTGTTGGAGTAGGTGTGTCACTGTGGGTGTGGGCTATATGACCCTCATCCTAGTTGCCTGGAAGCCAATATTCTCCTAGTAGCCCTATGATGAAGATGTAGAACTCTCAGCTCCTCCTGAACCATGCCTGACTTGATTATTATGGACTGAACCTCTGAACCTGTAAGACAATCCCAATTAAATGTTGGCCTTATAAAAGTTTCCTTCGTCATGGTATCTGTTCACAGCAGTAAAACCCTAACTAAGAAAGAAATTGGTACCAGGAGTGGGATATTACTGTGATAGGCCTGATCATTCTTTTGTTTGAAATAATGTGGATTTTGGGTCTTTGGACTGTAAAGCAGTGGAATGCTTTAAATGGGGCTTAATGGGCCATCATATTAGGAATATAGAAGACATTGTTGCAGAGACTGATTTGAACTGTGCTGACCTTGTCCAAGAGGTTTCAGGGGAGAAGACTGCTTTTGTGGTATTTTGATGAAGAATGTGGGTACTTTTTGCCCTTGCCTGAAGAGTTTGCCTGAGGCTCAGGTGAAGAGACTCAGATTAATTGTATTGACAATGGAAGTCTCAGAAATACCACCATAGAATTTGTAGTCCTCCCCATCACTGTTTGAGACAGTTTCTCATAGAACTTGGAACTTGTCCTTTCAAGTCAGCACTTCTCCAGCATGCGTTTGTCTTTGTCCCCCACCCTAGTGCTGTGTAATAGGCATGCAATGCTGCACCTGCTTTTATATGGGTATTGAGGATCCATACTCAGATCATCATGCTTTTGTGCAATCACTTTACCCACAGGGCATTCTCTATATTCCTGAGGTTTATTCTTGAAATTTTTATAACATTATAAACCTTCTTTTAAAGTACTGATTTGCATTCTTTTGAGTCCATGATTTTTCTTTATCTTTATGGAGCTTCTGGGAATATCATATTATTATTAATCAAGCATTTAAAAAATCTTTATGTAGATGCTGGGAGTTTCATGTTTTCAAGGATATATAGAGAAAAAAGAGATGTATTTCCATTGTTTTTACCATTTCCTTTATATAATATATCATCTTTAATATGGCAGCTCGCCAGTTTTGCTGGTTGATGAAGCCATCATCGTTTCATAAGACTTGAATTTTGTAATTTTTGTTCTTGAGTTTAAGGTTTTCAGGTTTAAGGTTTCCAAACATACTCCTTCCAGAAAAACTTCTGATTTATGTTTTAATAAAGAAGTCTTTTTATTGCATGATGTCTGCTGAATGACATATGTGTACTCCGTGGTGTAATGCTTTGTACATCCTGTATTAAAATTGGCCAATTTGTTGCTAAAATATTTACAACAGAAAGTTCCACTGGATAAGATACATCCTGTGCAAGAAAATCACATTGGGATTGGTGTAAATGCGAGTGACTGTTTATATGCTGGAATTAGGACAAGGCTCCTCTTTATGGTTGCAGTGACAGGCCAGGTGGGAACTGGGTCAGCAGTGGAAGACTTGATGATGTTTCACACTTATGCTGACATTCCAAGTAATGTTTATGGTGTTTCCTGAATCCTGGGAAACTTACTTGTGACTATAACACTGAAGAAACATGAGTACCTGCCTACAGCACCCATGACCTTCCAATAATTCCTCATTGAGAGTAACCAATTGCCAGTTTAGGTTTAGTAAGTAAATGTTAACCATCTATGCTTATAAGTGTCAAAATAAGTGTTTGTTAATAAACAGGATAACCATGTGTTGTTGGTTAGATTAAACTGTCAACTTGACATGGTCTATAATCACTTGACAAGAGAGTCTTAAGAAGAATTATCTAGATCAGGTTGGCCTGAGGGCATGTCAGTAGGGTGTCATCTTTTTAATTGATCCAGGTCACTGTGGGTGGCACTGCTCCCCAGGCTGGACCCTGAACTGATTAGAGTGAAGAAATTTAACTAAGCAGCAAGGAAGCAAGGATTCAGGTATTCATATTTTCGCTGTTGTAGATATGACACTTTAAATTCTTGTCTTGACTTTCCTGTAATGACTGTAATCTGAAATTGTATGCAGGATAAATCACCTTACCTTCCTTTACATTAATTTTTATCAGGTTATTTGTCACAGCAACAGAAATGAAAGTAGGACACTTGATCATTTGACATTGGTCATTTGATCCATTACATCAGCTGATATTTTTGGAGTACTGTGTAAGGACCTTAAGATGCCAGCTAAGTATATTTCAGAAGTTCTCATGAGATTTTCTATATTGTCTTTTACAATCAGCTCCCTTTTGGTTTAGTTGCAGTGCTTAGCACAAGTCTTATTGTTTAACAAACAGAACGTACAGCAGAAGAGACAGTTTGAAGCTATATCCTTATTGTGTGAGCTCTAGGGCCCTTGGGATCTAATGAGACTTCTGTGAAACATGGTCAGTTACCTACCTGATCCTCTGAGGCTAGTGCTCATCTGAGATCCAAAATACTGTAGAAACTCAGGAATGCACTGTCTAACACTGCATTAGTGTCCATATCTGTGTCTCTGAAAAAGACCCTCATACAAACAGTGTGAAGGGAAATGTTTACTTTGGCTGATGTTTCCAGTGGGATATAGGTCATTATGGTGGGGAAGACACAGCAACAGGATCAGGAAGCTGGTTGATCACATTGCATCAGCATCCAGGAAGCTGACAGGTAGTAGAGCCTAGCTTATAAAACTTCACAATCTACTTCCAGAGTGATCCTTATTCCACCAAGTCATATTCTAAAGGTCTCATTTCCTTTCTGAACATCATCTATAACTGAGGGCCAGGGGTTCAAATATGTGACCCTAGGAGCAACATTTCATATTCAAATTACAGCTAAACACTTTATATAACCACTTATAAAGAGAAGACATATTTTGGGGGGGTATAGCTTTAGAGGTTCTAATTCATGTGTAATTGATATGGGGCCTATGGGGAAGCATCTCATCATGGCTGATGCATTTGGCAAAGCAAAACTGTTAGCTTGAGGGTTGGCAAACAAGACAAATAAGGCCAAAGGGAAAGGATCCCATGATTCCTTTTGCAGGAATATATCCAATAACCAAGGACTTTTCATTAGAATTTCATCCCTAGAAGCTCTACCACCTCCCAGTAGGGTCAAGCTGGGGACTATGCATTAATATAGACCTTTGGGGGACATTCCAGACCTTTACTACAGTAAACATTCATTATCAAGTTATCAAGTTATATAAGAATTGATCATCTAAATCCATCTTTTCCAAGTAGGAAAGCAAGGAATGTTGATGCTCAGAAACTATGTCCTAATTTCAACAGCAGGGTATGATTTCAAACACAGGAAAGGGGTGAAGAAAGCCCATGGTGCTCTGGCTTCCCCAGGTTTAGTGAGACATTACATAAGGACTTGTTGAAGTTGGAAAGTATGGCGCAAAGTGTCTTCTGAAGGCCTTTGAAGTTTATTTTAGTTCTTGTTCTGTCATTTCTATGATCCATTTTTATAGATGATTTTTTTACAGGGTCTCATGTAGACCATATTGACCTAAAATCTAGTATGTAGCCCAGGCTTGCATCAAACTCAAAACCCTCCCTCCCCCAATCAAACAATTTCTACGATTATAAGCATGTATATTTCTCCCAGCCACACTGACCCTATTATAATTACTTTGAAACATTTTAATATTTGTTTTCTGAAGTCAAACTTTGATAGATCTAATAACTGTTTTGACTATGTGCAAGTTACTAACTTTTCTATTTACTTTGATACAATTCTTGCTATGTAGCCTCTTTGGCGTCTAACTCAACATCTTCTTACCTACCATATAAGAAGATATGCCTATATCACCATGCCAAGCTAATCATTAGATTCTTAGGAACTCAGCTTCTCCTTTAATAAGAATAGTAAGCGTAAGAGTATATATGTAGGGTTGTTATTTAAGTCTTAAACTCCTGCTATTATTACTATCATTAATTTTCTAAAATGTACCAAGTGCTGACATAGAAACTTGAATGATAAATGTAAGGAGTCAGCATGGATGCCACACACTAAGGGTGAGGCATGAGTAAAATGAAGATACAGTCTGGTGGGGTGATGCTAGGAGACGTTCAGGGCTTCAGTGTCATTGTGTCTCTGAGGTGAGGAAGCTTCAATCAGGATGACCTACATAGAGGGGATGAAAGCAGACGGAAGGGGAAGTGAGTCGCTGTCATCAGTGTAGAGGTGAGAACAGTATGTGAGAACAGAGACAAGGAGAAACTCCCTGCGGTACTGCAGTTGTAGTTACTGGCATCTGACATGCAGGCCTCTGCAGGCCACTACCGAGGACCTTCAACTTGATACTATGGAACAGTAGGAAGGAAGATAGCACATAGGAAAGTGATTGAGTGGCATTTAGTTTTGAATGGAATGCTGTCAAGGTCATAAGGTAGAAACTGAAGTCAAAGTAAAGTATCTCAGTGTGTGTTTGTGTGCATGTGTGTATTTATGTATGTAAATGTGAGTTTGTGTGTATCTGTGTGTATGTGCAAGTATGTGTGTTAGTGTGTATCTGTATGCGTGCATGTATGTGTGTGAGTGTATGTATGTGTATATAATGTGGGAGTGTGGATTTGTGTCCATCTCTGTGTGAGTGTGTGTGTGTATATGTGTATGTATGTATCTGTGTGCATGTGTGCCTACGTGTGCATATGTGTGCAAAAGTGTGTGCATGAGTGTATGTATTTGTATGTGTGAATGTGTGTTACAGTATGTATCTCTGTGTGTATGTATGTGTGTGTGAGTTTGTATAAATATGTGTTAGAGTGTGTATAGGTATGTGTGTGTAATGTGCAAGATGAGAGTGTGTGAGAGCATGTATGGGAGTGTGGTGTATGTGTGCGTAATGTGTATGTATAGATTTGTGTCTGTATGTGTGAGTGTGGGTAGGTGAGTGTGTATGTAAGAGGGAGGGTATGTGTGCATATTTGTGTGTGTATCTGTGTATGAGTGCTTGTGTGTTTGTGAGAGTGCATGTGTCCATCTGAATGTGTGTTTGCATGTATCTGTGTGTAGGTGCATGTGCCTGTGTGTGTCTGTGTAGGGTTTTTTGTGGACTTTTGTAGGAATAGGAAGGAAGGATGATATTGCAGACATTAGAATTTCCTACTAGGAGTGCTCTCGGAAAGATAATTTCCAAGAGTATGAGTACTAATTATTGGTGTCTGAGGTCTGAGTTTGCAAGTGCTGGTGGTGCAGGAGTCAGGAATGGAGAGATGGCGTAAGTGTCAGATTTTGTCCTTTCTGACTCAGGAAGTATAACGTATATGAATACTTAAAATTATGGAGGGCAGAGTGGAAGAGGGGGAGAAATGCACAAGATCTTTCAAGGTTAGAACATGGAGCTATAGAGAGGACCAGACTTAGAGGAGAAAAGAAATACATAATGTTTTTCCTTCTCTCATTGGCTTGTATTAGCGCCCCACCCCCCACCCAGCTGTTCACAGGTACTAAGCAGGCTTTTAACAGATTCAGGTATTTCTGCAACAGGAAAATATTTGGAAGAGTCAACTTGAGAAATGGATAGATAAGTAATTGATTTGGGGGTTCCTGGGCATAATACATTTTGTTCATTAAAGATGTGCGAAACCTCTGGGGTTATGATAACATTCCTGCTAGTTTCTATACAGCCTCACTGACCAACATCTGCAGTCATCTCCATGGGTCCCAGAGCCCTCTGAAGTCACCCTACTGTTCATATTTTATTCTTGGCAACCCACACTCAGCTTCTTGAATGGATAATATTCTTCCTAACACCCAGTTAAAATGACTCTGTTTGAAGGGGGCTTCATTTCCATAATGGGCTGAAACCTGCTGGTATTTAACAGCTCAGTGGAAGGTTAAAGGTTCTGAATTTTAATCAAGGGAGTTTTTTCTTTCATTTTCCGTACCACCAGGTGTAATCCTCCTCCGTCTTTCATTTACCAGATATTCACAGTGCCAAGTGGTGCTTAAACTAGTATGTGGTATCACTCAGATCTGATTGGAATTGTACAGTATGGAGTGTTACAGTGTACCTTGGTTCCTGGTGTCATTCTCAGAATGGAGAAGCCAAGAGGCCAAATATAGTGTGCTAAAGATGTAGTTACCCCTGGAGTGTGGCTGATTGCATGACTAGCCTGGTATGTGGCTATGAAAATGGGTTCTAATAGTTCTTGTTAAATATACATGACACAAGTCCTGAGTTTTTTCTCCAGAGTTTTAAGCACAGTGCTACCCTTCGCTCACACTCACAAGCCGCTTTTGTTAACTAAAATCAGTATCTAGTCACTGAACAGGAAATACCCAACCTTCCACCAGCAAACACACACACCTTGAAGGCAACAAAACCTGATCAGTTTCTCTCAGCCCATTTCCTCATTTAACTGACTCACTTTTCCCTGGTACAAGTTGAGGCAGAATTCCTCCAGACAGCTGTCTTATGGTCTATTCCAACTTCCGGTCTCTCATCTTCTCTACAGCTGTGCTCGGCATGCTTGAATGTCTTTTATTAAGGTCACTTCCTGTTGCTGCATTCCATGGTTGGGCTCAGTTCTCATCTCAGTTGGTCATAAGCATCACGTGCTACACTGTGCTCACATCTGTTCAAAACATCTCTTGCCTTCCCTCACCGTCTAGGTCACAAATCACGCTTCTTCCATCTCTGCTATTGATGCTATAGAACATCCTGGATGTTCTCTAAAGGCCCATGAGTTGAAGGTGTGATCCCCAGCTTGAGGTGCTACTGTATATGATAGAAACTTTAGGAGATAGGGGGAAGTAGAAGGGAATACAGGAT
Organism: Tokudaia tokunoshimensis; assembly: GCA_036184795.1. NCBI lineage: Eukaryota > Metazoa > Chordata > Mammalia > Rodentia > Muridae > Tokudaia > Tokudaia tokunoshimensis. Next base: position 44,326,059 of record BTHU01000001.1, read on the forward strand.
ATTGGGAGGTCTCCTACTCCTCTCTCTAGGTTTCTGAAAGCCATGAGGTAATATTCCCACGTTATGAACTCCCTGCCAGGGTGTGATGCATCACCACAGGCCTAAACCAAGGAACCCAAAGAGCTGTGAGCCAAAAAGTTGCTTTTCCTTCCCTCCTCTTCCTCTTCCTTCATTCTCTTCCTTTCTCCCCCTTCCTACACTTCCTTATCCTCCTCCTTTTCTTCTTTCTCCTATTTTTCTTCCTCTTCTTCTTCCTCTTTCTCTTCCTCGTGTTCTCCTCTTTCTCCCTTTTTTATCTCCCCTTTCTGTGTATGTGTATGTGTGTGTGTGTGGGGGGGGGTTATGCAGGCATATACATGTATGTTTAGGCAAGTTTGCCCATATTTGGTATATAGTTGACACTGTTATGTTACCCCTAAGATTTTTCCACATTGTTTTCTGAGACAGAGCCTCTCCCTAAAACTGTAGCTAGCTTAGCATTCAAACTAGACTAGCTGGCCAGGGAGCCCCTGGGATCTGCCTGTTTCAACCCTTTCCATCAAACATTGAGATTAAAGATATAGCTTTCATGTGGGTGCTGGATTTCTGAACTCGGGTCCTAATGCTTGTGTAGCAAGACCTGAGGCTATTCCCTCCTGAACCATTTCCCCAATCCCACAGCTATTTGTTTTCAGTTGATTTCCAAATTTTTTTTGGTCATAATGAAGGAAAATTGACTAACCCATTTGAGTGGCTCTTCTTTTTTTTAATTTTCTATATATTTTTTATTTACATTTCAAATGATTTCCCCTTTCCCGTTTCTTCCCTCCCCGAAAGTCCCATAAGCCCCCTTCCTTCCCTCTGTTCCCCATTCAACCCCCTCTCACTTCTCTGTCCTGGTATTCCCCTACATCCAGTCTTTCCAGAACCAGGGGTCTCTCCTTCCATCTTCTTGGAAATCTATTGATATGTGAATTGTGTCTTGGGTATTCCGAGATTCTGAGTTAATATCCCCTTATCAGTGACTGCATACCATGTGTGTTCTTTTGTGATTGGGTTACCTCACTAAGGATGATATTTTCCAGTTCTGTGAGTGGCTCTTCTTTACTTGAAGATCCTGCTTTTGCTGTATGAAGCTCAATTCTTAGCCCCTTTCTCAGTCTAAACTAATTTTAATCTGTGACAATGCTATATTATACCATTAGATATGATCTGTGTGTATATAGAGCTAAAACATTGCTTCCAGACTAGATAGCTTTTCAGAACATCACATGTTTCTTTATCATGTTAGGAACAGGGGTTGCTTACCACTTTCTTCAAGAAAGAACTTACTCTTCAGCTGCAAGGAGTAAACTAGTTGCTATCTGCAACTTATCAGAATCTGTGACCTTGAATGAGATCATGTTCTCTAGCAAGTCCAGTCAATGACTAAATGCAGCAGGAAAATTTGGAACTGACTACTTTCAGCTGATAAAATATTCTCTCTGACTACCTTAACTCAGAGACACTGAGTCAGGTAGACTAAGACTAGTTAGAACAGCATGATAGATCGCATCTCCCTGCCAAATGGGACTTCTGCTAGCAACTACCTGAGGTTAATGACTTGATGCAGTAGCACACATCTGTAATTACAGAGCTTCTATAATGATATAGGAGATGGAGACAGAAGAAACTCAGAAGCCCTTGGGCCTAGAGTACACAAGTAGATTTCCCTGTGTCAACCAAAGTATAAGACAAGGATCAACATCTGAAGTTATAGTATGACCTCTACTTGGGAAATAGGGAATGCATATACCAACACTTACATAACACATGCATACAGAACACACTCACATATGAGATAAACACATATCACATTTATAAATAAATCAATATATCACCATGTGACTTGAGTCTGGCTCAGTGGCCTACCACACTGATCAACACAAACACTTCTAGGCACCATTCACTTTCTGCTCCAGATTTTGATAGACTTGAGCATTTATACTGAACAAGATGCTGGAGCTTAGACTCCTCATTGGTCAATCAGTTATTTGGTAAGACCCTTTCTCTTCACACAGTGCTGTTGGTGCAGTACATACAGATGAGGACACTGGCCATCTGCCTTTCAGAAAAACGGATGACAAAGAAGAAAGATTCTGTTTTTGTTAAGGATTTGCAATTTTGTTAATTGTGCTGAATGAGTACATTTTAAAAAGGCTCTATTAACAACATGATTACTGAAATGTCTTCTTAGTGGAGAATAATATTTGTATTGTCTGTAGTAAGCAAAGTTTCCCCAATGTCTTGAATCTGTTTCTCATTCCTTTGATAAAATATACTGACAAAAGAAAGTTTAGGGAATTGCTTCTCGGCCTTTTGGCTAAGATCAAGTGTAGAAAGTTTAGGGAAAAAGGTCAATTTAGCTCTCAATTCCAAGTTGCTGTTCATCATTATGGGGAACTAAAAGTGGAAAGGCATTAAAACAGTTAATTGCATCCATAGTCAGAAGCAGAGAGAGAATGAATGCATGCATGATTTGCTAAACTTAGTTTCTCTACTCTTCGGCAGTTCAGGAGTCACTACCTAGGGAATGGTACCACCCACAGTGGGCCACTCTTTTTAGCTCAGATAACATAATCAAGAAATACCCCACAGACATGAACCAACTTGATATAGATTATCCCTTGCTGATACTATCTTCCCCAGGTGATTCTACAATGTATTAAATTCATAATTAAAACTAACCATAACATCCAAGGAACAGCTCAAACAGGATTTTACAAAGAGATAGGGAAGATGTTTGTGTTTGCTCATGGGCACACACACATACACACACACACTCACACACACACAAAGAGAGAGAAAGAGAAAAGAGAGGAGAGAGCAAGCAATGGGGGGGAGAGAGGAGAGAGAGAGAACAGAACAGAGACAGAAAGAGACAGAGAGACAGATAGAATTGCTTTATGTGATTAATGGGGACCAAGAAGATGCACAATCTGCTGTCTTTTAGGTGGTGCCGCAGAAGAGACTCTGTCATTTATTTTCTGAGTCAGTGTACTAGAGGATGAAGAAAACTAGCTCTAGAAAGTTCCAGTTTGAGTGTTAGAAAAGATGCATATACTAGTTCATAAACAGCCAGAAAGAGAAAATTCAATCATTTTCACAAAAATTTTAAATTCTATTCATACTTCCAATGGATTGGATAAGGTCTGAGGTACCCCCACATGGGGCAGAGAAATCTTAAATAGTGTGATGTAGAATTAGTACCAGCTCAATAATGTGAGTCAATAAGTTTAATTCTGCATGTCAGGCAAATACTGGAGGTAAGAAAACTAAAATACTTGTTTTGGCATGTGCATGTGTGTGTTTGTATTTATCAACCAAATGTGCACATAATCACATGAGGAGTAAGACTCTTGACATTATTTTAGTGACAAATCTGGAATTTTGGTTTCTTAAAAAACAGAAATATCAGAAGAGGGCACCAGACCCCATTATAGATGGTTGTGAGCCACCATGTGGTTGCTGGGAATTGAACTCATTACCTCTGGAAGAGCAATCAGTGCCCTTAACCGCTGAGCCATCTCTCCAGCCCAGACCTCATTAAATTACAAAGTTTTTGCAAGGCAAAAGACACCGTCAAAAAGACAAAGCGGCAACCAACTAACTGGGAAATGATCTTTACCAACCTTACATCCGACAGAGGGCTAATATCCAAGATATACAAAGAACTCAAGAAGTTAAACTCCAGAGAGGCAAGTAACCCTATTAAAAAATGGGGTACAGAGCTCCACAAAGAGTTCTCACCTGAAGAATATCTAATGGCTGAGAAGCACCTAAAGAGATGTTCATCATCCTTAGTCATTAGGGAAATGCAAATCAAAACAACCCTGAGATTCCATCTCACACCAGTCAGGATGGCTAAGATCAAAAACACAGGAGACAGCAGTTGTTGGCGAGGATGTGGAGAAAGAGGAACACTCCTCCACTGCTGGTGGAATTGCAGGCTGGTACAACCACTCTGGAAAGCAGTCTGGCGGCTCCTCAGAAAACTGGGCATGACACTTCCGGAGGATCCGGCTATACCACTCCTGGGCATATACCCAGAGACTTTACCTGCATGCAATAAGGACACATGCTCCACTATATTCATAGCAGCCTTATTTATAATAGCCAGAAGCTGGAAAGAACCCAGATGTCCCTCAACGGAGGAATGGATTCAGAAGATGTGGTATATTTACACAATGGAATACTACTCTGCAATTAAAAACAATGAATTCACGAAATTCCTAGGCAAATGGTCAGAACTTGAAAATATCATCCTTAGTGAGGTAACCCAATCACAAAAGATCACACATGGTATGAAGTCACTGATAAGGGGATATTGACCCAGAATCTCAGAATACCCTAGACACAATCAGCATATCAATAGATTTCTAAAAAGATGGAAGGAGAGACCCCTGGTCCTGGAAAGACTGGATGTAGGGGAACGCCAGGACAGAGTAATGAGAGGGGGTTGAACGGAGAAAAGAGGGAGGGAAGGGGGCTTATGGGACTTTCGGGGAGGGAGGAAACGGGAAAGGGGAAGTGATTTGGAATGTAAATTAAAAAAATAAAATAAAATTAAATTAAAAAAAAAAAACAGAAATATAAGAATGTGTTTTTTATTTTAATCCCAGATGTGGGGATGTGGGGCTGCTTTGTACTGTCTCAGAAGCTGACTATGTTTTGCCTCATGCTCTAGCAGATGCTTGATTTTTCCAGCTGCAGATAATTTCTGCATTGTATAACATTAGAAATTCTGGGAACTTTTTAGAGGGTATATAAATGCTAGAGTCCCAGTAGGCAGGGTTGGTGTGTGTTGTTAGGGGGTGGGGAGTTGGTTGTGGTTTGTTAGTAGACATGCTCAAAGAAGAAACATAAGGAAAGAAATTAGATTCAGGGATCTCTCTCTCTCTCTCTCTCTCTCTCTCTCTCTCTCTCTCTCTCTCTCTCTCTCTCTCTCTCCTATCCTCTTTCTCTTCTCTCAGGTGATAGGGATTGAATACAGGAGGGATAAAGGGCAGGAGAAAAAAGAATCCACAAAATAGCAAAGACAGGTTACAAGTTATTTTGTGACTGGTCATATAGCTAGTGATGATGTGTCATATAGTGTGATGGTTTGTATATGCCTGGCCCAGGGAGTGACACTATTAGGAGGTGTGGCCTTGTTGGAGTAGGTGTGTCATTCTGGGTGTGGGATTTAAGACCCTCATCCTAGCTGCTTGGAAGACAATCTTCTACCTACCTTCAGAACAAGAAGGGGAGCACTGAGCTCCTCCAGTCCCACATCTACCTGGATGCTACTATGATTTTGCCTTGATGATCCTGGACTGAACCTCTGAATCTGTAAGCCAACCTCATATAAATGTGGTCCTTATAACAGTTGCTTTGGTCATGATGTCTGTTTACAGCAATAAAGTCATTACTGAGACACATGGTCATAATTGTCACTGTCCATCTCTTTTGCAGTTGACTATAGTAAGCAAGGCAACTAGTCATAGTTGTTTGTTTGATATAATGACCCAAACCTTCAGAACTGACTTGTCCAGGCCATTGATAACCTTGACTGGATTGTATAACTCTGCTGTCTATGGTGTTTATGCACAGGATATGATACTAACATTAGAATTGCTAGGAGAGTCTCTATATTTCAGACATATTCTTTGTACTTCCATTGTGGGTGAGCAGTTCAGTTTTCCTTTGGCAGTCAGGGTTGATCACTCGACCCTGTGCAATAATTATCTGCTTTTCTTGTCCGGTCAGAAGCATGAAGAATCAAACATGGCCTGACTTTTGTGTTAACCTTCAGTTCATTCAACCATGGACTGCATTCCTCCTGGTGGAAGCATTCCTCCTTTGGAGTTAAGATGTCTCAACTGTAGAGTTTTTGTTAGCAGTTTTAAGGTAAAAATGATCAGAAACTATTTCCATACTGCTATTTTGGACTCAGCTCTGGGAAAAAGAGTTATTCTGAGTGCTGGCTCATAGAACTTCTGAGAACATGGCCCTAGGTGTGCTAGTTACTGCTACCCTTATGGTACTGTAACTGAGTCTTCAATGGCTGCTCTAACACTGCATCAAGCAAGTGACACAGGGTTTGATGTGAAACATGGTGAGGTCTGTGGAATCTGTAAGCATGAACCTACCACTGCATTTCTTTTGCTGGGAAGTGATCTTCTTGATTAGAATAATCCTACATTGGAATATGATGATGACAGACCAGGTAGCAAGTTCACAGATGGTAGTTGGAACCGATGCATTATATGCAAAGTGAGGAAATGTCAGCCCAGAGTATCTGTCTATTCTAAGAATAAAATGTTTCTATCCTGTGATGGAAGCAAATGGTACTGAGTCAGACAAGGCTGCAACCAATGCTCAGTATGTAAAGGCAGAGAAAGAACTGGGAATTGGGTAGAGACTACAAGCATTTTGAGGTGCATGCAAGGAAAATATCGAAATGCCATGGAGGTGTTAAAAGGTGATTTTGGCAAAGTCTCAGAGAAAATTAGGCATGGTTTCAAGAAAGCATTACCTTCTTGAAAACTATAGAGTTAGTTATAAATAAAATGTGTATAAACTTATGGTTGGTAAGATCACAGGGCAAGTCTAAGAAGGAGGTGAGGGACTGAAGGGAAGGAGATATTATAAAAATGAGCCAAAGAACTGGGGTGAATTTTTGCTCCATATTTTTGTTGGAGGGTAACACTAACAATCAATTGAATTGTAAGACTTGAGACTATTTTTGCATATGTGGATGATATATGTGTACTGGTATGCATGTGACAATGGGACTGTGTGTGTGTTGCATGTTTTCTGTATGACAGTCAAAGGATAACCCAAGATATTGTTCATCACCTTTTACCATACTTTAAACAGGTTCTCTCTTTTGCTGTACACAACCACATACAATAGGCCAGCTGCCCCATGAACTTTTGAAGATGCTCTTGTCTCCCCTCCCACCTCTCTGCAAGAGTGCTGGTCACAGCCATGGAAAACCTATGCCTGCTTTTTATGTGGGTTCTGTGGATCACAACTCAAGGCTTCATACTTGGACATCAAGTGCTTCATGTGCTGACTCATCAGCCAAGGAGATGTCTGAACAAAACACTGAAGGGAAGTTTGCTTGGTCCCCCGTGAATGTTAATACTTAAATGTAATTGAAAATGGGATGCTGAGCAAACTCAATTGAAAGTTGGAGATTTGAAAAACTCTTAGCCTTCACAAGTTGCAAATATGACAAAGTTTATTCTGAGGACCACTCTAAGGGCATCACTGAGTATTCCTGTTCATAAAGCTGTCCTCAGAGCACATGTGAACTTAATCAGCAAAGAGCAGAGGCAGCATTGTGCCATAAAACTATTGCTTGTTACAACAGAGGGACAGAAAGACAGAAATGGAGTAAATAGGAACACTGAGACATTTTGTTTTGACATCTGATACCCTGCAAAAATATCTGAGATTTTTTTTATTTTTTATGTTTTGGAGATCAGCAGTACTGTCAAAAAAAGCAGACCCAGAATCCAGAATGCATAGGTTCTGTCTGCAAGACTATCAAGTAGTAGGATGCTGCCCTACCTCAGCAGAGCTTCAGACAAGCAGGCTCTTTTCCAAACCTGGGAGCAACAGATATTGCAGTGCATCTATGAATATTATAGATTTGTCAACATACTTTTTGTTGGTTTAGCATCTGTCACTTTTCATCCCTTATTATTCATCCCTTTGGGTATGGCAGTGTCTAATCTTTGTTTTTCCCTCCATCTTTACATTTTGTTTGGTTGCATAGGGTTTTAGCTAGAGGATAATTTTGCCTTGGGATTGTTCACACCTTAATTTTAACACATGTTTGATTAGGTGATATTTAAGGAGAGTTTGGACCTTAAGCTTTAGACTTGATGCTGCAGTGACATAAGACTTGCAGGGGACATAATAGAATGTCATGGATTGGGCTGGGGCAAGAGCAGAGTGCTATTAGCTGAACATTTCCCCTTATTAAATGCATAGGTTGCTAATACTTAAAGGCAGAGACTTTGAAGATAGCCTGGTCTAGATAGAATCATGGGGCTATCACATGGCGCCCACAAAGGGATTTATGGGAACACTTTGGGATGAGTTGTTCATCTCTGCTTTTTGTTGACTTCTTTGTTTTTCATGTAAGTTCTACGTGTCAGTATTTCACTGGGCATGCACTCTGAAAATTTTTATGGAGTAGTTAGAGAGGATGTTGGAGGAGGCTGCTGAAGGTAGGCTGACGTGACTGGTGGAATTGGGGAGTAGGGTACATTATGTTAAGGCACTGGAACTCTTACTCGCAGATAGGATTTTCAATGGTGGCTTCTAGTTACATGAAAAACCAAGCTGGTTATCTTGACAAGGGGGCACATCAAATGTCTCTTGGATGGCAGGAAATCCTGCCCAAAACATGCAGGGATATTCTGAACTTGGGGAAGGAGGACATGTATTGCTTTGTCAAGTGGTAATAAAACATTCCCCACACTGGAAGAAAGTTGAAGCTGGAAACAAAGTTTCTCAGCAATTTACTATGTCCAACCAACGTTTGTAAGGGATGCCTGTATCCTAGTTTGGTTTCTGTTGCTGTGAGAAACCACTGACCAGAAGAACCACTTTAGGCAACAGATGATTTATTTCAGCTTATAGGTTGCAGTCTAGCACTGAGGGAAGCCAAGATGGGAATTCAAGGCAGGAATCTGGAGGTGGGAACAGAGATAGGAACAACAGAGGATACTGTTTACTCATGTACATTCTCTAGCTTGCTTAGCTGCTTTTCTTAGATATCCCAGGACCACCTGCCTAGGAATGGTACAGCCTACAGTGCAGTAACTGCCCCCGGACCCACCCCTGCTTTATCAATTAGCAATTAAGAAAATGCCCTATAGAAACACCCACATTGCAGACACAGTCTAATGGAAGAAATTCCTCAGTTGAAGTTCCCTCTACCCAGGTGGTGTTCATTAGTGTCAAGCTGACAAAACGATGAAGTGATTTCGTATATAAATGAGGTATTTATAGGTTATAGATATTTTGTCGAATTTTGAGAAATATTTTGTTTTCAGGCATGTGCAAGGTTGATACACAGGACAACTTACAATGTGTTTATTCAGAAACTGCCCTAAAAATCTATAAGATAAATAAGTTATAGCTTTTCTGGGTTTAACACACATGTTGACTTATGGAAACATTAATTTTCAAATGCATGGGAAATTAGAATAGAGTCAACAATGTGAAATCACAACAATTTCTACTGGCTTTTGGGATGGGCACATGTATCAAAGTTGACAGGTACCTGGGGTTTTCCTATAGTTGTGTGGTTGTGGTTTTCCCTTCAGAACCTGTGAGGTCCTCCTCCAGCTCTCTTCTCAGTCTCAATTTTTAATAAAGTAGTCTTAAAGGGACATGTGATAAAGCACTGACCAAAACCACTTTAAGGGACAAAATGGTTTATTTCAGCTTATAGACTGCAATCTAGCATGAAAGTCTAGCTTTGATAAAGTAGTCTTAAAGTTCCCTACATGTAAGAAGAATGCTAAACGGACACCTCCCTAAATGTCTACACTACGCTCAAGCCTGGTGAACTACATCCCCACTACTGTGTATCTACTTTTCTATTTGTTTTGATCATTTCTCTTTTCAGTGCAAGTTTTCTGTGGAGAGATGTGGGTGGCTCTAAAATCCACTGAGATACCTCACTGAGATGCTGTAGCTTTTCAGGGAAAACCCCTTGTCTCCTATAGCATTTACCAATCTTTACCTCTCTCCTTACCTGTTATGTTTTAAATCGGCCCTGGAGTGAAGTGACTCTGCACTTCAGCATTACCTCCTTGTAAATCCTTTCCTTCCATCTCTTTACCCTGCTTCAAAGAATGAGGAATAATGCCATTGTCAAATTGCAATCATACTGTTAATGTATGTGGAAACAACTAACTACATTGTGATCCACACTTTTGTGTTCCTGTTGCCCTGGAACAATGTATAGTTTGCTTTTTTCATGAGGACAGAAATTAAACCAGAGATACAAGAAGCATCACCCCATAGATCCCCTTCAGTTCAAGTTTCCCCTACCTAACACCCCCTCCCTTTGTGACCCTGTTTGATCACGACTGTTTGATTTTTGTAGCATTGATCTACAATTAGTGCATTAGGATTTCCTTGAAACAGGTTTCTCATGAAAATCAAATCAGGATGAATTGAGAAAAAAATGGAACAGTGTTTATAGTGTTCTGAGTTCCTTTAGTTCTTTAGCATTTGGTAATCTCTAGTTTCTCTTAAAGAAACTCAACATTTCTTCTCATTATTGACTTGCACCAACAGTGGCCATGTAAAACATAGGGTGACTAAGTATTCTGTGTTTAGAACCAGAATTGCAGTAAATATATCATTTACTTTACTCTAAGTTAAACATGAGGTCTGGAAAAGTTGGTCTCTATGTCTGGTTAGACTGAATCATTTGAACTACACTTGAGGTTTCCATGCTTAGAAGCAGTCAAGGTGGCATGAGGTCATGCACTATAGTTTAGTTTCATGTTCAGTGCATTCTGGGTCCAAGGAATGTGGCATGTCACCTGGGTATGCTGTGTGGTTGCTCCTGTCTGTTTGCAGGGTGCACCTCATACCCACAGCTGGAGAGAAATGTGTCTTGGAAGATTAAGGCCTTACTTTGTGGAATCTCTTACTGTTTCTTTCCTTTTGATCTAGTGCCTGACACAGGCTGGATAGACCAAAGAGGGTGACACCCTCTTTGAGAGACTTCACTGGGCTGATCTCTTGCAGAGGGACAGATAGGATGAAAGCAGGGACATGAAACAATAGAAACCAATATGGACTTAATGATTTGTGTCAGGTCCAGTGTACAAGAAGATGTCACACACTTGGAAATTTGGGCCACTGTGAATCTGTCGTGGGATGTAGGTCAGTGGCCATCTTCCTTCATCTATGTATCTGCCTGTTCATGACTCCATGATGTCTGCTTTCTCTGTTTCCCAGCTTTGTTGAAGGAGGGTCTACATAGCTCATGAGCTGAAGAGTCTCTTACTCTCTTGCAGGCTCTGACTCTTCCTCCGAGGAGAGTTTAAGTAGCCAGCCTCCCTTAGAGGTTAAAAATGTCAGCAGTTCAGAATCCATGCTTAGGTTTTATTGATAATTTTCCTGCTCCTGATTGGGCAGGAGTGGATTTAGAACATGTTTCTGCTCTGGATTCAGTCCTGCATATTTATTAGAAAGACGTGTAGCTGATCCATCTTAGGACTTTCCATCGAATTCTTTCCGTCTCTGCCTTGGAATCAGTTTAGTCCTCTAAGTAGAACCCATGAGACTTGATTAATATCATTTTAAACCAGTGTTTCTCAATCTGTGGGTTGTGACTTCTTTGGGGGTCACATATCAGTTATCCTACATGTCAGATATTTACATTATAAATTATAACAGTAGTAACATTAGAGTTATAAAGTAGCAATGAAATAATTTTATGGTTAGGAGTCACTGTAACATGACGATTTGTAGTAAAGTGTTGTGGTGTCAGGAAGGTTGAGAACTGCTGTTTTAAACAAATTTCACATAAAACAACTCTTTGGAAGACAGTGACTGCTTGACTCCTTCTTGAGTTTACTGTGGAGATGTAGCAAGAAGTATTCCACCTGTCTCTGGGGTGAGCAGACTGCCACCAGTGTCAACATGGTTACACTGTTGGGGCATGTAGAAAGAAGACAGGGTAGTTCTTAGTTTGTTCTTCTACATATGGATATTATAACCCACTCTAAATGCTTAGCATATAATGGGTTATATTTACTCTTCAGCTCTGGGAATGGAGTTCAGAGCACTGCTAATGCTAAGTAAGCTTTCTATCAGTAAGCTATGTCACCAGCTCAGGTTACTTATTTGAAAAAGATGATTTTCTTTATTTTGAAATTATAACAAAATTATATAATTCCCTCCCTCTATTTCCTTTTTTCAGATCCTCTCATAGACTCCTCATTGCTCTCTTTAAAATTCTTGGATGGACTGCTTTTCATTAGTTGCTGTTATCTAATTAGATATGCATATATATTCATATATATTCCTAAATACATAAATATAACACGCTCTATCTGTATAATGTTATTTGTATATGTGTTTTCAGAGCTCATGTGGTATTGAATTACCAGTTGGTGTGCTCTTTCCTGAGGAGAGCCATTTCTCCCACTCTCTGCATTCCTTAGTTGCCTATAGTTCCATGTGCAGGGCTGAGGCCTCATGGAGTTGTCCATGTTAGCATGGGTGTTGTTCTTGCTCAGCCTATGTTTAGGCTTTGCCTTAAGGTTTTTATTTAGACTCCAGTGGTTCCCAAGTGTAGAGGATCTGGTGTCTATATAAGCTCCATCAGTGCTATCAGTCTTCTGTGAACTAAGGGGCACACTGTGCCCTAAGCTTCTCCTGACTGATCCTTTGCCTTGAGATAAATGCAGAATGTAATCTCTTTTTTCTTCCTATTGTACTAGATCCTAATGGCTGTTGCTTTGAAGTTCAAAGGAGGCATTGGTGACCCAAATGGCTGCAAACAGCGTGAGGGCTCTTTGCTTGAAAGTGACTTCTTCCTCTTAGGGTGCTATCTAGTGAGAGGTATGTAATCTCAATTGTATCAATTTACAGCTCTACAAATTATTATATTTTCACGTTTGCCAACCCTGTGGACCTTGCTGCTTAACTACCTAAATGCTGACCCCATTTTGATTCTGAGTTCTTTGAAGTGTCTCTGAGTTTTTCAATATTTATTTTATCCTTTTTCTAGGAAATAGTTCAGTTATACAAAGTGCTATTGATAAAAGTTTGAAAATACCTATGTACTGGCTGTTTTTGTGTCAACTTGACATGAGCTGGAGTTATCACAGAGAAAGGAGCTTCAGTTGAGAAAATGCCTCCATGAGATCCAGCTGTAAGGCATTTTCTCAATTAGTGATCAAGCTGGGAGGGCCCCTTATGGGTGGTACCATCCTGGGGCTGGCACTCTTGGGTTCTATAAGAAAGAAAGCTGAGCAAGCCAGGAGAAGCAAGCCAGTAAGTAACATCCCTCCATGGGCTCTGCATCAGCTCCTGCTTCCTGACCTGCTTGAGTTCCAGTCCTGACTTCCTTTAGTGATGAATAGCAATGTGGAAATGTAAACTGAATAAACCCTTTCCTCCCCAGCTTGCTTCTTGGTTATAATGTTTGTGTAGGAATAGAAACCCTGACTAAGACAAATTGGTACCAGCTTAGTGGGGTATTCCTGTGACAACCTGTATCACCCATAAACTGAAATTTCATGTATACCATTGCTCAAAACTATTTTTGGAAAAGGTAACCACAATTGCTGTGTTATTTTTTCTAATTCCTTTTAATTTGTATTGCATAAAATATATCTGAAATTAATATGTGATATTGATCTGTGTGTGCTCAAACTTCAAACATGTGGCATCATGTTGTATAACATAATAATGAGTCAAGTGAAGGGCCATATTCCTCAGATCCCAATATTCCTACTTCTACATACACATAGCATAGAGATAGTCTCTCATTTGTAAGAGTAGAAATGCAATGAAGATCACAGCAGCTTTCATTACTAGAGGGTTGACTTACAGGTCTAACAACAGGGGAGTTGGGAGATAAGTGATCCATAAATAAAAGAAGCACAATACACCTGATAAAATTAATGAGTGTGATATGCATGAACACTGGTGAATATCAAAGATATGACTTGGGAGTTTACTGGGAGTCTATGGGGTGAACCTAGCTGAGACTCCTACCATCAAGGGGTGTAGAGACTGAAGTAGCCTCCTCCTGTGAGCCAGGTGAGACTTCCAGGAGAGGGAGGAGGGGATCATCCCACCTACAAAAACTTTGACCCCAAATTTGACCCTCCTACAGATGATCAGGGGTTAAAAGGGAGCAGAGATGGAGGAAACAGCCACCCAATGACTGACCCAAATTAAGACCCATCCCACGAGAGAGAGAGCCAACCCCTGACACTAATTTTTTTAGTGTTATCTCCTTTATTATCTAACTTTTTTTCTGAATTAGCCAGTGGTGATTTTTTTTTTTAAAGATGGCAGGACAGACAAAAATCACTCTGTGACTTGACTATATTTACATTGAATGGCAGAATTTTGACTTACCACTCAACTCTATTAAAGTCATGGAATTTGAGTCATCCTATTATAGATGGCTCCAGTTTTTTACTTTTTTAAAATTTATTTATTTAATTTTACACTCCATATTTTACCCCGTCCACCCTCTTACTGTTCCACAACCCATACCTTCTCCACACCCATCTGTCTCCATGAGGATGTCCCCACACCCTACCCCACCTGACGTCTAAACTCCCTGGGGCTTCCAGTCTCTTGAGGGTTAGGTGCATCATCTTGAATAAACACAGACCCAGCAATCCTCTACTGTATGTGTGTTGGGGGCCTCATGTCAGCTGGTGTATGCTGCCTATTTGGTGGTCCAGTGTTTGAGATATTCCGGGGCTCCAGATTAATTGAAACTGCTGGTCCTCTTACAGGGTCGCCCTTCTCCTCAGCTTCTTTCAGCCTTCCCCTAATTCAACAACAGGGGTCAGCTGCTTCTGTCCATTGGTTGGGTGCAAATATCTGCATCTGACTCTTTCAGCTGCTTGTTGGGTCTTCCAGAGTGTGGTTGTGCTAGGTCCCTTTTTGTGAGTGCTCCATAGCCTCAGTAATAGTGTCAGGCCTTGTGACCTCCCCTTGAGCTGGATACCACTTTGGGCCTGTTGCTGGACCTTCTTTTCCTTAGGCTCCTCTCCATTTCCATCCCTGTAATTCTTTCAGACAGGAACAGTTATGAGTCAGAGTTGTGAGTGTTGGATGGTTCCCTTCTCCCTCATTTGATGCCCTGTCTTCCTGTTGGAGGTGGGCTCTTTAAGAGCCCTCTCCCTACTGTCGGGGATTTCATCTAAGGTGCCTCCCTTTTATTCCTGTGAGTCTCTCACCTCCCAGGTCTCTGGTTCATTCTGTAGGGTCCCCCCAACTTCTTATCTCCTGAGGTTGCCTGTTTCCCTTCTTTCTGCTGGCCCTTAGGGCTTCAGTCCTTTTCCCTCACCCAATACCAGATCAGGTTCCCCATTCCCTCTCCCCATTCCCCCGCCCCTTCCACTTTCCCTCCCAGGTCCCTCCCTCCCTCCCCACTTGTGATTGCTTTCTTCTCCCTCCCAAGTGGAATTGAAGTATCCTCACTTGAGCACTTCAGTTTGTTGACCTTTTTGAGTTCTGTGGCTAATATCTACTTATTAGTGAGTACATACCATGCATGTCCTTTTGAGTCTGAGTTACCTCATTCAGTATGATGTTTTCTAGTTCCATTCTTTTGTCTTCAAAACTCAGGATATCCTCATTCTTAATAGCTGAGTAGTATTCCATTGTGTAAATGAACCACATTTTCTGTATCCATTCTTCTGTAATGGGTCATCTAGGTTGTTTCAGGCTTCTGACCATGACATATAAGGCCCCTATGAACATAGTGGAGCATGTGCCCCGGTGACATGGTGGGCATCTTTTGGGTATAGTCTCAAGAGTGGTATTGCTTGGTCTTCAGGTAGATCTATTTCCAATTTTCTGAGGAACCTCCATATTGATTTCCAGAGTGGTTGTACCAGTTTGCAATCACACCAGCAATGGAGAAGTGTTCCTCTTTCTCCATATCCTCTCCAACATGTGTTGTCACCTGAGGTTTTGATCTTAGCCATTATGATTGATGTAAGGTGGAATCTCAGGGTCATTTTGATTTGCATTTCTCTTATCACTAAGTACTTTGAACATTTCTTTAGGTGCTTTTCAGCCATTTGAAATTCCTCAGTTGTGAAATCTCGGTTTAGTTTTATACCCCATTTTTTTATTGGGTTGTTTGGTTTTGGTGATTAGCTTCTTGAGTTCTTTATAAATTTTGGATATTAGCCCTCTATCATATGTGGGGTTAGTGAAGATTTTTTCCCCAATCTGTAGGTTGCTGATTTGTCTTATTGACTATGTCCTTTGCCTTACAGAAGTTTTCCAGTTTCATGAGGTCCCATTTATCAATTCTTTATTTTAGAGCCTGAACCTTTGGAGTTCTGTTTAGGAAATTTCCCCTTGTGCTAATGAGTTCAAGACTCTTTCTCACTTTTTCTTCTACTAGATTCAGTGTATCTGGTTTTATATTGAGGTCCTTGATCCACTTAGATTTGAGCTTTGTACAAGGTGACAAATATGGGTCTATTTTCATTTTTCTACGTACAGTCAGTCAGTTAGACCAGAACCAGTTATCGAAGATGCTTTCTTTTTTCACTGTATAATTTTGGGTTCTTCATCAAAGATCAAGTATCCTTGAGTGTGTGGCTTTATTTCTGGGACTTCAAGTCTATTCCATCGATCAACTTGTCTGTCTTTGTACCAATACCATGGAGTTTTTATCATCATTGCTCTGGAGTAAAACTTGAGGTCAGGGTTGGTTGTCCCCCAGCCCTTCTTTTATTGTTAAGAATTGTTTCCACTATTCTGGGTTTTTTGTCTTTCCAGATGAATTTGAGAATGTTCTTTCCATGTCTTTGAAGAATTGTGTTGGGATTTTGATGGAGATTGTGTTGAATCTGTGGATTGCCTTTGGTAGGATGGTCCTCTTTTCTATGTTAATTCTGCCAATCCATGAGCATGGGGGAATCTCTCCATTTTCTGAGATTTTTTTTTCTATTTCTTTCTTGAGAGTCTTGAAGTTATTGTCATACAGGTCTTTCATTTGTTTGGTTAGAGCTACCCCAAGTTATTATATATTATTTGTGACTATTGTGAAGGGAGTTGTTTCCCTAATATCTTTCTTAGCCTGTTTATCATTTGTATAGAGGACGGCTACAGATTGATTTGAGCTAATTTTATATCTGGCCATTTATCTGAAGTTATTTATCAACCGGAGAAGTTCTCTGGAAGAATTTTTGGGGTAGCTTATATACACTATCATATCATCTGCAAATAGTGATACCTTTATTTATTTGTCAATTTGTATCCCCTTGATTTCTTTTTGTTGTCTTATTGTTCTAGCTAGCACTTCTAGTACTATAATGAATAGATATGGGAAGAGTGGGCATCCTTGTCTTGTCCCCAACTTCATTGGGATTGCTGCAAGTAAGTCTCCATTTAATTTGATGTTGGCTGTTGGTTTGCAGTGAATTGCTTTTATTATGTTTAGGCATGGGCCTTGAATTCTTGATCTCTCCAATACTTTTAACATGAAGGGGTGTTGTATTTTGTCAAATGCTTTTTCTGCATCTAAGGACATGATCATGTGATTTTTTTTCTTTGAGTTTGTTTATATGGTCGATTTCATTAATTGATTTTCATATATTAAGCCAACCTTGCATCCCTGGGTTGAAACCTACTTGATCGTGGTGAATGATGGTTTTGATGTGTTCTTAGATTCGGTTTGCAAAAATTTTATTGAGTATTTTTTGCCTTGATATTTGTAAGCGAAAGATTGGTCTGAAGTTCTACTTTTTGGTTGGGTCCTTGTATGGTTTAGGTATCAGAGTAACTGTGACTTCATAGAATGAGTTAGGTAGTGTTCCTTCTCTTTCTATTTTATGGAATAGTTTGAGGAAAATTGGTATCAGGTTTTCTTTGAAGGTCTGGTAGAATTCTGCACTAAATCCATCTGGCCCTGGGCTTTTTTTTTTTGTTGGAAGGTTTTTAATGACTTCTATTTCCTTGTGTGATATGGGCCTGTTTAGATAGTTTAGCTGCTCTTATTTTAACTTTGATTTGTGGTATCTGTCTAAAACACCACCCATTTCATCTATATTTTCCAGTTTTGTTGAGTATAGGCTTTTATAGTAGGATCTGATGATTTTTTTTAATTTCCTCCATTTCTGTTGTTATGTCTTCCTTTTCATTTCTGATTTTGTTAATTCAGATACTGCCTCTTGGCCCTTTAGTTACTTTGGCTAGGGGTGATGATACTCTGTTATGCTTGTAGATGGGAATCTAGCATAATTGTGCTCTGAGAGGCTTCATCCAGCAGAGGATGGAAACAGATGTAGAGACCCACAGCCAAACGTCAGGTAGAACTGGAGAATATTGTGGGTGAGTAGGGGATAGGATTGAACAAGCCAGATGGTTGAAGGACATCACACGAAGAGCTACAAAGTTAACTAACTGGGCCCATGGAGGCTCACAGAGACTGAACCACCAACCAAAGAGTATTCAGGATGGACTTCGGCTCCCTCCACATGTGTAGCAGATGTGCAGCTTGGATTTCATGTAGGTCCCCTAACAATTGGAGTGGGTGCTGTCTGTCTCTGACTCTATTGCCTGCCATTGGATCCCCTTCCCCTTGCTGGACTGGCTGATTAGGCTTCAGTATTAGAGGATGGGATTAGTCCTTCTTATACTGGATGTCCTAGGGCAGGATTCCCACCCCCCGCAAGAGGGCTTTCACCTTCTATTAGAAGAGGAAGAGGTAGTAATGAGAGTAATGGGGGATGAATTTTTAAGGGTAGGACAGGTATTTGTACAGGTGGGACAGGGAGGGGGGACTGTGATCAGGATGTAAAGTGATTGAATAAATAAATTAACAAAAAATCAGAAAAAATATGACTTGAGTGGAAAAATCTATTTATAAAAACCTGTTGTAATAATACCTTTAAGCCAAAATTTTAAACCTGTAAAATAATGCTGAGTTACTAAATGTTTATAATTCTAATGTGTGCTTAGTTTTAATAAAATGTTTTAGATATGTATTATGTATGAACTATTATTTAATATATTATATTAAATATGGTCTTTATGCATAGATTGGAGGTGACATACTAGTAAATTAACATATATCATTTTATATTTTCTTGCCATAGTTTCAGCAAGATCTATTTTTTAATAGAAGCTGTCCTTGAATTTTGTTGTGCTTCAATAATGGCCTAAATTACTAAAAACTAAAATATAATCATATTCAAAATGATAACAATTCTCACTTGTCTTTATAATTCAAATAACTACAAAAGTTCAAGCACCAAAATATCTTGAAACTTCTATTTATTTATTTATTTATTTATTATAGTAGCCCATGGTTCTTTGCTCGGCCACAGAAACTATTCTTAAATTCTCTGATCTGTCTTGATAATAAATGATATGTCCCTATTTCTGGATTGGAGAGATGACTCAGCATCAGTTAAGAACACTGGTTGTTCTTCCAGAGGATCTAGGCCTAAGTTCCAGCACTCACATGGTGGCTTATGAACATCTGTAACTCTAGTGCCAGGTGATCTGATGCCCTCTTTTGCTCTCCAAGAGCAGTGAACACATGTGGTACACAGACATACATACAGGCAAAACACCCAGGTACGTAATATATATATATATTCCTCATCACTGTGTTCATATACATGACAAGAAGCAACTGAGTGAGAAGGTTAAGGGTTTTATTTTATTGTGGTTTAGAACTTCACAGACATGGTCTATAATGATAGGTGTCCAATTCTTCCTCTTGCTGTAACATACACCATTACCACAAGCATCTTAGGGGATAAACATGTTTATTTCTGCTTACAGGCTCGTCAATCATCTATGGAAGCCAGAGTTAGGAGTTCAAGAAAGAAATCTGGAGGCAGGAACTAAAGCAGGGACCACAGAGGAATGCCAGTTACTGGCTTGCTCTCATGTTCAAGTTAATCTAACTTAAAAAGAGAATTTCTTGAGAATGACATACTATGTAGTTTGATCATATTCATCTTTTCTCCAGATCCAGATCTATAGCAACCCAATTTTGGGTACTTTTTAATCCACAAAATTTATTTTGTGCTGCCCATGTAATTTTAGGTGTATGGCAATTCACTAGACATTTTCGATCTACCAGGGACCACATCTTTATTAAAAAGATGTCTCTCCAACTCCCAATAGCTACCAATTGCCAACAGCTCCTTAGAAACATACAGGCTTCCCTTCTTCATGCTTGGATATTGTCTGGCTTAATCTTATATAGGTCTTATCTATGCTGTCACAACCTCTATGAGTTTTGTGTAACTGTCCAGACAGTTTCCTTGATGTCATCTACAGATCCTAGCTCTTCAAATCTTTCTCCACTCTCTTCAACAATGACCCCTAAGACTTGGGAGAAGAATGTTCCATCTAGAGCTGAGAATCCTACAATCTCTCACTCCGTGCACCTTGACCAGTTGTCAGCTTCTGTGCTAATCATTGCCTATTTCAAGAGAAAGCTTCATTGATGAGGACTGATAGATGCAGTAATTTATTAATATAACCACAAGTCATTAGGCCATGGCTTAATATTATCACTATTCAGCAGCACAATAGTGGTAGATTCTTCACTATGGACTATGAAATATCTAGCTACAGGTTGTTTGCCCTGATAAGGTACTATGGGCTGCATCTTGTGGGGCAGGCCAGAAATAAGATTATAAAGTGATTGGTTATGTCTGTGATTTCCATGCCACCATTGTGTCAGTAAGCATGTCTTGACTGGTTGATCATGATTGAGTTTTTTTTTTTCTTCTCCAGTAGTATCTTTGGGTTCCATGAAAGCTAGCCAGTATGGAAGAAGCTTCGAGACCAGTATCAGTTTGGTTTCTCCACATTCTATGGCTCAAGTATCTGAGGTCTTCAGCAATATTGGTCTTGCTATCAAGACTATAGCAATAGTGTGTAATGTTAGGAAGACAATAGGAACTCACAGGCATCCCAGAAACCCTTGGACATTTGCTGACATCAACGTCCTTATATATCTGTGCTCATTAGCTTATATCAAATTGACTCAAACAGAGTCCTCAGGAAGAATGAACTTCATTTGACTAATTGCCTCTTTGGGATCCATGTGATTTTCTCTTTCACAGGGGAAATTGGTTTGTGGGTATATCTGTAGGCATTTTTATGTCTAGTGACTAATGTGGGAGGGCCAAGCTGACTATGACTTGTGCTGGCCCTCAGTTGGTAACCTGGGATGTATAAGAAAGCAAGTTGAGCAAACCATGGGAAGTAAGCCAGCAAGCAAAATTTCACCATTGTCTTCTGCTTCAGGTCCTGAGTACAGGCTCCTGCTTTGTGTTCCTGACCTGACTTCCTTCAGCGATGACCGGTGATCTGGGAGTTGTAAGAGGAAAGAAACTCTTTCCTCCTTAAGTTGGTTCTGGTCAGAGTTTTACCACAGCAACAGAAAAGCAAACCAGAATAGCATCTCTTCACCTTTGAATTAGAACAGGAAGAGATTTCCACATGGGAAATGATCAGTAAAGGGAAGTTTTGTATGAAAATCAATTGTATTCATTTTATCTAAGTGGCAAAACAATTACAAGTAATTAGTTTTCTAGTTGCCCCTAGTACAGCTGGCTAATTAAAGCAAATACATGTTCACCATAAGCATATAGACACTTTGTGTGCATAACGGTGGAGTTGAGGGCAAGGGTTTGTGAAAGATTATGAGATTGGACTCTGAGATGGATATGTAGAAGTATCCTGAGAGCAGGCCCTGCAGTACAAGTACTACACTCACCCTGACAGAGTCACAGCCATGATTCACTGTTTTTGATGCTGTGATAGCTCCACGTTTCCAGGGCTATATCTGAAGAGCACAGGAGAGGACAGAAGAAGGGGACCACCAAGCATTGAGTGAACTAGGCAGATTGTAACAGATGGCAACATAACTACTCTGAGACCCTGGTCCTTCTGTGTCCTGGATGGGCCTTGCATATGCTCCCTTCTTATTGAGGCAGTTTTTTTTTTTTGGTGTACACACTGTTTCTCCAGTATGCTCTCTTTCTCCCCATTCTGTTCTTACAGGGCTTCGAAATGCATAGGTGTTGGTGATGTGTGTGCCCCTCAGAAACAGACACGCGGCATGACTAACAGACACGTTTGACCCCTATCAAAACTAGCAAAGGCCGGTGATGCTTCTCCTCCTTTGGCAAGCACTCGACAGTTGGCAGGCACGCTGTTTGGCATTTGAGGGTGTGGAACAGAGTGTGAGATCTCTTTACAGACTTGAATGTCAGTGCCTAGCATACTGTAATGCCATCATGTGGATTCAGGCTATTCTAAGGCAGCCGATGCACTGAGTCATGTTCTTTGCCTAACTCAATTCATTCAGCATTTCCAAAGGTGATTGGGTATCTTCCACTAGAAGGTATGGGGTGATCAGAGAAAATGGGTACCAGGCTGCATTTCATATAGACAAACATTCATTCCCAGATTGTCCAGATACTAGAACTGTCCACAAAAATCATCCTTGTACATATAAATAAAGCTGTCACCAACACAAACTCTTCTAAGTAGCAGAAAACTAAATCAATGAACTCAAGTCAAAACATTTTATCATCATAATTTGTATTGTATGAGTAAAGCAATTGGTCTTTTATTATAGTATGCATAGCACACTATTAAATATGCAACCATGGCTTAGTAAGAAAGGGCGAATCAATGATGAATGCAAATAGCTGCTGAAGTTCCCAGGAACATATTCCTCCTTTCAAACAGCTGGGAATGAGATGAGTCTGGGAATTCACCACGCTTCTACCAGGGAGTCAGCTTACTGGTGACTTGCTCCTCCCCAAATAGGCTCATCCTACCCAGTAAACATTGTAGTCTCACCACATGACTTTACTTTTTCACACTCAGTTACATATTGAACTATAGAAAGATACCCATGTATCACAAATTATCCACAACACAATAGGAACAGACAGAGAGGCTCACACATTCCCCCAGTGAGTGGTTTTAATCAGATACTATTTAGTGCTCAGCTAAAATGCCTAGTGGCACTGGCAGGCAAATTCACTTTTTATCAAGGAGTTAAATTTTAATTTTCCACTCCTAAAATGAGAGAATGTTTCAATCCCTTGACAGTTTGGGGACCCCTTGTTTCCAGTTGGCTGCAGATTGAAGGGCGACAACAGTTTGAGGTCCCCTGGCATGCTCATGAGCTGTGTGTCTCTTCTCCCAATTATGGTTCCTTGAGGACTCTTGCTATCAATATGCACCAGCGGTTTCTCACTATTTTTTTTTTTAGCCAGAAGCAAAAGAATATATTAACCATCAGCAGCAAGACACAGGCAAGTGGATGTATGAGATGTGGTTTATTGGGATTCCACGCATGCGTGGGGGTGTGACTCTACTTCAGAATTCATTTTCACTGATGCTGACACACAAGACAGTCCTTAGAGATCTGTCTGTCAAAACCCAACGTGCTCTGTAGAAATTAGATTACTCATGCTCAGGCAGAGGAGGGTGTTGGTGATTTAGAATAGTCCCTTAAATACCAATTACATTTGTATTTACAAAGCAAATTAAAACCACCTGAAGGACATTGTTCACATTGGCTACTGTGAACGTGCATGAATGTGGTTCTTGGTATTTGAAAACTTATGAACACACACACACACACACACACACACACACACACACACACACAGTTTTTCTTCCCATTTTAAACTTAATTCCAAAAGGCTCAAATGAATTTAAAGGAGCTAGATGTACAGTTCAATAGTATTGCTATGTAACTTTGTTTGTAAATTGACTGACAGAATACCTATTATCCATATCCAAATAGCCATGGTGAGTGAGAAATATTCAGGTGGGTTCTCTTTGTTTGTAACAGTGAATGCTTTGTGGGCTTGTGGTAAGGCTGCATTGCTGGGCTAGTATTTCATTGATACATTTGCATAGAACCTGAAGACAGGTCCTAACCCTTTTAAGTCCAGTACAGCTATGTGCAGGCTTAGCAATCAAACCAATTTTTTTACAAAAATACAAATTTATAAGTTGTATAGTAAAAATTACCTCTCATATAGGAAAAGGGGGAAAGATGTCTAGAACGAGAGTTTTAAAACAGAAAGCAGAGGAGTGCTGGGTGACTCTAGGCAGAAAACAGACACCGGTGCATGGGAAGGTCGAGCGTTTCCCAGCACCTCATGGAGGGTATTACACAGCACTAGATAATGAAAGAAGCTGGCTGGGACAAGATTTCTCTCCTTGTAATGGTGCGAGAGTGCTGGGCTCTTTGAAACTCCCTGAGTGTGTTCTGGAATGCTAATTGAGTATTTGTATGGCCTTCTCTTGGTACCTCAATTTGGAATGAGTGTCACTGCTGAGCAGTGAATTCTGATTCCTGTGATCAGGGTAGTGATCAGGGAGGATGGCTCTGATGGCAGCTCCCCAGATTCTGACTGTCACAGCTTAGCTCCGACCTCTCTTCATCTCTCCGAGTTTTGGAACCTCTCTCTATATAATGAAGCATGGATTCATTTGCCTAGCACTCTGTCATCCAGAAAACCTTATTAACTTTTGCATCTGTTCTTTGCTACTATTGGGATAATGGATGCTCATTGTTGGGACTCCGAAGCAATTCAGGTGCCTTTGGCATCACACAGGATCACACGAGGCATTTTGTATGGGTGGAGAAAGGGTTTTCTAGGGACCTGAGACAAAGCGGCAGTTTGAGAGCCCAAGCAGTGTCTAGCCCAGGACAAGCTGAAGTGTGAAGAAAAAAAGAGGCACTCCCTTGTTCAGTTGCAGAATTGCTATCTCACTTGTATTTACCCATCATTTGTGCATGTATCCAGCACATATGTTCTGAGTGTGTACATCTGCCAGGGACCACAGATACAAAGATAGATTAAACTCAAGCTGTCAGTGTATATAGGTCCTTAGTACGGAGAAAGACCCCTGGAGTTATAAAACAGTGAT
Source organism: Tokudaia tokunoshimensis (assembly GCA_036184795.1). Classification (NCBI taxonomy): domain Eukaryota; kingdom Metazoa; phylum Chordata; class Mammalia; order Rodentia; family Muridae; genus Tokudaia; species Tokudaia tokunoshimensis. The sequence continues at coordinate 44,350,755 of BTHU01000001.1, forward strand.
GATGAGTCACAGCTCCGTATTGCTCACAGACTGTAGGCACCTAAACCGGCAGAAGCTTGTGAAAGGTGGGGCTTGGGGCTTTTCAATGCCCACAGTGATTCTATTTATTGCAAAGTTTCCATGGGCAATTGAGAGGAAGAGAGTATTCTAGGCAGACAACTGAGGATAAGCAAAACATCCGGAGATATGACACATTAATGTCTGCTGGGAGCTTCCAGGAGTTTAGAGTCAGTACAGGACCATTGGCAAGGAGATGACTGTATTGTGTACACAATCATCATAGAGGTCTTTACAGAACAGGAAGAAAATAGAGCTCCCAGATGACCACTCTAGGGTTTTAAGCAGGGTTGGATCATGGGTTCTAGTCAAATTTTTTTGTTTTAGGTTGAAGGTTTTGGTATCTTGTCTCTTTCTTGTTTGCCAAGTTCCATCTTAGCAAGGGATCTTCCCCAACACAAGTAGTACTGGGCATTCCTGGGGAGGAGGCACTGGCTTATGAGCTTGATCCCTATGGGCTGAGGTTCCTGTCCTTGCAGATCTGGGATCTGTGCATTTGTCTGTTTGGACAATTACAGGAAAGAAGTGGGAAAGACCCAAACTTCATGCAGAGTGTAAGGAAGATTGAAGAAATATTCAGAAGGAAAACTAATGGGTGTGGTGGGGGTCCTGGAGAAGGTGGTCTAGATTCGAGTCAATTACTTCAACACTTGAGAAAACAGAGTCCCGAGTTTAATCCTAGGCTGCAGACTTTGTGTGTCCTTCCCTTCCAGTCCTGAAGAAACATTTGAATACTTCTGAGTTTGGAACCTGGTCATAGGGGCTCACCCTACCCCTGTGGGTAGAGTGGGAAGGGGCAGATATAACCTTGTGGTTAGAAGATAGAATCAGGAGTGTGTAATCTTCTCAAAAGCAGGGGGCGCTGTGCCTGGGTACCTCAGATAGACCCTAGGAGGGAAGATCCCAGAGGCCATGGTCAATCAGGTATATTCTAGGGTCACAGCAAAGGACATTACCATGGAAGGTGTCCGTCTAATCTTTCTAGTTATGCCATGTGCCGATGGGACATGAACACAATGGTGAAACCAGTAAGCTGATTACCACTAGGGCCTGTGCATAAAGGACACTGACCATCCTATGGCTCACTTTGCTTTTGGGATGGGAATGTCCATAGGGTGCATGAATGGATGTTTTGAGATGATTTTATTGTCACCTATGGAAACAGGAGAGCTGGAATAATGAGAACATGTTAAATCTTGCAGGCAGCTCATGCCTGTGAGAATCAGACCAAATCACTTCATAGGTAAAGATGAGGGGGGAGGGAGAAGGGGAGGGAGAGGGGGAGGGGAAGTGAGAAGAGAGGGAGGGGAGGGGGAGGGGGAGGAGGGAGGGGAAGTGAGAATGAGAGGGAGGGGAGAGGGAGAGAGAAAGGGAGGGAGGGAGGGCGAGAGAGAGAGAGAGAGAGAGAGAGAGAGAGAGAGATAGATAGATCCTGGGTTCTTAGGGTTGACAGTTAAGTGAGGTTATATGCTATAAGAGATTCTTACAGAAGAAAGAGTAGATTGAAATGTTCAATAAATCTTAAGACACAATAGATATATTTACTAAGATTTGGACATAGCAGAGGTTGAAAAGTTATAAGTATTAGCTCTGGGGTAAAGATGACTTAATTCTGGTTCAACAATAGTCACATGTCTCAGTTTCTTCATATGTGGGACTGATAAGACGATGGTGTATTGACCTTTTAAAGAGTCTCAAGCATCTCTCCCCCTTTGAGAAGTTAAGTCTCTTCTTTTTGCTCTTGGATCTGGGAGGAATCATGACAGGTACAGTAAGAATGACACAGTATGATTTTGGCATGTCATAAAAGGCCATGTCATTCCTGTTCTGCCTGTAAGACATTCATGTTTAGAAGTTTGCACCTCTACATAACAACCCCAGTTGCTGAGGGCCTCTCCCCTCTCCCCTTCCCCCAATGCTGGGAAGAAACTCAAGCTACATGGAAATCCTGCAGATGCTTCAGGGATGTCTTGACTTATTCCTAGTCAGTGGCCATCATTAACATTGGCACTCATTTTTAAAGATGCTTGCAGTTGACTCCACCTCACAACTGCTGAGTTACCCCTAGCTGTCCTGCACTGTGGGCCTAGGGAGAAGGCAAGTCTCAAGTGAGTGGCTCAAAGAGAGACCTTTTGGAGGAGCTCCTTCTTTTCTACTGCTGTGTGTAGGGTCCAGCCTCTCTTTATTACCATCTCACTCTGCTTCTAGGAGAAGGGAGGTGTTTGACTTTGCCTGGAAACCAAATGCTTTTCAAATTCAGGATCTCTGTGGTGTTTCACTTAGTTATTTCTTTCATATGATAAAGTTAAAATTATAAACTGAGAGTGGAGAGTGAGCCAACTCCTCCCTTCTGAGGCTCCATGAATGATGCTTAAGGCAGATCCTACATGATGGAAGGGATGAGTCCCTAGATGGTTAATCTCGTCAATTTGACAGAATCTAGGATCTCATCTGGGAATGGAACCTGTGGGTGTCCCTGTGGGGGATTATTTTGATTCCATTACTTGATATGAGGAGACCCTTCTTAATTGTGGGTGGAATGTGTAGCTGCAGAGATGGGGAATGAGAGCTGAGCAATGTCAGGCGTGCGCCTTTGTCCCTCTGCTTCTTGACAATGTATGCAAATTGACCCATCCCTTCAAGCTCCTGTCCCGGTGTCTCTCCACCATGGTGGACTGAAACTTGAACTGGGTTGTAGAGTAAGGCTTTCCTCCTTTGTGTTGCCTTTGACTTACTGTTTTATCACAGCACCAGAAAGAGAAGCTAAGGTAGACCCTGGATGCCAGTGGTGGCCAATTAGACCCAGAATATACAGGAAGGCAGATGTAGAGACTGAGATACTGTTGCAGAGAATGAACTACCAGGAAGCCAGGGGTCGAAGTGAGCAGCTCATCTTCTTGAGCCAAAACCATTCTGGAGAGGGAAGAGGCCTCCTCCTATCATGGGTTTGGGCTGATATTGATTTTGTGGATATTACTATATGCAGGCAGGGTTCCCTGGGGCTGGGTTGTGAAGGCAAAGAAAAAAAGGAAAAACAAAAATTGTTTTGTTCTTCAACACACCTGTTAGTAGTCTCCATGGTCCCCAATGGTTACTTGTTCTTCCTGGATCTATAGTTCCTTTTTATCAGACAGTAAGTTATGTATCTACTTCTCTTTACCAGAAACCAGGACTCCATAATTTCAGCCTGATGTTATTTCTTCAGATAAAAATTAGTGCTTATCATTTTAATTATTCATTTGCCTGTCTCTATTAGACTACAGTTTTATCGTCACAAAATTGTGCCTATTATTTTTTTTTTTTTACCATGGGGCTAAGATCCTCACAATGACAACAAGAACTCTGCCTTGAGTTAAAATTCTGCCCTTCCTCAAAGTATAAAACAAATTGAATGTATATTTAGAAATAGTTTATTGTATCCAGTTGCAGAAAAACAAAACAATTCCCCAGTGGGTGTGCATGGTAAGCTGTTCATTAAATTCAGAATTCAGTTGAAAATCTGGACCTGTGTCCATTCCAGAAAAGAACACAAAGGCAAGCTCTTTGAACTCACATGGTTTAACCTCCATGTAGCTCAAGAAGGAGACTCATTTTTTAATATCGGTATATGTGCACATGTTTGTGTGTGTGCGTGGTATGTGTGCATGTACAAGTGTGTGTGTGTGTGTGTGTGTATTGTACACATATTAGAAAGGACATGGAAAGGGGAAAAGACACCTTCACCTTCCATTTTGTTTGAGACAGGGTCTCTTGTTCCCAGATGAAAATGTCAGGCTAGCTGACCAATGAGCTTACAGGCACTTTTTCTGTCTTTACCCCACCCCCATGTGTCTATAAGAGTATTAGGATTATTGACATAAACTAAGAAGTGTGAGTTTGCATGTGTTCTAGGGATCTGCTCTCAGGGCTTAATATTTGCATAGTAAGTGCTTTACCCACTGAGCTGTCACCCAAGCCCAAGACTAGCACTTCCTCCCCTCTGTCTTTTTTTCATTCATTCAGAATTTCATACATACTTTGATGTATTTTAACACTACCAACCCTTAGTTCCCCTTAGACTCCTCCCATAACCACCATACTCTCCTCCCATCTTCATGCCCTATTTTGTCCATAATTGACTCAGTCCAACAGAATGCTCCATATATGTGTGGAGGTGGGGCCATCTACCCGAGCATGGACAATTTATAGAGGCTTCTTCCTTGAGGAGAACTGACTTTCCCTACTCTAGCCACCTTCAACTGTCAAAGCTCCTCAGCTAGGTGCTGTGCCTTATAAGCCCCTCCCCCTGCCTATGCTTGAATTTTGACTGGCTGGATCTTGTGCCTGTCTTAGGCAGGCAATCCCAGCCACTGTGAGTTCATGTGTGCAAAGGCCCTGCCATGAACAGAAGACACTGATTTGCAACAGTTTTTCCTAACTTCTGGCATTTTCAGTCTTTCTACCCCACTCCCCTGCAATTCCTCTGAGCCACATGGTTCAGGAGTGTGATTTAGGTGTCTCATTTAGGGCTGAACAGTGCCATGGTCACTCATCCTCTGCACTCAGACCACTGAGTCATCAGTTGCAAAGTGAAGACTGGGACATCTTAAAAGCCACTCGGAGTTGCCTTCTGCTTTCCAGTCTTGCAAGTAAGGAGCTTGTAAGTCCTCTCCACTCCAAACTAGAAAAACTAAAAAAAACCAAACTGAAGAGCAGTATCTCCTTTTCACTCAGTATGAGAATTGGAAGTAAGTTGTTGACTTTAAAGTGAGAGAGAGAGAGAGAGAGAGAGAGAGAGAGAGAGAGAGAGAGAGAACCACAGAGAATCACAATTAATTGGAGGAGATTGCTGTTAGCAAAGCTTTTGCTCTTTCTATGAGGTTGCAAACCCCTTCAACTCCTTCAGTCCTTCCCCTAATTCCTCCATTGGGGTCCCTGTGCTCAGTCTGACGGTTGGCTTCAAGCATCTGCAACTGTATTTGTCAGGATCTGACAGAGCCTCTCAGGGGACAGTCATACCAGTCTCCCATCAGCAAGTACTTTTTGGCATCCGCAGTAGTGTCTGCAGATGGTATGGATCCCCAGGTGGGACATTTCCTGGATAGCTTTTCCTGCAGTCTCTGCCCCACTCTTTGTCCCTGCAATTCCTTTAGACAGGAGCAATTCTGGGTTAATATTTTTGAGATGGGTGGGTGGCCCCATCCCTCAATGGGGGGCCATGCCTAAAATCTGGATATGGTCTCTATAGGGTCTCTCTCCCCTTTGTTGAGTATTTCAGCTAATGTCATCCCTGTTGGGTCTTGGGAGTCTCTTGCTTTCCTGGCATCTCCCAGGGACTAAACAACCAACCAAAGAGTACACATGTACACATGGAAGGACCCATGGCTCCAGCTGCAGATGTAGCAGAGGATTGCCTTATCTGGCAACAATGGGAGGAAAGGCCCTTGGTCCTGTGGAGGCTCGATGCCCCAGTGTAGGGAAATGCCAGAGTGGGAAGACAGGAGTGAGTGGGTGAGGAGGCACACTCATGGAAGCAGGGGGAGGGGAGATGGGATAGGGGGTTTGCGGAGGGGAAACTGGGAAGGGGGAATAACATTTAAAATGTAAATAAATAAAATAACCAATAAAAGAAAAGAAAGAAAAGCCCTTGATGGAACTGGTGCAGGGGTATTCAGACTCAGAGCTTTTGCTTAAGGACCAGTATAGACAGGATCAAAACTCCCACAAGGCCTGGTTGAGATGTTTCCCATATTTTTCTCAGTCTTACTTTCCAAAGTTTAGGCTGATTCTTGCAGTAAGAAGGATTCTCACATGTTTCTAGCAGGGGTAGAAAAAAAATGAAATAATTTTGAACTATGACTGAATTCTGTGTTTCTAGAAAGTTCTGTCTTCAGGATAAACAGTTTAATCAGATCCTAACCTGTTGGGGTTACGGTGCGGGTGAATGGGATGAAGGCAAATATCCAGTTCTCTTTGTTCTAGCCTCTTGAAAGGAAGTATGTAGCTTTCATCCTGTCTAAGTAGGGGGCAGTGCCAGAGACTGAGAGGCATATGCCTGCCACGCAGGGTCACTAGCCCCAGGGCTGCAGTTCAGAACACTTCTCCTTTGCTTTACCAGCACATTTTTGGAGGCCAAGTGACAAATTAATTCAATTTCCCTACAAACATGTACAAAGCATGGAGTAGGAACAGACTCAGGTATACTAGGATATCTACTTGAAGTTTAAAAAAATTGTGGTTCTACAGTCTGTATGCTAAGGATTTCAACAGATCCAATAGCAGAAGACAGTGTAAGGAGAGAGGTAGATGTTCTAGAAAAGGAAAAGAAAGCATGCTGGAGATAAAACACAATGGAACAGCAATAAAGACTGCCTTTGAAGAGCTTAGTAGATTAATTTTTACCTCATCTTATTCTAGAGGTTCAATGATATGCCAGCCAAAGTCCCTGAAGGTTACTTTGTGGGCATCAACAAACTGCCCTGAAACTTGGATGACACAAAATAAAAGGCTCAAAAGAACCAATATAATATTTTGGAGGGCTAATATTAATTGACTTCAGAGCATATTGTAAAGTTACAGTAAACAATGCAGTGGAATGTTGGTGAAAAGGATATATAGATAGAGAGGTAGGCTAGAAATCTCTAATATGAATCATAGAAATGCAATCAACTGATCAAATGGTCTTTGGCAGAGAAGAGTAAAGGCAACATAAGGAACAAATCATTTATTTATCACTAAGGGATAGAGAATAGTTGAGCATCCATCACTTAATATGAACCTAGATACAGACTTAACATTCTTAAAATTAATTTAAGATGGTTTTAGGGTCCTACGTTTAAAATTTAAAGCTACAATTTTCTAAATTATCACATAGAAAAGAAATATCCAATAATCTGGGATTTTGCAATGACTTAGAGATATCACCAAAGACTGAACTTCTTCGATACATTGGTCTTCAGTGAAACTTAATTTAAATTTTTGCTCTGTTGAAGTTAGTGTCTAGAGATAGAATAAAAAGATATTTGCAAAAGAGATGTCTGAGATAGGGTTGGTATCCAAAATATGTAAACACCTAATGTTAAGTAAGAAAAATGGACCAAACACCTGACTATATCCCTCAATAAGACAGGCACAGAAGAAGGCACTTAAGATCAAGAAAGATGTTTCATCTCATATTCCATCAATGAAATACTAATAAATGCATGATCAAGGCAGTGCTACATGTCTGAAATGCAGAACACTGACAATATTAAATGCCAGGAAGACACTAAGCAGCAATAACTCTTATTCACTGCTGATGGGAGCACAAGAATGGTGAACCACTTTGGAAGTCAGTCGGACAATTTCTGATAAAACTAAACATAGTCTTACCATATGGTTCAGTGATGACAATTCTTGGTACTTACCCAAAGGAGTTGGAAGCTATGTTCACTCAAAAGTCTGCATGTGGGTGTTTACAGTAGCTCCATTCATTGTTGGCAGACAGTCCAACATCCTGGAAGCAATCCAGATGTCCATTAGTAGATGAATGGATTAATACACTGTAGTGCATCTAGACAAGTGATAATATTTAGTGTTAGGAAAAAAGTGACCTATTAAGCAACAGACATATGAAGGAAACCCTGGTGCTCATTACTATGTACAGGAGGCCAGTCTGAGGAGTCCACCATAGAGCATCCTGGGAAACACAGAACTGTGAAGGCCATGAAAGTCAGTGGTTGTCAGGATTTAGAGGAGAGAGACATATCATCAGGCAGAACACAGAGGATTTTTTATGGCAGCAGATCTATTTTGTATGATATTATAATGGTAGATACAAGTCATTACCTATTTACTAAAACTAGAATTTGCAGGACCGAGAATAATAACCTTTGATATAAAGTTTTTGGATAATGATATCCCGATGTAGAATCCTCTGTGGAATAACCAAAGTGTTATTGTGCTGCAGATGCTCATAGCAGTGGAGGCAGTGAGTGGGAAAGCTTGATTTCCTTCTTACATTTTCCTCAGGAAGTTAAATTTTTTCTAAAATATTGAAATATTGACTTTGAGGTCTCACCTGGATTGATGCGAGATGTGTGCACCATTAATGAGTAAGGGGAACAGACAAGCTCAATGCCGGTGGGTTCTGCTTAATGAATACTGCACAAAACTGGGGCAGGAGGCAAAAGTGGGAAACACGTTAATTATAAACTCTGCAGGCTCCTCAGAAAAGGCAAACCTCTCCCTGGGGTAATGTTACAGTACAGTGGAATTCTCTAAAGTTTCTAATTTGATAAGAAGTCCATCAGTATTCTTAATAATTTATGAACGTATATGAATACACAAATTTCCTCTGGTGATCAATAACTGGAAGTGCATTATTTAACAGTTATTTAAAGCCATATTTGCGTGGTGTGACATGTTTTGCTAAGTGATATTTTGCATTTAAGAACCCTTCCTGACAACAGCATTATCTGGTGTTTCCTATTTACCTAGTCATTGTAAGGATGATGTGTGTTCTTGAGGCTGGAAAAGCAGACTAAAATTAAAGTGTGGGAAACTGAAAAACCAGGGACATTATTTGAGAAAGATGCAGATAGTGCCCATGACTCTCTAGAAGATGCTGGCAATTGTAGGAATCCTGGGAGCTCTAACCAGTCCTTCTAATCAGTTTCATAACTTAGAGAGTTTACGTAAATTTTCTACTCTGGGTATAAAGCAAGAGGAATTCATGTTATACTTTCTGAGTTTACACAGACTTAAAGAACCCTCTCTGGGGTTACTTTGAGGGTTTTACATGATGAAAATGAAATCAGATTGGTTCTCGAATGTACTAGATCTGTGCCCTTGTCAATGACATGTAAGCCACTCTGCAAAGAAACCTCACCAGACAGCTCTTGAACAAGCTCTCCTCCTGTGACTTACATAAATGCCCCACTGTTAAAAATTGTTCCCTAGTTTGTGCTGCTGCTGGGAAACATTGGAACCACTGAAAGGTGGAACCTACAGAGAGGCATTGGGAAAGGACCTTGGGCTCCATACTCTTTCCTTCACTCGTCTTTGGCTTCCTGGCTTCCCAATGAGCAGCTTTTTTTCTTCCCTATTCCCACCATGACATGTGGCCTCACCACAGGATGCAAAGCAATATGTGCCTACCACAGAGGGAAACCTCCAAAACTGACTGCCAAAGTATATCTTTTTCTCTTTGTGAATTGATTATCCAGGATATTTCTTCTAGTGACGTCAAAAACTGACTGACACACCTGCTAAATTACTCTCATGAAAAGACCCAGGAATCTTTATTTTAAAGTAGTCCCAGGTGACTTTGATGTGACAGGTCCGGAGCTTGAAATTTTGTGCTTTTCGTTGACCTCCAAGGCCCCTGAGATGTTTCATCATCTCAAACGCTCAGCAGTACTTTATAAACTACCTCGTCTGTGTTCAGAGATGTGTGCAAACGATCCTGTGCAAAAAAAATGAAGATGACATTTGTTCCAAAAACACCATTTGAGACAGGGTGAAAAAAAAAAAAAAAGCAGATATCTGCTGTACCAGATCTGCTAAGAAACCACTCAGTGTGTAGACATAATTAAAGAACAGAAATTTGTTACAAAACAGGAAAAAGGGTTCTAGTAGAATAGGAATAAGGGTGAAATTCATACTAGAAATGTTTGTATACTCCAAATGCATTAGTGGGTTTACAAAAAGGAAAGCTGTCAAGGGTACTAGCCTACTTGATGTAACCCCAGGGTGCCGAATAGAAACTCATTCTGAAGCAGAAGCAAGGGGGTTTACTACAGATTCTTGAGCAGTACTTTAAGTTGGCTGATCATCAGGAAGAAATTTTGATGCATTCTAATTGAGATGCATCCAACCGGGCAGGGTGGACTGGTGCAGGTTTCCTACATCAAAGTAAGCATCGTTTAAGTAAAATTCAAAGGCAAACAAAAATGAAAAACTGAAAAGCAACACCACCCCCCCTCCCAACTCCCAAAACAATACCAAACAACAACAAAAAGCCAACATTAACGATCGAGTCAAGGGGAAATACTTATGAATAAATCAATTACCTATCATCTTTGATCTCATCGTAATGATCCCTGACCCGGCAAATACTGAACAGGGCATTCCTTTTTTATTTGCAGAAGTTGAAATGACTCATCATCAGGCTACTTTTGGCGTCAAAGCTAAGGTTATTTTTCCAGGCTCAACATCTGTGGCTATTCAAAGGAACTAATTGGGCAATAAAATGTTTCAGGCTTATGAAAATCGGTATTAAAAAGACAACTGATAAATATTAGTTGCGTAAATATCACGACAGAGTCCGGTAACTGATCTCTCCTGGTTGTGCATTGAACGGATTTCAAAACGCCGGAAGTGAAAGAGCTGCAGCCAAGTGTCAGTCAGAGCAGAGGGTGTTTGTCTTTGCAACGCACGGGACTGCTTTGATGTGGCTTAGGACGTGCTCGAGTATTTCAAACAGCCTGCAGAAGGGAAGCCAGCAAGGCATCGAATTATTTACCCTTCCCAGGAAAATATTTTAAAAGCTCTGTGAGGCTCCATTTCCTAAAGCCACCTGCCACCTAAAGCACCCATAATCAGCCCCAGATGCAAGATCCCAACCTGCTGGCTAACCCCGTGACTCCGAGAGAAAATATTTCACCCACTCCTCAGCACATCCTTAATTCATTCGAAGCTAAACTTTCAGGCCATAATTTCTGCTTAAACTTAATAACTCAGCTCTGACATTCCTTCCCAGTGACCCTAAAGTTCCATTTGGCTGCCCTACACCTGCTCCCAAACGCATTAGAACCACTCAGTTTTTTTTTTTCCGCCCTAAGTATCAGTTTTGTTTTCTTCACTCAGCCTCGAGGCCATCCTTTGAATAGGAGGAAGTGAGGATGCTCACATCTATTCCGTTGTGAATTTAGAGAGGGTTAGGTTTCTTTACTCAAGTTTTTTTTTTTAGTTTTTATTTTTTTATTTTTTTTTTTTATTTTTAATGTTGTTTTGCCCACAAAGCTGTATTGGTTCCTAAATTTAAAAAAAACAAAACAAAACAAAGCAAATATTGGGATTCAAAGACAATGTGGGAAACAATGTCTAAATCTTTTAAATGATCTCTCTGTGTAAAAGGTTCTTTAAAAATATACAATTTATGAATATTTTCTATGATGTCAGAAAAACAATGAACACGTCCACTTAAGCAGTTCTGGCCAGCACACTGACTCAACTCCAACATGAGCTTCTCAAAACTTTTCCTAATGTCTTTGCAAATGTGTGAAGTCTGAGGCACTGGAGTTGAGGGGTTTTTTTTTCCCATTAGAAAGTAATAACATTGAAAAATGTTATCTACTGGAAGAGTGCAAAATCTACCCATTTTCAGTGGAGCAAGGAGAAAAATCTTGTCACGCTTGCTAAGATTTGAGTAAGCGGCTAACATTAATCTGCTTCCTGCATGAAACCTCTCTCCAACGTTCATCTATTTTTAATACCAAGGAACTTTTCTCACATTAACGAAACTCCGCAGGAAAATGTGTTGATGTGTGTGTGTGTGTGTGTGTGTGTGTGTGCATATGTGTGATCACCCGAAAGAAATGACTTCTTAAGGAAAAGGGGAGAGTTTGGAACAATGTCGGGCTCGTAAATTCTAAGATAACTTTGTAGAAATACACAGCCCTGAATGAGAGCACACTGGTGAATTGCACTGTCAAGACAGTGGCATCCATCAGTTATTGACACCTGTCTGTGAGAAGATTTAGACAGCACTCTTCTCCCCATTGCCATATGTTAGCAATCACAGATAGGGGGCATTTAGTCCTTTATTTACTTTAGTGGAGTTGGGTCAACAGGTTAAAATAATAATCTTTCCTTACAACCTGTTTGGGGCTGCTTTAGTCTATAAAACTTGGGTAGGCATGCGAAGAGGCCTAGACTTTGGGTCTCCCCTATTATATTTCCCTCTAACTCCAGATAACACCAAATAAACCAGTAATCACACAAGAAATCACTCAACTTTTACTGTCCCTCCCGCTCTTTGACCTGCTGCTACCCCACTTCATTTCCCATGCTCTGGCCTCTTGGCCTCTGTCTTTATAAGCCGTATCACCTGGCCATCAGGCGGCTCCCAGCTCCTGCATCCTGTCTGGTGTCTGGTTTCTTCCAGGTTACCCAGAGTTTACAAAGAGGACTGCCTGCCTCTGGGCATCCTGTTCCAAGCAGGCCTAAGAGTATTGGCCTAGAGGGCTTTGTTGCTTCAAGAAGTTTTCCTTCCTACTGGAGAAAACTCCATCCCCAAAGTATTGGACTTAACATAATACATCATTTGGTATTTTTATATGTGATTTACTATCCGTAATCAGATCATTCAAAAGGCAAGAAAACCTTCATATAATTTTAGGACAAATCAAATATCAATTATGAAGTGAAAATAATATGCAATTTATTACCTGAATATGAATATCCAACTCTTAATATTTTCTCATTAGACAAGTTCTGTTTGTCCCAAATACCCTCCCCCAACACCCTCACACAGACAAGTATCCTTTTCTTATCAGCAATTAAATACATGTATGTCCCCTTTTTTGCTATGCCATATTTCTGCTCATGGCATCAAGATTCTCTAGGCACCAGGTGATAAACTATGTGATGCTTTCCTTCCATCTCTGTGGTAGAGACAAATATGCTAGTGGCCAGTCACCCAGCATTACTGGGACATGGCTTTGAGTCAAATGCTTCAACTTTCTGGATTTGTGAGATACTAAGGTAATCGGTTACAAACCAGAGGTAACTGTCGGCTCTGGTTGGGATTAGTGAGATTATGGAAAGTGCCCTGCACATATCTTGAAAAATGTGTCCGAAAAATACCAGCCACATTTTCATGGTCATTAAGCATTTACATTCAATAAACCCCAATGCTACCTTAGCTTGCTGTTCTGTGAGAATCAGAGCTAGACTAAAAAAGGGGGGGAACGAGAATATGTGTATATACAGTATATGCAAATCTGCATATACATGTAAACAAATGCATTTATACACACACATGTATATACATATATACACACACACACACACACACACACACACAGAGATTCCTTGACTTAGAACGGGGTTGTGTCCAAATAAACTTATCATAATTATAACTATCTGAAGTGAAAAGCGTCTTGAGTACCTGTGGCTTGCTGAGCATCATAGCTTACCTGGCTTCAGTTGAACACACTCAGAACATTGACATTAATTACCCTACAGTTGAGCAAAATCACCTACTGCTGTGATAAAGGGCTGACTAGAGTATATTTAATGCAGTACTGAGTAGAATTTAGTGGAAACATTTGAGCTTGGGCAGTGCTATGCCTCCCAGAATCCCCATGGGTTGAGTGCTATGTAACAGTAAGAACTGCTACAACAGTGCGCTACAAGGTTGCTCACTTTGTTTGCAGATCTAACAGCGGGGTTTCAGCCTATAAGACAGGTGGCAGGTGGTCAGGGTTGGGAGGTGGACATCAGGTACACGTGGGCAAGAGAAAACTGGATGGGGTGGTATCTACAGGAGCTCCTGTTGCTTTTGGATGTGATGGTTTGGGTGCCTGAAGGAAACTGAGCCACCTTATTATGGGGCAAAATGACCGGCTATGGTCCAGAAGATGGAGGCACTGAGGGAATGTAGGGGAAGCTAGAGGGAGTGACACAGCTCCAATGCTCTCAGCTGACAGTCAGCAGGTGAGGAGCAATGCATGAGCTAAGTGAGCAAAACACCTGATTTGCATAGGATGCTCCACAGACACAAAAGACACCTTCTTATACATTCAAACAAGGAAAAGGAGAGGTGGAAATAGGAGAGACTTGGATTTGAGTAGCCTAGTTGACCCAGAACAATGCTACTGAACTTCTTGCAAAGCTTACCACCCATGTTTCTCCTCCTCCGTGTTCCTTCAGAGAAAAGACATAAATACTTAGTTCCTTTCCACTAGATACTCCTCTGAGGTTGTTCTCTATAGATCTTTACTTTTATCCCATCACCGTTCCTCATTTGATGTCATGTGAGGAGGACCCATCTAAGGAGGAGACACCTACATCCCCATGACACCAATCCTCAAAGCAGCTGCATAACCTCTGTCCCCTTCCCAAGACACATTGAACCATTTGAATTGAATGTGAGCAGTGTTCCTACTTAGAAACAATTCCCTATCCCCACTTTTCCTTGGACTGCCTTCTTATTCCTCTTGATTCCCCTTTATTTAACCACTTACAGTCAATAACAGTCTCCTTTTCTCCTTAGGCATCAGTCCCAGGCAGCTAAAACCCTCGAGTACCATCAAGGCTCCAATCAACACGTGCATTTTCTTCAGAACAAGGGCTGATCCAATATGAGTCCAATCTGAAGTGTCTTCCAGAGTTGGGTACTTGGAGAAAAACAACTAAATAGTTTAATATTGAATGAACTCTGATTTTACAGGATTGTATTGTATACCGGTTGAAGAAAATGTCTCACTCTGTGCTACTCCTCTCTAGCACATAGTGGGGCATCACAATAGGGTCCGTGCAAGCTCTCATGCCTGGTGTCTGACCATGAACAGTTCACACTTCATATTCAGTTAATTCAAATGCAGAGATGTCAGTATTGACATTCATCCAGAGAATGCTTTTTCTTTTCTGTTTTTAGGGGACAATGGCTTGGGTCTTGCTCATTGTAGGTCTCAGGACTCTTTCTTCCCAGGTGCACAGGCATAGTCTTAGAATCCAATATCAGGGCTCCTGGATTAGTTTCTGTGGTGGCCGCAACAAATGACCATAAATCAGGTGACTTAAATGTATATTTACCATTGTGGACCCAAAGTTGGAACTGAGATTTTTGGCAGCTCCATGCTCTTACTAAAGACTCTTTTTCAGAATCCAGAAGAAGTTTCTCCCAGTCTCTGTTGGCCTCAGGCGGTTGCATCACAGCTCTATTGAGTCTCCCTGTGGTCTGTGATCTCCTCTCAGGAGATCAAGCATCCCTCTGCTTTTCATCTTTCTTTGGTGACAGTGCCATCTGGTTAAAGGCCCCAGATAATTCCAAATGACCTCATCTTAGGATTCTGAACTAAATTAGTTGTGCAAGGACCCTTTCCAAAACAATGTTGCAGTCATTTGCTATGTATTTTGGACATGTTTGTATCCTTTGGGAAGGCCACACTCAGTTTACCAAAGCTCTTTAAAGCAGACAGTTCAAGCCTTCTGAGGTCTACAACAGATTTGAACGTTTGGCCCATGCACTTGGTTATTAACCATAAAATATTCAGCATAGATCCATTTTTTTTTCAAGAGAATGTAACAATAGCACCAAAACCAAGAAGTACAACTCTTGGATAATAGTTGGCCATGAGCTGCAATGTTTACTGACCTAACTTCAACTTGGAACTTCTCAAGGGTGTGTGTGTGGTATGTGTGCCTGAAACCCTATATCTTGTCTCATTGGCTAAAGTTGTGAGGAGACTGAGAGAGAGATAGAGAGCTTTGACCCTTGGAATAAAAAGGCAAATGGAAGGTTGAGTAGATGGCTCAGTTGGTAAACCCTTACCTTACACCATGAGGTCTTGTTAAATCTACACAAACCACATAATGAAAAGGCCAGGCATGATGTTACTCATCTGCAACCAGCACTAGGAAGAAAGGGACAGGTGAATCTCTGCAGCTTCCTAGGCAAACAGACTAACTTACTTGGTAAGTTTCAGGCCAGGGAAAGATCATATCTCAAAAATAGGTGGACAGTGTCTGAAATATGTCACCATGTTGGCCTCTGGCCTTCCAATGCATGTACGTGTATTACTGACACTTATGAATACAAATACACAGTTTTTAAAAGACAAATGAGAGGTAACTACAGTTTAATGTGTTAAATCTCCATGCATAGTAACTATTTCAGTCATCTCCAACTTTACTCTCTTCCACAACCTAGCTAGTGTAGTTGTTAATAGGTTGAGGACCAAGATGATTATAGTTCTTCTTAAGTACAATGGGTTGTGTTTGCTTTGCTATGAGTCGGCCTTATATGGGCAGAATCTATCCTTGGGACCACCTTTGAGGGGTGGATGCTTTGTTATCAGAGAAATCTACTCTTTAGCTCAAAGGTAACCACAAGAACAATTCCCTTGGAAAGTAATGAGATGGTCCCAAGATTCATGTGAGGACTGCATTGATGGCAACTATGATCATGTTAAAGATGTGCTAGGGTGCATCAAGGTGCCTCAATTGGTGGGCATTTAAGAAATACAGAAGTAAATTCGACTCAAGTAGGATACAAATAAATTAGTTCTTTGGTGCAGTGTCAAATGTCAGCTACATTAGCTTTTTGGTTAATAGTTATTCCTTTTCTTTAATTAGCTAATAGATGTTCAGTATGTAGCACTGGTTGACATGTGAAAACACTAGCAGAACTTGGGAAAATCATATATGTATGAACTTGGTTGAAGAGTAAGAAAAGGCCTGAGTTCACATTCTCATGTGGACTTTAGGGTTTTTCTGTGAGGGAGGGAATAATTTGAGTAGGTGGAATCCAGGCTAGCTACAGCCATTCTGCTCTTGGCACTGAGCACATATGTGCTTGGACATAGCCTGATGCAGGGGGAAGTGGTCCCTGGGGATGGGTCTCTGGTGTCAGTGGAAGCAGCTGGCCAGAATGGTCCAGTTTCATATCTAATTTCCCTTCTGTCCCATGAGATTCTCTCAAGAAACTCCCTAAACTTGTTAGGGAATGGAGTCTCTAAATAAACCCTTCTGCCTGGGCCCTTGGTGGGTCCACAGACATAATCTGTAGGATTACACAGATTGTGGAATTGATAAAGCCTAAGGGTCCACATGCTGATGACAGGGGTGGAGTGGCCTTAGCCTTCCTATAGGATGCTAGGCCAGAAAGCAGCTTCTGGGGGCCTTAGACTTTGCTGTTCTGGCTGTGATTTGAGTTGGGCTATCTTTACTACCTTCCCATTGGACAAACACACAGATTTTCCTCCTTTCCCCTTGTATCCCTTACCTTCCTGGACACAGTTTGTATGGATTTCTAGTAGAGATAAGAGGGTTGGGTTTAAATTCAGCTAATATATTCATCTCCTCTTAGATCTTCAGTCACTTCACTTCCTTTAGCCTTGAGTGTTTTAATAAGTCAGAGAGAAAGAGTAAAACCTGCCTTGATCCAGGTACATGTTGTAAAGATGATAGTTTTTAAGTGAAACAGGACTTGTGAAACCTTTTGTGCTCTGGAATTCTTCAGTAAAGCACAGTCCAGTGGCTTGGCTGCCTCTGCTACATCTTTCTAATTCAGGGATGGTGTAAATCTTGGATAGTTGTTCTTTCTTTAATTGATTTAAATTTTTAATTCTGTTTTTATTTCAAGATATCTTTGTAGAGAAATTCCCAGTAGAGACCTGGCTGTCATTTCCTCTTCTATTTCTAGGAAATTAGAAAAACAGAAGATTGGTACTAGGTCAAGGAGGCAGTCCCCAGGAAGGTGAGAGAGAAGAGAGCTCCAGCAGGTCTGACACTGGGCTGGCATGTTTATGGTTGTGTGTCAGTGACTGGTCCATAGGAGACCCTTAAAAAATACCTGTTAGATGAGAGGTGAGTGAATGAGTGGCCCCTTTAGAGTATTGACAAATGCATAGCACAGCAGCAACGTGGTTATTTGAAAGACATGCTGATGGCCCTTCATTGTTTTGGAAGGGGGACAAGGGCCATGGGATAACACAAGGATGTGCCATGTTTTCTTCTGTCAGTGGCACTCAGAATCTCTTGTTGGGTTTCCATGCAGATGGAAAGTGGGGTGAGGGAGCCAGTACAGCTGTTGTGGGAATGAGAGAGCCATCACTGAAACCGTAAATATGCCAGGGACCCACACTGTGATGCTGACAGATGCCCTCCTGGCAAGCTCAGATGGGAGGACTCATGGAATCCAGATTTTAAATTAGAGTCACCTGAGCCCAGTCAGAGACCTGCCATCCTTCTGATGGAATGGAAAGGAGAAGGGAGGGGGGGGATGAGTCGAAGAAAATCTTTGTAGCTGAGCCTACCTGACTTTCCTCAGTGGGAGCCACATGAATAGTGTTTCATGTCAAGGAGATGTAGTTAAAATGCAGACTGCTGATCCGTGGTCTCTGAATTCCAGAGGCGTGGTCTGTGCCCGTGGACCACTCATCTTCCCTCTCTTTGATCTATCACTTATGTAGAGAAAGGCTTTTATGTGTGGTTCCCATACAATGGGTAATTTAGTTCATTCCATTATGAAAAAGTAGGAAGTCTAGTACATTTGCTTCAGTTTTTCTTCAAAGTACTTAGGAATGTATTATCCTTGTATACTTTAGGTAGCCTGAATACATTTTCTCTGGTTGTTTATAATAGAATTTTTGAACTCCTTTTAGCCAGCTCAAAGTAAGTTGCAACTGACTAAAATGAAATAAAATAAGGATGAAAGCATGCACTCTGTCAGGGTCACAGTTGCTTAAGACAGGTGATGCTAGGAGAATATATTGATATTATATTGACCCAAAGTGTCTCAGTTTTTTATAATTGAAATTGGCACAATTTTGTGCCTGTTAAATTTCAAGTCCACTTGTGGTCCTTTTATGCAACAATGTAATTTACACTCAATCCCCCATGCCCCCAGGTTCTGCTTAAAATGTGTACCCCGTGTTTCTGAATTCAGTTTGCTTTCTTGGCTAATTGAATTCAGTTTGCTTTCTTGGGTAATTTATAAGCAATGTACAAGGAGTTAACTATAATGTCTTTATCTGGGGCTTGGATTTGATTGTGTCTGCGTAAAGGGGATGCTCCCAGGCAACCACAAGTTTATTACATTCACGTGGACCGCTGGAATCCAGTGCTGGTAACATTTGAGTCAGAAACCTCACGTCTAACTCTTATTTTAATAACGATTTCAAAAGTTTTTAGGTTAGTGAGGAAAAAAAATCTTTCTATCCCATTTATCAGAAGAATTTCTACACAAACTAGTATTTGTACAGGAGAGAATTTGCCTTTCAATAACTGAATGAGTTGCCTTTAACCTTTGGAATAGACAGTATACACATTTTATCTTTATTGCAGGAAAGCTTAAAGAAGTACAGAAATATAAACAGGAATAGTAAAGTCTTGTGAGTTTTGGTTTTGTTATAGAATATTGAGGGGGAAGAAAGATGATATGGTAAATGTTTTCTGTTGCTGTATCAAAATACCCCCAAACTGTGTAATTTATGAAGAACAGAAATTAATTTTGTTTGTGAGTCTGGTAAATCCAAGAGTGTGGTGCTGGCATTTGTCTGCATTGCCAAGGGTCTCTTGCTGTATCCTAACCTTGTAGAGAACTTCACATAACAAGGCAGAGCAAAAGCACTAAGTCTCTCTTCCTTTTCATTACAAATGCCATCAAGACAATGTCACCCTCATGAACTCTTCTAATCCCAATTACCTCACAAAGACTCATCTCTACATATCCTTAACATATAAATTTGTGGATTACATTTACAACAGAGAAAGTTTCCAATAGAGCACATTCCAAGATGGAGATGGTTTGGTATCTTCGCTTCTCTGAGTAAAAGAGACAGTAATGTGTGATTGTTGTACTTGAGTAACTTTTGATGTCTCTTGTCTCTCTCTCTGTTTTATAGGCTTTTTACTTTAAAGCAAAACAATCCAAAGGGTTACTTTATGGACCAACATTCAGTAGAATTGAGGTGATAGCGTTTTTGAATAGGGCAGAATAAGAAATTAGGAACACATACTCAGGGTATAAAATCTTCATCAAGGACCTAACTATTAAAGGGAGATATGGTAAAATTTGAACATAACTTCTGCTTCAAGGAACCTAACTTCAGCTTCACTAGAGCCAAAAGGCTCTAATGCCAAGCATGCATATCCCTTCTCAGGTCCCACAGCAGGAAAGGAAAGTAAAACTTTTAAAACATTTTCATTCATATTGCCGGTCTTCATGGTACTTGAAAAATTTTAGTGACATAGTAACACAGAAGGCTTGAGACATACACTAATTTTTCTTTTATTCACCTTCCTTTCACCCAGGCAGTTAGATAGTATGTTCTTCCATTTTGTAGAAACAGCATATTAACAAAGCTATGGTCATCCATTCCCCATTAAGTGGAAGAGTAGTTCATTAGGCAGGTGGTGACTTGGGGAGATCCATCTCAAGTTGTTGACAGTCTTGAACATTTCAAAAATAACCCACCAAGAAAGACAGGGTTCAGAGATTAATGAAGCAATGTTTAAGAGTGGAATCTATCTTGGTACCCATTTCATGGCCCAAAGATGCATAAGAAAGGTGAAACTGGGTTTCAAGGAACCTTGTAGACACTGGCTGCAGATAGTTTGTGAGAATAAACACCTTTTTCTTTTTCCATGAAATAGACCGAGTTCTGTAGACATTGGGTGCATGAACTGTAAGAGAAATTACAAATCAAGTAATGCTGGAGTTCTCTGAAAAGCCAGTCAGGTGATGGGGAAGGAATGTAGTTTTCAAAAGAGGTCTAAGAATACTTTGAAATGTGTCCCATAAAGAGGAACTTGTTTTATTTCTGTCCTTGTGAAAATAGTATATTCTTTGTGACTTGTTTCTTGCAATGTTAGCTTACACAAGGGCTAAAATTGGGCTGGAGAGACAACTCAGCAGTTAAGTACACTCCTTGAAAACTTTCATACATGTAAAAGACAAAGAAATAAATCTTTACAAACCTTTTAAAAAATAGAGCCCCTCCTCTTTGGTCTTTAGACAAAACGGATGTGGGACAAGTCAATCTGGGATGTGTGATCAGTCAACGGGACTATGAATGGAAGTCCCTAACCAGCAGCCATCAAGAAACTGATGGTTTTGCTTCATAGCCCCACAAGAGTCAGTAACTTTGTGAGACCCCCCTGTCATCTTTGTCTTGTGTTCATTGGATGCTAGTCACCAAGTCTACCTCACATCCATAGAACATGTTTACAGAGGTGTGTATCACAGGAGTCCATCCAGTGTCACATTAAGCTTTCATGATGGTGATCATTTTAGTGTTCAGATTTGTTTTTAGGATCAGCTTTTGCAATTGCTCTGGAGATCTTGCTTTTTATAATAAGAAGTCTCTTGCTAAAGAGAATTCATTGGTGGCATATCTGGCACTCTGGGAAGCATACACCTCTGTTCTTTTTTCAATTCCCAAGCTTTTCAAATTATGTTAGAGTCTCTTAATCCCACATCAGACCTAGAATTAAGACTCTTCATATTTATTCCACAACCATCATATAACATGTGTTCTGCAATGTTGGTTACCAGTGGTTGGGGCTGGATGTTTCCAGGTTCTTGGTTATTAAGAGTTAAATAATGGCATACACAGACTGTAAAGCTCTAGGGAAACTTTGCTCAAAGCAAAACAATAGTAAAGATGAGCAAGGAATACACTGTCAAGATTGACAGCAGGTCACGTGAGAGTCCTTGAGAGCCAAAGTTATTGTGTAGACCTTCTTTTTACCGGGGTCCATGGGAAAGAGGATTAGATACTAAGGGGAATGGTCTGAATTGCTCTGTAATTTTTATTGAGCTGTTAAGTGTTATAACTGTTTCTTTACTGCACACAACCCTCACATGGTATTTTGAATGAGAATGGCTTCCATGGCTCATATATTTGAATATCTGATCCTTAGTTGGTGGAACTGTTTGGGAAGTATGGTTTTGTTGGAAAAGGAGTCTTACTGGGGTTGGGAATAGAGGCTTTAAAAGCCCATACCATTTTTATTTAGCTCCTCCACCTCACCTCATGACTTTGGATCAGGATGGAATAGCTCAGTTACTGCTCTATTTCCATGCTCACCCCCTGCAGCTATGTTCATGATCATGAGCTCTAACCTTCTGTTTTATAAGTTGTCTTGGTCATGATATCTCTCCATAGCAATAGAAAAGCACCTAAGTTATCTTACCACAATACACTAAATGTTTGTCATATGCCCACCCAATTTTGCATAAACATAAGATGGAGGATCTTTCCCTAAAAATTTGACTTGATGACATAGTTTTGCCTTACTGTGTATGCGCCTACAACTAGGTCAGGCAAGATCAGCGTTACTATTCTCATACTCAGACATGAGCAGAGTGTGACTGATTAGAATGTAAGTCACAGGGAGGAGAAAGTTACTCTAGTGTTTATTTTTGGGGTGTGCATACAGTTCCATGCAAGTAGGGATCCTAGTGATAAGTACATTGTTCAGAGAGGTTGATGGACTATTCTCCATGCTTGCCTGTCTCACTTTCTATCAGGGCAGGATTGATCTCAAGCCTCACAGAGGAAACAGATTATTGTAATGAAGCTGACCACAGAGAGAAAAGCTGCTTCAATGGCATCTATAGACCTAGAGCTTCCAAATGATAAATGTTGAGTGCTTATAGACACTTTTTGTTTGCAGTACAGTGTGTGTGTGTGTGTGTGTGTGTGTGTGTGTACATGTAAGAGTTAGAGGCAGGGAGGGGGAAGAGAGAAGAGAGGAGAGAGAGAGAGAGAGAAAGAGAGAGAGAGAGAGAGAGAGAGAGAGAGAGAGAGAGAGAGAAATAAAAGTGTATCTGATTGAGATACTAGGGCTCTGCAGTAACCAGCCCTTAAAAACAACAAAAGGATTTTATAGCTACCATATGGAGGTGGGTATGGAGCCAGGATTGGTTTTCTTCTTGTGCTATGCATCTCCTGGAAGCATCTTGCCAAGTAATTGAGCACTCTCTGTTGGATTGTGTCCGCCTTGCTCTCTCCTCCCTCCTACTGAGTGGGATTCCTCAAGGGTCTCTGCTTTCAAGCCCTTCCTTTGTGAATGCTATTTGGACTGCTAGAGTTCATGCCTGTCTAATTTTCTATCTCTTTCTCTTCTGCTACCTGGCGTTGTGAGCAAGCCTGCCACTGTGTTTAATAGGAACCTCTCAGTATGTTGCTGATCCACAAATGAGTGTGCAGCAGGTGTGTGATGCTCCACAGAGCCACGGTTCTCCCAGGCCTTTCATTGGGTTGCATTTAGCCCCGTCGCTGTGGCAAGGTCATGTGATGGCACTCCTTCCAGATTTGCACCATTGCATGACTCCACAGTCACGAAGCTCCTTGAGGACAGGTGGCATGTCTTGTTGATATAAAATTTATGTTAGTTCACTGACCCACGAGCTCTCAAAACATGAGTGCTGAAGGATTTACCATTTCAGTGAAAGAATAGGAATTACAAATAGACATATCTGTGACAAAGGCACTTTACCGTTGTGTCAGTGCTTTAATAAGGTGCTGACATGTGGCGGAGAGTATGTTATTTAGCCTTGGATGGCCTGTATAGAAGCCTTCCCTTTCAAACCAGCTGAGTAAACAGGAGCATGCTAATTAAATTCCCTTCTACACAATGCAAGTGATACTGGCAATAGTGATCCCACAGGGTTCTGTAGGGTATAATAGTACAAACACAGGAAAGTCGTCAGGCAGCCCTTGGCATTTTTTTTTAATGCTCAACAAATGTTTGCCTCTCAGGCAGTGTAGACTTCTTTAGAGCATATGATTTACACTATATTAATTTTTTTTTCCTTTTCCAGGTATGTTCCTTGCTCTCAGTCTGGAAAACAATGGTTGGAAGTGTATTTTAAAGAATAACTATTCAAACCACAACTAACTAACTTCATGGTTAAATGAGAGATGACCCAGATTCTGATCTGAATTCCTCTGTGGACAAGATATTTAAGGTTTAGGTATCGCTTTTCTTTTTCACTTGTACAGAGATACTTTTAGAAAATTCCTCATGGTTAGTGGCAAATGACTACATTGAAGAGCTCACTCAGTGTGGTTCCAGACACATAATAAATTCCCAATAAATTTATTTTCTTTTCTCATTATACTTAGGATGGGAATGTTTTAATAGTGTTCTTATTCCACATGACTGCCGTGATATCTTTAGTTCACAAAGTCCTAAGTCCCAAGGAATAATGAACTAGAAAGGGTTTATGTGAGGGATGGGCATGTAGAGAAGCCAACATCATCAGAATCCATCTCTATTGACATCCCCACTTCCTTCTCACACTTTCTTCATTTCTAGTCTCTAAAACATCTACCTAGCTAGTCATATTAGGAAGCACATTAGCCACTATAGCAAAGTCTATAAGAAAAGATCTAGTAGGAGTTGGGTGGGAGATAGCTTAGTTTGTAAAGTGCTTGCCTTGCCAGCATAATGACTGGTGTTCAATGCCCAGAGCCCACATAAAGAAACAAATCAGGCCCGCGCAGGGAGGGAGCCCGCCAGCTTCCCTTCCGCGACCTCTGTTCCCGCGGACTGCGCTGGAGAGACCGGTACCCAGGCTCTCCCCCCGATATAACATCACTTGGGACACGGCCTGTTGGGACTTCCGTCTGTGCCCGAGGGCGGGTTGGCGCTGTAGTCGTCTGGGCGCCAGATCGGCGGGCCATCGTGACCACAGGGTGAGCGGCGCCACGGAGACTGCCCTCCGCCATCTTTGCTCCAGTGACCAGGTAGTTGGGACCGCCAGGCTCAGAGACAGACAGGCATAATATCGCTTCAGTTTCAGGCAGCTTGGGTGTAACCTGCTCCCAGGTGCTGGGCTGATCTGCAGTAACCAGCGCGCCAGTTCCGCGGTGGGACCTTCTGCCTGGTGGAGGGACCCTGCGCAGGGAGGGAGCCCGCCAGCTTCCCTTCCGCGACCTCTGTTCCCGCGGACTGCGCTGGAGAGACCGGTACCCAGGCTCTCCCCCCAATATAACATCACTTGGGACACGGCCTGTTGGGGCTTCCTTCTGTGCCCGAGGGCGGGTTGGCGCTGTGGTCGTCTGGGTGCCAGATCGGCGGGCCATCGTGACCACAGGGTGAGCAGCGCCACGGAGAGTGCCCTCCGCCATCTTTGCTCCAGTGACCAGGTAGTTGGGACCACCAGGCTCAGAGACAGACAGGCATAATATCGCTTCGGGTTCAGGCAGCTTGTGTGTAACCTGCTCCCAGGTGCTGGGCTGATCTGCAGTGACCAGCCCGCCAGATCTGCTGTGGGACTTCTGCCTGGCAGAGGGACGCCCCCTCCCCCCCCCAGGAGAGATCACACACCCCTGCACAGGGCAGGAGCCTGCCAGCCTCCCTTTGGCGACCTCTGCTCCAGGAATCCACTAGGCTGAGCCTTTAGATGTGCAAGGCCTCCCCAATATAAGATCACTTGGGGCAAAGCACATTAGGGCTCCAAAGTCACTCAGGAGCAGGCAGGCCCCAGAAATCGGTGCCAGGGGAATCCTGGTAATCCAGGGGGGGGCAGAAATAGCTTTGCAGGCTCACAGGAGGTCCAACCAACAGCCAGTGGCAGCAGGACCAACTAACACCAGAGGTATCCAGATGGCAAAAGGCAAACGTAGGAATGTTACTAACAGTAATCAAAGTAATGTAGGACCATCCGAACCCAACTCTCCAACAGCAGCAAGTCCTGGATACCCCACCACACCCGAAAGACAAGATCTGGATTTAAAATCACTTCTCATGATGCTATTAGAGGATCACAAGAAGGACACAAATAAATCTCATAAAGAGTTACAGGAGACCATGAATCAACGGTTAGAAGCCCTTACAAAGGAAACACAAAAATCGCTTAGAGAAATGCGGGAGAACATGGATCAAAAGATGGAGGCGCACAAGGAGACAACACAAAAATCGCTTAACGAGATGAATCAACGGGTAGATGCACTCACAAAGGAATCACAAAATTTGCATAAAGAAATGCAGAAGAATATGGGTCAACAGACGGATGCCCATAAAGAGGCAACACAAAAATTGCTTAAAGAAATGAATCAACGGTTAGATGCCCTTACAAAGGAAACACGAGAACTGCTTAAAGAAATGCAGGAGACGATGGATCAACAGATGGAATCCCATGAGGAGGAAACACAAAAATCGCTCAGAGAAATGCAGGAGAACGTGGGTCATCAGGAAGAAATCCTGAAAGAGGTAATGCAAAATTACCTTAAAGAAATACAGGAAAATACAAACAAACAAGTGAAGGATCTCAGCAAATCCATCCAGGAACTAAAAAAGGAAGTAGAAACAACTAAGAAATCACAAAGGGAGACAACTTTGGAGATAGAAAACCTTGGGAAGAAATCAGGAGTCATAGATGCAAACATCAACAATAGAATACAAGAGATGGAAGAAAGAATCTCAGGTGCTGAAGATTCCATAGAAAGCATCGACTCAACAGTCAAAGAAAATGCAAAATGCAAAAAACGCGTAACCCAAAACATCCAGGAAATCCAGGACACAATGAGAAGACCAAACCTAAGGATTATAGGTATAGATGAGAGTGAAGATTTGCAACTTAAAGGGCCAGTAAACATCTTCAACAAAATTATGGAGGAAAACTTCCCTAACTTAAAGAGAGAGATGCCGATGAACATACAAGAAGCCTACAGAACTCCAAACAGACTGGACCAGAACAGAAATACCTCCCGTCACATAATAATCAAAACACCGAATGTTCTAAACAAAGAAAGAATACTAAATGCAGTAAGAGAAAAGGGCCAAGTAACATACAAAGGAAGACCTATCCGAATCACATCAGACTTCTCACCAGAGACTATGAAAGCCAGAAGATCCTGGGCAGATCTCATGCAGACACTAAGACAGCACAAATGCCAGCCTAGACTACTATACCCAGCAAAACTCTCAATCACCATAGATGGAGAGACCAAGATATTCCATGATAAAACCAAATTTTCACAATATCTTTCCACAAATCCAGCCCTGCAACGGATAATAGGTGGAAACCTCCAATACAGGGAGAGAAACAACACCCTGGAAAAAATGAGATAATAACCTTCTTGAATCAAACCCAAAAGTAGATAACCACTCAAACATAAAGATAGCGTCAAGAATGGCAGATGGCAATAATCACTATGCCTTAATCTCTCTTAATATCAATGGTCTCAATTCCCCAATTAAAAGACATAGACTAGCAGACTGGATACGTAAACAGGACCCAGCTTTTTGCTGCATGCAGGAAACGCACCTCAGTGTCAAAGACAAACACTACCTCAGAGTAAAAGGCTGGAAAACAATTTTACAAGCAAATGGCCCCAAGAAACGAGGTGGAGTAGCCATCCTAATATCGGATAAAATTGATTTTCAACCCAAAGTCATCAAAAAAGACACAGAAGGACACTACATACTGATCAAGGGAAAAATCCACCATCAAGAACTCTCAATCCTGAATATCTATGCTCCAAATGCAAGGGCACCCTCATTCGTAAAAGAAACTTTACTAAAACTCAAAGCACACATCGCACCGCACACAATAATAGTGGGTGACTTCAACACCCCGCTCTCTGAAATGGATCGTTCAGGAAAGCAGAAACTAAACAGGGACACAGTGAATCTAATTGAAGCCTTGGACCAAATGGAACTAACTGATATATATAGAACATTTCATCCTAGAGCTAAAGAATACACCTTCTTCTCAGCTCCTCATGGTACCTTCTCCAAAATTGACCATATAATTGGTCACAAATCAGACCTCAACAGATACAAGAAGATAGAAATAATCCCATGCCTCCTATCAGATCACTATGGAATAAGGGTGGTCTTCAATGGCAACAAAAACAAAAGAAAACCCACGTACACATGGAGGCTGAACAATGCTCTACTCAATGATAACTTGGTCAAGGTGGAAATAAAGAAAGAAATCAAAGACTTTTTGAAAGTTAATGAAAATGAAGGCACAACATACCCTAACTTATGGGACACAATGAAAGCAGTGCTAAGAGGAAAATTCATAGCCCTGAGTGCCGCCAAAAAGAAACGGGAGACAGCATACACTAACAGCTTAATGGCACACCTGAAAGCCCTGGAACAAAAAGAAGCAAATACACCAAAGAGGAGTAGAAGGCAGGAAATCATCAAACTCAGGGCTGAAATCAATCAAGTAGAAACAAATAAAACCATACAAAGAATCAACAAAACGAGGAGTTGGTTCTTTGAGAAAATCAACAAGATAGATAAGCCCTTAGCCAGACTAACCAGAGGGCACAGAGATAGTATCCAAATTAATAAAATCAGAAACGAAAAGGGAGAGATAACAACAGAAACTGAGGAAATTCAAAAAATCATCAGATCCTACTACAAAAACCTGTATTCAACACAACTAGAAAATCTTGAGGAAATGGACAATTTCCTTGACAGATACCAAGTACCAAAATTAAATCAGGATCAAATAGACCATCTAAACCGTCCTATAACCCCTGAAGAAATAGAAGTTGTCATTGGAAGTCTTCCAACCAAAAAAAGCACAGGTCCAGATGGTTTTAGTGCAGAATTCTATCAGACCTTCAAAGAAGACCTAACACCAATACTCTTCAAACTGTTCCACAAAATAGAAACAGAAGGAACACTACCCAACTCGTTCTATGAAGCCACAATTACACTAATACCAAAAGCACACAAAGATCCGACAAAGAAAGAGAATCTCAGGCCAATCTCTCTTATGAATATCGATGCAAAAATACTCAATAAAATTCTTGCCAACCGAATCCAAGAACACATCAAAACGATCATTCACCACGATCAAGTAGGCTTCATCCCAGGGATGCAGGGATGGTTCAATATAAGGAAATCCATCAATGTAATCCACTACATAAACAATCTCAAAGAAAAAAACCACATGGTCATCTCATTAGATGCTGAGAAAGCATTTGACAAAATTCAGCATCCTTTCATGCTAAAGGTCTTGGAAAGATCAGGAATTCAAGGCCCATATCTAAACATAGTAAAAGCAATTTACAGCAAACCAGTAGCCAGCATCAATCTAAACGGAGAGAAACTTGAAGCAATCCCACTAAAATCAGGGACTAGACAAGGCTGCCCTCGCTCTCCATATCTTTTCAATATAGTACTTGAAGTTCTAGCTAGAGCAATTAGACAAGAAAAAGAGGTCAAAGGGATACAAATTGGAAAGGAAGAAGTCAAACTATCACTATTTGCAGACGATATGATAGTATACATAAGCGACCCAAAGAACTCCACCAGAGAACTCCTACAGCTGATAAACGACTTCAGCAAAGTGGCCGGATATAAAATCAACTCAAGCAAGTCAGAAGCCTTCCTATACTCAAAGGATAAGCAGGCTGAGAAAGAAGTAAGAGAAATAATACCCTTTACGATAGCCACAAACCATATTAAGTATCTTGGCGTGACGCTAACCAAACAAGTGAAAGATCTGTATGACAAGAACTTCAAGTCTCTGAAGAAAGAAATTGAAGAAGACCTCGGAAGATGGAAAAATCTGCCATGCTCATGGATTGGCAGGATTAATATAGTAAAAATGAGCATCTTACCAAAAGTAATACACAGATTCAATGCAATCCCCATCAAAATCCCAACTCAATTCTTCATAGAGTTAGAAAGAGCAATTCAAAAATTCATCTGGAATAACAGAAAACCCAGAATAGCTAAAACTATTCTCAAGAGTAAAAGAACCTCTGGGGGAATCAGTATCCCGGACCTCAAGCTGTACTACAGAGCAATAGTGTTAAAAACTGCATGGTATTGGTACAGTAACAGACATGTAGATCAATGGAACAGAATTGAAGACCCAGAAATGAATCCACACTCCTATGGTCACTTGATCTTTGACAAAGGAGCTAAAACCATCCAGTGGAAAAAAGATAGCCTTTTCAACAAATGGTGCTGGCTCAGCTGGAGGTCAACATGCAGAAGAATGCAAATTGACCCATCCTTATCTCCTTGCACTAAGCTCAATTCTAAGTGGATCAAAGATCTCCACATAAAACCAGACACACTGAAACTAATAGAAGGGAAACTAGGGAAGAACCTTGAACATATGGGCACAGGGGAGAATTTCCTGAACAGAACTCCAATAGCTTATACTCTAAGATCAAGAATAGACAAATGGGACCTCATTAAATTACAAAGTTTTTGCAAGGCAAAAGACACCGTCAAAAAGACAAAGCGGCAACCAACTAACTGGGAAATGATCTTTACCAACCTTACATCCGACAGAGGGCTAATATCCAAGATATACAAAGAACTCAAGAAGTTAAACTCCAGAGAGGCAAGTAACCCTATTAAAAAATGGGGTACAGAGCTCCACAAAGAGTTCTCACCTGAAGAATATCTAATGGCTGAGAAGCACCTAAAGAGATGTTCATCATCCTTAGTCATTAGGGAAATGCAAATCAAAACAACCCTGAGATTCCATCTCACACCAGTCAGGATGGCTAAGATCAAAAACACAGGAGACAGCAGTTGTTGGCGAGGATGTGGAGAAAGAGGAACACTCCTCCACTGCTGGTGGAATTGCAGGCTGGTACAACCACTCTGGAAAGCAGTCTGGCGGCTCCTCAGAAAACTGGGCATGACACTTCCGGAGGATCCGGCTATACCACTCCTGGGCATATACCCAGAGACTTTACCTGCATGCAATAAGGACACATGCTCCACTATATTCATAGCAGCCTTATTTATAATAGCCAGAAGCTGGAAAGAACCCAGATGTCCCTCAACGGAGGAATGGATTCAGAAGATGTGGTATATTTACACAATGGAATACTACTCTGCAATTAAAAACAATGAATTCACGAAATTCCTAGGCAAATGGTCAGAACTTGAAAATATCATCCTTAGTGAGGTAACCCAATCACAAAAGATCACACATGGTATGAAGTCACTGATAAGGGGATATTGACCCAGAATCTCAGAATACCCTAGACACAATCAGCATATCAATAGATTTCTAAAAAGATGGAAGGAGAGACCCCTGGTCCTGGAAAGACTGGATGTAGGGGAACGCCAGGACAGAGTAATGAGAGGGGGTTGAACGGAGAAAAGAGGGAGGGAAGGGGGCTTATGGGACTTTCGGGGAGGGAGGAAACGGGAAAGGGGAAGTGATTTGGAATGTAAATTAAAAAAATAAAATTAAATTAAATTAAAAAAAAAAAAAAAGAAAGAAAAAAAAAAAAAAAAGAAACAAATCAGAACAACACAAAACAAGCAGTACAACAAAAATCAATTGTGGTAGTGAACATTTACATTTCCAGTGTTGGGAGAAGGAGACTGCTGATCTCTGGGCTCACTGGTCCATCCAGGATAACCTACATAGTGAGTTTCAAGCCAATTGGAATTGCTATTTCAAAAATAAGTAAGTAGATGAAAGGATGTACAGTTACTACCTAAGGAACCATATCCAAGTCCTCTTGCTTCCACATACACCTGTGCAAATGTACACATACAAAATCACATGTGCATGACTAAGTGACAATAATGGAAATGTAGACAGTCATCTAAATGTTGTATAAGTTCTTTTGTAAAATAACTATTTAGTGTATGTGTGTGTGTGTGTGTGTGAGAGAGAGAGAGAGAGAGAGAGAGAGAGAGAGAGAATATGCAAAAACACATGTGTGCCATGGCCTGTGAATAAGGTCAGAGAAAAACTTGCAAGAGCCAAGTCTCTTATTTTCCCTGGATAGGTCCTTGTTGAGATCAGTAACTTAGGTCATCAAGCTTGGTGGCAAGTGCCTTATTCATTGCATGATCTTGTCCCCTTTTTTACAAGACAAGAGAAATATGATGCCTCACAGGATGTGTGCTTGTGTATGCAGACATACATACAGATACAGTTCAAGCTTTCAAAGCAGCCTATGGACTAAGCACATTGTATGTGAGTCCCAGTTCACCAAGATGGGCAGCTTTCCAGAGTCTCACAAACTTGATGGATGTCCTGCTACCTTGATAGATGGTTATTTCCTCTGAGTCTGAGTCTCTCCTCTTTCCCATGAGGGTCTGTCTCCTTTTGCCCTATGTACCAGGATCATCACTTGTTAGCAGTGATAAGCTGTTGACATTGGTGTGGGCATTATTATTTTCTGCTCAGAAAAACAGAGGTTTCCTGGAACATCTTGGCATATATCTCTCCTAATGAAGAAATGCCTGCAGATCCCCACTGTTATCTGTCTACCATAAATCTCATATGTCTTTGTGCTTGATCTACAGAGACCTTCTTGAAGCTCTAGTATGGTCAAGTGAGGGAGCTGTGTTTCTCCTCCTCTTCATTTGTCCTTCGATACAAGAAAAGATGACTTGAATGTGATTATCTTCTCTGCCCAGTTTGTTAATACTCCGCCAATTTTGCAGAATGAGCAAATGGATGGATTGGTCAAAAAAAAAAAACCTAATAATGAACATTTTAAAAAAAGTTAGTGCCTCAGTAGCTAGTGTAGAAAAGAACATGGAAATGGAGCTGGGTCCAGCTAGAGCAGGGCTATTTGCCTGCACTGGGAATGCAGAGACAGGAGGATCTTGAGTTTGAGGCCAGCCCGACTACCTCATAAAATCTTGTCTCAGAAAAAATATAGAGGTAGAGTTTCCAGTGATAGTGTTTCTCTGTGTTTATGTTGACAGCTTCTTTGCTTTGAAGTCATTGGAAACCAAATACTATGTCCATGTATTACTTTTGTTTCTTCTAGTCCTTTTGATATAATACTTTATAGACTGGTCATCATGAAGTGGCTTATTTACCATATAGAATGGAAGAGGTCCTGGCTTGGAAGTCAGTGTTGCTGCTCACACTGTTTCTGATGACTCCAGCTTGACTCCAGGGTCTGCTGCTCATATATTTGACTTACCTTTGCTTCCTGATGGCAGCCAGGCTTCCTCCTAAATCTGATCAATGGGGTTTGCTGACCAAAGGGGGTTATTGAAGACCTTTGAGAAACAATCGCTTAATTGTTAAGTCCTTTGTGAAATAAGATACCATCAAAGTATAAGCCTACAATTGTTTATTTAAGTCTCTATTTCTCCATTACTTCACCAGAGAACTGAATGTTCCTGGTCCCTCTATGACATGAGTAAAAGAAATAAACTGAGTTTCCTAACTTTGATTATATAAATATAAAACACACTAGCTAGGAGTAGGACACACATCTGTTATACTCATAAAGCACAGGCAGAGAGATCACAAATTCAAGTCAAGCATGGGCTACATAGTGAGTTTCAGGACAGCATAGGCTATAGAGTAGTTCTCTACCTCAAAAATTAAAAAAATAAAATAAATAGAAGTGCTTTTTTTCTCTAAGTAATTACTAATTACCTCATCAACAATACTGTGTCTATGATAGAAAGTCATAAGAATTGACCAATAGGAAATATTTCTTCTTATATGGAGCCCGATCGCTTTGGATATGGTTTTGATTTTGGACATGACCCCAGAAGCTATGTTTGGCATAGAACCCTGATGAGTTTAAGAGAAGTTTCTTGGAGAAAGATCATGTGGCTATAGTTTCAGTAGGTGAGCTCATTCACTGGACAAGAGCAAAGCTACGTAGAGCTTGCTGGACTGGAAAAGGATACAGAGTCCAGGAAAACAAAGGCTTGGAGGCATGTGTCTGGACATAGGCCTCAGGGGTATCGGTCACACTGACGATGTTTGATCCTATGGAGCCTTAAGAAATTACTGATGGAGAAAAAAACGAGATTGAATTATAACTGAATAAGGACTTAACATCAGCTTAGTATTTGTAATAGGAAAGCTACACTCATGCCCACTTGGGTTTTATGTTAGTCAGCATTCTCTAGAGAAAT
The DNA here is from genome assembly GCA_036184795.1 of Tokudaia tokunoshimensis. NCBI lineage: Eukaryota > Metazoa > Chordata > Mammalia > Rodentia > Muridae > Tokudaia > Tokudaia tokunoshimensis. The sequence continues at coordinate 44,384,367 of BTHU01000001.1, forward strand.
AGAACTGATTCTCTATCTATCTGTCTGTCTATCTATCTATCTATCTATCTATCTATCTATCTATCTATCTATCTATCTATCTATTGAGGGAATTTATTAAAATGGCTTACAGGCTGTGGTTCACCTAGTCCAACAATGAACTCCCAATGAAAAATTCAAGAATCCAGTAGTTGTTCAGTCCATGGGGCTGGATGTATCATCTGGCCTTCACTATATGCTGGAATCTCAAAGAAATAGGCTCTCAGGCCAGTGAAGGAATGGACTTGCTGGTGGGAGCAAGCAGGCAAAGAGCAAAGACTTTCTTTTGTTTCAATGTTCTTTATATAAGGTGAAACCAGAAGGTGTGGCCCAGATTAAAGGTAGATCTTCCCACCTCAAAAGATCCATATTAAAGGTGAGTCTTGCCAATTCATATAATTGAATTGAGAAAACTCTCTCACAGGGAGTACATAATCTCTTGGATTTTAGTTAATTCTAGATGTAGTCAAGTTGATAACCAAGAATAGCTATCACAAAGTTTATACTGCGTACCCTGGTCAGGAGCAATGACCACCCTTGCAGTGTTCCCTGCCACTGGCTCTGCTCCAGTGTCTCCATTTGTGAAATTCTCACTCATTCATCTGCCTTTGTTTTTTCCTGTTTTCTCCACAATGAGAAGGCCACACATCTGTAGGCCTTTGTTGTCACTAACAGATGCACAAAGTTAGATGTATGGGAGATAGTTCCAAGTCATTTGGTGCAGGGAATGCAATGTTCATCAGAGCTCTTGTTGATAGTCACAGCTAATTCAATTCAATTCTGCTTAGGCCCTTAGGTAATTTCCTAGGTGACAGATTTAGAAAGTTCAGGAAGACTCTAGCCTAGTAAAATTAGGGGCAGTTTGTTTAGGGTTAGCTTTCATTCTTCAAATTTTCTTTGTTTTGTTCAAAGCATCAAGTGCTTTCTCTGTGGCTTCACCAAGTCAGGGTGAACACAGAATGTTCCTCACCCTCCAAAAGAAAGTTCCTTTCATTGAGTAAGAGGGGTCAGTGTATCAAAGTGTCTTTTTATTGCTCCTTGGATGTTTCCAAAGTTTCTCCTAAACTTAACTGTGCCCAGGGGATTTGATGGCACTCACTCGTCTATAGCCTGAGGAGCATGGTTTATTTGGTCTAGGCTTAATAAAACCTGCATTCATAAACACTGTGTGTGTGCACATGTGTATGTGTGCCTGTAGTAGTAGTAGTGGTAGTAGTAGTAGTAGTAGTAGAAATACAAGATAGTTTCTATTTGAAAAGGAGACATGGATGGGTCTTACTCAATATAGTTCTTCATTGGAGATATGGTATTTTTTTGTTACCCATGGAGATTTGCTTCTAGCATTTCCCTATGAATATCCAAGATTTCATCTATAAACTGGAGTAACATTTTCATAGGAACTATGCACGTCTTCCTATATACTTCGTCATATGTTTGTGCCTTAAGTGCCTAATAGAATGTAGATGCACATAAAGCATTGTTATATTGTTACTGCACTGTTTCAGAAATAATAATAATGAGGAAAATAGCTGAAGTTTCTTAAGTATAGGTGCAGTTATTTTGGCCCTATTATTGCTACTCAGAGGTCAGTTGGAGGTATAGATGTTTATATGATGGTCCAACTGCATAATATTCAAGAGATGAAAGAGACTGTCAGAAAGAGGATGAGTTTGGGAGGCTGTTTTCATATTATTGCACACTAGGGTACAAAGTTTAGTGGGTGGGCTGATGGTATTGTATTGCTGAGAGCAGAACCTTTGGACTGAGCATGGGGTCCCCAATGGAGGAGTTCAAGAAAGGACTGAAGGAGCTGAAGTGGTTTGCAACCCCATAGGAAGAACAGCAATATCAACCAACCAGACTCCCCCCCCCCATAGCTCCCAGAGACTAAACCACCAACCAAAGAGTACACATGGAGGGACCCATGGTTCCAGCCATATATGTAGCAGAGGATGGCCTTTCAGACATCAATGAGAGGAGAGGGCCTTGGTCCTGTGAAGGCTCAATGCCCCAGTGTAGGGGAATGCCAAGACTGGGAAGTGGGAATGGGTGGGTAGGTGGGTGGTTGGGGAAGCACCCTCATAGAAGCAGAGGGAAGGGAATGGGATAGGAGGTTTTTCAGAGGGGAAACCAGGAAAGGGGATGACATTTGAAATGTAAATAAAGAAAATTATCTAATATAGAAAGGTTAGAGAAATGTAGCAGAGGCACTGAGCACTCAGCAAAGCAAGGGTGCTGTGCTGTGGCTTTTCTGTTTTCACTTTTCATCTGTCAAGGAGCTTTGTTCCTGAAGGTCATAAAGTTATTGACCTATGATCTATATTCTTCTTTTGATATGGAGGTTCCAAAGGAGATACCAAAACGATCAAGTGAGTCTTCACTTGTATTCTTTGTAATTATGTTTTATTTTCTTTGTATGGGTATGGCTGTGTGCCATGGGTGTGCCTGGTACTCATAGGGCCACAAAGAGGGCATCTGATCCCCTGGAACTAGAATTACCAAATGATTATCAGCTGCTGTGTAGATGCTGAAAATGGGACCCAGGTCTTAACCTTTGAGTCAGCTCCTCAGTTGCCTCACCAACCCCCCCCGACACACACACAGAAACACACACATACACAACACACACACACACACACACACACACACACACACACCATTTTTGCTAAGTGTGTCTGGTGCACAGTACTACATAGAGTATTTAATGAATTTGTGGAAAGAAGAAAAGAGATGTGTAAGTATTCACAATCTCCAAGGTTATGAATATTATAATGATTAAAAGTGTAACCCTGGGAACATACATGCATTCTTAATTTATCCTAGACGTTCTTACCTCTACAATGTCAAACAAGTAACCCAAACCTTGAACACTTCTAAATATTGGCATTGGTTTTACACCCCGCATCTACATGGGTACACCCCATATCTACAAGGCTATTTGAGAAAAGCAAAAGTCAATGACAGGCTCACATTCAAAACACATTTATTATTTGAACTCATTCATAATCTGACCACTAGGGTTTTTTAGAAGCAAGCTTCTTAATCTACATAAAAAGAAGAAAGGTTTTAATGGTCACCACATTGGGAAGAGATGCAAAATAGTGACACTCTTCTGGCATTTTCCCTGGAGGTTTAAGCATTTTTTTTTTAACTTGGCACGAGAGCCCCTCAAATTTTTTGCAGAGTTCACAGCTGTTTGGGCTTAAGATGTAATTACATTTCATTATCAGTGTCAGCTAAAACACACACAGCCCTTTTGGCCCAAGTAGAGCCACAGTGATGGGGAAAGAGAAGTTGGCCATGAAAAGTTACACTCAGAGATACAACTTTGATCCTTTAAAAAAAAAAGTTCTTCATCATGAGACTTCCCTGCATGCTTTTTGGAGGGAGTTACAGTAGAGACACTGGATGTGAGAATATGGGAAGATTTATGTGACAATTCGCAGCAAGATTTATTTTGATACAGTTACTGTATCAATATGTAAAAATCTAATAAATATCTGTCTTTAAAGAGGGGACTGCTCTAATTTTACTGTTTCAGAGAAGAGGTTTGGCAAAAAGTCAGAATGTGCATTAAAAACACACTTTCAAGAAGTCTAATAAATAAACCCTTTGAAATATGGTTTCCTAGTGAAAGGCATTTTAAATCATTTTGATAAAGAATCTAAATTAGATCTTTAAATAAGAAAGGCGAGTCCCCTTAACTTATTATTTATAGATCGTTTGGAAATAAAATCTATGGAAACTGATTTCTTCTTCCATTCTTTATAAGGAAACTGGATTGTCAAGTTTTAATAGCCCACATGGTTAGCTAGAGAATGTTCTCATTTAGAAGGGAGGCATTGGTCCTAGGGACAGTATTCACAGATCACTCATGATGTACTGGACTCTGTGTAGAGCTTCATGGAATACTCTTACCTTGTTTTGCCCTGTGTCAAGAAATTACACTCACAGGCCCTGGATGGGGAGTGCCTGCTGCAGGCTAGCTGTGTGACCTTGAGCAAATATACCTTTCTGTGCCTCAGTTACTTAAATTATAATTACAGCCAATATTAATACCTGACTGTTAGATTATTGGAAGGCTAATTGATTTTGGATATTAAGAGTGCTTGGCAATGTTCTGGGTCTACAGAAATTGACTAGAGATTTTAACTCAGAACAGAATCAATCTCTTCATACTAATGCCCAGAGACTGAGAATGCTTATGAGTATGTAGTTGGTTGTTGATAAAGTCTGGATTCAAACTCTAAGTGTCAGGCATGTTTGCAAATGTTCCCACATCTGTGCTCATTTACAGTCATGCACCTTATCACTTCCATCTCAGACTGTGCTATCATTCATCCATTCGGTCATGCATCTCTAGAGCCTATAACATATAATCTAGTACATGGGACGGTCAACTAAAAGTTTTCAATTAGCCATTGTGTATTATATTATATACATACAGAATACATATTATAGACAAGTCCTAACAGATGATAGTTCAATATATGATTTTCAACCTTATGATGGTACAAAAGCAGAAACTGGACTTAGAATTTGGGGATTTAACCTTTTCCTGGAGTAGCAGTATTTGGTCTGATCCTCTGTCAGGATGCTAGACAGCTACCATTCCCTCAGTCAAGCTATCCAAAAGTCAAACAACTGACATTCTGCAGTAGAGAATGTTGCCAAGGCCTTTATGATTGGGAAGCTACTAAATTACATGAGCTATTCAACAATTTCATTACAAAACAAGATTAGTATTGGATGGTTTTGCCCAATTTTTCATTAGAATAAATGTACGTTGATCACATTTAAAAGAGACTAGGCTAAGTTAGGATGTTTGGTAGGCTATATGTGTTAAATACCTTTTAGATTATTATATATTCAACTTATGTTGGATGTCTTGTGACACAGCTCCGTTGTAACTCAAGGAGGAATTCTATAAAATATAATGATCATATAATTTTGTCATTATACCATACTACATAGGACTGATACATACATACTGTGAATGTGACTGTATGCTAACAGACATAGACTTACTTTATGCCATGCATAGGGGATGACATGTACCAAGAAAGACTCTGTCATCTGGCTCCACTTACAGAAGTTAGGAAAGACATGCCACTAGTAACAATAACTGTGTTGACTCTCTGTGATCAACAGGGATAGATGTTAGCCCGAAACCAAACAATGGTGCAAGAGTCATTGTGTAACACTTTTTCCTGGGGAAGTTTAACACTCACATCTACTTATCTCAGATATAGAACCCATGACAGGCTAAAGTAGATACACTATCAAAGCCCAGCTTTGTGAACAATGAGTTTGATTGGTGTGTCTTACAGAAATATGTGTGAAGGAGTTACTTATGGGAACAGATATAACTCAAAGACAGCTGTATCACTCCAGCATGATTGACAGTTCACAAAAGATGGGACCATGGAGCACACTGCACAGCATTCAGGCAGCTCAACAGGTAGAAAGTGTCTTTTCTAGGAGGCTCAGTTAGTTTGAACCTTTTCCAAGAAACTTATTTTCCAGGGCTGATTTCTGCTCCTTCCAGGATACTTGGGTGGTCTGCTTAGGAGGCAATGCTCGTCTCAAGGTTTTCTTGGCAGCTTGGTTCCTCTCTGCTTCATTCAGATAGCTGGGCTTGTCTGAGAGTGACTCTGAGCAGTCTATACTGTTCACTCTTAGAGAGGGAAGGGACTAGTGAATCTGGTTAGTTTCAGTGACTTCCTGGGTCTATTTTGAGGTTTTACTTTCTGGTTTCAGGAGCTTCCCTATAGGATGAGATGTTTTAATTTGGGAGGAATGTGCTTCACAATAAGAGTCAAGCCAGTCTCTTGCTGCAGACTGAATCAATGCTGGAAACCTAGTTCTTCCATTAGACTCCATTAGCTAAGGCAGAGAGTTTCAACTTACTGGAATTCTTAATTTCCTATATATTTTGGATAATTGAGTAACAACCCATACCAAGATCAGCCAGGGTATTGCTGATGGAATTTGTGCTGACTATACATATCTTGGTCAAGTAGAAAGAGCGAATGAATGTGCCTGTCAGTCTCTGTTGAGTGTCAATTCTTTCTTTGATATTTAGTAGTTTAGTGATCAATTGTGCCATGAAACATGTTAATACCAAGTGGCCATCTCTGTAAGAGGGAAATGATTCTTCCATGCAATTAGCATGTGTATATACCCCAAGCTTTCTGCATGGCATAGTCTACGTGTGTAGACAAACAAAGAACATCAGTTCAAGGGGATCATGGAGAAGGGGTTAAGCTCCTGGCTTTCTGATACTTTCATGCAGAGTCAAATGCTAACACAGGAGCTACCTGTGACTGTCTAGTCTTTTTGTAGACTCAGAAAGAACTAAGCTTTGGACTGGATAAAAAGATGAGCTTTCTTAATATGGTGGGTTGGAGCCTCGCTGAATTATGTAGCAGAGATTTTTAGAACCTCTTCTCTAACTAGTGTGGGATCAAATATCCTCCTTGTGTTCCCCAAATGAGCTCAGAATTCCTTACCCAGAACTCCCAGTCCTGCTTCTTCCTTTCGAAGGCAATACACTGTCTCAAAGAAGCATCTGGTTTGGTGGAGATCAGAAGATGCTGTGTGTAAAGGAGCTGAAATCCAGTCTTATACTTAGTCATCCCTGCCAGGCACTGATGTAAAAGACACTAGACTAAATATTCCACTAGGGTCAGAGTGTCACATAGATTATCTTGTTCCTTTATGGACTTTGTAAAAGCCTCTCTGGAAGCCCCTTGCAATGACATCACCCATTTGTCATTGCCAAAATGGCGACAAATCCAAAACTGAGATTTTGCATTTCTGATTTAAAATGTGACTTCTATGTGTACACAGGGATGCAAACTGAGTGGGAGATTTCTTTGCAAAAGACAGTTTCAATTATTTTAAAGTGAGTTCTTCTTTTTGTAAATGCTGTGTAGCATCATTGAGGATTTATTTCTCAGGTCTTTGCCTTTTAGACTTAATAATAAATTACACTAAGGAAGGCAACCTCTCCATTTCTTTGGATAATCATACTCAGGCTGGTGTCAAGGGCCAGCAATTCTTATATTAAGGCAATCCATATCTGTGCATATCCCCTGCAACCAGTGAAAACGAAGCTGCATCCTTGATGAGTAAGTTCTATTTTTCTGTAAGAGGAGAGACATTTGGCAAGCCAGTGAAATGTCAGGAAAAATCACATTCAAAAACTCCTCTGAAATTAAAAGAATGCCATGAGATGTGACATTCTTAACTTCTTCTCCACTCAGTAATTGTTAATTAGATTAATTACTGTCTGGTAAGCTGAGCTGAAAACTTTATTTTTGGGTACTTAGGAGTGAGGTCAGCTCCTCTGCTTGCTTGGGACTGATCTTGGGGCCTCAGAAGCAGCAGTTGGAGGACCCTTAGCCCTAAGATGACTGCAGACACTGGCAAAGAGGAAAAGAAATGTCTCAGTAGCTTTGGAGGGTCTGAGTTTCTGCCACCAACCCACTTGTGGATTAAATTATAGCATTCCTCTTGATAGGGTTCCATACCTTCAAAAGTGTCTCAGCAAACAGCTTGAGCTCTTAGCCCTTCTAAGAAATGAATCATATTTTCTTTGTCAGACTTGATTGCTGTTGACTATTAATTCAGTCTGTATCGATCTCAAGTCCATATTTCTTACTGTTTAGATGGGAAATTATCTCATGCTATTAAAATGCCACTAAGTTTCTGAAGCCCTTACAACCGCTGGTCTAGAGGCCAAGTTCATCCTTGTGGAACATGGCAGGATTTGGCATTTAAATCTGACTTGTGCCCCTTAATTTCTTGTTCCTTTCTCAGAGAGGGTATGTAAAGAATCTTTTATTATCTGGGGCAGGGAAAGGAGACATAGTCCTTAAAGAAAACTGAAAAACAGAGCATCTCTATGGGGAAGCTTGCCAGACTACCTTACTCTAATAATTTCTCTGGACCTGGGAATTTCTAAAGAAAGAACCTTATTTAAAAGGCTTCTTGATAATGACAATTCTCTTACTTTTTCAATTTTTCCCAAAATGTAGAAAAAATGAGAAAGGGGAGACTTAAAAATTGTATCAGGTTTCCCCCAATTATCCATGTAATATGTATTCATTATAGAGGATGTGTATAAGTCTAAGAAGTGTATATAAGCAAACAAAAGCTGTCCACTTGCATGTCATCATAAACTTCTCTAGTTTAGCAAAAATATCATGCAGTGCACAGGGCATAGGATCTGACCTTGTGTGTTTGGAGAATCTCTTTAGGTTGTGCTATGTAGTGGATGAGTGACCCTGCATTGTGTGCTTGCCTGTCTCCTGGGCCATCATTGCTAGCTTTAAAGAAGATCTACATGGAGAACCCATCCTGGGGTCTAGCACTTTGATTTGAGCAGCTGCTGGCACATTTTTTTCCTCCTATGGCTTAGACATTCTTGCTTCTCTGAGCAGGCACACAATTGCATATGTGTGACAATTTCTTTCAAGCATTGGCCTAACACATCAAAAAAAAAAGGTTGATCATATGTTTTTTATATTTTCTGTATTGAGCACCTGAATTTAAGGCACTTGTCATACCACTGTACTTGGTTGAATCAACTGTAATTTATACTGTTGCATAAATCATAATTCTGAATAGGAAATGGAGGTCTATTCTTTCCTGGCAGCTGAGAGAGTTGATTCCACAGCATCTCAGGAGTAACACGTGGTACCTTATAGGATACACAGGGCCAGCTTGGCTTTGGACACAATGCTCATATTAGAATGGGAAGTGCAAAGCTCAAGTTTGAACAGGAAATAAGAGTGAACTTTACCCATAGTCATGCCGAGTAGGCCAGTTGTAGCAATGAAACAGAAAGGAGCTTCCCAGTCATCACACCCTGAATGTTAACAGAGGTCTTGCTAAAATCACCAACTCAATGAGATTTGAACTGTTGACAAGGGCAACATGAAGTGGCATCCCTGCCCATGTTTCTGGAAAAGATTTTGTCTCAGTAGGTAGAAGCAGATTAACCACAACTTGCATCTAGCTAAAACCCTAGAGGGAATAGGGATTTTTTTTTCCCCCTATGAGGTGAGAGGAATCGGTAGGAGGAAGTATCTGAGTTGTAGTGATCACCTTTTAATACCAACCTTGGAAAGCAGAGTGCAATTATCTGAGTTGACACAAAGCCAAGACCTTGGGTTAATGTCTTTACTTTGGTAAGAATTGCCAAGGGGCTGTTAGGACCTAACTTAGCAAGGAAGAAGAGACTGAAAGAAGAAAGAAAGCAGGCTTGGGATTTTCAATTTTCCATCAGGTATTACTTTGACATTTGCTAAGAAGGATATACACCAACACTCAGGTCACCTGGAAGGCCTTTTTGATCTACTCCAAATATCAACCCTTCTGAAGCTGGTCTCCAGTGTTACTGTTGAGATAGGAGATCTCTGTTTAACAGTACAGGCAGATAATACTACCTTGTTGGGTTGGCATGAACCTGGGGTCTGCCTTGATTTCAAACAGTCATGGCCATGAGACCTGGTAGCTGTAGTGAGCCTGCATCCAAACCAGTTCAACTTATTATCCATCTCTCCTTCCCAGGCCCCAGAGTTCTCTCTCTCATCATTCAGCTGTGACCTTCTGCAATATCTCTCTCATTCTTTCTTTCTCATGCATTTAACTGTTAGTTTCAGATTACTTGGAGATTTTTACCCAAATTATAAGCATACATTTGTCTTTTCAACACATCTTTAATAACAACACTCAAACACATCAGATCCAGTTTAGAAAGAGTATTCATACATCTCTGAGATCCTGAAAGGTAGACAGGATGTGTCATTATATAGATGCATTATTGAACAACGTGCCCAGGATTCATAGCTAGTCTGGGGTGGGCATGGAGCAACAGCCAGCCATGACTTTCAACTGATATCAGAAAGGCAAATGCTGATTGATCTTGGTTGCTATTTCTCCCACATTATGTCGAATGAGGAGTTAGAGGCTCAGATCTCTGTACTGAGCTTTCTATGGTAGGTTAAACTTTAGTTACATATGAGACTTACATGCTTATGACATGTGTGTTCTACAGGGCTGCCCTGGAGTCACTGTTTTGTCTGTGCTTCCAAGTGCTCACAAGTCTCCTTTTCCAGACCTCTATGCTGCTGCATTCTGTCTTTCAGACACTCTTCATCTCCCTTGGTCTGGATACATCTTTGTTTTACACCCTAATAGCCATCCCCCATCTGCTGACCTCACCCCCGCCTCCTGTGGATGTCTTTTTTTGATTTAGGGCCAAGCTGTTGCTCCCAGGTCAGAAGGGCCTCCCTCTGGGAGGAGCTGAGTTTCTTGTTCTCCTTCTTGGCAGCCTCTGGGGTTGCTTCTTGGGAATGACATGTGTCTCTTCACACCACACCTCATTTGGTGCCTTTGTTTTCTCATTTCTTTTCCAAGTCTTGGCAACTGAACAGCACCTCAGCACAGTTATAAACTTCAACCACGAGTCGTCACTGATGCTTTCCAGGATCGAAACTGCTGCTATTTCTTCACCTTTTTCCCATCGGAGGCTAAATGTCATCCCTGGAAAATCCCTGAAAGGCCTGGCAGCTTACTGGCGGTAGACAGGAGACTCCATTCTGAAAACAAGCTTCCTGAGCCATAAAATTGGAAGAGAAACAAGGAGGTGCCAATCTTTCATGGCACGCATTCCTGACTACAGGCTCTCCTTTATTCAACAGACACTTAGAAAATGTCAGCGTCTTAATGAGGCAAACATGGTGGTGGCTTTCAGGACTGGGATGTACAAGAAGGCAGAGAAATGAATGTCACAATGTGACTATGAGTATTTCAACAGGAGTAAGAGTTAGGAGGAGGTGGCTTCAAGGGCTAGCTGAAGTCGAAGACCATTAAACAATTTTGGGATACAGGGAACTCAGCAAATAGATCTTCAGACAGTAGAAACAGAAGCCTTGGAACTCTGAGGGAGACTCACTGCCCTCACCCCAACACTTGCACACATGGTATGGGGGAGAAAATGCATTTGGGAATTGAAAAACGATAAGAGAAGGCTTTCTAAAGCAGGGGTTCTCAACCTTCCTAATGCTGTGACCCTTTCATACAGTTCCCCAGGTTGTGGTGAGCCCCTCAACCAGAAAACTATTTTCATTGTCACTTCATAACATTAATTTTGTTACTGTTGTGTATAAAGTAAATATTTGATATGCAGGATATGCAACCCTTGTTAGAGTGGCATTTGACCCCTAAAGGGTCTTGCCATATAGGTTGAGAACTGCTATTCTAAATGCATTGGATAGGTTTCTGTTGGAGCTGGTGGAATAGTTAGGGTGCTGTGTTCATCCAGGGAAGATAGAAGAGGTCCTATCCTCCTGTTGTGACAGTGGGGGTGGGAAAAGATGCTAGGAGGCTTGGACCTGATGGGTCACTGAGTGTACAGATTCTTAAAAGGCTGTTTATGACTGAGGCAATTTTAAATCATGCATGTAGTCTCTTGGTGAGACAGGACATGTAAGCATTGGTCTGATGGAGAAAAATCATCACTTGAGTAGTCACTTTTCTACTGAAGAAGTAGACAAGTCGGCATGTTGTCCCTATCTTAATATTTTGTAGCAAACATTTACTATTTTTGTCTAGCCCATATCTGTAGAACAGCCAGTGTCTGAAGGATCAAACATGAAGAAAAAAAATCAATTGTTCTCAGGGTGTGGACAAGGCAAGAGGATTCTGCTAATATAATCCCCTCTTGTCTATTCCTTTTGGGATACTGTGATTGGAACTCTTATGTAGTGTGGAATGTGCAGTGGATTGGTAATGTGCTTGATACCCTTTTGTTGTGTTATGTGATCTTCTTTACTATAACCCTGGAAGACATTTTCCTTCTCTTTCTAAATGGCTCAGGGAAGACAGGGACTTTCTAAAGACTCTTAGCCTCCAAACTGAAAGAGCTAGGATAGAAATAAAGACCTTAATTTCAAAGGCTCACGATTTCCACATGTGGCACTGCTGTCTTGAAAAGATAGATCTGTTCTCCAGAAAACCATGGTGCTTTAGAGGCACAGACACAGTAATCATGAGCATTGTGTATATGTTCCAGTCCTATCATGTCCGCTAAGGAGTACACACTGCATCATAGTCTCCTGGGGGATCTGTATATCTCATTGATGAGAGAGAACACTAAGGTTTAAGGATGAAGTAGCCTGCACAGAGGCAAGGTAGGAATTGGACTTTAAATAAGTTTAACTTAAATTTTGCTACTATTTCAGGGAATGAAAGAAAAATAAATTTTGAGTCACAAAGACAAGAAAAACATAATAATTACAAGTAGAGATGTCTTGCAGTTAGTCTTCTTGATTTAACACTTGAGAAAAACATTTTATCAATCTTAAGACAATGCATCTCATTATACAAAATTTAGAAGCCTGGACAAGAAAATAAACTCGTTTCAAAATTTACTTGTATGAATGCTGCCTAAAGACCAGAAATTTGTGCCTTTGGCTTATTTCTGTTTCTCTAAAACTGAGAAGCCAGAGCCATTATTTCACTAAACAAATGAAAAAGGGGTACCAGATTTCACTATTAAAGACAGGCATGTTTACATGTTGGTGCTTATGCATTAATAATTGACAAATAGACAGATAGACACCCAGACTAATTTAGAGATTCATGTAGCCATGTGTCTCAGTATTCAGTGAGAATGTCAGGTAAAAGCAATGCATGTAGAATCCAATGACTGAGATCATGTATAATCTTCTTTTCCTTCCCAAGAGACTACAATTGTTTCTTGGGGGGTGTATGATGATTTGTTTCTTCAGGGAAAGGTTATTTTACTGTGGTGTTAGTTGTGGATTTTGGATACTTAACTCCTTACCACCACCACCACCACCACCAGCAGCAGCCCCAACAGCCTCCTCTCCTACCTTTCCAGCTTGAGAAGCATCAGTCCATCAATGTGAGTAGGCCATTAAGTTAGTGTGGTTCAGTCGATACCATGAGTGCATTCCCAGCATGAGAGGGTGTTGCATTCACTTGGCTGAGGAGAGCCTCTTCTCCCCAATAGAAGCAATGCTGTAGTGTTATAGTTGCCCCATTGTTATGGTATTGTAGTGTGGACTCTGTGTGGAGAACACAGTGTTTCCTGGTGATCTCGTTGTCTCCTGAGGTCTACTTCTTATTATGTGACCTGGGACATCCATTTTTCACATTGGGAGGCCCTCTTTGGAGAATGCTGCAGGTACAAAGCTGCAAACTTTGACACCACTTTTCTCCTTTTTACTAAACATTTCCCAGCTCATCACACATTTACTTTTCTGGATTTCCAAATAACTTCTTTCTTTTTTAATGGCAGTGAGCTACCAACTCTGACACACGTGAAGAATCCAATTTTCTTTGAAATGAAGGGAAGGAAAATACCACTAGTGAACTTTCATCATTAATTTGCTCTTTACAAAATATAAAATCACCTGGTTATTGCAGTCCAAACCGACATCAGCCCTTCAGTGAAGGGCTTATGCTGTGGAATACAAATCACTCTGACTAAGTATAAGGAATAAAATTGCTGCTTGTTTGCACTCTACTCATGCAGAATCCCAGGTAATACGGGAGCCACTGACAGCCTAGGAGTATGGGAGCCATGAAAAGCAATGATGCTTTGTCCTTCTTTTGTTCTGGTTTTTAATTTAATTTATTTTTTATTCTGTTTTTTTTCCTTTAATTGTGAAGGTGCCTCAACCTAGGATGGACTGTAACAATCTCAAGTATATCACTAGAATCCAGCCTAGTGTTTTGTCATCAACATAGCAGGAATGGTGCGGGGAGATTCAGACATGCCAAGTTCCAGAGCCAGCGCATCCTCTATCCCACTCAAGCCTCATTGTGGACATTTACCTGTAGCATCATGGTTGCTGGGATCTTTCCTACACCACACAGTAAGACTCAAACTGAGATTCTTGCTCCATAACATAAGAATTTTCTCCTCTGGACAATCACCTCCATCTGAAGAAGCTACCATAATACAATATCCTAAGGACCCCAAGAAGTAGAAAGCATGGGGAATTTTCACAGATAAAGACACTAACATTCACTAGGATACAAATGGTAGGGAGGGGAAGGAACTTGAACTCATTTTAAGTTCTATCAATACTTCTGCTCCTTTACATGCATGTCCCATCATTTCTGCTAATAGTCACTGGTTTGCAATAAGATCTCCACAATGGTTATGCAGTTTAATCCCCACAATACATGCACACATGGATTCTAGTCCTGGCTAGTTGCTTATTCTTCAAGGATTAAGTAAAAGAATAAAAACGTAGATCATTTTAGATAACTATGACCAATGTCCTAGGCTCCATCAGAATGAAAGAGTTCTCTCTTTTTGTCCTTCTGGGATGTATAACCCTAACAGTTTCTTCCCCGTGGCCATTCTCCAAGGTAAGGCACCAGGGATGTTCATGTACATTGACTTTTCTCTCCTAATATGTCTTCTGTAAAATTAGCATTTTGACCATCAGCTTTTGTAAAAATTTTTTGATTGGATTTTATATATGTACTTAAGATTAAACTATGAAGTAAAATATCAGTTTTACAGGCTGCTTAGTCAGCCTGTTGTCTAAGTGTCTGGATGGGTAGTATTTACTCTTACTGTTTAAACACTTAGTATTATCAAGGCAGGAGAAAAGCTCAGCTGAATGAGATAGCACCATTTTCCCACTCAGTGTCATCTTTGCAAGAACCATGGTGTATGTCTGGTCTGATGTACTTAAGCAATTATCATCTTGAGCAGAATGGCACTTTCCTTTGATTTTTCACATCCCCACAAACAAAGGCAGTTGTAGGGTGAATATATAAGATCTCTCTTCAAAAAAAGGAAGGACCAAGAGCCACATCAAAAGAATGATTGTGTTAGGAGCTTCTAAATGTCAAGTCTTAAATCATCCTAGTAAATTGTTTTTCTGCTTGTTTCCCTTTTGGTCTCCAAAGCTCCATGATGGATTGCTATTGGCTGGAGAGAGGGAAGCTTATGATATTAACCTAGTTGCTAAGACAATTAAGGGCATCTGTTTTCCACAAATAATCGGTCTTGTTTTAAGAGTGTTGACAATAGCAACGTTTTGATGAAGAACTCCTTGACTTAGATCTTGGAGATGGCTGTGTACTACAGAGGAGATGTTTGTGAAGAGTTGAGAAACGTATCTAGAATTTCATTTCTCAGATTATAGGCAGATATACTCATTGAAAACACTGCAAAATCACCCTTGATAATTTTTATTTCAGACAAACCTGTTAATAATGAAACTGATCATGACTTATATCCCATGTGACTATTCCTGAGGATGACTTAATTGCTTTGTTAGGATAGAAGGAAGAAAATAATTTCCTGCTTTTCACAAATCCATCTAGTTCTAGGTGACAGCATCAAAGCCCCAACACGTGTGATGACTGTTCTTCACTGTCAGTTTGATAAAGAGATACCCATTTAGGTATATATAGGTAGGTGTTTTCAGAGAGTTTTAAATAAAGAAGAAAGACTCGCCTTAAATGTGAGTGGTACCATCATATGGGCTAGGACTTCAGACTGAAAAAAAAGAGAAAGTTAGCTGAGCACCAACTTCCGTTTGTCTGTTTCCTCATGGTGCCGAATGCTTGATGCCCTGTCTGCTGTGTCCATAATGGATTGCATTCTCATACCACGAGCCAGAACAAACTTTTCCAATTTCAAGTTTTTTTTTAACAGGATTTTGTCACACACAGTAAGAGAAATAAGGAATGCACCATCCTTGTCTGTCTTGTCTTTGACACTCTCCAGATTCCAAGGTCCTGCTTCCTCTTACCTGCACTCATGTGAAAAAGAACATGGTATTTTGACCCATGTTCTTTTAAAAACAGAACATTCATTTTACCTGTTTTCAGTCAATCACAGATTATGATCTCCAAAGTGAAAATAATAAAATATCCTTAAATTTCAGGACTTTGAAAAAATCCAAATAACATTCCCTTTGTAGCAGTACCTGAAATCAAAAGTATATGTTTTCCTCTTTGTTTCCTTACAGTCTCACATACTTTAAAAAGTGCAGAAAATGTCCCTTTCATTGTAAAGCCCCAGATTTCTCTTTTGTTCTCCATAATTAACCAGTCTTCTGGGAAATAAAAATCACCCAATTTCAAACTATAATGAAGAGTGGCTTCTACCATTCTGATGGTAGAAGCTAAGACAGTTTGGTGTGGACTTGAAGTGGATATTGGAGTCCAGCTGTTCCCTATCTCTCTCCTTCCTGGCTACCATGTACTGAAGAGACTCTTTGCCACACACCTTCATCATGATGTTTGTGCTGCCACAGGCCCAAAGTAACAAGGCCACATGACCATGAATGGAAATATCTGAGTTTTGCTCTTTTTGAGTATGTTTTGTCATACTAACAGAAAGCATACTCACACACAAGTTGGGCCAAAATAAATTGCAATGAAAAGGGCAAATGGGTATGTTCTTGACTTGAATAGAAGCAGCAGGCTTTTAACTTTTTTCCCCATGAATTTGCACTAGATAACCCTTAGTCCCTTTTCAATGTGAGTCTAATCTCTCTGAAGGAGAAATTTCATATCTTCATTAGGAGTGGAGAGAGCATATTCTGATGAATGGTCGTTATCAAACACCGCCTGACTTGACAGTCTTTATGCACCATACAATGTGCTTTCCCAAACATTGTCTTTTAACTACTTATCTTTTTTCTTTTCTGTCATGAGAGCAACTCACAGAATCTCAAGAATGTCACTCACAAAACCATGCTGTCCATTTTTGTAAGGATTATGATACACTGAGCAGTTGATTTTCTAGTCTCTTTTCCTTGCCTTCTGGCCAGAATCAAGACTTTCTTGTTCTTGCATCTCACCAGCACCTGCCAAGGACGCTGAACAGGGTAGGGCTTCTGAAACACTGAATGATAACAGAGATAACTGACATGAAAAGCTGGGACATCAGGAGAGTTGGTATTCCAGTATGTTACCTTGTGTGTTCAGACCTTCACGGCTATGACCTTAAACTTTGTGTCCCCTCAAAATCCCTATGCTAAAACTCTAATCACTGGTGTTTTGTGGGAGGAGGGGATTTAAGAGATGGTTAGGCCAGGGGAATTGAACTCTCATAAATGTGTAAGTCTCTTAAAAAACATCCCATAAGCAGGCACCAGACCCTGATGCTATTACTGATGCTGTGTTATTCTTGCAGACAGGAGCCTAGCATGGCTGTCCTCTGAGAGGCTGTACCAGCCGCTGACTGAGACAGATGCGGACACTTACAGTCAACCATTAGACTAAGGTTAGGGACCTCTGTGGAAGAGTTAGGGGAAGGACTGAAGGAGCTGAAGGGGATGGCAACCCAATAGGAAGGCCAACATTGTCAAATAACCCAGACCCCTGGACGCCCCAGACACTAAAGAGCATACACAGGCTGGTCCAAGGCCCAAAGCACATATGTAGCAGAGGACTTCTTGTTTGGCCTTAGTGGAAGAGAATGCACCTAATCCTGTAGAGACTTGATGCCCCAGGGAATGGGGATACCTGGGAGGCTGTGGAGGGAGATAGGGAGTAGGAGTGGAGGGGAGCACCCTCTCAGAGGCACAGGGGAGGGCTGATGGGGTAGAGAACTCTCAGGTTGGAAGACTGGGAGGGGGACAACTTCTGGAATGTAAATAAATAAAACAATTAATTTAAAAATCTGAAAAATAAAATAAAATAAAATCCTAGGGAGTTCCATGGCTCTGTTAACTATGTGAAGAAAGAAGAGACCATGCAAAAGGGCTTTTTATCAGATGCCAAATTCCAAATCTGCTTGTAACTTCAATTTATACTTTCAAGTTTGCAGAAGTAGGAGTCATTTTATGTCCTGATTGAAGTTCCCCCTCCTTTCTCACTTCCTGTTCCACTCTTATGAATCCCTACACCATTACACCTTTCCTTTCTCCTCAGAGAAGGGGAAGACTCCTTGGGTACAGTCCTACCCTTGGACATCTAGTTCCAGTAGAATTTAGCCCATTCTCTCCCTCTAAGGTCCAACCCGGCAGTCCAGTACAGAAAAGGACTCCAGTGGCAGGCAACAGAGTCAGAGACAACCTCTGCTCTTAATGTTAAGAAAACCACATGAAGACCAAGCTGCACATCTGCTACAAACTGGTAGTGTCTAGGTCCAGCGCCTGCATGCTCTTTGGTTGCTGGTTCAGTCTCTGGGTTTCCATGGGCCCAGGTTAGTTGACTCTGTAGGTCTCCTTGTGCTGTCCTTGACCCCTCCAGCTTGGTCACTTTTATCCCCTACTCTTTCACAAGACTCCCAAAGATGTACTTCACGTCAATGTAATTGTGACTCACAGGACTGGACTGTAGAGGTATACTTTGTTTAGCTTTGAATTACCTTGGTTCTTAACTAGTAAATTCAAAATGACATAATTTTATATTGAAGACTTAGTACTGAGTGACAGCTAATACCTTCAACCAAGCATCTCTGGATTAGGGGTGACTTTGTTTATGCAGAAGGCCCTCTGCTTTTTCTATAGTTTTCAAGAGTCAGTCTACTCAATAGGAAAGTTGTCTGTAGCAGTGTCCCAGAAAGCCATATGTTTTCTCTGAGCTAAGACTCTTTAAAAGATGCCAATTAAAAGTGCATTGATTTATTTATATATCTGCTAAATTAGAGATTCTTTTCTGTTTTTGCCATAAAAGTTTCCTCCATAGAGATGACAATAAGAAACCATGAACCTTGGGGGTTGTGAGTAGCCTTCATGTATACTTGTCATGCCCAGGCCAACTAGAACAAGCATTCAGAGACCTTCATAATTGCATGCTGAGGTGGATTCTTTTCTTCTGATTGTGGTGGTCTTAGTTTAGGTCTGGAGCTAATGGCCCCTTGAACTCTCATTAGGGATAAAAACATACCTGGATGATACTATTACTGCCCATCCTCAGTCTATATGCATATTTCACTTGGAAACATCACCAGAAGCCCAGAAGGAAACATGAGAAATTTAGGACATAGTTTTTTTTTTTTTTATGTACAACATATGCTCAAAATATATTATCAGTTTTTGGCGCTACGTGTGGCAGATTTTATGTTCACGGAAGAAAGAAAAAAAAAGCACATGTGTGAAAGTCTGATGTTATTATTTTTGGTTTGTCTTCCTATTTAGAAGTTGTTGTGATGTTTATAAATACCTTCAAACAAATAGCTCAGTGCAAATTTTTCTGTGACTAGTGATTGAGAAACACGGAAAGAGAATATTCTGAGCAAGGGCAGATTTGTTGCCTTGGCAGGGTTGGTTTAAGTAAAGACGCTATATCAGAAATTGCAAAAATAAGCCCATTCCCTGTCCATTTCCATCCCACATGAGGGGTTACTTTCTGGTACATATTAAGTTTTATGGCCAAGTGACAAGCTTAGGGAAAGAGAGGTGCAAGGCTTTGGTGATGGGGGAGTAGTTGACTCTCACTCTAAAAAAAAAAAAAGGAGAAAATTTTGTTTTAAATGCAGCAATTGATTTTCTGTCAAGCCCCGTGGCTCTCTCTGTGATGGGCTGATCAAACCCCATTGAGAACTTCTAATGGTCACATACCCCCACCATCCACATATTGGTAGTAGAAGTTATTGTAAAGTTCAGGTCACTAACTCATGTTAATCTCATTATTTATAACACCCCAAGAGCAAAGTGGAAAGAATGGAATTTAAAGATTGAAAGGAAATTTTCTTACCTCTGGGGGTACTCACCATGCATAACATTATTCCCTACGTTAACACCCCACTAAGAGGTGGTTGTTGGAAATCAGTTTCTGTGGGCAGTGGAAACACAGAACTGGAATTCTGTTCTAGAAGTGACTGGAATCATTACAGCAAGAAGAAAACAAACCAAACTCATGGTTGTGGGCAAGAGAGGCATGGGTATTGATGAGTGGACAGAAAAGAACTTCAGGGATGCTGAGTTTGGGGGCCTGAAAGCAGACTGTAACACTGGGCTTGAGTTCTTGGTCTATCTGTGCTCTACTCCATGGAGAGAAAGCTCAGCTTGTGACTGTTGGGCCCATTGACAATGTGATGAACTAGCTTTGAACTGGGCCTCCCTGTGGCACCTTGAGGACATTATGTAGTTTGATCTTCCAACAAAGTAGCCAATGTCTCTGTCTTATAGGCACTGTGATCCAATGTCTCCAGAGTCCTGTGACCAACTAGTCACAGTTACTATCAAGGCTATATTTCTCCCAAAATGTGTGTCTAAGATGTGTCATACAGTTCTGTATGTCATAGGGGCAGAGGGGAAGAGAGCTGTCCTTTGTGCCCATTCACATCAATTTGTCACCCTCTGCCTTATACACTACCATCATGTATAATTTTGGAAAAATAAGACTTAAAAAATAGCTCCAGATGACTCATCGGGTCAAGTTAAGTTAGTTCTCTCTAAATATGCAAATAAGATAGATTTGGTAGGGTCAAGATTAGGGCAAATGCTTAAAGTTCAAGGAATTAGGTACAACATACCAAAATATCTCTTAATTATGGGGATTAAATACATTATACATAGTTTTAAACTAAATTTATGTTTTGGGAGGAAGGTTCTTTGTTACTGAAAAGGTTGAATCATTAAAAGTGAAATTCTTGGGCTGGAATGTGACTCATTGATGGAGTAGTTGTTGAGTTCACTTATAATACACAAGGCTCTGTGTTCCATCCCAAACACTGTAACACAGAGCACAACAAACAAAGGATATACACTTTGAATATAATACCCACAATATGATTAGCATAGTATTTTGGCTTTTATTGTTTTTTAAATTCATCAAGTAATTGATATTATTCTAAATATTAAGAACAGTAAAATTATCTATCCAAAACCAAAATTGTTATTGAATCCATACTTGATTTGACTTTTAGCCTATATTAAAAATATTTATATAGTTGGTCACCTTATAAAATAACAAACATTTTTAAAGGAGGAATATTTTTGTACATTGATTTCCAATTCTTAATATATTTATGCAGTTCATGGATGAATAATTTATGTACAATAAATAAAGCCAATGGTAAAAATTAAGACAATGAATACACTGTGCTATGAAAAGATGCTCATGCCTTTTAGATTTCTCTTTTGCTGCCTTCCCACACCTCTATCTCTTACTTAATTCATTTTCTATTATTACATATTGTTTTATATTTTCTAGATTATTTTGTAAATTGAATCCTACATTCAGAACTCTTTTTTGAGTAATTTACATAGCATAATTTTTATTTCATCAACATCATATTCCTTTGTGCCTCTGTACAGTATTCCTTTGTATTACTATGTAGTATTCTTTTGTATTGCTGTGTAGTATTCCTTTTATCTGAAAGTATTTGAGTTGTTTCTAACCTTACACTTCACTTAGGTCTTTGAATGGACATTTTTGTAATCTATCTCAAGAAGTCACCAAAGAGTAGTCTTGCTGGATCATATGATGGTTTGATGTTTTCCTTTTCAACATATTGATTGACACATCATTTCTTCAAAGTATTTCTACCCTCTTACCTTTCTGTCAGAGTTGTGGAAGACCCACAGTTGGGCCAGTATTTGGAGTAAATAGCCTTAAAACTTATCAAATTGACTAGATGCATGGATACTTTTTAGGTATATTATAAAGATGCACATACTTGATGACTATCAATGTCAGGCAATTTTTCTTGTCTTAATTGTCATTTATTAGACTTTAGGTGAGAAATTTTTTTCAAATATCTGTATTTGTGGAGGTATCTCAGTGTAGATCTTTTTTGTTGAGATCCCTAAGACTGTGACTTTGATCTCCAATATCACAAATATGCATGTACCCCCCCCACACACACTCATGCCATATTATCATGTCCTGAAAGGTGTTTGTGTGAAAGGTGCAAGCTCATTATCTAATGAGATTTGGAAATACTTTCTTTCCAGGAACTCTAGGAGGAGTGTGTGTAGGATTTATAAGAAAACAATCTCTTCCTATTTGTTGCTGTATTTTCATTGTTGTATTTATATCTCCCCTTTAAAACATTTTAAAAGTATATTTTAAGCAATCCACATAGTAAGTATCCTAAGGATACTGTGTATTAAAAACTGTGAGTGGAAGGTTAGGCACGTGAATTATATCTTGTTTATTCTGAGCTTTTTGGCTAATATCCACTTATCAGTGAGTGCATACCATGTGTGTTCTTTTGTGATTGGGTTGCATCACTCAGGATGACACTTTCTAGTTCCATCCATTTGCCTAAGAATTTCACGAATTCATTGTTTTTAATAGCCGAGTAGTACTCCATTGTGTAAATATACCATATTTTCTGTATCTATTCCTCTGTTGAAGGACATCTGTGCCCACCGCCATTTGTACTGGGGAGCAGGACGGCTCCACAGCCTTCTGTGCAAGGCCCACCAGGAGAGGGTGATCTCCCAGCAGCGCTTTCATTTCTGAGCACGGAGGTGAGATCTCCAGATTCTCTCTGGAGGGGAACAGCTAGGAACGCACAGGGCATATGATCAGTGGAGCAGCTGGGATGGAAGTCTTCCCGCCATTTGTACTGTGGAGCCAGGCAGCTCCACAGCCTTCTGTGCACCCTGCCAGACCCTGCCAGAAGAGAGTTGGTCTCCCAGGAGTAAGGAAACAGGCTTACAGGCCCACAGGAGGGACAAGCTCCAGCCAGAGACAGCAAGACCAACTATCACCAGAAATACCCAGATGGTGAAAGGCAAACACAAGAACCCAACCGAAACAGAGTATGGGAAATATTGCGACTATGGATACATGCTTGTACGGATCTTTGGTTGAGACAGCAGTGGTTGAGTCATTCTACAATCATTTCTCATACATTGTCTTGGACCAGAAAATTATTTTTCTTACTCATTTCCCCTGCTAGAAAACCAAACACACCTGTAAATTCTCAGTAATTAAAGTCTACAGGCACAGCTGAATCACTTGAGGATCAAGCAACAATTAAGGACCCTATCAGCTGTTTGTTTCTAATCCTAAAAGTACCAGGATTCCAGACTTTCCCCCCAGTTAGAGATAGGATGGCTTCACCTTACTGTTTTGTGAAAGAAACACTTTGAGGAGACATCAAATAGGAACTTGGAATTTGGATCTCTTTCTAGGCCAAGGAGCTACAATACGACTGTTTCTTGACGGTATGTAGTAGTAGTGGGGTATGTAGCAGTAGAATCCAGTTTTCTAAGATCATAAGGGGAGTCACAAAGCTGTTATGTTTCGTAGGCCAGATGCATTTAACCCATTGCCATCTTAATGGTGTTTGCTGGTCTTTGTGCTGGACCTCTATCGTCAGGGATCCATGGGGTTCTGACCTTCTGGAGCAGCCAGAGAGTTACAGTTCTCCAAGGGGAAGCTCTCCAAGGCAGGATGCCTAGCCTCTTCCTGGGACAATGCTGCTCGGGAGTAGGCAGCAGGCATTGAGATGCCTAGGGGCCCAGGTGGAGGCCACAGAGCAGGAAGTGGCTGAGTTGAAGTCCATCGACTAAAGCTTGGGGAGAGAAAATTCTTCCCTGGAGTGTTTCAGCTCACTAAGACAGGCACTGTCAGATGATCTTTGGTGAAATAACTCCTGCACTTTATTCTTTGTGGATAGGACTTATAAACATTTGGGGGTGGGTTGGGATCTTTCTATAGAAAGCAGATGCTTTTTATTGGCTTGGTCTGAGATGTTAGGGATCCCTCATTTGCATGTGGAAGGATTTCAGGTGTTGTCCCTACTTGACTGATTGTCACAATCCTTTCAATGGTGTTCCAGGACAGGAACGTGATCAGGAGTAGATTTAAATGCCTGCCATTCTCAATTATGAGAATTGCTGGGGTCCCTGAATCATTTGGACCTTACCAGGTTTTCTGTCTGGTGGCATGGTCCACTGCCCCATAGTGTTTTCAACCTACAATGAGTTTGTTAAGTGGTAAGTAATCACATTGTGAGTCAGGAAACATCATTTTTCTCCTCCTTCCATAATTTTCAAGGAATTGCCCAAAACAATTGTTTCTCAGGCAGAAGGCTGTATTAACAAGAGGAAGTGTGGATGGTGGTATACTCCAGTATCTGCTCTTCCTGTTTTGCCTTCCACATGGTCATAGGGGGAGATAAATAGTGTCTTCCTGGTATCATTTTTCCATTGGGAGGATAGAGTAGAAGACACAATTTCCATCTTACCAAAATGCCTGACGACACGAAGAGCTGAAATAGCTATAGCACTTAGGGTAGTGCTAACTCACAATAAATATTAGCCATTGCTGCTAATGACAACTCATTACCAGAAATACCAGCTAACATTGAGTTAGCTTAGTTTGCCCATGCCTGGGATATTAGCTGCTTTTTTAATATTTTGGAAACAATCTATTTGTTTGTTTACTTGCTTGTTGTTTATGTAATAGCAACTCAATCCCTAATGGTTTTTATTAATATCATTTTGCCTCAGGCTACAAAGAAATGGAAGGAGAAAGACTGACAACAAGGCACACACTTTGGTTCTGATTAGGTCTTAGAAATGGGCAGGAACTTCTCTCAGTGAGACTGTCTGCTCCGCCTGCTAGAGGAAAGAGCAGGGATTACATGGAAAGACACAGGCACAGACTAGTGTTGCTCTTAACCTGAGGTACAGAAGCTCCATTTTGCAGAAGATGATAGTTAATGATGAGACTGTATCTTGTCAAAGGGTTTAGAATAAGTAACTCTTGAGCCCTCTGCCATAAGTCTCTGTCATTCCTTCAAGACTCTAGAAACATCATGGAGGAGAGGGGGGAAAATGTAAGAGCTGGAGAACAGGAAGAAGAGTTATGACATGGAGTCTTTCTTTCCAATTGATTAAACTTTTAGTTAGCATAAACATAATTTGTTTCATTGTGCTATTTTATATTATTATTATTAAATATTTTAATATTACATATATTAATTATGCATAATTATTGGTGTCATTATGACATTTTCATGATATATTTTTTCATATTTACTCCCTGCTACCCCTTCTTGTTCTGCTCCTATTCCTGCTGATTGCCACTCTTCCCCATTAGTTATTTTATGTTTGCCTTCCTTTCATGATGATTCATTGTATTTTATTAGGGTTTTTATAGGAACTAAGGAGAGGGATTATTTACAGGAGTATGGGCTTCCTATCAGTGACTATACCACTTCAGAACATGTTTGTCTTTACTGCAGACACCAGGGAGAATTATGGTTTTTGCGAGGCTCCTCTGCTAACTACCATTATCTGTCTAAAGCTCTTTATGGGACCCTCTGAGATCCAGCCTATGATATTGACAGGACCAGTCGTGTGCCCATAAGTACAAATACTGTGATATAATGAATGCCAGGACATTGGCATGCTCTGAAATCTGGGATTCCACCTCATCTTACTCCTTCTTCTGATTCTTATATTTTTCTTATCCTTCTTTCATGATCTCTTTGAGCCTTGGAGGGAGTGATACACACATTATGTCACTGTAGTGAATATTATGACATCATTTATTATGCATAGTTGATTTTGTCTTTCCACTGTCAACACCATACCCCTTCTGCATCTCCTGGTGTTTGCCTCCTTCCTCCAAAATAATCATTAGTTTACTTTGAAGCCACATACATCCATTACACTTCCTCTTATCTTCTCTCTACTCTTTGACCTCATCCTCCTTTGTGTAGTCTCCTTTATACTTCCTTATATACACATACCTACACATTTTAAACCTAGATTCTTCATGTGAGCTACAACATGGCATTTGGATTTCTGAACCCGTCTTACTTCTCTTAACACAATGTATCCAGTTCTGTCATTTTCCCGAAAATATCATAGTTTAAATTATTCTTTATAACTGAATAAAATTTTATTGTGTTTCTGAACATTTTCTTTACTAATTTCTCTGTTGATGGGCATCCAGAATGGTACCATATCTTGATTAGTGTGAATAGCACAACTCTCAACATGAATGTGCAAGAATCTCTGTACTATTTTGACTTAGAATATTTGGATATTGCTCAATTATGTTGTTATTATGTCTTTGAGGAACCGTCACACTGTTCTCCAGAGTGACTGAACCAGTTTCCACTCCCAACAGCAGTATATAGGGCTCTCCTTTCCCCACATCCTTGACAGCAGTTGATGTCCTTGGTGGTTTTGATAATTGCCAATTTGATTGTGGTGAGGACTTTCAGAGAGTTATAATTTGCATTTCTCTGTTGGCTGAGGAAGTCAATACACTTTAAAATATTTATTGGTCATTTACATTTTCTTTCAGATTTGTTAATTTGTTTATAAGTGCTTTATTTGATTGGGTATTCTTTTTTTTCTATTTGTGTCCAATTTCTGGAACTCTTCATAGATTCTAGATACTAATCTTTCTGATTTGTAGCAGTCAATTATCTTCTCTTGTTCTGTAGCTTGTCTCTTGGTTGTGTTGATTGTTTTCCTTGCTGAATGGAAGCTTTTAAGTTTATGTGATCCTATTTGTCAATCTTGGGAATTGTTTCTTATGCAATAGTAATCTTTATTTTGAATTGTTTCATAAAACTCTAGAGGCTTTAGAGTTTTGGATCTCACATAGGTCTTCAGCTACTTTCGTATTGATTTTGTCCAGGGTAAAAGATATTGATTTAGTGACACTCTTTTACTTGTCAAATTATATCTAGGTTTTGCAGTCCCATTTGTTGGAGACCGCATCTATTTTACAGTATATATAATCTTGACAAAGAATAGGTGCCTAAGTCATCGTCTCTCTTATGGGCTTATGTATTTGTTTTGAGCCCGTCTCCAAATATGGATGGTTGCTCTAGCATTGCTTTCTGCTTTGACTTTCAAGAATTTGTGTGTTTCAGTATTTTTTTAAAGGATATCTTTCTAGTCCTGTCAGGAATGCCTTTGGAGTGTTGTTAGGGTTCTGTTTAATAATAGATTGCGTTTGATAATGTAATGGTTTCCCCACTGATAGTTATAGAAACCATGAATATAAGATGTCTTTAAAATCTTCTAGGGTTTCCTTCAATCTCAGTGTTTTCCTTTTTAGAGGTTTTTCAACTCCTTGATTAAATTTATTCCTGGGAATTTGTGGTTTTTGAAGCAATTGTGAATGAGATTATCTTCAGTTTCCTTTTGCACAGTATGTTATTGACGTACAGTAAAGTTAATTTTTTTAAGCTTCTGTTTTTTATATATTGATTTAGCATCTTCCTACTTTAAGCAAATTTAAGAGTTTTCTCTTTTCTGGTGAAGTCTTTAAAGGTGTTCAAGTAGAGAACCATGTACTTATCACGTAGAGATAATTTGACTTCTTCCTTTCCTATTTGTATCTCTTTTTCCCCATTTTGACCCAAGAATGTATTTATGAATTTGAACATGGTCAAATAAAAGGAGGTGCAGTGATCAACTTTGTCTTGTTACTTATTTTGGTTTGTTGTGTATGACCTTTATTGTGGTATAACCCTAGCTAGACCAGGGATTTTATTATGAAGATATTTTGAAGTTTTCCAGAGATGCTTTCTTCAAATACAGTAATAACCCTATGTTTTTTATTTTTCAGTCAATACATAAGTCATATAATATTCATTTATTTGTCTGTGTTAAACTTTTTTTACATTCTTGGAATTAAACCAACTTGGTATGATTTTTTTTAATATCTTCTTAGATTCATTTGCAGCAATTTTACTGAGACTTTTCCATTTATATCAGGGTAGTGCTGGCTTTGCAGAATATGTTTGGTAACCTGCCTTCCTTTCTTCCTTTGTTCCTTTCTTTCTTCCTTTGTTCCTTCCTTCCTTCCTTTTATATTTTATGGAAAACTTTGAGGAGCATTCGCATTAGCTCTTAAAACAAAGTTTGGTGGAACTTAGCCCTGGGCTTTCCTTTATAAAGAGATGTTTATTACCAATACTATCTTAACTGTCTATTATGCTTATGTTGTTCATATCCTGTTGATTTCAGTTTTGTAAATCATATGTGTCTAGGAATTCAGTCATTTTTTTCCTATATTTTCTAATTTATGGGTACAAGTTTTCAAAGTATTACCTAATGATCATCTAGATTTTATTATGTTCTCTTGTAAAGTTCAGGTTTTTTTATTTCTATTTTTTTCTCTTACTAAAATACCACTAAGATTGAGAATACCCTAGCAATAAAAGCCCTCTGTGTAGCTAGAGTTTTTTTCTGGAGTAACATAGTGCTGTCTTTTGGACAACCAAAGGTTGTTCTTTGTGTGCTCACTAGTCTGACCTAGACTCAGCTACCTCTAACACTGTCAAAGATTTCTCATTTAAATTCCTTCATTATTTGTTTATCATCATCATCATCATCCTCATCATCTAGTGTACAGTAGATTCTAAGACATAGAATCCTTATTCTGGGTCATACTGATTTTTACATTGGTTTGTGCCAATATAAATGTTTGAACTTATTGATAAACTTTATTTCTATTTAGATAAGCAATGATGACTAGAAAATGCAGAGCTTAATGACTGCATAATCAATGATTCCTGACTGCAGAATCTTCACTGGTATTCTCTGGTTGATCCCACAGGTAATTCATGCTACATAAAGAAAGGATTCAAGAAAGAGCTGGAAAGAAGGTTCTGGCTCAGGTCTGAAGATCTCAGAAAGGGCCAGTCCCTGCTAGAGAGCAGCAGGAAGTTTTGCATATTGTCAAAGAGGGCTCAGTTAGGAAAATAGCATAGGCACAGAATGGCAGGCTGCCTCTTCCTGTGACACTCCCTCCAATGACTTTGGAGGCTGTTGGTGTGGCAAGCAGAATCCAAGGAGCATCCCATTGAACCCCAATGACATTGATAACTGCAGTTGGCATCAGCATAGCCTGCAGGATCAGCTTGCCCCAGGTAGCTGCAGAACATGGAGCTCCCAAAACCCTTGAGAGCCACATCATCTGTGCCAAGATGCTGGATGATGCCTAGAGCAGGAACATCCAGAACTCATCACTGATCTAGGTTAGCTATAGACAGTGTAGCACTTAGGGTTCTGAGACAGTCTCCTGCCCTCAGCCTGGGCACCAGCTCTCAAGTGTTTCTGTGTACTTATAGTAAGGTACACTCTAGAAATCCAATCCTTTAAAGAGAATGGAATATTAATTTTGAAATTAAAATTGCAAAAATTTAGATCAGCCTTTTACTGATCCTAAAGACACACATACTTTCTTTTCCTCTAAACATTAGATAGTTAAGTTTATTTTCAATCCAGTGTAATTGTATGTGGTACAAGGCATAGAACAAAGTTTTCCTTTTCCTAAGTGGATATCCAACTGGGGATATATAGGTCAGAAGTAAAGAGCACATACCTAGAACATGAAAGGTCCTAAATTGAGTCCCCAGTACAGAAAATAAAAAAACAAAAACAAATGAATGTTCAATTATTCTAGTAATAGTTCTTTAAAAGACTCCGGAGAATTAACTTTGTATGAATGTCAAAAATTATCTGCCTATTGATTTCTCTATTATTTCTGGATTGTGTAACTGGTACCTGGACCTATTCATCAGTGCTTATACCAGTATTACACTGTCCTAATCCCTGTAGCTTCATAATCAGTCAATGTAAATCTCTAAGTTTTGTTATATTTCAGAGTTGTTTTGGTCATTCTTTGTATTGCATTTCTATGTGGATTTTAGAGCTGGCTTCTTGACTTCTAATATAGGGTTGTAGAGCTTTTGCTGGCATATCTTTATATAAAACAATTGTTTTCAGCATGTAAACATCATTTTTTTAAAAAAAAAATGGCCTGACACACAGAAATGATTACATTATTAATAAGGGACCTTTGAAATTCCCAGAAAAGGCTAATGTAAGTCCAAACAGGAATGTGCAAATTTACAGTTGTAAGACAATTCAACACCCTACTCAGGAACTTATAGAGCATAAAGAAAAACCTTTACAAGTATCATAAAACACCAAGCTTACTTGGTCAACTATTTAGAAGACACTGTTTTGTTTTGTTTTTAAAGAACACTCTA
This sequence comes from Tokudaia tokunoshimensis, assembly GCA_036184795.1. Taxonomy (NCBI): domain Eukaryota; kingdom Metazoa; phylum Chordata; class Mammalia; order Rodentia; family Muridae; genus Tokudaia; species Tokudaia tokunoshimensis. Next base: position 44,414,341 of record BTHU01000001.1, read on the forward strand.
CTGCCAAAGCAGAATGTTAAATCTTTTTGAGCACACACAAAGCAATTTTTAAGATACACAACTAATCTAGTTTGGGCTTGCTCCCAACTTGTTGAAAACTTTCATGTCTATATTCATAAAATATCTTGGTATTATGATAACATAAAAGAATAACACCATGTTCTTTTTCTACTTGTGTTTCCTGGAAGAGTATGTTAATGATGGGTGTTAATTATTTTTTACATTTTTTTGTCCTTTTTGATATACTGGGGACCCATTGCCATTGCATTCTGAGCTTTTTTGGGAACATTGAAAGTTGTTCTAGTTTGTTACCGGTCTACTGCATGATTTGCTGCTATGAGGTCAATTGAATTTGTGTCTCTCCAGAACTTTTTTTACTGCATCTAGGCTATTTATTTGATGGTACAGAGTTGTTTCAGTTTCAGTTCTATTTGATAATTATCCTTTGCTCTGTGAGGCTGGTAGTTAAGTCAGTGGGGAAGGAGTTGGTGAAACGATCTTGATCCCAGAAGTTCTCAATTGGTGAATAATGAAGAAGTATAATTAAACTTATTTATTGAATCTGAGCACTAGTTTTGTAGAGTGAGAGTCAGAGATACATAGATGATAGGTTATAGGTAAAGAGATATAGGGATGATAGATCTACAGTCGATAGATAGATAGATAGATAGATAGATAGATAGATAGATAGATAGATAGAAAGGTAAAGAGGGATGAAGGGAAATGATTTTTAAAATAATTCTTTTCCATTGATGTGGCTGAAGAAACTCTGAGAGAATAAAGTCTCATAAGAGAAGTCCTCTGAGGAAATAGGAAGGAGAAGGACATTCCAGTTGGAGAGCCATAAAGAACTTATGGGCTAGATTCAACTGTTATTCCACACATCATTCATAGATAGCTATGACATCTCTTGAAGTAAATTAAACAAAGATTAGTTGCAGTATCAATCGTTTGGTTAGAGACTCTGTATGTATTGGTTTTCTATGGTGACCACTCCTAAGTTGCACAAACTCAGTGATGTTCACAATGTAAATGGGTCTCCCGGTTTTAGAGGCATGAAGTCTACAAGTATGAGGACTGGCAAAGGAAGGATGTGATTGTGACTTCTCCCCTTGGTTTCTTCTCCTTATTTATGTGTCTGTGTGTCTAAACTTAACGTTGTTGAGGGACACACCCAAAGTGGATGAGGGTCATGCTAATGACCTCAGTTTAGCTTAGGAACCTCTGCATAGGCTCTCTTGACATATGGTCTTGGTCTGACATACTGGAGTTTTGACCCTAGTATTGTTTTGGAGGGGACACTGCTCAACCTCCAACACTGCTAGAAAGTGGTGGGGGTTCTTGAGCAAGGTGCCAAAAGGCTTTGGATGGTTGTGACACTGGAGAAGCTGAAGGGAAGATTCTAGGAACGTGTTGGATACTTTTGATTTGAGCCCCAATATAGGAGCCTTTCTTTCTATGCCTACCACATTCTGGAAACCCTATGAACTTAAATGGACAAATAAATGACTTAGTACCAATCTGTGTTGGCCAGTTAGGGATCCTTCCTGAATCCTTACCACGTGTATGATTCTGAGTGGGAGCTGAGGAGAAGTGACTCATGTACCTGTTTCTCATGATGCTGCTTCCCTAGACATCCTGGCTCCCTCCCACCTTCAGGCATCCTCTCATGCCATCCATCTCCTCGATTTTCTATACTCTTATTTCTTTTCTGTTTCTGTAATTTAAGTTCCTCCTCTTAACCTTATCACCCCTCCTAAAAACATTCTCAATTACTTCAATCCCTGATGACATTGCTTGTGAGTCTTGTATAAACCCTTGAACATAGATTAATGGAGATCACACACTTTTCCTCCTATTTTCTCATCACTTATTGTTAAGAATACTACTGTTTACACCGGGAACACTGCTAATAGCAAAGACACAGTGAGTAATAGTTGTGATGCTTTCAGTGCAGCCGGCACCAAGCTAGGTTAGTTTTATTTCTATTAGTGACTCTTTCTGGTTGACAGGGTATCTTTAGTGGATTGGAAGTATGAACAGATACTCATGGAGGAGGGGGATGTATGAGCATGTTTCTCTTCGACTCCAAAGTCCCTGTGTTAGCCATTAGTACTACACCTAGCTTGCAGTGGTGCTCCCCTAAACATCTCTCCCTGTGAGTTACAAAGTTTGTTTTCTAGAGATATCAGGTTTGACCATCACGAATGGATTCTGACCAGTCATTTTGATTTTTACACTGCATACAGAGCTATTTGCCCTTATTAAGTAATTCCAGAGTCTAGAAATCAGAACTGCATCTTTGTTGGCTCATCACCAGTTAGACTCCTGTACAAGGAGAGAAGAGAATGAGTTCCTTGGCAATACAGGTGTTGCAAATCCAGAATATAGCATTTGGGATATTGAGAAAAATTTCAACACCTACTTGCATTTCCATATTGGAAAGCAGAAAAACTAATCTCTAATATTTAGTGTCATTGGTGTATACTAGAAAAAGTCTTATATGCCAAGAGAATTATGGGTCATTTGCAAGTAAGTGGTGCTTTTAGTGACAGGAATCTTGGTAGGGATCATGGAAAACAGAACTTGTTATTTTACTTAAAGGTGTAAAAGGTAGAATCCACTATATGTTGTACTATCTTATTTTGGTTTTCTTCAGTTAAATGAATTTAAAAACCTAAATGACTTGTGTCCTAGGTCTCACCTGATCAGTTAAGAAGTAGGTCTATCACAATCTTCTGGCTCTTGATCTGTCCTCTGCCAGAAAAATGACCAGGCTCAGATGTTGGATTTGGAATCTTTCCCTTGAGATCTGAAATTATCTTTATGGTTCCCTGAGCAGGGAAGTTGTTGTAGGAGAGGTTGTGTAATGAGAAGGCTTGGAGGGTACAGAGCATGAACACCTCACAGGAACAAGGACCTACATTCATTTGGGCCTTGACCATATCTATACTTTTTGGGGATAGGGGGAGGGGAACAAAGAAGCTGGAGACTGTTAGTCCTTGGCTCCATTTTGCCTTTGTAAGATTCGGGCTCTGGAGCTCAGGCTAGACAGAGTCGGTACCCTGTGTGGACTTCATGGGAGACAATAGCATCTGTGGCATTTGGCATCTTTGTTCACAGCTGAGAGCAGTGTAGAAAGACTCACTTTGACTGATGAGCCTGCTGTACTTGTTCCCACAGGATTCCATCTTACCAAAGATGATGACTGGCAGGATGTGGAGACAGAACCCTTAAGGTGACATCTGGCCTCAAGTCTAGCCACATAAACTGCTCTAAGCCTTAACGCCACATCCTTACATTGGAAATAATTGCAACCTGAATAAGCTGCAGTAGGTTAAATTGAGATAAACTATATGTCAGGTGGGGCCAAAGAATAGTTAGTTCTTTCTCCATTAGCTACACGGGAGTAGGTTTATGTGGGCACCTTTATAAATTAAAGTGGTTTTTGTCCTGCAAAACAGTCATCAAATGTGTGCAAACAGTCCCATGTATGTTACCTGTGTCATTTAAATCCATGAAATTTAAAGAAAATGACTGGCAACCTTAGAACTTTAAAGTAAAAGAGACATAGTCCTTAATCCCAGCACTCAGGAGGCAGAAGTAGGTGGATCTTTGTTAGGTAGAGGTCAACTTCATCCACGTAGAAAGTACCAGACCAGCTAGAGCTATGCACCAAGACTCTCATCAAAACAACAACAAAGACAACGATAACAACAACAACAACAGCAACAAGAAAACACCCACGCTACCGACATGAGCTGCGATATAGGGCAGTGACAGAGTGCCTGTTCACTATACATGAGGTTCTATGATTGCTTGTTAACACAACACTCACATACACACAACACACATAAAACAGAAACATAAAAGATAGACATTAAACAATCAGACTTGTGATCATAGAACCCCAAACAAAGGTCACTAGTTTCAGCAAGGATGTTATTATAAGTTATCTTTCGTGTCTTCTCTTTACCTTTGAGATCACAGGAGATGAGGAACATCCATGGTTGCCTGGCCATAGAACTCAAGTCAAAAATGGAACCATTACTTGAGAATTTGAATGTGCAGTCCCAGCCACATTAAGAGAGGCCATTGTTCCTGAGAAGGCTAGATGCCCCAGTATAGGATAATGCCAGGACAGGGAAGCAGGAGTGGGTGGATTGGTGAGCAGGGGGAGGGGGCATGGGTTAGGGGATTTTAGGGGGGGGGATCAGGAAAAAAATTAAATTAAAAAAAAAAGAAAATTTCTCTCTTCAAAATTGTTGTCCTCTCCAAGCTGTCTCAATTTAGGCCAGCTTCCTGTCAGATAACTGGGAGTCCTAGGGTCTTCGTTTTTCCCCTACTGTGTATCTACACTTCCTTATCAGGAATTGAAACTCAGTGAGACTTAAAGCTGCTACAGAAGCAGAATCTTCTGTACAGGACTGCTGCTCTGCTCAGCTCACTCAAAATTCTCTGACTTTAGCTTGTACTTAAACTCAATGGTTTTTGTTTGTTTGTTTTGTTGGACTTTTTTTTCCTGTCTCTTTTTGTGTTCTTCCGTCTCCCAAGAGATTTCTCAGTGTCTCATACTTGGGGCAAACACCTCCCTGTCTAAGATGGTCACAGGTCCACCTTTTATAATCCCAGCCACGACTTTTTTTCAAGTGTTTTATTCCCCTGAAAACTGCTAGTCACATAAACTTGTGATCACTGTAGCACAAGTGACCATCCATAAGTCTAGGTTTTGTGGCCCCCAAATGTGGCTTCACATTTAAGCTGTATGAGTTGCATTGTTGAAGTCCCTTCCCCAGGTATAGCAATAAAGGATAGATGTGGGGCTGAGGAGGATGATGTGAATTAATTTTGAGCTTTAGATAAACAAGAGGAGAAGTTTATGCTAATATGATCCATGTGATATTTAAGACACACTGATACTAAAAGAAGATAATATTTACTCAAAATTCAAAGTTAATTAGGCATCCTGTGCTCTACCTGGCAATCCTGTCATGGTCAAAGACTTGAGCATTCCAAATCCTTTCATGCTCACTTGAGGAAAGTTACCTACATAATACTGTGACCAGCCAAAACCAGTGTTTTGGCTACCTGTCTGCAAATTAAGCACTCAAAAGTTAACACTTAGGAAGTGATCCCCTTCGTTTTGGTACACACTGGAAAAGTGTGCCTAAGAATCAAGTTCCCTTTTTCCTTTTCTCTCTCTCTCTCTCTCTCTCTCTCTCTCTCTCTCTCTCTCTCTCTCTCTCTCTCTCTCTCTCTCTCCCCTCTGTCTTCTCCATCCTCTGAATCCCACCATTACTGGCTTTCTGGCACTGATATATTTAGGATTTATGCTTAGCTGTGGCGTCACACTTACGTGGTACCACACACAGAGATGGATGCTTCATAAGCAATGCTTAAGCTAAATTTGAGATTTTGTGTGGAGGTGTGGCAGTTTCAGTCTCCCAGAAACCACTGTTTTTCTTAATGTTTGGGGTCAACTGCTCTAGCCCAGTGATGTAGAGCAAGACATGTAATTCCCAGTAAATTGAATCTACATGGATTAGCATTCTCTGGTCATATCTCTGTCTCTGTCTCTGCCTCTTTTTCTCTCTCTGTCTCTGTCTCTCACATATACTTTCTTTCAAGTGGATGACATATGACACGATAGAAATGTTCGTGTTCCACAAAATTAGCTAGAAATCACCAATTCCTAGTTATAGGGAAACATTGCAGCATGTTTGGAGAGGACATCACACATTTTCATTTTTCTGTCTACCCTTAGTCATTTATCAAAATGCGAGAGGTGTCTATGGGCCATGTTGTAATTGCTCATAGGGCACTTGAGGACATCTAAGAAGGAAGGAAGTGGTAGGAATAGGGGACTCTTAAACCTTGTCCATGCTTACTACTACAGGTCTCTATTGTTTGTATTAAGAAAGCTTTTAAACAAAGTCTTATAGTACAGTCCTGACTGTATTCAAACTCAAAGTTATCCTGCCTTGGGCTTCTGAGTCTTGGGATTAAAAGCCTATGCAAGATACACCCACCCTAGTTCCAAAACATTAGGGAAGCTTCTTCCCTGCTTTCCCATGGTGCTGGCATTTCCCCCTTAGCATTCACAATAGCTTTCATTTGACCTCATTAGCCTGTTTTGCATATATCTATTTTAATCTTCAGATTAAAATATTTATATAGGTCCATCAGGAAAAGTTCCCAAACCTATACAAATGTAAGAATTTCCTTTGAATCTATCATTCTAAGCATTGTCTTATGCATAAATACCATACAGAATAGTGTTGAAGGAGACAAATTACAGCATCTTGTTTCCACTGCATTGTGGGATACATTATTATGCAAATCCCCTTTCCCTCTTAACAATGACCTAGCACTTCTATTAAAAGCTTGACAATGCCACTTAAAGTTATTGCTCTTGAGTTGCATGTAGTGGGATAATTCACCACATGCCCACAATATATAATGATTAAGGGATGTAATGTCACTTTTGACTGTGATATGTTTCATCAAAAGAATGCCATACCTCGATTGTTGGATGTGTATGTTGTACTTGATGCTTTTCAATCATTGTAAATAGTTCCACAGTAACCATCAGTGGGTACCAATCTGATTATTTTCTTACTAAACCTTCAGAACAGTGGTCTTATGTGGATGTGAGGGAAGAACACTGTAGAACTCTCAGCTCTCACCATAAAAGTTTCTCTTTCAATGGGGAGTGGTTAATAAAGAAATTTAGTACTGAAACACATAAATGTCTGTTGAGTGCTCAGCTCTAGATGGGGTATCCACATCATCACATTTCCCTCCAATTCTCAGGTAGCATCTTTGGAAGAGGGAGTGGGAAGATGGTAAGAACCAGAGTTTGGGACAGACTGCTATGAAAGTGTTTTCTGGATTCCACATGACTGTTGCACATGAGCTCAAAGCAGTGGTGTTGCCTATACAAGACTTGCATAAGATCAAGCTGGTCACACTGTGGATAAGCAGAGCCCCTCTTCTTGATCCCACCCAGCTGAGGAGCTATGTAGGCAGTTAATGATATCTGAGGGAGGGAGCATCAGTTTCCTTCTGGGACTTGGTCTTTGGAAGGGTGATCATGCTTACTGAAGCATAGCTCTAAACCTCCATACATAGGCCAGCACTCAGTGGACTCAGTGGGGACTTTGGTGGCCCCACCACAGGGGTGTGTATTTCATGGTTCACTTTACTGTGCCTGAGCACTTACTTATTCATATCATATAATCATTTTGTAATGCATGCTCACTCTCCTTTCACTTCTTTTTTCTAGGAAAATACTTATTGGCAAAAAAAATACCAGACATGTGTATGTGTATGTATATGAAATACATACATATATGTACATATATATGCTTATGACTTTGAAAAATGCTTATAAGTCAAAGTTTAGTAGTGTTGTGTACCTACCAAGACACAAGTGAACAACATGTTCCACCAACTCAGCATGTGCTCATAGTACCCTCCTACACACACACACACACACACACACATACACACACACACACACACTCCACCCTGCAGCAAGCAGGTCCTCCTTTATGATTTTTCTTGTGCAGGAGGAAATTGAACCCAGGGCTTCGTGCGTGCTAGGCAAGCATTCTCCCTAAATGTTATTATGTTTTTAAAAATTCTCCTTTAATACATTACAGTTTCAGTTCTCTCTACTTTTTTATCCCCTTTCCTCTCTACCCCAGATTTAATACTCCTTTTCCCTGCAGAAAAGAGCAGACTTCCCAGGGATATGACACAGCATTCCAAGTTACAATAAGACTAGGCACAAACCCTTATACCAGGGCTGGGTGAGGCAACCTAGTAGGAGGAAAACGGTCCTAAGATGAGTCAGAGACACCCCATATGTCCACTGTTTTAGGGAATTCCACAAGAACACCAAAGTACACAACCGTAACATACATGCACAGGGCCTAGTGTGGTCCCTTGAAATCTCTACAATTGTTATTTCAGTCTCTGCTATTTGTTTTTAATTTGATGTTGTTTATTTGCTTGTTTGTTTGAGACTAGGACTCAGTAAATTAAGCAGAATGGCTTTGAGCTCACTCTGTAGCCCATTTGACCCTGGCTTTGCCCTCTTCCAGCCTAACCCTCCCTACTGGCTGGAATTATAGGTCTACACCACTAGGTCCAGCTGAGCACTTCCCTCTCAGCAGAGGACCAAAACGACCTCATTTGTCTAATAAGCTCTATCCTTTATGAGGGGACAAAAATTCAGCTCCATGCTTTCAACGCCAGCATCCTGGGGGAGAGGGAGATGAAAGGGATGGGGAAGATATGTCTGAGGATGGAGGATGAATTCTTACAGTGGGAGCTTAGACCAGGAGGAAGTAGAGTGGCAAAGAAGCAAATGAGGAGTCTTTCGTTTTAACAACAGAACAAGAAAGATGGCCGCAAGATGAAGTGGCGCTTCCCTTTTGGGTCAATTCCGTGTTATCTCCCAGATTCCTCCTGCTTAGTTTCCTGTGTGTCTCTAAGCTTCTGCTGAGATCCTGTCTGGACTGGTCAGTCAGCAGTTGAGTGCACACCCCCTGGCATAAAGGTGTAAAGGTTAAAGGCCTGAAGAAAGTCTGCGGAAGGAAACTGAGGTAGCTAGCTGGTGAGCAGGTGAGCGGCTCTCACCTCCACTCACGTGCTCAGAGCCCACTTTCTTGCTAGCCTACATGGAGCCCCTTAGCTTACACTGATTCTCCCATATTTCAGGATCTGCCCATAAAAACTCACAAATCCAGAACACAAGGTGTAACAGAAAGTTGAGTGTTACCTCTGCTTCCTACTGCATTTATCTGGAAGGCCCGTTTTGTTTGTTACATAAGCTCCTGGGCTTTCTTAAATAAATGAACTTTTAGAAAAAGTGACCTCTCTTTAGTATTTAAAAACAAGCAGGGTGTGTGGCAGGTGGAGAGATGGTTCAGCCTCTAAAGGCCATGATCACAATAAAAAATAAAAATGAGCTGAGAGTGTCGCTCTCAAGAGGCACTTGACTAGTGTGCGGACAGTTCTGGGTTCATTTCACAGTACCACACTGAAATTAACTTAAACACGACTTTATTTATTGCTAATGGACAGGACTGAATGTTTGCTGAATGTTTTGTTTTATCTGTGTTCCTGATAGGAGTGATGCCAAGCCTTCTGTCAACAAATCCTTTAGGAAATTCTGTGTATTAAGTGGAACTGTATGAATTTTAATCCAATGTTCAAAAGGTAAAATGTGGGTTATCAGACTCTCCCACATGCAGGCTTCCATTAAAAGCAAATTATCCTGGATCTTCCTGGCAGAGCATTGCTAAGCATGTATAAGATACCACCTTCCATCCCTAACACCAAATAGATACAAATCACATGCCAGCAGAGACATATTCATTTGGGGGATTTTCCAAAGAGCGGAGAGTACAAAGAACATTCCAGAGAGCAGAGAGTCCTCTTTAAATCCTGGTCCTGGGATGTCTGTCTGTGCCTGTCCTGGTAGGCTTGACATCCTTTCCTTGCAAGGCTGATCTAGGGAACTTGGTGTCAGAGTTGATAACTCTAAGAGGCAGAGCCCCTGTGTGCTCTAAGCAGCTTCACAGAGGGAGCAAAATGGGGAAGGCAGGAGGGCTTCTTAACTCCCTTCTCTCCTGCTTCTGTCTTCTTATTGGTTTGAAGGTTGCTCTTGTTTCAGCAAGAAAAATGTGTCTGAAGAGGTTCTGCTTCAAGAAGCTTAAAGCCCAAAGTGCATGCGCTCCTGGCTAATAAATAAAGTTGTGCATTCCCCTGGCAGCTGGGATATCAGATGCAGAAGGCAAGCAGCTTCTTTGCCTGTGTGTGAGCAACTGTGGCAAGTAGATAAGGCAGAAGATAGTTTCTAGTCAATGGCGATAAAGGTTGTCTTTAGAATCCACACTAATATTGTAGCAACTTGTGTCAGAGACTCAAGTCCTATTTGTATGAATTGGTGATAACCAAAAGATTTAGCAGCCATTGCTTGAAGTTTTATGATGTGTTAGGCACTTAAATGATATCCCAGAATGTGCCCATGATATCTGCCCACAATGTACTCATCTAACTAGAGAGCGTTATGATAAATAAATAATAATATTGATGAATGACAAATGCATGATCATTAAGGAGTTGGAAAAGGAAGTAGAATTCCAAAACAAAAATGCTTACTCAAGCTAGTGCTAAGGGCTGAAATGTATTGATATAAAGAAAAACCAAAAACCACCACCAACAAAAAAAAGTCATCTGCAAAATCACAGAGAGGAAGTATGGAGAAACTGCCTGAGGGCAAATGAGTGTGGTGTTTCGGGCTGCCAAATTACTGACTGTGATTTTTAGTTGTGCCACTAGAAATGATTCAGGCAGGTACAGGACATGATCAGTTCATCCAGAGAGCTGTTCTCTGTCTCATATAACATTGAATGTGACAGGAAATGTTTTGTGGACAGCCACTAGGAAAGCAAGTTAAAGTGAAAAGGTCATGGAATGAAGGTTGGCAGTATTGCTTTGGAGAAGAGACCATGTGGGGATGCATATGCATGTGTTTATATGTCTGTGTGTGTGTGTGTCCATATGGGTGAGTGTGTGCATATGTATGAATATGTGTGTGTGGATATGTGTGAGTGTGTGTGTGTGAATATGTGTGAGTGTTGGATGGAGTGGTGTATGAGAGACAGGAACTATGGCCATTGCCTTCAGAGTTCTGAAGTTTTAAAGAGTGAAGTGACATTATCTTTTCAGCTACTCAGGCCTAAGTCAGCCCCAGAAATTCATGTAACATTTAAAAAATATTTTTAAACACTTAGGACCACACACAAAATAACGATGTCCTTGAGCAGATCCTCCAGAGTGTGTTTGATTCTAAATGTTTTAATTCTGGCAATGTAACCCTGTACCTTTAAATCATGTTACAGTAAAAGCCAGTAGATGGCAGTAAGATACCACAGATTTTGGCTGTAGCTTCTAGACTTTCACTGCTAAAAAATGCTAGATTCTTTTATTTTTTTTTTTTTTTGTAATTATTATTTGAAGGTGGGCCCTAATCTATTGTTCAGAGAGAAATTGCTGAATTGAAAAACAGGAAATAATACTTCCTAATTAAATAGACAAAGTGATTATCAAAGACTTTTATTTTGTTCCAATTCTAAAAATTTGCAGTAGGGTGTACAGTGTGTGTGTGTGTGTGTGTGTGTGTGTGTGTGTGAGTGCCTATGTGTGTGTATGTGTGTATAAGCAAATGAAGGGTCTGGTGTGTTTTTAAATAATTCCTAATTTGAATGAATGTTAATTTGTGTAAAACTTAAAAAGCATATTATTGAATTGAGCAAGAAATACTTCTATGAAACCATTTCTTGAAAAACGCTTTCTTCCTTATGCAAACCAGGATTTACACATAGATTTTGTGAATTAAAACAAAAGTAGACACTCTTTGTAAATGTGCTGAGTTGAAGCTGCCTCTTTATTGTCTTTCTCTTTCGTTCTTTCTTTCTTCCAGTTTTTTTTTTCCAGTTAGATTCCTTTAGGGGTGACATCTCACCCTGGGAGATGTCAATGATTCCAATTGCTCCTCCGTCAGGTCCCTGAGATTGACCACAGAGAGAAACCTGTATTTTTAGCAATGCAAACCTAAATAAATGTTCTTTAGAGACAAGTATATGTCAAAACATGTGAAAAATACAGCCTGTTAATGTTGAATTTGTGAACAGGAGAATAGTGTGGGCTGCTGTCCTCTCTTTTTGCTGTTCAAAAACATCCTAAGACAATCCTGACATTGGGGATCAGAAACATAGGCAAGGACAGCACACCTCACCTCTCTCCCCTAAGCCTCGGGCAGGGGTGTGGCTCCAGTTTCTAGCATGCACATTTAGGCTTCTTTCTAGCTAAAGGTTGCATGCAGAGAGCAAAAGAGCAGTTAAGTCAAAAGAGCACACTCGGGCTCCCTTACTCCTTTTCTACTCTAAGCTCTGAAATGTACCCAGGCTTCCAGGGAGACAAATTGTTTAATTTGCTGACATTTTGGAGCTTTCTAGAATTGTCAAAGAGCGAATTTCAAAGTATAGAGAGACCTCTGACAGAGTCTTAGTCAGATAGACAAAAACAAATCTCTCTCTCTCTCTCTCTCTCTCTCTCTCTCTCTCTCTCTCTCTCTTTCTCTTTCTCTCTCTAAGGGAAGCTAGGAAGCTAGAAGCTCTGTGGGGCCTTGATCAATACCCTGTACTTTCTGAGTCTCATTTGCTGTCTGTGTCTTTGCCTTCCTTCTGACAAAAGTTTGAGAAAAAGTTAGGAAATATCTCCCCCAAAATCCCTGCTCTGACTCTTAGCAAAAGACTTGATGCGAAGTGAAAGTAACACACTGGTACTTAGAATCCTCAAAGCATTTGGTTTTTGGCTTGCAAAATAATCACAACTAATCACCATTCATGCATTTTCCCTAGGAAGCCTTTTACTCACCCTTCTCTCTGTTAGCAAATAATGATGTTTTATATACATACATGAGTTCTCACTGCATGTAGATATAAAATGATCCTGCAAATTTATCACTGCAGTTTATGTATATGCTAAGAATTTAAGCAAAACCAAAATTAATCAAAAGTTTAAGCTCTTTCCTTACAAACTTTAGGTATTTTTTAGAATGTAAATTTCTACCAGTTTGAATAATGCTTTTACTTGCTTTCTATTTTTAATTAGTTATTACCTGATGAAAATAGGCTACAATAATATAGAGAGAACATATTAAAAATAAGCAATTATATAAAATAACTAAAAAAAAAATAAGTGTTTAAAAAATGGAGACTTGGTTCTAGAGAGCATTCTCAATGAGACCTCGGTCCAGTTGCACACGGATGTCTAGTCCTATCAAGCTAAAATTCTTCAAAGTCACTCATATTTTTTGACACATGTTGATATGAAAGATTAGTGAGCATGCAAATATTGTGTGTGTGTATGTGTGTGTGTGTGTGCGCGCGCTCACGAAATAAAGTCTGAAGAGAGTGTCACGCAGAGGCATTTTAGACTGTGCAACCTGATCGGTTTGAACTCTGAAAGATCGTATTATTTATTTATTTGTTTGTCTTTCCTTCTCAAAGACAGTTAATTACTGAAGCACCGAGAGAACATTTTGTATTCCCGCTTTGCGAATGTGCCTTGCAAACCTGAGACTAATGAGACCAAGTTCTCACCCCAGCTGTGAACTTGCTGACTTCCCTGCTTGGAAACCCGAGCAGGGCTTCTGAACATTGGTGAGTTATTGAAAATAATGATTGCTTTTTGTTATTGTTTCTGTTCTATGAAGAGTCAGGTTTTTTTTCCTCCCCTAATGCAACAAAGATAATGCCTTGGATCTGGTGTAGGAGAAAAGGCATGATAGGCCTGGTGGGCATCTATGGCTTGTATATTTATTTAAGGGCTTGCTGTAATGCATATTATTAAGGATGACAATCATGAACTTGCTTGCATTGTTTATTTTGTAAATACACATAATGGAGCTTTCAGAGACTGAGATCAGCTGCCCCTGTGCCATGATGGTGGACTGCTGGGAAGTGACTGCCCAGGGGCCCTTTATGACTTGGGTTCCTGACCTAGGCCTTTCACAATTTATGCTCTTAGAATATTTTTAAGTCCATTTATAAAATTCCCCGTGCAAACCTCTGAAACGAACTGTGGGTCTACGTAAAAGTCCTATGGTAGATTACATTTGGATGTCTGTAATGGACTGGCACAGCAGCTGCGCTCGGGGAACTAGAAAGATGTCAAATATGGTGTTTGTGGCCGTCACATGCAGAAAGGACCCCAGGATTTCTGAGCTGCCGACGATCCACTTCAGACTCGGGGCTGGTAATTTAATTAATGTGTGCCTGTGACGCCGAGGCCAAGAAATGGACCGGGCAAACCCACCTTCCTGCACGAGACCCGAGGCAGCTTCTCCCAGTTTATTTGAATCCTTTGAATTTTAATTTCTCATTTTTACACTAACTCGTAGAAACTTCGCCTGGACCTTCTGGCATGATTTTGACCTTTCCTGTCTCTATCTCAGTATTTGAATCATTTGGGCTTTGGATTATGAACACCAGACACAGAATGAAGAAAGGCTCGGAGGGGCAAGTCTATCTGGGTTTGACCTGGGTAGCTGAGTCCTCTTTCCACTCATTTCTCCACTGCTTGAGAGGCTGAGGCTGAAAATCCCAGGAATGAAGATTCTAAGAAAATACCCTCTCCAAAAGAAAAAAAAAATGTTTGTTTCTGTAAATTCTATAAACCTTTGATTTAACAGAACTTAAAATGCACTTCACATGGTCCAGAGGCTCTAAATATCACATCTGCTTTTAATATTGCTGGGTGTCTTGGGTTCTTTTGGAGTCGGCTTGATGCTGTCTTTTGTTGCAGGACAACTGGTTGTACTCTGTGATGCAGGGAGTTGCCGGTTCAAAGGATACAGTCTTACTTAGGCAATTTCTTTCCCCTTCCCTCCCCCACTTTCACAGTGTTTCTTTTTTAGTTTTTTTTTGTTTGTTTGTTTTTTGTTTTTTTTTTTTTGAGTTGGGGGGCTTTAAAACAGTCACAAGGGCCTCTCTCAGTATTTCTTCTTTGAAGACCAGCTCTTTATAACAATAATAGCAAAATCTGTAGTCCAGTTTGAAGTTGAATGGGCAAGGAAAAAGAAAATACTGTTAATATCACCACCCTTTGTCCCGAGCCAGGTAAATAAATGCCCCAGACTCAGTACTGGAGGGACAGGTACTAATTACTGTGAAGCTAATTTCAAGTGTCTTTGGCTAATTTTCATCTGGACTTCTAATGTTTAGGAGTAATTCAACACTCCTATGTGTACTTCCCTATCACTGCAGATTACGTTAAATATCTTCCCTCCCAAACTCGTTGTGGGCAGTGCTTTAAAAGTAGCCGATATTCAGAAAAATTTAAAAGGCTTTTATGCATTGAGATTCAATGTTAGATTAAAGAGCATGGTATCCGTGGACGGGAGAGGAAAGCTGGCCTTCTGCATTTGTCTCAGACAACGATTTCGGCTAGGTGGCTGTGTTTTGTGGAGAAAAGGATTCGATGGACTATTGACAGTCTCCTATCAATAGCTGAGCCCTAGAGGCCTGGCTGTTTGGGCCCACACTGATTGACTGTGCCTTAATAGACATGTAATTGTTGACAAATACCTTCCGATAGACTGTGGCAATACCCAGCCAGACAAAGGAAGCTTCCGGGTAATAAGAACCAGCACAGAGTCATTTGTTAGAGGCAAAGCCTTGCCGAAGAAACGACTTATGCTTAGAGAGAAGCACTGGGGAGAAGCAGGCTTGACAACCCTCTACCAACCCCCGCAGCCAAACCTGGACAGTACTGGTGAGGCTGCGACATTAGTAAGAATTCTTGTTGTGTTTATGGGCTTTCTGTTGTGTACAGCTTGGCTTCAAAGTCTTAGCTTTGCCCATGCTAAGCAATTATGCATATGTGTGTCATATATATGTATATGTAATATACATATATTGTACATACATCACACTCGTGTACATCGAGACAGAAGTGTGTATATGATTTAATATCTAGCATATTTTTTTAGCTTGTATAGGGCATTCTAAAAATCTGTCCACAGTGGTTCTAGGAATACAATAGGCTATTCAGGCAATTTCAAAGAGCCTCGGGCATTAATAAGAATACCGGAAAAAACTGAGTTTGGATGTAAGCCCCAATTACTACTAAAATATCATAGAAGCCTGGAGCTGTCCTTACAAAACCTGTATCTAAGAGCATTTCGGAATGTTGAACATATCCTTGTGCTGTCTGAGCAAGGCTGGCGTCTGAGATCCATGCCTGGCTCGGAAGCTGCTCCTGAAAGTTGGCTTCACAAGATGCATTCCCTGGGTCCCTTATCTCCCACTGTGGGGGAGTTTACTCTCAGCCACAGGAGGCCAGGATGGCTTTCAGCTCCCAATAGGAGCATGCCCACAGTGGGACAATGATATTATTTTGAACTGCAAGTTAGTGTAAGCTAATATGATACAGTCAAAGGCAAAGAGAGTTCAAATGCAACCTCAGTCTTACTGTAGGCATAGCCTACAGTGCCAGCTAGAGGAGCAGACCCAGCTAGGCCTAATGTAATTCAGGACACAGCTCTCCTCACAGGGTCCTGTGAGTGCATCAAGGTGACACCGCAGGCCGTCTCCTGACATCCCTTGTGAAAGGGAACCAGCTCATGCCCCAAAGACCTTGAGTCCTGCCTTTGATTCTTATCGATCAAAAATGAAGATTAAATCCCATATCATAGAGCAAGGCAAAACCTGAGCTTTCTATGTCAACTTCCAGGAACCCCATCGAAGCCCTTTAAATCATCTTTTTATGCATGAAGGAGAGCCCAAGTACACATGTATTCCAGAAAGAAGGACAAAGTGGACAAGCAGATACAGGGCTTTGATAACTCCCAGTCATCTTGGCAGGAGGATGAGCCAGATAAGAAATGCTCTCCCTACCTGTTATCAAATTCAAGCCCATAATTAAGATTAAGATAAATTTGGGGGAGGGAAGGAGAGATTATGTTTGAAGTTGCTTCTTTTGCAAGCTGTAAGCATTCCTAAACAGTCAGGCTTCTGCAAACAGCTGCCTCAAAATGTTGTGTGTGTGTGTGTGTGTGTGTGTGTGTGTGTGTGTCCATTAATTCAGAATTACTCCAATTACAAGCTTTTGATGCTCTGAAACCCTCTCTCTAACCCAAAAGAGATGGAGAGCCCTCGGACTGTCCAATCAGATCACTTTCTCTTCTGCCTGCAGCAGATGTAAGCAATTTACTTTTTTATTTCTGCATATTCAGTGTGAGCGGAGCTGCTGGGGACCTTTCACCCCAGAGCCTGCAGGATTCTAACCCTATCAAATTAAAGCATTTTGCTCACTTATTCCCAAACGCTTTGCCGGTGCTAAGCAGACATCCCGCTGCATAGCAATGGCGGGTGTTCGTGTCCACTCATAGCCCCAGTCTAATCACAGATTATTAAGGAAAATATACAGTGCTTTAATTTGATGAGATTGGTTATAGGTAGTGCAGTTAAAGGTCACACTCCTGCGTGTATCTCCCTCTGTCTCTGTAATATTTTCTTCTCGCTTGACAATCCTGAGCTGCAAACAATAGGCCAAGGCGACACATTTATTTTTGACATGCTGTGATGGGCTCAATAGGGATAAAGATGAATTATTTAAAGATTGCATAAACAAACATCTTGGGCCAGGTTTTGGTTACATCTTTTCTTTTGTGCTCTGTGGTCGCTGTTGCCTTAAAAGGACCTCTTCAAGAAATGTACCTCCTTTGGTCAGAAACACATTGGATGGAAAAATCAGATAGGTGGTTTCCAAATGGTTGGGGCTGCCCCCACCAACCCCTATGATGGCTACTGTGGGGTACCAGCTGCCCCAGCACCCAGAGAAAGGTGCCTCTGAGAGCTGAGCGAGCTTTCCTCCAATCCTTGAAGCTCCCTCACCTGCTGGGAGCTAACTGAGCCAGCCTGCTTGTTCCAGTGGGAATGGTGGGGTCTTACAGACCCTGTGCCTGTTTATTGGCATTCTACATATAGCAAGGGTAATGGGAAGTGGCTGAGTTGTTTCCTGGCAGGCCTTGAGAATTACCTGGCTTTCTCTGCTCAATTGAGGGTTGATTTTTCTAAGCAAGTTTTCTCTGTGTCCCACAGAGGCCTTTTCTTATGTCAGCGCATGCAGGCACTGAGAAGGTCTAGGCTCCCGTGAGAAGGCCCCCGCTGTTTGTGGTGTTTGGTCCTTTTCCCACTTCCTCCATTTACTGATTTGGACACTGTGGACTGTACAGCGAACAGCCTGGGAAGAAAAAAAGGGCATCTCCTAATCTGTCAAACATAATGGTTTCTGTGTATGTGTCTATGTAATAGACCAACTGCAGGCTGATTTACCTAGGAATTTACATGAAAATTGCTTTATGCAGCTGTATGTAAAAATTCAAGCTGCACCAAGTCACTGTACCACACAGGTCAAGACTGAGCCCAGGGGGTATTGTAGCTAAAAACAATTTGTTTTCATTCATGAGACCAGAGGGAGGGAGGCCCCAGAGTGGGAAACTGCATGAGTACATGGTTAGGGCTCATCAGGACAGTCCTCCTGTTCAGAGAGAAGCCAGAGCTAACAGAGACCTGCTGTGTCTAGCTCCTGACAATGGTGTAGGCAGCCCCTGCCTTTATCTCTCCTTTCCTTGAAGTGTTAATAATTTAAAGGACAGTTTATACTCTGTTTATTTTCTTTGTCCCAAACTACGTCACTCTCATCTTAAACTGAAAGGCTTGCCTTTTGGAAGATAGAAAGAATGAAATACTTTTATGTTGTGCACTCCTTGTGATAGGCTGAAATTCCCACCAAACTCAGTCTCCAGATGTTCTCATTCTTATAAGTGGGTAATTTGAAGCTAGAAAAGAATCAATAATACAATTAATACTAATAATTATATTAAAGAGGAGGATTTCCAATGGGACATTAGGTTAGAGGTGGGGGCTGGGTTTGGCCTCCGGTCTGGGATCAGGTCTTAGGGAATGCCCTGGTCCTGACTTGGCCAGGAGCAGTTCTGAAGAACCTTCCACACAGCTAAAGTAGAAGATGCATGCAATCTCCCACTGCCCACACTTGGCCCTGCAAGGGTGGCTTTATAGTTCACAGATCAGGGACCCTGCCCAGTCCCCATGAGGAACCTGGGAATGAACTCCTGCACCCCACTCCTGGATTCTAAAGAGAAATATCACAGCTAAAAAGTGCCCACAGCAACTCCCTAATTTTAGTTCATGCTTTATAAATTTATATGTGCATATATCTGCATTGATCAAAATTCCTTATCATTACTTAGTGCTCTCCTATATTTTCATGGAGCTAACTGCTACTTCCTATAGTCGTATGGTTGAGTGACTTTCTTTTGCTTTGTATTGCCTATGCTGACTTTGAACCTAATGATTGAGATTCTCCTGCTCCTGCCTCCAAAGTGACAGGTGTGCACTGTCATGCCTAGAGTAAGTGAATATCTTTATTCACTTAGCAATGTCTTTCAGCTGACATCTGGACAGTATTGAGAATCCTTGTGACTTAAGTGGGGCAAGTCCTAGGTGAGAGTGACAAGTAACCTCCTCCAAGGAACCAATGTGGCCCTTTGTGCCTTTGACACTACCCTCTCAAAATTTTCCCTTATTTCTGTTTCTTCTTATTTTCAAATTTATTATTCACTTGTACAGTCCATTTTTCCCTTTACTTGGTTCCAACCTAAGTTGTCCCAACTAGAAAGAAAAGCCAAAACACTTGAAGGTAA
Source organism: Tokudaia tokunoshimensis (assembly GCA_036184795.1). Lineage (NCBI taxonomy): Eukaryota > Metazoa > Chordata > Mammalia > Rodentia > Muridae > Tokudaia > Tokudaia tokunoshimensis. Next base: position 44,433,650 of record BTHU01000001.1, read on the forward strand.
AAATGTCCCCCAAATAGTGCGAATGTATTGAAATTATCTTATAATGTGTTAAGATCAGAAGCCTGCCATGTGAGAAACTTCAGTTTGTTGTTTTCAGTTAGGTATTTTGATTATGGTTGGAAGGGATGTTGACCTTTATTAGAGGAAAGTACTGAAAATATGTGGCTAATCAGCTGGAGGACATTGTTTTGGTGAACAACCAGTCTATTCATTTGGCCAAAACTTTTCTCAGTGTTATAAGGCCTCATGGTACAAACCTGACTACCTGAGGAGCCAGGAGACAGCTTAAAGTTTGAAATTGTTGTTGGTTTGACACCTATAAGTATTATAACATGATAATAATGTTTCTAGTTGAAAAGATTAGCAGTTAAGGCTAGATGGTTGTTATAAAGCTTAAGGAAAGCGTGGTTCTGAATCTGGCTTTGTGAGTGGCGAGCTGAGTATCCAAATTATGTTGGAGTAAAGACATGAATGACTTTTTCTAGTGGATACCGACTCCGGTCATGTTCCGAAGCACCTTTGGGAAATTAGACTTTTCCTTTCAAAATGTCTTCAGACTGATATTGTTACATCTTGCCCCAGTAATCTCCTGAGGGGGATTTATTGTTGCTAATGTTTTAATGGATCAGTTTCTCTCTGTAAGGCTTGACATAGCTGGACCCTGCACATCACTAGCTGTGACACATTGTCACTCATACCTGGTGGTCAGCAAAAGATGGACACAAAGTTTCTGAAGTTTGTCTAAATAATCATAACCCCAGAAAGTTAGTTATAAGACTTTCCAACACAGATATTTGAGATATCCCTAATCCCTAAATGTTTGCTTATCAGACATGTGTGGTGCATCTACTAGAGGCAGATGCTTAGATCCCACCTACTCAACAAGGAAAAACAAGTTCCATGCACTGTTTTTGTAATTTTAATGTTAGTCTTTTCAAACAAGGTTCAATACCTACTATCCTTATGTTGTAGAAAAATGTTTTCCTGATAAGTTTATGATTATCTCCTTTCACGTATCAGGCTACTTTTGAGAGATTTTGAATCTGAATATGTTGATTCTCCTGAAATAGTCTGTGTATAATTCTAAGAAAGGTTAGTAGTTAAGACCACTAGTGAATGTAGTTTTAACCAGAGAGCACACTAATTCTACCAAGTAATAAATTTTTATAAAATATTCAAGCAACAAAACTAATAATCCTTCCATCGAAAATTTCCAAAGTTTGTGTTGCATGCTAAAGAGAACAATAATGTAGGAAGGAGAAAGAGAGAACGCCGTTGCAGAAGATATAATCACCCATCCAATGTTCTTGAATGTTTAGTTAATAATATGACCCCACTAGGTTTATAGCACCGAAAGGCATACACTTCAAAGCTATTCAAACATCATTTCTTTTACTTTGCAAGCAAGTTCTCTCTTTTGCAAGCATCTATTGGGAAACAAAACAAACACTGAAAAAAAAGAATTCCCTGCCACACACACTCAGTTGATTCTCAGAAGACCCATAATTAGGCAAAGAGAAATATATCTGTAATCAATCTGTTTAGAAATTTTAGTGTACAGGAATAAATATCAGAGCAAGAAAATATAAATGAGGTTAATTTAAAAGCAAAAGTAAAATAGTACCTCAAAACATAATGCATGCTTCCAAAGCTATAATCACTAGCAAATTCATAGCAGCATTACATTAGATCAAATGGTAAGGATGGAATTAGTCATTCAAGTCAAGAAAGTATTAAAACTGTAGGTATAATGAATAATGTGCTAACAAGGGAATTGGTAAGGAAATGGCTAGACAAACCTGACACCAACCTTATCAGTGAAGAAGTTCTAAGGTATCTCTCTAGAGTTTTCTTCAAGGTAATAAAATATTGGCCAGAACAAAATGATAAAGATATATTTTAAAAACTGGAATAACAATCAATATGAAGGAAACACAAATTATAAGTTCTGTCAATCATACATCTATACAAAAATGTTGAAGCATTCAGCATAGTCAAATATAGTTGCTTCATCAGAAAACATGTAAGTCTACTATTGATGCATAAAGAATGAGCAAGCACCCTACCATGATTATCACATTTTCTAAGAGGAAAAATGAAAACATACATAGAAAATCCATGCATGGTAAATATGAGAAATTGACACATACACCATTAACATCATTCCAGGAATTGAAAATGAATATAATTCTAATTTAGCTGTACATGTTTTAGAACACTGGAAGGAATATGCATCTTAAGTGGTTAATATGAACATGCTATCCTCAACACATCCATAGCATCATGCCAGGAACAAGACAAATATTAACATGTCTCAGATGTTATCAAGAATGTGCCAACAATGAAATGATGTAGGTGATAGACACGAGGCACAGAAGAAATAAAACTAATTTTTTTCTAATTGACCTGAATTTTTCACTTTTGGTGGTAGATAAGTGTATGACAAATACATTTGATAGTGAATTTGTCAAATTCAAGGTGAATGCCACAGCTCCCATTCCTGAATGGCTAATATAACTCTATAGCAGTTCATTGAGCTATATAGTTTTTTGTTCTGGTCAATTTTGGTGTTCATTTTTTTACTTGCATCATTTTTTATAATAAAGTTTAAAATTTTCAAAATGACTTCAAAATCAACAGGTAAAATTTCAGGAAAATAATTTAGAAAATAATGACAAAAATATTTCATATTTTTCTTCTTTAACAAATAATTTAAAGGTATTTTTATGTACTGTCTGTCTTACTTCATTTCTCTCTTTCTCTCAGAAATATATTTCATATTAAAGTGCCTGAATATCCAGTAATTTGGAATTCTCATATGTTTCCTATATGTAAGCAATATGTTTCATTCTGGAGAGAGAAGACATTGTGTGACATGAGATCTTGGGCAAATGACACATTATATTTAAGAATGACAAGTTATTGCGATTCAACATTGATTTGTTAACAGTTTTTAACAAACTCACCAGATTCCTAATGGTGGCATCTCCTCACCTCTCCTTGTCAACAGAAAATTCATTGGCACAATGAAACTGTAATATTACAATATACCAAGGAAAGTACAAAGAAGGATTTGCCTAATAAAATTTCTTGGTTTTAAACAATGTTAAGAAGGCACAGTGAAGTGAGGATTAGCAGAGCCATGGAGGTAACAATCCAGAGAACAATCCCAATGCTGATGATTTCTTTTAGAAATTGTCTTGTAAAGCATTAAATTCTTTTTTAGAAAACAAGGCTGAGAAAACTGATATTGATAAAAAGGTAAAACTCAAACATGTCTCGCGAGCATCCATGGTTAGGCGGATCTTGGGGTGACTCAAGGAAGAACAGCCTTAGTGGCTCCAGTTAAGAGCCAAATTACTGCACTATCTTGAGTATCTAAGGACATTGCCTTAGGTACTCAGGATAGTGGAGGCAATCTTATTTTTTTTTAATTTTATTTTATTTTCTAAGTTTTTTTTAATTTACATTCAAAATCATTTCCCCTTTCCCATTTCCTCCCTCCCCAAAAAGTCCCATAAGCCCCCTTCCCTCCCTCTTTTCCCCATTCAACCCCCTCTGGCTTCTCTGTCCTGGCATTCCCCTACATCCAGTCTTTCCAGGACCAGGGGTCTCTCCTTCCATCTTCTTGGAAATCTATTGATATGCGAATTGTGTCTAGGGTATTCCGAGATTCTGGGTTAATATGCCCTTATCAGTGACTGCATACCATGTGTGTTCTTTTGTGATTGGGTTACCTCACTAAGGATGATATTTTCAAGTTCTGACCATTTGCCTAGGAATTTCGTGAATTCATTGTTTTTAATTGCAGAGTAGTATTCCATTGTGTAAATATACCACATCTTCTGAATCCATTCCTCTGTTGAGGGACATCTGGGTTCTTTCCAGTTTCTGGCTATTATAAATAAGGTTGCTATGAACATAGCGGAGCATGTGTCCTTATTGCATGCAGGTAAAGCCTCTGGGTATATGCCCAGGAGTGGTATAGCCGGATCCTCCGGGAGTGTCATGTCCAGTTTTCTGAGGAACCGCCAGACTGCTTTCCAGAGTGGTTGTACCAGCTTGCAATTCCACCAGCAGTGGAGGAGTGTTCCTCTTTCTCCACATCCTCGCCAACAACTGCTGTCTCCTGTGTTTTTGATCTTAGCCATTCTGAATGGTGTGAGATGGAATCTCAGGGTTGTTTTGATTTGCATTTTCTTTTTTTTTTTATTTTTATTTTTATTTTTTTTTATTTTATTTTTTTAATTTACATTCCAAATCACTTCCCCTTTCCCGTTTCCTCCCTCCCCGAAAGTCCCATAAGCCCCCTTCCCTCCCTCTTTTCTCCACTCAACCCCCTCTCGTTACTCTGTCCTGGCGTTCCCCTACATCCAGTCTTTCCAGGACCAGGGGTCTCTCCTTCCATCTTTTTAGAAATCTATTGATATGCGGATTGTGTCTAGGGTATTCCGAGATTCTGGGTCAATATCCCCTTATCAGTGACTGCATACCATGTGTGTTCTTTTGTGATTGGGTTACCTCACTAAGGATGATATTTTCAAGATCTGACCATTTGCCTAGGAATTTCGTGAATTCATTGTTTTTAATTGCAGAGTAGTATTCCATTGTGTAAATATACCACATCTTCTGAATCCATTCCTCCGTTGAGGGACATCTGGGTTCTTTCCAGCTTCTGGCTATTATAAATAAGGCTGCTATGAACATAGTAGAGCATGTGTCCTTATTGCATGCAGGTAAAGTCTCTGGGTATATGCCCAGGAGTGGCATAGCCGGATCCTCCGGGAGTGTCATGCCCAGTTTTCTGAGGAACCTCCAGACTGCTTTCCAGAGTGGTTGTACCAGCTTGCAATTCCACCAGCAGTGGAGGAGTGTTCCTCTGTCTCCACATCCTCGCCAACAACTGCTGTCTCCTGTGTTTTTGATCTTAGCCATCCTGACTGGTGTGAGATGGAATCTCAGGGTTGTTTTGATTTGCATTTCCCTAATGACTAAGGATGATGAACATCTCTTTAGGTGCTTCTCAGCCATTAGATATTCTTCAGGTGAGAACTCTTTGTGTAGCTCTGTACCCCATTTTTTAATAGGGTTACTTGCCTCTCTGGAGTTTAACTTCTTGAGTTCTTTGTATATCTTGGATATTAGCCCTCTGTGGGATGTAAGGTTGGTAAAGATCATTTCCCAGTTAGTTGGTTGCCGCTTTGTCTTTTTGACAGTGTCTTTTGCCTTGCAAAAACTTTGTAATTTAATGAGGTCCCATTTGTCTATTCTTGATCTTAGAGCATAAGCTATTGGAGTTCTGTTCAGGAAATTCTCCCCTGTGCCCATATGTTCAAGGTTCTTCCCTAGTTTCCCTTCTATTAGTTTCAGTGTGTCTGGTTTTATGTGGAGATCTTTGATCCACTTAGAATTGAGCTTAGTGCAAGGAGATAAGAATGGGTCAATTTGCATTCTTCTGCATGTTGACCTCCAGCTGAGCCAGCACCATTTGTTGAAAAGGCTATCTTTTTTCCACTGGATGGTTTTAGCTCCTTTGTCAAAGATCAAGTGACCATAGGAGTGTGGATTCATTTCTGGGTCTTCAATTCTGTTCCATTGATCTACATGTCTGTTACTGTACCAATACCATGCAGTTTTTAACACTATTGCTCTGTAGTACAGCTTGAGGTCCGGGATACTGATTCCCCCAGAGGTTCTTTTACTCTTGAGAATAGTTTTAGCTATTCTGGGTTTTCTGTTATTCCAGATGAATTTTTGAATTGCTCTTTCTAACTCTATGAAGAATTGAGTTGGGATTTTGATGGGGATTGCATTGAATCTGTATATTACTTTTGGTAAGATGCTCATTTTTACTATATTAATCCTGCCAATCCATGAGCATGGCAGATTTTTCCATCTTCTGAGGTCTTCTTCAATTTCTTTCTTCAGAGACTTGAAGTTCTTGTCATTGATGGATTTCCTTATATTGAACCATCCCTGCATCCCTGGGATGAAGCCTACTTGATCGTGGTGGATGATCGTTTTGATGTGTTCTTGGATTCGGTTGGCAAGAATTTTATTGAGTATTTTTGCATCGATATTCATAAGAGAGATTGGCCTGAGATTCTCTTTCTTTGTTGGATCTTTGTGTGCTTTTGGTATTAGTGTAATTGTGGCTTCATAGAACGAGTTAGGTAGTATTCCTTCTGTTTCTATTTTGTGGAACAGTTTGAAGAGTATTGGTGTTAGGTCTTCTTTGAAGGTCTGATAGAATTCTGCACCAAAACCATCTGGACCTGTGCTTTTTTTGGTTGGAAGACTTCCAATGACAACTTCTATTTCTTCAGGGCTTATAGGACGGTTTAGATGGTCTATTTGATCCTGATTTAATTTTGGTACTTGGTATCTGTCAAGGAAATTGTCCATTTCCTCAAGATTTTCTAGTTGTGTTGAATACAGGTTTTTGTAGTAGGATCTGATGATTTTTTGAATTTCCTCAGTTTCTGTTGTTATCTCTCCCTTTTCGTTTCTGATTTTATTAATTTGGATACTATCTCTGTGCTCTCTGGTTAGTCTGGCTAAGGGCTTATCTATCTTGTTGATTTTCTCAAAGAACCAACTCCTCGTTTTGTTGATTCTTTGTATGGTTTTATTTGTTTCTACTTGATTGATTTCAGCCCTGAGTTTGATGATTTCCTGCCTTCTACTCCTCATTGGTGTATTTGCTTCTTTTTGTTCCAGGGCTTTCAGGTGTGCCATTAAGCTTTTAGTGTATGCTGTCTCCCGTTTCTTTTTGGCGGCACTCAGGGCTATGAATTTTCCTCTTATCACTGCTTTTCATTGTGTCCCATAAATTAGGGTATGTTGTGCCTTCATTTTCATTAACTTTCAAAAAGTCTTTGATTTCTTTCTTTATTTCCACCTTGACCAAGTTATCATTGAGTAGAGCATTGTTCAGCCTCCATGTGTACGTGGGTTTTCTTTTGTTTTTGTTGCCATTGAAGACCACCCTTATTCCATAGTGATCTGATAGGAGGCATGGGATTATTTCTATCTTCCTGTATCTGCTGAGGTCTGATTTGTGACCAATTATATGGTCAATTTTGGAGAAGGTACCATGAGGAGCTGAGAAGAAGGTGTATTCTTTAGCTCTAGGATGAAATGTTCTATATATATCAGTTAGTTCCATTTGGTCCAAGGCTTCAATTAGATTCACTGTGTCCTTGTTTAGTTTCTGCTTTCCTGAACGATCCATTTCAGAGAGCGGGGTGTTGAAATCACCCACTATTATTGTGTGCGGTGCGATGTGTGCTTTGAGTTTTAGTAAAGTTTCTTTTACGAATGAGGGTGCCCTTGCATTTGGAGCATAGATATTCAGAATTGAGAGTTCTTGATGGTGGATTTTTCCCTTGATCAGTATGTAGTGTCCTTCTGTGTCTTTTTTGATGACTTTAGGTTGAAAATCAATTTTATCTGATATTAGGATGGCTACTCCACCTCGTTTCTTGGGGCCTTTTGCTTGTAAAATATATATTAAAAACCGCATGCTATTGGTACAGTGACAGGCATGTAGATCAATGGAACAGAATTGAAGACCCAGAAATGAGTCCACACTCCTATGGTCACTTGATCTTTGACAAAGGAGCTAAAACCATCCAGTGGAAAAAAGATAGCCTTTTCAACAAATGGTGCTGGCTCAACTGGAGGTCAACATGCAGAAGAATGCAAATTGACCCATTCTTATCTTCTTGCACTAAGCTCAATTCCAACTGGATCAAGGACCTCCACATAACTAGACACACTGAAACTAATAGAAAGGAAACTAGGAAAGAACCTTGAATATATGGGCACAGGGGAGAATTTCCTGAATAGAACTCCAATAGCTTATGCTCTAAGATCAAGAATAGACAAATGGGACCTCATTAAATTACAAAGTTTTTGCAAGGCAAAAGACACTCTCAAAAAGACAAAGCGGAGGCAATCTTATAACTCTCCTCGCCTCTCAAATGAACAACCTCACCACTCTTCTCTCTTAAATATTTTCTGATATTTCTGACCTTGATCTTTTGATTTCTAGATCTTCAGTCAGCATGAAATCCCATATATTTTCATCCTCTTGTAGGACATTTCTGAAAAGACAGTTATTACATTAGAAGCCTGACTGCCATGGTTACACTTGGGGTCTCAGATGGAACCTGGATATGGAGTGTTCTCTATGCTCATGTGCAGCATGTCCCCTTCTTTCTGGATAAATACCAGCTGTCAGAAGCTGGGGCATTGTGCTATTGCCATGCAAGTGACATACTTTCATATATGAACCTGACTTCACTTTAATAGATGCCTCAGCTAAGATATGGTCACTTATCTTTCTTCCTTCTCTCCCTTCTTCCCTTTCTTCTCCCTTCATGATCTCCTCCCTCCTTCCCTTTCTTCTTTTCCTTTTCTTCTCTTTCTTCTTCTTTGAGTCAAGGATGTGTTATGTATCTTATGCTGTCCTTGAACTTACTATATTGCCTGCTTGTCTAGAACTCCAAGAGGTCCTCATGACTCTGCCTACAGAATACTGAAATTATAGGTATGTATGACCACCTTAGATTTCACTGTCTTCTTGATATCATTACTACATGCAATCCCGTCTTTTGCTGTTAATTATATGCTCCTAGGTTGGCATCTAGACTTTTAGCCCCACTGAAATCACAACCATGTGTTTGACATCTTACTGCACCTCATGACTTATCTTATGGGTGTTATCATTTTGACTAAATCAATAAATATTTTCTCTCTAGTCTTCATTCCTTCTGATATTTTCATTTGTTTATGCCTTGAAATCATCATTATTATCATGAGGAGATAAATAGAAGGTGATACAAAGGCCTCTTGATGGTGGTCCATGGAAAATAGATACTCTGACCATCCTCCCTCTGCCCCTGACATCCTGTCGATCATATTGTTGTCAACACCTATAGGAGAAAGCTGACAGAGAATTCAGAATACCTGAATTGATTAATATTTTAAATAGATTGTTTTACAATGAGAACTGAGAACTTTCTTTTCCTACTGGCAAGTTGTTGTGCAGTATGAGATCTGACTGTTGTCATAGCATTTCTCTTCTCACATTGCTTCCTATCTGTTGCGTCTTGCTGGACCCCCTCTGTCTCATACAGGTATTACATTTACAATTATATTGGTACCCTCCTCTTCCTTGCTTTCTTTCCTCCTTTGATTTGAAACGAGATAAAAAAAACTTGCTGTTTGTCTTCCATTTCCTCTTCCCTTCTCAAGACCTGCATTTTTCTTTTACATCCCTTCTTAGCCTCAGACTTCCCCCTTACCTCTGGATCTTACTGTCTTCTTCATACATGGGCATGCAAAACTGTTACAGTAGGCATCACTCAGGAAAACAGTACATGAGAGGTCTGCCTTGCCTCAAACACTTTTCTTTTTCTTTTCTTTTCTATATATATTTTTTTATTTACATTCCCAATGATTTCCCCTTTCCTGGTTCCTCCTTCCCTGAAAGTCCCATAAGCCCTCTTCCCTCCCCCTGTTCCCCATTCAACCCCCTCTAGCTTCTCTAACCTGGTATTCCCCTACATCCAGTCTTTCCAGGACCAGGGGTCTCTCCTTCTATCTTCTTGGAAATCAATTGATATGTGAATTGTGTCTTGGGTATTCCGAGTTTCTGGGTTAATATCCCCTTACCATCAAACACTTTTCTAGTAGAGTTTCTTATCTCTGTGCCTATGTTTAGCCCAAATGATCTGCTACACTCAAGGTTCCTGTTCTTTTGCTCCCCTTTACAAAACAATTTCATACATACCTGCTTACTTCCTGGTCTTTGACTAGAATACTTTTGTCCTTCCTTTGTTGTTGATTCTTTTGTGAATATTAGATCACGTACTCCAGTCCCACTCATCTCCTCATAATCCCTCCATATTCTCCTTCTGCCTTTGTAACCTCTCCCCAGTTACACATTACACCCTTTTGCCCAAACATCTTTATTTGGAAATATTCATTGCACTGAGTCATTGGTCAGGTTCGAGGCCTCTTGCTTCTGCTCTACTATCAACACTGGATCCTTCTTTGAACTCTAAGGTGGTAGCTATTTTTAAAGCTAAGATGAAATTTGTTGTAGACAACAGATAGACAGATTTTATTTCTTAATTCAACCAGTCAGCTTGTGTCTTTTGATTGGAGAATTGAGTTCATTAATATTTATAGTTATTATGAAAATGCATGTGTGAATTATAGTCACTATGTTGTTGATTTTTTGTGTTTTTAGTGGTGCTTTGCGTTTAGTAAGTATGGCTTTATATTTCTTTACATGGTTTCTTGTTTACATTCATTAATCTCATTAGCTTAAGAAATACTGATTCTTGTACTTTGTTTAAGATTGTTTTGGTTGATATATTTGTTTATATAGCTTTTTATATTCTAAAATGGTTTGCTTTCTCTTTCAACTATGGTGGCTGGTTTTAGTGGGTGTATTTGTGTAGCCTGGCTCTTATGGCCATGTAGGGCTTGGAGGGCATTGATGAGGAAAGTTCACAAAATCTCAACCCTATTCAAAGGACTATAGGTAAATAAAGAATGCTGAGAATGGGAAAACTGTTCCTCCTCAGGACAGAGCATACCAGTTGGTTATCCAATACAAAATGGTCAGAAGATACTATTTATTTATAAATATATATGCATATATATTTATATTCCTATAGTCACACATATAAAAGATATAATAACATGTTTATGTGTGTATATGTATAAGTATCAACAATTAAATAAAATGAGGTCATGAAAGAAAGTATGGCTTAACTGATCAGAAGAATTTGGAGGTAGGAAAGTAAAGGGAGAAATGATTCAGTTATATTGGAATCTCAAAAATAAAATGAATAATTAAGATATATGAACAACTCTGATGAGAACTGAACAAAGAAACAAAGTAATTCCAAACTCTGTGTACTACTGATGTTTTTTTCAGAGATACAAATTAGCTTTGATCTTCACTGGCTTCCTCCTCCTTTACCTTAGCATGTCATTTGAACTGTTAGCATTTATCTTCCTGTGTTTGCTGAGGCTCCTAGTCATTTGGCTCTCCACTACTGTCTGCACCTTCTATGCTAATTCCATGAACCAGTCCAGATTTTCCCTCTTCTATTCCTTGCTGTTCTATAATTTTCAGTAATTGACCATATGGTATTCCCTCTCCAAGCTCCAGGATATGGCATCCAATGACATGTACAACACTGCTTCTCAGGTTTTGATAGGACAAGAACAAAATATAATTTATACTTCTTCCTCTACTCATACTACAACTCTCAACCATTCCCTACCTGGTCTAAGCCAACACTGAAGTTACTTAGCATCTCCCTACTCACTGGAAAATCCATGTCTTGCTTAAGGAATATTTTTCTTTCATCTATCTTCTTGTCTCTATGTTTTTACCTCTCAGTATAAGGTCAGCGTCACTGTGTCTGAATGGTTTAACTTACCAGACTCCCATCTTCCTTCATCTCCAACTCATGTGCCACCTCCACATAGGAAGGACTGCTTAATTATACATCTTACCACTCTGTTCTGACTATAAACCTCTTAATAGCTTTTCAAGAATCATACTACATGTTAAATACTTTACCATGACATCAGATCCCATGATGCCACCTTTCCTTCCCCCAACCCCTGGGGTTTTTACTCTTTTGACAATTTCCCTACCCTTATGTGGAGGAGGTGATTTCTAATGTCTGCTTTTCCGATTCATTTTTTTTTAATTAAGTCTTCTCAACAAACACCCCTTTCAAGATGATTTATTTTCTTATTTCTAATCTGACGTATACTGTCCACCATGTTCTCTACCCACAAAGGTCTACTTTCCTGGCTTTCCATGTCATTACGATCTGGAAGAGTCTTCCTTTTCTGGATTTATGATCTGCAGAGACAGAACTGTGAGAAAATTGAGCTTGCACGTGACTTTTTTTTATAATTTCACATCCACTGTTTTATAATAGTAAACCACCTTAAGTTCAACACTTGAAATAAGTATATACCACAGAAAATTATGGTATATCATAAAGATGTACTATAATATAGCTATATGCAGTTCTTTTTCACGACTTTCTATCAATGTATTAATGGTTGTTTAAGTTTTCTTCATTTCTCTACATTACAAATAATGTTGTAATGGTCATTAATCTTTATTGTTGTCTACCTTTCTATATCCTTACCTGCCTACTTTATATACATGGTTGTTATAATTGGTGCTTATATTTTTGAAGGATGGATTTACAAAAACATTATTGAATATTCCTACTTCCTGTTTATAATTATCAGTATTGATTCTTTTCAATCTTTTATTTTTCTCATCTTTAATAGTTAAGAACGGGATTTTGTTGTTCAATCTGAGTTTCTTTCACTAGTACTAACTGACAATCATCATCATCATCATCAACAACAATAATACTAACTTCTAAAATACTATCCTGATTTTGATTTTCTCCTCTGTATCCCAGGGTGGATCTGGGAGGAAGTTGAGAGGATTACACATTGACCTAATGGAAGCCTCATTTAAAGGTCTTTGCTCATTATTTCCCTAATAGCTAAAATTTGCATGGCAATTTTCTGTGTGTATAATACTTTCACATACATCATCAAATTTAATATGAGACACAAACTGCGTGCAGAATGTCCTGTGATGCAGAGTAGCATCTCATCACGCATGGTGATTTTTACTGCACTAAAGACAGTCAAGAGGGAATATTATTTTATCCTCACTGTCTTTGAATAGTACCCATTCCAGAGAGGCTGTGGGTTATATACATTAACTTTTATGCTTGTGGTCCGGTTATATCTTCAATCTTTCATTACAGAAAAGTCAGTGATGTTCATTTTTGGTACCAAATTCTACTGCAGGATTCCTTTAAATTATTTATGTGTATCCCAAGGCTCTCAAAAGTTACAGTGTCTCAAACTGACATTTTAGGGATGTTTTGAGCCTCTGTCTTCCAATCCTATCAGACTGGACCAGTGCAGTGAGAACAAAAGCATAACAGGCCAGACAAATGAGTGAGATGGGCTTGACTTAGCTGGGTTCTTGCTGTCTGAAGGATGGTCAATTTCATGTGTAACAATTCCTCTGTGCACATCATTTGAACCAAATGACCAGAGGATGGTTTGGTATGGCAAGAGGTCATATTCAGAGGCAGGTCAACTCTCCAGGACTACTTTAAAGAGATAAGGGCCTCTGGAGACAACAGCTGCCTCTGAAAAGGCTCAGCAGGATACGGCATCTGAAGATGATTTGCCAAGGTCTTGGGATATATATTGAAAGTCAAATGGCTCTCACTCAAGAGTAAAGCCCATCTGCCCTTTTTATGTTTTCAGCATTTATTGACAAAAGCAAAGTTCAGAAGGAAAGATGGGGATGCTCCCTGTGACCCTCTCTCAGAGAAGGCGCCAATTCCACTGACACAGGAAGTGAAGATCCCACTTCTGGGGAACTACTATGTACAGAATAGTAGGGACTGTACAGAGATACTCCTATATCCTCTTTCTTGTGGGTGTGACATCACTCAACTTTCCATCATTGTAATGGACAATTAATTTGTAAGAGAAAAGGTTGAGTTAGCGCACTTCCTAGAGATTTCCGTATAAATGAGGAAAGCCTCTGTGAGGGTGTCCGATGACAGTAGTATGGACCATATCTCAAACTACTGCTTATGAGCTGGGTACCATGAGAGACAGGATGGGCCAGTGTCTCACAGTATTCCTCAAGGTCATGCCCTCAGTGACTTAAGGACTGCCTACAAAGCTCTAAACCTAAAAGTTCTACCTCTTCCCTCCTGTCAGTGTCACCTGGGAATCCAGCTCCCAACACAGAATGGATGGGCCCTTTGGGGACACTTCTCCACATCAAAGCAAAAATTTATAGAATTCTGACTTGTTATGAGTGGAAGACAAGACAGTATATGATGACTTCTCCATCTCTTTTTCTTGGTCTGCCCTTTCTACCATGCATGAAAGATAACTGTCTTAAGGAAGTTAAGGGGTCCATAGAGACATGTTGTTTAACAAACACAGTATAACAGTATGGTCTGGAATCTTGACTCATCTTTTTTAATAGTATTGGTCAGAATTATGCCAATTATCAGCTTCCCCTCCAAAAGTATCCACCAGGGCTCTTGTGATGCTTCCCTTGTGCCACACAGATCCATTCTCATGAAGGGAAGACTTCCGTTTTAAGGACATCACATTCACATTGAGATAATGAGAAACTGATGGAGGGAAATTACATCCCCATAATCTTCTCTTGGTATATAAAATGTCTCATCAGATATGTGGAATTTTGAAGTTGCTGTTGAGTTACCACATGGAAATATTTTGCATTTGTATGCATACACAGTTTATCCTGTGAACTTTATATTATCTGGTAAGTAAGTTGTGCGGTGACTTTAAAGAAGTACTAAATTAAAAAAAAATCTATAAGGTTAGTTGGGTTCAGGTCATCATTTACATTGAGGCAGCAGACTGAGGTCATGCTAGATGAACTGGCTATAAACTGAGCTTCTATGACCCCTGCTAACTGGATGAGTCCGCTCTCTGTGAAGGAGGTGAGTAGATGTTTAGAACTTGTTAAGGCCTCTATAACTGCTATTTTAATCACCAGAGTAGATTTAAAAACCGTGGCCATTTTAACTAGGTGAGTCATTCTCTGTTATTATTCATGGTTCAAGATTTGCTTCTGAATTCTCCTAGTCAGTCACAGTGGGAGGCTTGGGGTCACATACACTTGACTTGCTTGTGGATCCTTTGTACTAAGCTGTGGGATCCAAGCAACTCACAGAGTGGAGGGAAATCTGAATACGCCTGTGGACTCTCCTGCGTCTGCTCACTTGCCTTTGTCACTGATAGTGTGCTGCTTTTCTAAACGATATGATGTTAGACCTTCATTCATTACCCTGCACAGATAATACCTTTGAGGAGAGTGAGACTCCAAAGGCAAATGATGACTGATGCTGTTTTTGAGGGATTTGGAGTTATCTTTGTCTAACTCATACAGGTAAAAGACACTGAACCCTTTGCAAGAGTATATGCAAGTGTTCAAAGGATAAGACTTTAATGCCAGAGACCAAACTCCATCCATGGGCCACACTAATCCCACTTTTATCTGGAGTTGCTTGTTGTCATGAAGTTTGAACACACATACATACATACATACATACATGCATACATACATACATACATGTCAAACAGAATGCATCACACCTATGTACTGCAACAGGGCTTTTTCTTTCTGTTCCTAAACAACAGTCAAGAGCTGAACTGTCTTCAGAGATGTTTCTTCCTGCAATAGATGGTAATAAACACAGGGACTTAAAATGTTTGGAGTCAGAGACTTTGGATCCCTCAGTCCTAAAGAGATATCTTAAAGATAATGATATCTGTATCATACACCTCCCCTGAAGGTTTAGGGATTGATGCTGAAGAAGAGGCAAAAAGATTATTATAAGAGTCTAGAGTATGAATAATTTCAAGGGAACAGTGTCTTCCAGACAAAACAGGGCAGATACACATATGAACTCCCAGAGATCGTAATACCTGAAGAAGACCTACAGACCTCACACATACCTCAGGACAAACCAAATGCTGCCTAAAAGTTGACCAACAAAACATAGCCTCCCCGCCTCCACATCTTTTGTTGCTGGTTTTTTGTTTTTTTTTTTTTTAATTTTTTTGCTTTTATTGTTTTTTTTTTTTTTTTTTGCTTTAAGAGAAACATTATGAAGTTGAGAATATGAAGTTGGGTGCATATGGAGGAAGTACCTCAGAGGAGTTAGAAAAGAATATGTCCAAAATATTGTATATAAAAATTTTAAAAATTATTTAATGTAGGTCTTTTTTTCTTACTTCTTGGACTACCCTACTTTGAGTACGGAGTATACTCCTGTACTCTGTCCTGGAGGTTGACCTGATGCTTGTCCTCCACGAATATGTGGCACCATGTGCACAAGCCTCTCTGTGAAACTGGTCCTTTCAGAGTCTGATTTGGAACTGATAACTTAATGGCTTTGAGCTCTATATTCCATCACAGTAGTATGGTAATAATGGAACTTGACACATTGGGTTATTTTCTGTCATACTATGCAGTCAAGAAGAGTCAAAGAGTCAAATGTTCCCTGTTGGTGCTTGGTGGAGACCAATTAAAACTATATCTGCTTAGTGGCAGAGGAAAAAAGAAGAATGCCAGTATGTGGAGAAAAGGTCACATGCATTTAATTATTTTATTATTCTTCAGTGTTGTACTCACAGTGCACCCAACTCACCCTAGTGATTAAAATTACACCAGCTCATCTTAGATGTGCTTTTTTCTTTCAAGGCCGATTTCCCCATTATTGTTATTGGACTGCTGCTGTTGTCTATGTATTCCAGGGAGTAGAAGATTATTGAGAAGATTTAGAAATGGATTGGAAATGGACTTTGAGATTAAAAAAAAAAACATTAAATGGACTCTGAATAAAGCTGTTGCATGGTAGAGAGTATGCTCATCCTATTGACTGCAGCAGCTCTGAGATGTATGGAAAGTCAGAATTTCCATACTGATCCACAGTGTCTATGGAGAGGTCTAAACTCATCAACTTTTCTTTCTTTATCTCTACATGGCCAGCACTGCGTAAAGACCTAGGGACCTAAGTCAAACAACTGAGTGGCTAGTTGTCTATCACATGCAGTTCTTATGACAGACCCACTGTTCTTTTAATTAATTAATTAATTTTTTACACTCCATATTTTATTTCTCCCCACCTCCCACCCCGTCCACCTTCTGACTGTTCCACATCTGGTACCTTCTCCCTACCCAGTCTCCACGTGGATGTCCCCATGCCCCACCTACCCGACCTCTCAACTCCCTGGGGCCTCCAGTCTCTTGAGGGTTAGGTGCATCATCTCTGAATGAACACAGACCCTGCAGTCCTCTGCCATATATGTGTTGGGAGCCTCATATCAGCTGGTGTATGTTGCCTGTTTGGTGGTCCAGTGTTTGAGAGATCTCAGGAGTCCATATTAATTGAGACTGCAGGTCCTCCTACAAGATTGCCCTTCTCCTCAGCTTCTTTGAGCCTTCCCTAATTCAACAACAGGGGTCAGCCACTTCTGTCCATTGATTGGGTGCAAATATCTGCATCTGACTCTTTCAGTTGCTTATTGGATCTTCTGGAGTACAGTCATGCTTGGCCCCTTTTTATGAGCACTCTATAGCCTCAACAATAGAGTTAGGACTTGAAGCCTCCCCTTGTGCTGGATCCTACTTTGGGCTTGTCACTGGACCTCCTTTCCTCAGGCTCCTCTCCATTTCCATCCCTGTAATTCTTTCAGAGAGGCACAATTATGTATCAGAGTTGTGACAATGGGATGGTCCCCCTCTCCCTCATTTGATGCCCTATCTTCCTGCTGGAGGTGGGCTCTATAAGTTCCCTCTCCCTACTGTTGATTATTTCATCTAAGATCCCCTGCTTTGAGTCCTGAGAGTCTCTTACCTCACAGGTCTCTGGTGCATTCTGGAGGGTCCTGCCAACCTCTTATCTCCAGAGGTTGCTTGTTTCCATTCTTTCTGCTGGCCCTCAGGGCTCCAGCCCTTTTCCCTCACCCAATACCAAGATCATGTTCCCCTCTCTCCCCACTCCCTCCCCTGTCACTTTCCCTCCCAGGTCCCTTCCTCCCTCCCCATTTGTGATTGCTTTGTTTTCCCTCCCAAGTGGGACTGAGGCGTCCTCACTTGGGCACATCAGCTTCTTGATCTTTTTGAGTTCTGTGGACTGTATCTCAGGTACTCTGTACTTTTAACATCTACTTATTTATTAGTGAGAACATACCATACTCATTCTTTGCTAATTCTATCCATTTGCCTACAAAACTCAGGATGTCCTTGTTCTTAATAGCTGAGTAGTATTCCATTGTGTAAATGAACCACATTTTCTGTATCCATTCTTCTGTGGTAGGACATCAGGGTTGTTTCCAGCTTCTGGCTATCACAAATATTTGTGATAGCCAGACCTGCCATTCTTTTGACAGAACTTCACCTACACACTCAAGTGTTTCTCAGTGGAATCAGTTTGAAGAGCTTCTCGTTTCTATTCTATTCTTTAAAGAGGTTCTTTTGACAAATGAAAAGCACTACAAAGCAATAACCACAGCACAACACAAGCTAAAATGTTACTGAAATGGTAAGAATCTCTAATCCAACTGTAATGGGGAAAGTGGTAGAGGGGCCTAAGCTAAGTGTTCAGCAGGCACAGAGGGGTGATCTGATGAAGACAACACAAAGTGCTCTGCTCCAGGAGCTCCTTCTCCGAAGAAGCCCTCAGGCTTGTTTTTATGCTGAGAGAAAGCATTAAGAGCTAATCTCAGCTCAGAGGGTGGGTGGGATGTTTCAGCAACAAAGAGAAATTCTTTCTTTGCTGCAACATAGAATGGCATGGTTGTTACTGTCCAGAGATGCTTCAGAGAAAGGTGGTGAGGCTCAAATTAGGCTCTCCAGGGGTGTTCACATGCCTGATCTATAAAGGAATGCTTGCATATGCAGGGGTGCATCTCCAGGATGCCTCACCAACTCTGCCCTTTGTTCTCCTTAACTCTGAGCATTGTTGATCCTGAAATATTAGGAAGAAGAAATGCCCATTGGCTGTCTTTATTTTGACTCCATGGCTCTCAAACAGCGTTTCCACTTCACAGGAGCAACTATTATCTATCTCATTCTCTCCGCTGTTATCTGAACTCTCCTACTAGAGGAATGCCCTGGGTCTTGAAGTATCAGGAAACATCTTCTAAAAGACAATTGGGGTTGGAAAGATGGCTCAGTGGTGAAGAGCTTGCACTGCTCTTCCAGAGGATCTGAGTTCAATTCCCAGCACCTACAACAGATCACTCACCATCACCTGTGACTTCCTAGCCCTGGCCTCCACTGGCATTTGCTCTCACATGTATATACATCACCCAAAATGAAACACATAACCTAAAATAATAAAAATCAATCTTAAATAAAAGACAATTGGTAAGTGATGTTACTTCAAGCTCTATGGCCCAAGGTTGAATTCATGTTTGCAGTGCACATGCGTGCTATTTGGAGTATGTGCATACGCATGAATATATCTGCAAAGCTTATCCTTTAGAGGCAGACAGAAACAATTATCTTTATTTTATGTTTTTGTACATAGTGCCTCAGCGAAATCCTTTGCCCTCACTAGAATCCCATGCCTAGTAGGAACGAGGTTGGTGTGTGAATATGGGTTCTCTGACTCAATTTCCATCTATACAAACTCTATTACATAAAAAAAAATTAACCTCTGTCCTCTAGATATTCTGAGTAGGGAGAATTAAACAGCACTGGAAAGATGAATCTCAAATAAGATCCTTTTCAATCATCACAAGTACAATTGAGTATTAATTTATCTCACAACGCCTCCTTCCAAAAATCAGCAAGATTTTTTTAAACCTATATTTTCCCCAGATGCCCCACAATGAAAGAATTAGGCAAGCACTGGTCTTTTACTGTTAATTATGTTCTCTGAGGGAAACTGAGCAACCTGAGCTTGGAAGGGACAAACTTAGAAGTGTGGGTCAGCCTAGTGTTCCTCACCATTGCTGGGATCAGGTTAATGTTTTTGGCAGATGAAATCAGACTCCTTGGCTTCACAGAGCCTTCTAGCTATGCTGGATTTTGCTCTGTGAACTCTGCCCTCTTATTTACAATGGGGCATTTCTAAGACAAAGCCAACATTTGTGAAAGGTCAGCTGCCACAAAGAGCAGAGAATTTCAGTGAAAATGACAGGAAGAAGATAAACGAACTAGAAAACATCATCTTGGATGTATATCCAGTCAGCTATTCCTGGATAATGGCGTATAAATTCCAAGCATTTCCTAATAGTCTCTGTGTGTGTGCATGTGTGCAGGCATGTGTGTATGTGTGTGTGTGTGTTTGCACATGCACACACCCCTGCATATGCATGCATGCACACATGCACACATGTGCTTTGTTCTGCTTGTATGTTTGTGCATCTGCTCGTGGGGCCAAACATATATAGTAGGTATGTTCCCTCATTTGTGCTGTCTCTGTTTTTATATATTTTGAGATAAGGTGCTACATTGAACCTGAGTTTCAAGCTCATTGGAATGAGCTGCAGAGATCCACCTGTCTTTGCCCTGCCTCCCTCAGTGCTGGAGTTACAAGGCTGCAGGTATCCACTTCAGGCATTTTATGTAGGATCTAGGGATTCAAACTCAGGTCCTCAAGCTTGTGTGGCAGGCACTTTATCACCCAGGCCACCTTCTCAGGCCTCTAATTGTTTTTCAGGACTTTAATCCATTGCAAATCTCCTTTTCATAGGGGTACACATCCAACCCTGACAAAATGGTACTGGCAATCTATCCAGAGGTATATTGATCATTTGCTATATCTGTGACAGATCAGAAAGTGACAATGCTTTGGGGGAGCATTGGTAGGAAAATTGTCCAGAGCCCATGAGAGCCCAGAGTCCCCGGAAGAGGATGTGCACATTCAAGGAGCCTGTCTAGAGCTCGTTGGATGTTATGATTTAATGAGTATTATTAGGTGAATCTTATGGCAGCATCTATCATAAGAGACAAACTTCCTGTAGATTTACCATAAGGTTCTGGACTGTGTCTTTGAAATCAATATCATAAGATATTAATGTTTCTATATAGGTCAGTGCCAAAGATTTGCGGTGTGGCACTACTAAAATTTATTAATTTATAATAGCAGTAAGGATAATTCCTGGAAATTTTCACTCTTGCAAGAATAGCTAAAGGCCCTCCCCTTGTTAAAAAAAATGTGGCTCATTATAATAGTGATCTGCATATCCTGGGGGCTAAGTCATTTCCCTTGAAATGAAGCAACTCTAACAATTAAGTCTTGATAAAAAAAAAAAAAGTTGCCTATAACACCAGTAGTAATTTTTTCTTTTGCACCAAACTTATAAAATAAATTGCATTTAATAACTGAAGAAAAATTCAGACCTGTGAAAGATCTTAATAATACATCAATTTTTGATTGATTAATTATTTTAAAAGGTTTTTTTTAGATATTTTCATACACACACATTTATATATATATAAATACAAATATAACTATGTCACCTATTTCTATGTCCCCTTCTCCTGGATTTACATGGAGAACAGGAAAGGCTTTCTCCATGTAAATCTTTAAGTTTCCTATCAAAATGTCACTTATTTTTGTCTTATGTGTATGAGGGTTTTGCTGACTTGTATGGTTATATACCACATGCATGCTTGTTGGGCAAAGAAATTTGAATAGGATAATGGATCCTCAGGAGCTAGAGCTACAGTGGTTAGGAATTGATCTAAGGTCCTCTCCATGATTCACCAGTTTTCTTACCATTGAGCCATCCTTCCACACTCCACTTTGTCAACTACCTTTTTACTATCCTAACTAAACCTGGCTGGGTTGTGGGAAGACTTCTGTTTATATATCTGTTATCAGAGCTCCTGGACCACATCAACCATGTATCATGTTTTCATGAGGAATTAGCATATGTTCAACAAAGCAAATGTTGAGCCCATTTGACTTAGGCTCAACTTACCTGCCTATAAAGCTGGTTCTGTGATTCACTAGCTACATTTCAGGTAAACAGTACATGTTCTCAGATTCTCTGTTTGCTTCTCAGTGAGTTTGGTGTGGAAATTCCTGCAGGGCAGATTTTTTACATGTGTGTGAAAGTTTAACATGGCCACATAGTGCCTGGGGTAAAAATTTTCAGTAATAATGACTATTATTATCATCGCTGCAATTGTAATAATATTGAACAAATAAATAATGTTTATTTTCTGGCTATGTTATTACCATTTCCCCCTGCTATCAAGAATTTAAGATTGCACAGAAGAAAGTACAAAAAAAGATCAGCAGATTAAAAACTTGAATTTATTTTTCATTCATGAAAACTTTAGTTTTATTTTGCAAGTAAGAAAACTAGGTGGCAACAGTAATTCAGAATGTTCTTGTTCGTGCTTTGCATCTGTACAGCTGCCAGAGAAAGATGGGTAAATTTAAGAAATAATGAAGGTAATCATTAGTTATAGATTGCAAAATAATCTTCCAAGGTTGATTATTATATTATTATTTAAGGCATCTCATTGTCATTTTCACATTAGAAAAGTTGTATTTACTTTGTATTCCACATAAAAAGTTGCACGCACACACACACACACAGAGAGAGAGAGAGAGAGAGAGAGAGAGAGAGAGAGAGAGAGAGAGAGAGAGTCATGCATGCATACCAATAAATATACATTTAATTTAGATAGATCACCTGAAAGTCCTTACAGGATGGGGTATAATTACTTTATGGTAATGGCTCCATGGAGCAATATCATAAAATTGCAGTATGACCATTATAACTCTATTGACTAGAAAGGTTAAAAACAAATCAGATAACATAAACTGTGGGTAGTATCTGTAGGCTGGCATGTTTTAGAGGGAGTCTTTTGTGCAGCTAGGACATCTAGGTTAGATTGGAGACACTCTAGGTCTGTCTTTTGCCAGAGGATGTTACAAAGCAGAACACTTTGGCTTGTAAATCCTTGTCCTTCCATTGTAGATAGGAGGGGTGGTGGAGACTGTGAACTCCATGATCCTTTCCTTTAGACTTCTTATAGATTGAAAACAAGATCACTTAAGAAAGAGGTAAGACTCTTGTGTCTGAATGGATGAGTATGTGAACATTTTAAACTCTGCATTCATCTGCTCAGTGCCTACAAGGAGGTTTTTCATTTTCTGAGGAGAAATTTTAACAAATGTGATATACATTTGAAAATTAAAATTAAGATTAAATTATGCCAATTTTCTGAGGAAAAAAAAACCCTTTGGCTAAGGCTATCATCTCCAACTCCAACCCTTAAGATGCAGCCTCTGTTTTAAATCATGATTCTCTTAATTAGGGTCATTGCTACAAATGAAAGCCGATTTGGGTGTTCCTCTAATAAGAAAATGCCAGTTACGGTATATTATCAGGCTCTACTTGCCAGGCATTGAATTTCCTGATATGGTCTGCTGGGAACCTTAAATGAACAAGAGCAATTATAAACCTAAAGTCTGCAGCCATTTGTTGGCATTATCTCAGGATAATTTCCCTGAAACATTCATGAAGAAATGCAAAGGTAGATAATTTAAAAATCCATTTCAAATAGCTGCGGTATAATTTAAGCTAAGGTCTCTCCTTATAGTGGACATTATAGTGAGACTGCACTTTGAAATGGATCTTTTTACAAATGATCTTTTCTTAGATATCGCTGCACAGGAAAGCATCTAAATGAGTTTAAATAATTTTCTTAAGTATGCAATGAGTAAAGCAAAACGAAATGTTTGGTTTTATTCTTAAAATAGTTCTGCTAATGGTTTAATACCACCTAGAGAACCTGAAACAAACAAGCAAAAAAAATCAAGAACATCACCCATTTCTTGAATTTTTGCTATGTTAGTCATTTAGGTTTTGTTTTTCTTTATAGGTCTTTTGAGTATCAAATTATTTTGAGGACACATAATAGTATTTGTTTAGAGGGAAAAAAAAAACCCGTACTTGCTTTTACCTTTGATTTTCTTTATACTAAGTCTATTTTCTTCTGTGAAAAAAGGTCTCATCTCAAATGAAAGTAAATGGTAAAATAAGAATTTTTAAAGTAAACAAACATTAGGACTAGTGTGACATACCCATGAGTTTCTTCTTAACCTCTGTCTCAGTCTGTCTCTTTCTAATTTCTCTTCTTAAGTTCTTGAGCAAGGAGCAAATATCAAGATTAAAGCTCAATGCTAGCTTGCTTTTTATTGTCAGTCTCTCCACTCAGAAAATATGTGTTTATAATAGAAGTCCTGACACAGGCTTTGCTCTAATAAACTATAAGATGGACCGATAAAGTACAGTATGAGCCTATTATGGAGAACCATTACTGCCCTCAGAACAGAACAAAATTTATCTTTATTCTGAATCTTTTTCAAGATCTCAACCATCATAATGATTTGGGACCTGCTCCATGTGGAAGAGAGGTGACCCCATGATTTTTTCTAGATGCTTGGGACCCAAAAGAAATAGTTCTCTTATAGCATTCCACAGGTATCATGTCAATGTGGATGTTACTCATCTCTGTAAACCAAATCAAGCCAAATCAAACCAAACCAAACCAACCAAACCAACCAACCAACAAACAAAATCAATAACTTACCTTTAGATAAAAGAGTATAGGATCACATTTAACATTAGCGTCAAAGAAAACCACTGGCAAAATGACTTAAATATTACTTTTCATTTCAATGGTGTCTTTATATGCTGTGACTGCTCTACACCTTGGGCATTTCTCTATGGGTTACTATAGACAAGGTGCAAGGGCCACCCATCAGAAGGTAATTTTGGTGCCTTTTTATTTCTGCAAATTCCAAGTTACCTCACTGACTAGGAGATCTTAGTCCTTTGCCAGGGACAGCTTGTGGAGAATGGTCACTAAATGTGACCCACAATGAAGCAATAAATAATAGCCAACCTTTCCCCATGTTGACTGTAAAACTCATTTTTCTTTCACATCCCAGATGTTGGTTGGGTATACAGCCATTATTCTTCATGTTACAAGGTTCATAGATTCTGTGATTCTCCTGCTTTCATTGGATGGTAGTGACTTTGACCAGGTTTATCTGAGGCATTTCTGTCTCTTATATTTGCCCCACTAAGGATTTAATTTCTCATTTGTTTTCCCATAGTCTGACCCTAATCAGTCTCTCCAACCTATCTTCTGCCTTACGGTTTAGTCTCGACATCTGATTGCAAGCTCTTTTCTTATCACATTGGACTCCACCATTTCCCTTAATTTTCCACATGCATGCCATGCCAGCTCCATCTTGCTGAAGGAGACTTCAGGGGCAGAAGAAGAGTGCTTTTACTCAAGCCTGAACAAACTTTATCAATAAGACTAGCTAACTCAGGTGTTGATGTTCTAGTACCATCAGAAGATAAAGCTGGGAGCATTTAAGTTATACATACAAGGTACAGGCCAGAATAGAAGGAAATAGCATTAAGTAAGAAGGAAATAGTGAAGAGTCAGTGTGCTTTGTATCACCATCTTCCTTTGCTACTCTGCCATCTCTCAGCTTGTTGTTTTTACAGTAAATAATTAGAGGCATAGCAATGCTGGGCCATTTCACATGGACATTGTTAAGCCACATGAAGGCGAGGCCAGCGAACATGAAATCTACTGAGAACCAGGAACAGAAATGGCTAATTACAGAGCTTCTGTTCAAATGCACACTTTGCTCCTTGAGATAGAATTTTTGTTTGATAATTAACAGACCTACAGGGCCCATAACATTCCCTGACTCTGAAGATATTGATCCCTCTGTCTCTTGCTGTCACATTTGTTCTTTCTGGGTCTCCTTCCCCTGAGAGTTGTGATGATTTCATAATTGAGAGGGGGAATGAAGGATGGACGTAACCCGAGCTGGCCTGCTGTGCAGGGACAGTTGAGAGAGAGGCTGAAAGGGGAAGAGTTCTCAACTATCTCTGTGCTACCTTTGCTTTAATGATTATTCTTATTCTTTGGTAGATTTTTTTCACAGCCATAAGATCATCAGGGGACAGGTTTTAAACAGTAAAAACACTCACATATGCAAAAGGCACATTTATGACTCAATTGAGTGACATGAAGAGCCGCAAGCTTTACTATCACATACCCAGTCCATGTTCAGATCCCCTCATGCGATTGAATTTGGTAAGGGAAGTTTGGATTTAAGATTATGTTTCCTGAAAGATTTCTTCTAGCTTGTCTTTCAGGACCCAGGATACTGTTGAGGCATAGGGTAAGAAGGTAGTAGTGTTGTGAATTCTTGTATATAGGAATCATGTTTAGCTTTGAACATATCGTAGAGGCATTCCATGTGCCAATCCACTAGGACCACTCAAAGGACAGAATCTCACCTGGAAGATATTCATACCAGTTACAAGCAGTTTATGTAGTTCCTAACTCCATCTAGAATTGTCTAATGACAAGCGGTTGCCATGGATACTCCAACCAGTATAAAAATATGGAGTGTTTGATCTCAGGTAAGTGACACTCATGCGAACTAAAGGTCAAGAGATAGATGGAGTGGGGAAACATAGGACTTCTTAATAAATCAGAATATATATATATAGTAGGGAATATTTTAGTTTTGAAGGGGTAGTTCCAATTTGAATATATTGACTAAAATCATTTTCCTTTGAACTTTAAATTCTCAAGAATGACTTTTTAATATGATCCTAAATAAATTATTTTATACACACACACACACACACAAAGAGAGACAGAGAGAGAGAGAGAGAGAGAGAGAGAGAGAGAGTTGGGCTTCCATTGCAAATGAGTTTTCTAGTGGAAGGTTTGATCCACTATGAGCTAAATCTCTTTGAAAAAAAGTATCTGTTTTGATAATGATTGTTCTTACACTTATTAATCTCACACTTGCATTGTATAGTTTGAAGAATGCTAAGGCACAAGGAAAGTTGTACATTGGGCCTTTTACATAGGGGCCTGAGCCTCGGAGGGACTGGGACGTATGTAGGTGGGTGTATCATGGAGAAGATTCACCATGGCCATAGAAGGACAACTCTGTCTTTCTTTCTCTGTCTTTCTCTTTCTCTTTCTCTGTGTCTCTGTATTTCTGTCTCTGTATCTCTCTTCCCCCGCCTCTTGTGCACTCGAGCGTGTGTGTGTGTGTGTGTGTGTGTGTGTGTGTGTGTGTGTGTATGCATTCATGTAAGTACAATAAAACATATTTCAGGAATAAATAAATTAAGAAAAAGAAAAAGAGAATGGATTTAATCTTAAATTTCAATGCTTTTTTTACTGTCCAAATGTTGTAGAGATAGTTGGCACTGTGATATTGAGATGTTAGTGATGTAAAAGTCATCATTACTAGATATGGATGAAGAAGGAGGGCCCAAGTGTCGGTCATAGGAGAATAAGGTCCAGTGTAGATTAACTATGTGGCAGCAAAATCTTTGGATACAGATGGAACTTTGGAAACTGTGATCTACCTTAAGGCCAAGAACTTGGGGATGGCATAAGCTCTCTTGGATGTTCCCCTCTCACAACTCCTCCGGTCTTGCTGTCCACATCAGACCAGAGTGCACAGTTCCTGATGTCCTCAAGTGCCACCTGCCAGTGTCACAGCTGCAACTGTATCACTAGGTTCTTGGATCAATTCTTGACACCTGGCACAAGTCAGCCCAATGTTGAATGGCAGCAAATGTGTGCCAAAGCCTGTCTCTCACCCCACCTACATGCTGGGCTCCCAGCACCCTGGATGAACCAGCCTCATTAGAATGTCATTTCAATGTCCTTATAACTTTGAACATATGTGTTGTTAGTTTGCTTCCTTTTTTTTCTAGTCAAAAGCTCAGAGAATAATTTGCTTCTTTGTATTCAACGGTTCTTTTTAATGATCATCTCTGAAGCTGTGCTAGTTCATAACCTCTGTGATCTCAAGGCTTGGCATTTTTCCTCCTGAAGCATGTAACTGGACAGGCAGGAATCTGTCTACATCATCAGCTCCAGACATCCCGCCTTTCATCCCCTTCTCTCCCACGCGCGCCCTCGCTGTTCCTCTGCCCACTCTGAATGCAGGTCTGTCAAGAGCAGCCAGAGGTCGACATCAAAGCTTGTTCCCAGCCAGCGGCTTGCCTCTAATGCTACAGTGCTGGAGAGAGGAGGTGGGGGACAACCAGTAGCTTGAGTAGTCTCTCAGATGGAAGGAGCTTGAAGATCAGAATAAAACTTCCCATCATGCTTTCTTGGCAGATTGGGCATGTGTGGGGCAGCGTTGGGTGTGAAGTACATCAGCCCTCTGTTCATAACAAGAAGCTTAATTTAGAAGAAAAATCTTCTGATATTACTTTACACTAATCGATGTGGAAAAAAGATGTCTGTTGAGAGTAAGCTTGACACAGGGTGATCAGGGTATGTTTGACACAGAGTGATTAGGGTAGGCTTGTCAGAGAGTGAGCCTGACACTCATTAACTCTTCAGGCTGAATTGTAACAGTGAAAGGGCAATTGTGAGAGATTGCTCTTTACCATAAAGTCCAAACTTTAAAATATAGGGTCTGGAGACACAGCTTTGTTCGTAGTCTGCTGGTTGCACAAGCATGTAGACATGAGTTCAGATCCCAAGCACTGATACAGAGCTTCTATCAGTGTGTGCTTGCAATCCCAGTACTGTCAGGGAGAAAAGGATCCCTGGGGCTTGCTCGCCAGCCTTGCTGAGTTAGTGAGGATCAGGTTCAATGAGAGATTGTCCCCCCAAATAAGGTAGAGAACAATTGAGGAAGGTATCAGACATTGACCTCTGACCTCTAGGGGCACATGTAGGTACCTGTGTGTATATCTGTACAACACAGGTTCACACACAGAGGAAAGTATATGCATACATAATACCACACATACACCCCCCCCACACACACACTCACACAAAGACACGTACACACATGCGCTCTCTCTTTCCTGCTCCCTGTCTTCCCTGTCTCTTCCTCCTGCTTCTCTCTCTCTCTCTCTCTTTCTCTCTCTCTCTCTCTCTCTCTCTCTCTCTGTCTCTCTCTCCCTCACCTTCCATTAATGATTGCCTGTTTGAAGTACTTTGTGTAAACAGCAAGCATATCAAGTTCCTTTATCTGGCTAACTTCTTCCTAGATAATTCATCTAATATCTGTTATGTATGAAGATGCCTCCTTTCTCCTAATTATGTTTTATGACAAAGCAACAGGTACAATTAAATAGTGAAGTGTGGAGGAAGTCCTGAGTGTGTGAATTTCTAAATGAATGTGTGCCACTGACATAAGAAAGGTCATCACATCCATGGGAAAATAGCAAAGCCCCCTCCCCCATCCTAGGGTATGGTTCAGAGGGGTGACAGTACTTTCTTCTGGCCCATGTGCAGATATTGATAGAGTAAGCAGAAAGTGTCCACCATACTCCCCCTCACCCTCACCCCAAGGCATTCATGGCCTGAAGACTGATCCCCTACTAAAACGTCTCCTACCAAATTTAAGTAAACCCATCTCTCTGTTCATCTGTGATACTAATCATATCTTCTTGTTTATTTGTTTGTAATAACCCCACTCTCTTGCTCAGTTGTGTGTAACTATCCTGCCTCTCAGGTCAACTGCATATAATAAAATGTGAGTTCCTAGATTCTCTATCAGAGATCTCAGTCTAACCAATACCAGGTTTTGTTTGTCTGTATCCTGTGTTACCTTTTCTTTATTCCCTTTCTCTCCAGTCAGGTCCAAATTAGGTTTCAATCACAATCCCAAGAGCCCATACTCCAAGTACTTATCTAAAATGTGTTTTTAATAACTTTGGGTAGCCCTGGAGCCATGATGGATATGACAGAGAAAGTTCCACAGTCTTTTTGAGACATTTGAGTTCATAACACCATGACCAGAACCTGCTTCAAGGTTGGCTCCAGTACACTGTTGGTGAAAGACACAAGTGCATTCAAAAGCAAACTGGATCAAAGGGGCCATTAAACAAACATAAACTTTTTGGTAGGGTGGTAGATGAGTATTATTGTTGAATAATTCTGCACTTCTGGAAAAGTTTATTAATTTCTTAATAATGAAAACATACTAGAAATGTAAGATACAGAAGATTGTACAGTAGACCAAATTGTGTTTTTCTTGAGGAAATGCTCCCATCTTTCCTAAGTTAGTGAAATAGGGACACACTCTGAAAGAAAATCCCTTCTGATATATTGAAGATAAAATGTGTTAGGGCAGGTAAGATGGACTCTTTTTGCAGTTTTGAGGTATATGTGGTTTCCATTTTAGGTAATTGTTATATCCCTTCTCAAGTTGGCAATACATGTTTTCTGAAGTTCTTGGAAGTAGTTTTTAGATCAGTTGTTCTCAACTTGTGGCTTGCCACCCATTTAGGGGTTAACCAACCCTTTCAGATTGTTACATTACAATTCACAATGGTAGCAAAATTACAGTTCTTAAGCAGCAGCAAAATAATTTTATGGTTAGAGGTCTCCACAACATGGGGTCTCAGCATTAGGAAGGTTGAGGAATAAAACACCGTTTTAGATGAATACTTGGTATGGGGGAAGTCATATGTTTGTGGTTGAAACCTTATATGCTTGAGAACTTACCATCTTAGGGAAATATCTTAATTAGGATTTATATTGCTGTGACAAATCACCATGACCAAAATCAACTTGAGGAGAAAAGAATTTGTTTTAGCTTATTGCTCCATATTACAGTCTTCACTGAGGTAAGTCAATCCAGGAGCTCAACCAGGGCATGATCCTGGAGGTGGGAACTGTAGCAGAGGCTGTAGAAGGATGCTGCTTATGGCTTGCTCCTGTGGCTTGCTCAACTTATTTTCTTATAAAATCTGTGACCACCAGTCCATGAATGACCCTGCCCACAGTGAACTGACTTTTCCCACATCATTCATCAATCAAGGAAACGTACCACAGGCTTGCCCACAGGCCAATATAGTGGAGGCATTTTCTCAATTGAACTTCTCTCTTCTGAATCGACTCTGGCTTATGTCAATCTGCTTTAAGAGTAGCTAGCACAAGAAACTATAGGGATTTCTACACATTTCTGGGTGGGGTAGCCTCCTTTGGGAGCAGGGACTGCTGGCTTTTGGGATCTCTGTCCCCTCACTGAGTTGCCTCATCCTGCCTTAACATGAGGGGAAATACATAGTCTCCTTGACTATGCAACTTGATAGGTCATGTTTGGTAAATATCGCTGTGAGACCTGCCCTTTTCTGAAGGGAAATGAGGGAGGAGTGGATCCAGAGAAGAAAAGAGAATGGGGGGGAGGGGCTGGGAGGAGAGGAGGGAAGGGAAATTAAGGTATGGATATAATATATGAGAGAAGAATAAATAAACATATTAAAAGAAAAAAATGGGTGCTGAATGGTCAATGTGAGCTTAGAGGAAACCTTAATGTAGTTACATTTAGGGAGATGGTTATTCATTTTCCTTTGTTAAGATGTGCTCTTTTTAAATCCAACATAAAAAGTAATGCTTGCTCTGCCAAGGCGAGACAAGAAACCCAAGCATAGCAGAATATAAAGTTAATAGACAAAGGGTGTTATCATGTATTATATACAAACACTTAATGAGTAATAAGAAAGTGAGATTTATCAAACAACATCATCACAGGTGCATGCCAAAGACCTTACAATGAAACAATATCCATTATGCATATAATTAAGCAAAAATCATTAACAGGTTACATTTAATGTGTTTAGTTTATCAAGTAGGTCTTGATGCACTATTATAAAACACTAGGATAAGGGACTGAGAATGGAGGGCTGGCTCAGTGATGAGGAATGCTTGCTGCTCTTGCAGAGTACTGCAGTTGGGCTCCCCGTACACAGGTTAGACAGCTCACGGTCTCCTGTAACTTCAGAGCCAAAGGATCTAAACACATATGACACACACACACACACACACACACACACACACACAAATAAAAATAAGATCTTTTTTTTAAACTACCTCTTTTAAAAACTACCTTCTACATCTTGTGAAGAACTGGTATAATGTCCTCTTCAAGGGCTTCGTGACACTCATGAAGCCACAGGTTCCCCAAGCTTGCCTTTGAAGAATAATTTTACTCATACATTATTTTTCAACATATATTATCACGTGGTTGGTATGTTTCTCAACTGAGAATTGTTATGTGGTAACTTTCAAGGAATTGATGCATTTCATAGACGTTGTGATACTATGAAATGTTCTTGTTTATGCATAATTGCCATGATTTCTGGAGAATGTCCTTAGCATTCATAATTGATTTCTCTCTTTTATTTAATGTTAAGGATAGCTAGAGTTTTGTCACTGTTAGAGCCTTCTTTAAAAAATTAGGCTTGACTTTATTAATTGCCCCCACCTACTTTTATGTGTATGTGACTGTATGTACATGTGTGTACACACAAAGCCAGAAGATTATGTGTCTTTCCTCATGTGCCATTGCCTTTCTTTTGGGGAGTTTTCTCACTGATCTGAAACTCACCCACAGTTATCCAGGAACCCCCAGGGATCTGCCTGTCTCTGTCTCCCCAGTACTGGGATTATAAGCACATGGCACTAAGGCAAGTCACGTTTATTTGCAAAGGTTCTAAGAAGTGAACTTAGTTTCTCAACATAGCAGCTGAACTGTCCTTCCAGCCATCAATGTTTTTCCAGTACTATTGTCTGTTGATTGCTGTGCATTTTACTCATGGCTATTTTATTTCTTTCTTCCAGTTAATCATACTTACTCGCTGTCCCTTTCTTTTCTAAATCAAGTACTCACTAGTGTGAATGTCCCTCTACACATTACAAGTATCACAGTCATTGTAAGATTTGTTCTGACCCAGTTCAAAAAGCATCCTCCTTTCCCCTTTTATATCAAAATTATTTTTATGCATCTTACCTTGTTTTAACCTACTTCAGAAGCTGCAACATATTTCCTAATAATAGTTTCTAAATTATTTCCTTTGTTATGGAAGCACATATATTATATTCAAAGTTTAAACTTGTTTAATGGCTTAGAATGTAGCATATTATACATGATTTGCCTGTCCTGTTTTCTATGTATCAGTTATGTCAAGTGCTTAACACTCTTGTTGACATTTTATACCATCATAGATTTCATGTTTAATTATTCTATTGCTTAATAAGGAAGAGTGATTAGATCTTCAATAACATATTTTATTACAATTTTTTATACACTATATTTTGGTCATACTCTTTCCCCTCCTCAAACTTCTACTGTATCCTCTTCAGATACCTACCCAACTTCATGTTGTTTCTTTTGTGGAAGAGGAGGCAGAAAGACTGTAAGAACCTGGAGTGGTGGAGAATTCCAAGAACAGTGTCTTTTCTAATGCGTACTTGAAGCTTTATTGCTGCAAAAAGACACAATGGCCACTGGAACTCTTAAGAAAGAGCTTAGTTATTGTTCCTACAAAAAAAAAACCAACCCCCCCCAAAAAAAGAGCTCAGTTAATTGGAGGTTTGCTAACTCTTTCAGAGGGTTAGTCTGTTGTTATTATTATGGTAGGGAACATGGCAGCATGTAGGCGTGCAGGCATACACTGGAGCAGTAGCCGAAAGCAGCATTCTATATGTATACAGAAAGCAGAGATGTGGGGAGGAGAGAGGGAGAGAGTGAGAGGAAGAAAGGAAGAGAGAGAGAGAGAGAGAGAGAGAGAGAGAGAGAGAGAGAGAGAGAGAGAGAGAGAGAGAGAGAGAGAGAGAGACTTTGCTGGCATGAGATTTTGAAATTCCAAAGCCCACCCTCAGTGACACACTTTCTCCAACAAGGCCACATCCCTAGTCCTTCTAATTCTTTCAGAGAGTTCCGTGTCCTAATGACCAAGCATTCAAACATATGAGTCCATGGGGACCATTCTTATTCAAATCACCACACAGACACAGGGAATTGAAACACACAGGAACTCACAGAAACCAGGACAGCATGCACCAAACTGTCACAAATTCTAGCCGGACAAAATCCCAACATGGAGAAGGGGGAAGTACAGATACATCCCCACACTTAACCAAGAATCCATTCGCAATTACTATGTGCTAGGAAAGGGGAGATTAGTTTTCTCTGATGGGGTGACACGGGTTTCTCAACCACATCCAGGGCAAGCCTCATGCCAGGAATGGTTGGGTGACACAAAACAGACTCCTTTTCTTAATCTGCTTTTTGTTTTGATGAGATCTTTTGTGTTTTACATGTATTCATTTAATGTGTTGGAGCACATGGCATGGTGCACTTGTACACAACAGAACAGGATTTGCAGGTATCAGGTCTTTCGTGCCACCTTACGGTGCCTGTGGATTAAACTCGGGTCATAACACTTGTGGGCAAAAGCCTTTATCTACTGACTCAAGTTTCTGGCTCTAAATCTTCCAAGTTCTGTCAAGTTTTGATTCTTGCATCATCACTCTCTTGTTAGGTACTTGCATATTAAAACTTCTTATATACTTTTAGAGAATTGACATGTTTTTTTGTAAGGCATGTATTTTGTGGCAACACTTGGTCAGCAAATACAATCGAAATTATATGGCAAACGTACTTCTCTTTTTATTGTTGTAGCAATGTGTAGTTTTGCATTTTCTTCTCTAGTTACTTATGCAGTTATATTTCAAGTACATTTCCTATAAGCTACATGTGATTCAATCTTTCTTCTTTGTTTGAAGATGAACATTATCAGTTTTTAATCATCCATTGGGTGGCTTAAATAAAATGATTACCATTATGGTTGGCTCTGATAACCCATATTTCTACAGATTTCCTCTGCTGCTCTGCCCTCTATTCCTTTTTCATGTTTAATAACTTATTTTTTACCTCTGAGGTATATTCACCACCTGTGTTGTTTGTTGGAGGTTGCTTTAGAGTTCATAGTCTACATTCCTGACTCCTCCCTCTCTCTACCTGCAAATACTACCAAAATATATATTCCTTGTTCCTTGCTGTGACAAGCCTGTGAGGAATATTTTGCAGGAGAAATTGTGCATCTCCTCATGGTTTCAGAGGTTCCAGTTAACTGCTTCAGTTACTTCTAGCTCTGTAATGGACATAGTGTGTGAATCCTCTTGTCTTGGGCTAATAAGTGGAGGCAGAAAGGAAGGACGAGTGGAAATGACATAAATATAGTACTTGAGTATGAAGGTCCTCAAAGGTTGTTCTTAAAAATAAATGTAGCAGTAGCAGAGAATGATGGTCCATGCATTTAATGCCAGAACTCAGGAGGCAGAGGCAGGTGAATTTTTGAGTCTGAGGACAGGCTGGTCTACAAAGCAAGTTCAAGAACAGCTAGGGTTTTTGCACAGCGAAACCCTGTCTCAAAAACAATACAAACAAACAGACAACCAAAAATAAAATTAAGTGAAGAGTTCTATCAGAAACATTTACCAATTTTAGTTACATAAAAAGTTCAGTTATTAAAAGAGCAAATTGCATAGTGAAAAAAAAAATCAGAGAGAGTGAGAGAGGTCAACACAACCCAAAGACGTTCCCTTCAAAGTCACATCTCCAGTGAGGCAATTCTCACCAGGCCTCACCTTCATAGCTTCAACACCTCCCAGCCGTCCATTCAATGACACTTGTGTGAATGGATTGTTCCATTGATTAGGTCAGATTCCCCATGATCAATGACTTCCCCATTGTTCTTTACTGGATACTGAACTAGTGATGAACCTGTCAACACATGAGCCACCTGGTATGTTTTCTAGCCAACGGACACATGTCCCAGCAGTATCCCTTGTTAAAATAAATTACTGAAACCTTACTATGATATCCTTCTGGTTCACTTAACTTATGTTATTTTTATATATTGCACATAATCTGATATTGTATATGCATATTAGATATTGTACATGTTATATCTCCCCCCAACATCAATATTTTCAAAATGATTATTTCTTTCTATGTGTAAGATTAGAAAACATAATCAAAAGACAGTGAGATGGATCAGAGAGTGAAGGCACCAGTTGTGATGCCAACCAGTTCATCTGACTCTCTCTGGGCCCCACATGGTAGAAGAAGAGAATATATTGCTACAAGATGCCCTCTGTTCTCCATAGGCCCCCAAACACGCACACACACACACACACACACACACACACACACACACACACACAGAGGACATACACACAGCACAGACCACACATGCACATATGCATACAGCATGTGCACACACATTACACACATGCACAAACCACACACATAGACATATGCATGTGCACACAATAAATATGATAAAAATGTTAAAAATGCAATTGAAATTCTCATTTAAGTGAGATATAGAAGTCATTTAGTATTTCAATATGGTGGTTGGTTTGGTGTCTTTCTTTAGCTTGCAGGGACCCATGTTCTTCTCTATCATTTTTCTTATACCTGAACCACTTTGTAAATAGTTATTTTTATAGATTTATTTATTTTTCCTATGTATGTTTTACTAGCATATATGTATCTGTACCATGTATGTACTTGGTACTCACTGAAATTAATAGATAGTGTCAAAGCCCCTAGAACTGGATCTGTGGGGAATTGTGAGCCACTTTTTGGGTACTGAGAATAAAACCCCAGTCCTCTGCAAGAACAGGGTCAACCCATTGCTCCAGAGCCTCAGAGAACTTCTTTTAACAGGTACTGAAACATAAGTCTGCTATTGTTGAATTCTCAGGGTTTTTTATGTCTGTAAAAGTTCATATTTCTCATTCACCCATGAAAAGGATTATGTGGTACTAACTCTTGGTTGAAAGAAAGTCAGAGAAGTTTCCCTTTCCATGATTTAAGGATATTTTCCACTTTGTTCCGACTTAAATCACCATGGAGAAGCTGATTTCTTTATTTGTCTGTAAACAATGTTTACTTCAACACTTCCAAACAATTTTAACTAGAGTGTATTTTGATCATTTCCATCGTGGTTTTTGTTACTGGATTTTTTTTTCCAGATTTTTGAATGAGTAAATGTAGTTTTCATCAAATTCAGAAAATGTAGGTCATCATTGCTTCAAATAATTGTTCTAATCTCCTTTCTTATATTTGCTTACAGGCTAAGAGCAACTATATAAAATTTATTTTTCACTGAAACCTCACTCATAATATTCACCCTTCTCCCATGTGTGTGTTTTCTCTTGGATCATTTCGTGTTTTCGAGTTCACCAATCTTTTTCTTTCTACTTTTAATTTATCCCAATCCACTCCATCACATGCATCATTATGTCCAGTATACTACCCAACACTTGAAGGATAGAAGTCCTATGCCCCTTAGCACTGACCCATCTTTATGTTCTATGTAAATATACATAATACAATTACAGAATTCTCTAATATACTCTCAACTCCAGTATTTCTGCATTTTTTTATTGATTGTATTTTCCTGATTATTATTTTTTTTTGTACATCTGGTAACTGCTTACTGAGTTGAAGATTTTGTGAAAATTTCCATATTAGAGTCTGGATATTTTTGTATTTCTATAAATATTCTTGGTCTTTCCAGGTTGTTCATCTTACTGGATTTGCCTGAGAGTGTCCTGGATGTTTTGTATCTCAGGATAGTTTCCAGCCAAGAAAATCTGGATGCTTTTTCACCCTCTTTACATAGGGAGAAATTGATTCATTTTGGCTTGTACTCTTGGCCTAATGCAGTCCCCTCTGGAAGCTAATTTCACTGTGCCACCTGGGTATGCTTTGACTTGTAGACATGGGTCACTTTGAATTATCTGTTTCCTAGCCTGGCCATGGGAACAAGACATGAGGTCACTTCCAGGACCATTCCCCATGTTGTTTCTATGGTCTTTGTCTGATCGCTGTTCCTCTACATCCTTGTACTCAGAACTACATAGCTGAAAACTCACATGCAACCTTTGCTGGCGCCTAGGGCTATCTCTAAAGCTTTCTTGTCTTAGGTGACTTGGTCACTCTAGAGCTCCATAATTCCCCCGTCTTAGGAGACCATTAGGATCTGACAGGCTTCTCTGTGTACCTTGGCAGGTGAGAAGCTATGGATATTTACCATCACTTCATCTCACTTTTCCTTCTCTGAGGAATCCCCTCTCTGTACTGCCCATATCTATTACCCCAAAAGAGATGCTTCACACTGTGTGTCCTGTTTTATAGTTTTTAAATGTGGGACAGTGAATTTCATCATTGCTATTTTATCTTGGCCCAAATCAGAAGGCTTGTGCCATTTTTTTAAAGATCTTTTAGCTGGGCTCTCTTTGCTACTAGACAAAAGTATCCTAAGTGATATAAATACCATCCATGGTATTTTGGGAAGAAAACTGTGTCAGTGTCAAAGCACCTGACTTTAAATCTCCTTGTTATTTTATAAAACCCCAAACCCTTCAGTACGTCACAGCATCCTCATGCCTCTGATTCTTCATCTGTAGAGTGGAGGAGACATTAAAAGATGTCATGTTATCAGACTAGATGGGAATTCTGTATTTGTACATTCTTTGTGAAATGAAAAGCTTTGAGCAAATGGCTATTACTTTAGTTATTATTTAGCCTCCTGCAATAAAAACAAAATCACAAGTGCTTTCTCTTCTCATCTGAAACAACATCTAATACCTTATTACACAACTTCAAGTACATTATTTACAAAAATGCCTTTATGTTGGAGAATTTAATTTGAATACCATAGTAATTCAGGGTATAGTCCATAGAATAATGTCAGAAAATGTAGAAATTAAAGTTTCATTTTTTAACAGATACACATCAGTGTTCAGCACAAGGAGGACTCTGCATTCTAACATACTATGCAACATTATTTAATATTTTATGCTGCTGGTTAAAGTAAGAAATAAAAAATTAGTACATTTAGTGGTAGTTTCTCTCTGTATACATGTCCAGAAGGACTGTATGAATATACAAAGAATAAAGAAATCCAGTGAGTCAATGATATTTTATCATAACTTCTAGACCTATGTATCATCCAGTTGTACCAACAAGATTTCCCATCATCACACAAGGAACTACGTCCTCCAAATCACCCTTTGAGATGGGCTGATGGTGTGGATTCCTCAATGGACATTCACAACTGTTCATCATGGCAGACACTCAATTTGTTGATATTTTCTCTGACCTGCTTTCTTCAGTTTTGGTGTACGTACTGATTACAGTAAATTAATGAGTACACTGTCCTTGTGAGAATGATCATTGCTGGGGTGGTGAGGATAGAAATCAGTTCTTTCTTCTGGTCTGCATGCATAACATTGGGTAATTACTCAATGTGTTTCACTCTAGAATCAAAACAGTGGCAATGGTATTCTTCCATCTTGAACTATACAGTTATGATGAGATTCTTTTGCATATCACATGGAGTTGTGAATTTTACTTATCTTCAATTTTTTCTTCATAAAAACAGCTTTGGCTTGTCCATTCTACCTGCTATATATTGGTTTTTTTACTCTTTATTATTTTATTTTGAGTTCTGCTTTTATTAACCAATGTATTGAGTGACCATCCAGACCAGTAAAAAATAAAATCAAAAGTACAATTTGAAATATCATTATTAACTATCATCATCTCATTGACCATTTTAATTTTAATACTTTATTTTACAACTTATAAAGCTTTGATATTTCATGTGTTTAAATCACTTTGTAAATAACCTTATTTTTAAGAAAATGGGAGCACCAAAAATAAGTTCACTAGAATTTTTACTAAGAGTTTTAATATGTAAAACCCATTTTTCCAGATTTCCCAGCATTAAAATTGTATATAAATAACTTTATTCATAAATATATACCAATAAGCAGTGTTTTAAATGCAATTTACTGCTTACCAACTTTAATCACTCTTTAGCTGGTAGTTCATATATCAAAACTTCTGTTTTTCTTATGTTTGCATTGTAAAGATAAATGCTATTGAAGAACATGAAGGTTTAGCATTTTATTGAAAAGTTAGTAATAAATGCAAAACATTTTTATTTTAAGCTAAAATACATTCTTTGCAGTTATCAATACAATAATCAGCTATACTTTATTCTAATCATCTTCACAACCTCCTTTTGTATGTCCCCATGATTATATTTTGAAGACAAAAGCTATAATCACTTAAAATGCATCAGGTCAACAACATATTTAGCAAGAGAGCAAGGAAGGTATGGCAGGCATAAAAAGGAGAGACTACCTCCCAGATTTCCTTTTTATTGATATTTAAAAGTATTAAGGTGTCTTTTATGATTTCTAAATACATGGACTTTTTTTGTATTTGAAACTGGTCCACTTTCAACTTGAGGAAACTTGATCAGATAAGAGAAATGCAGGAAGGATTGCCTAGAAACTGATAGGTTGAGTACTATAACCCTCTAAGAAATGAAGTTGGAATGGATTAGATAGCAGGCTGCTTCGGATGAGTGCGTCCTTTCTCTGCTTCCTAGCTATAACAGTGGGAACCCAGCCTTGACTATAACAGTGAGAACCCAGCCTTGACTATAACAGTGGGAACCTAGCCTTGACTGCTGGAA
This sequence comes from Tokudaia tokunoshimensis, assembly GCA_036184795.1. Lineage (NCBI taxonomy): Eukaryota > Metazoa > Chordata > Mammalia > Rodentia > Muridae > Tokudaia > Tokudaia tokunoshimensis. The sequence continues at coordinate 44,473,652 of BTHU01000001.1, forward strand.
GATTCAGCTTTGCTCCATGGAATAATGTCCTGGATCCCCATTGACAGACTAGTAATTACATATGGCATTATATTCTCAAGGGCATCAATTCAGTATTTAAGGCCACAGAGAAAATATAAGCATATACATGACCATCATGTCTGTGAACCTTTCACTGGCCAACATGTCCTAAACCAACTATCGGGGGAAAGAGAAGGAGATTATATAAAGTGAGAGGGAACTGCAAGGTCACACAGAGCAGGTGTGATTATATTCCCACTTGTTTTCAGATTTTGGTATAAGGACTGTATAATACAGTCTTCCAGAGCTCTCTTGGAAGGTGCTGGCTAGGTACTTGTAAGGTGCTAAGACTGGTCTGAGGTTCCTAGCAAACAATTTTGCTGTATATAGTTGACAAAAGTGCCTAAATGATTTACTTTATAATCTTTAACAAATATGGTCATGGAGGCACTGGCTAAATATGCAATAAAACTCTAAGAAGTCCAAAATGGCCGCAAGGCAACATTGGTTTTAATTTGATAACACAATAGCTTATCTCATGCCTAGCTTTAAAACTTGTGGACATGCATAGCTAGATTCCATAGCAAAAGAGTCAGCAATGAGAGTTTTGAGTTATGTGTGATAATTGCACATGGTACCCCTTTTTATCCCCAGATTGCCTTTTATCCATTTGACTTCAGGAAAACATGATTACAGGAAGGCATCTGTGTGTATTGGTAATAATGTTCTTCCATGTGCCCTCCCATACAGGGCAAAATTTCAAGATGGTTATTGGCAATAACTGGAGAGAGTTCTGAAAATTTAACAGGATATTCAAATATTCCATCCTGTCAAATATTTATAGATAACGTGATGGCTTTTACAAGGATGTCCTCCATAGACTCTGATATTTGAACATTCGTTCTCTGTTGATGGCGCTGCCTGGGGAAGTATCAGAAATGGAGACTTCTGGAAGTACCTCACTGGGTTGGGCGCTTGATATTTCAAAGTCTGGAGTCATTCTCAGTTTGCTGTGTCTGTTTCATGCTTGTTTAAGATGTGAGCTCTCAGTTTGCTCCCCCAGGTCTTAAGCTTCCTTGTGCCCACCACCAGGCTTCCTTGTGGTGATGGTGGATTTTTACCTGCTAGGACAGTAAGTCCAAATAAACCTTTCTTTTTAAGTTGCCTGAATTAGGGTGTTTTATCACACTAATAGAAAAGTAACTAACAGGTGATAAGTATTAATCCATATTGTCACAAAGAAATATTACTTCAACTTTCCTGGAAAATTGTGGTGAAAAGGGAGAACATTTTAGGTATAATTTTAAGAATTCTTTGAATGTCATGATCAACATTTTACCAAATTAGTTGATGGATCTGAGTATATGTTTGAGGATGTATTCATATCAGTTACTTGTTTAAGGGAACTCTTTTTATACTACTTACCAAACGTAAGCCAGAGATTCTATGTCATCCATGGTGGTAGATACCTATAATCTGCCCAATACTCAGGAGGCTGAGGCAGGTGAACCACAAACTGAAGGCCCTGCTTTTCCAGGAGAAAGGAGAATTGTATGCTGTCCTACATGGGATGCATGAAGGAAAGATGTGAGGTAGCACACACCTACTGGCCCACTTAGCTTTGACTGTCAACTTGATACCCCCTAGAGTCACCAGAGTAGGGAGTTCCATTTGAAAGAATACCCAGATCACTTTGGCCTGTGGGCACAACTGAGGGCACAGCTGACTTAATTAATAACTGACATGGAAGGGCTGCAGGCAACTCTCCTCTCCGGGTCCTGGGCTGTATAAGGAATGAATATGAGGTAGCAAGAGATCCAGCAAGCCTGCTTTCCACGTCAAGTTTCTGCTTGAGTTTCAATCCTGACTTCTGTCAATGATGGGCTGTGACCTGGAAGTGTAAGCCAAATGGATCCTTTTTTTATGCTAATTTTGGTCAGAGTGTGTTACCATAGCAACAGAGGGAAAAAAATAGAGTATCTACCTTCTACCCCAGTTATTTAATTAGACACAAATCTTGTGCTATTGCAAAGCAATTTTTAAAATGTGAACGACATTCGTAATCCATTGCTTTCACATCAAAAAATCAAAAATAAACAAATTTCTCCTGAATGAATCTGCTTAGTGATGTAAGCCAGTTTTAATGGCCTAGAGACTTTAGGTAGCTACTGAAGTAGAGCAGTTCTGTATCTGTTCTCACTCCCCTCTGTTTTTCTTCTTGATTAAAGTCAGCAAACAAAAACTAAGACTATATCCAGTAAGGTTCCTATCTGCGGGTGATTTGTACTTCCAATTGCTTGCTATACAAAGGGTGAAATTGCTTACTCAGCCCCAAGAATTGTGTAAGCCAGTCTTTTTGATTGCTTTATAGTTGAGCATGTATTAATCTATATGTGTATTACACATAGACATAGTGGTATATACACACATACCACACATGCATACAGATCTTCACTAGTCTTTCTTTCTCCGTGTTTTTATCTCTGATTCCAGCTCATTCTGCTTTTCTTTCTAAGCCTGAGCTTTTACCTTGGCCATAGCACCTTAGTTTCAAAGACGACAGCAGAAAGAATTGATTAAAGACATTTCTCCAACTTTTTAGAATTTTACTATTACAAAAAATATAGTTGATAAAATTCAACTTGTAGGTGTTCATGTGGGTCTAAATTCATCAAACTGTACAGTTAAAATTTCTGACGTGGTTCTATGTCCATTGTGCTTTGATTAAAAATGCCAAAAAAGGCAAATAAATTAAAAAATGAAAGATAGTTGGGAGAAAGAAAATTAGATACGAAGTCTAAGAGATTCAATATTGAACTAGTAATATTTACTGAGAAAGTAATAGAATAAAATTATAAATGAAATAATTAACTTTTTCATTTCTGATGATAATAATTCCCAGTTTGAAATTATTCTCCCACAAGAGTCCAAAGCAATAAATGAGAAAAGACCAGAAATTAAGCATTGTATTTTGGCAGTTTAGAATGCCAGAGGCAATGGTTTTTAAAGCTTTTATAAGAAATGAACAAATCACATATAAGTGCAGAGAAAAAATATAACCGTATTCGACAAGACTGAAGAGAAGATGGTAAGACAGTTATCTTTACAATTCTGGAAGAACAGGTTTTTGAGTCAAGGTTGGGCTAAATTATTAATTAGTTGTAAAAGGAAAATCAAAGAAACATGGTTCTAAAAAAAAATCCCCAAATATTATCCCCTTTGCCTATGAAACTGACCAGAGGGTGTACCCTTGTTGAATAAGGAATAAGGCTTATTTCACAGACAGAAAGAATCACAGAGCTGTGATATCTAGATGGAGTATGGATTGTCCAGTGGCAATTTTACAGAGAGCCTGGAGACCAAGTTGGTTAACCTGAAATAAGAGTACTAAGGATTCAGAAACAATCTATGCTCTTTAATATATACATAGTATACAACATTATATATGTACAATACTATATTTTATGTGTTGTATATATTACATATTATGCTTAAAAGAATTGTTAATTGAAATGAACACGAGTTTGGGATTTGGAAAAATCTTGGGGGGGGGGAGACAATAAGGAAAGAATGTTGCAGTTTTTCACTTTAGAGGAAATGTAAAAACAGGAAGTTGAACAAAATTTTGAAGTACTTGAAAGAAAACATTCATCTCAGCAGCAACTATCAGCACCTTTAAATTAGTGGTCCTCAGCCTTCCTGGGACCAAAACCCTTGAATACAGTTCCTCCCATTATGGTGACCCCCACCCATCAAATTATTTCACTGCAACTTCATAATTGTAATTTTGCTACTGTTATGAATCGTATTGTAAATATCTGATATGTAGATTTCCGGTAGGGGGGCCACAGAGAAGTTGTGACCCACAGGTTGAGAACTGCTCATTTAAACGGTTATCAGAAAAGCAGTAAGCAGATGATAATGAAAAGTTGTACTGTGACATCACCACGAAATTGAGAAGGGAAGCAAGTGGCTGTGTATCTTAGCGGAGAGAGCTGCGGCTGCTCAGCTCTTACCTTCTGTAGCAGGAATTCTACAACTAAGAAATTGTAACGAGAAGCTGTCATCTGTAAACGTTGGGAAGATGTCAGTAGCTGTAGGTGAAGGAGTTGATTGTTGGTTCTTAGGAACAAGGTTTTGTGGGTGAAAAGTGAAGAAATACTCATTTTTCCTTTAATGCTTTTTCCAGAACATGTACATTTTGCTGTTATCCAGACAAGTGCTGGGTGACATTGAAATAAGATAAACATAAACAGAGACACAAGATTGGAGTGAAGTGCAAATGTAACTAACCTTTGTTAAATTATTATTTATTGTGTAAGCATTTGTTATGAGAATTTGTCCTAACAAGAAGCAAAAAAATGATAGAGCCTGTAATCTTGGGAGAGTTCTGGTTCTCTGTGGGAAGGAAGGGCAATCTCGTTGACTACTTAGAACATTGGTTTTTCTGTTTATAAAAGAAAGAGTCTGCCTACTTGCCCTGTAGAGGTCTATGAAGCTGTGTATAGACACAAGCATTCCACTAAGTATAACTGCTGCCCTTCTAAAGGAGGTTGTTTCCAAACATCTAAATGTAGACTGAAAGTGTGGGGAATTTTATATGAACTTAGATTCACACTTAATCTAAGAAAGTTACTTCTTCCTGAGATTAATCACTGGGAGGTTCCATTCATTCATCGTCCATCATCTGCCCATCTGTCCATCCCTTTATTTTCTAAAGAACTAAGACTAGAGAGAGGAGGAGATGTTCTGAATGTTGAGCTTAAGTACGTTTCTTGTTATAAACCTGGCTTGTCACCATGACTCCTTGACTATCCTGGGTTTACTCTTGCTGTCTGTATAAGGCAGGGAAATAGAAGCATAAATATTTAACCTTCAAAAAGAGACTCACTTACTGGAACTCAGGCTGTATGTACCAGGGTTATAAATCTTTCTGAGGTATTTCAATATGCATAAGAGAGTGAAACCACATGAATGACAGGACTAACTTTAACCTTTGATTGTTTAAAAGCAGTCTTTTCCTCCTTCAAGAATGGGAGGGGCTGAACGATCACACCATTGTCAAACTCACATGATTAAATTTATCTTCTAAAGTGACCCCTCCATTTCCCCCCCCCCACATTCCAAAACTTATATCAAATCTGTCGAGGAGCTGAAAGGAAATGATATTTATGGCTGCCTATATGTTTTGCTTATATAGAAGAAAAACATATCACTTTGTTCACAGTGAACAGAAATGCAAAGTTCCCTTCTCTGACTTTCTGTTAATGAGAAGGGGGGAAGAGGAGGTTCCTCAGCTCCATGGCAAATTACAGATTCCTACAGATTTAAGAACATTGTGCTACTGGTAGAGCCTTTTGAGGGTTTATATTTAATTAAAAATATCCATTAACAGTAAAGCATACCCAAAATCTTTTTCTGAGTATGATGCTGTTTTATAAGCTGATATTAAATTTACACAGCCAAATAATTTGTTCAAAGATCCTTACGCACTCCCCCATAAGAGGGAAGGTCAGCTGAAGTTGATGGAAGTAGGTGTTTGGGTTTAGATGTCTCTTATGGATAGATAGTTTCAAATACTACTTTGCTTAACCATTAAGATATCCCTTGCTATCTACATTCCACTCCTGAGAAAAACTGAAAGTCAAAGTGGTTGACAAACTTAATGTACCTCACTTGGGACCTGGTGAAATGCAGAGACTATGATTCTATTTCACTGGAAGTCTTCATCTTTTTGATTTTTGTTTGAACTACTTCAGCAAAGAAAGATGAATGAACCAGTCAATGTCTCTGATCTCAGGAAATTTAGATTATTTTTTGCAGTTCTGTTGCTCAGAATGTAGGTCTCCTACCATAGCCTGCCTTTTCACACATTCAAGACATCCTATATCCTGGTGTCGTACTGAATTTATAGTATTTATCATACCCTGTTCCCCTGAATCCATCAGCTTCTACTCTCTTCCTGGACATCCTTCCCCATCCTAAAACTCTGTATTAGCCAGGGTTATCCATAATAATAGAACCAACAGAATAGGCAGAGAGTTAGAAATGAAAAGAATGGGGTGGGAGCAAGAAAGGAGAGAAGCAAGAAGGAAGAAGAGGGATTGTAGGAAGAAGGAATATGGAGTGAGTTAAGAAAGGAATAAGAAAAGAGTACGGAAGGATAGAAAGATAGAGGTAAGAAAGGGCAGGGGAGGAAGGAGGAGCAGAAGGAAGGCATGAAAGAAGAAAGGAAGGAGAAGGTGGAAGGAAGGAATAGAGTGAGGTACAGAGAGGGAAGAAGGAGGAGGCAGGAAATGAGGGAAGAAGAAGGAAAGAGAAGAAAGAAGAAAGGGAGGAAATGTGGGAAAGGGAAAGAAGAAAGAGAAGTTGAAAGGAAATGAGGGAGGGAGTGATAGAAGAGGGAAGAAAAGATGAAGAGAACTTAGCAAGGAGTGCATAGATGAAAGGGCTTCTGTGACTTGCAAATTAGATAACCATAAAAATTCATCCTTTCATTGAATCTGAGCTCAAGGCCCTAAGAACAAGGCTAATTGTGTAATTGCCAGACTGAAGGCAAAGGTCTGCAAACTGGGTGGTGGGAAGGAGAGCACTAGTGGGGTCTTGTTTGCTAAGGAACTTAAACGTTCCTTGGTAAGGAAGATGGATGCTCTAGTTCAAGATAAAGGGAAAAAAGATGAAGAATATTCAGTTTCTTTACTTCCACGTACTTCCAGGCCCTCATTGCCTACATTAGGGACAGCAGATCCTCTTCATTCCATTTTCTGATTTAGCTGCTCTTTTCCTCTGAAATGTGCCCAGAATCATCATGTTTAACCAGTTACAGGTCATCCTTTCACCCCGACAAATTAGCTTTCACAGACATGACAGATCCATTTTGATATAGAGTTTATGAAGATCTTTTTGAAACATATGTGATGTCTTGCTTTGAACTTCCTCAAGGAGTTTCATGTGCTTAGATAGTCTCAAATTATTTGCTATATCATGCATGTTCTGGTTTTTTCTTTCTCTCCCTTTGTCCTACAGACCTTAGCCCTTACCACACTGACCCTCCTTAATTTAATTCATGAATTCTGGATACACCTCCATCCTTAGATCCTTGTTAAAATTCTAGGTCATTCAGGAGATCTGTCTTTCTTCCTGAAATTGGCCACTGTTTCATTTCCTATTCCCCAACTTGTCTTAATTACATCAATCAAAATCTGTAATTAGCTTGGCCATATCACTCAGTTGTCCTTAATCGTCCTCTCTGCTAATTTTCTACTATAGAACAATGGTGGCACTGAGAAGTTGCAGAGACATTATCTCTCAAACATCTGCATAAACTTTCACAGATTTCCCTAAACAGGGCAACTCTGGAGAACATTAAGTTCATAATTCGGCCTAAAATTTGACCTAACTCTTGCTAGTTGTTTCAATTTGGATCTACCTCAAAGGCCTTGCTAGACCTTGGCATTGATTTCTTCTCAAAAAGAAGACACAAAACCTACCCAGGTGCTTTTTCTCAAGAAAAGCATGCTGAGTCCCCTGAAATTGTGCTTACATCTGTTGTCTGATGGAAATTGTAGAGCAAACATGTGCTCAGGACCTGTTCTGTACCCCACCTGGAAGTATGGCTTTCTTCAGAGCAGTATGGCAGACAAAAGCTGCATTTAAATCCCAGTCTCTCCTCTCATTAGCTATGTGATGCTGAGCCAATATTTCATCCATTTACTTCAGGTTTTTTTCATATGCTGAGTGACAGTACATAATACCCAGTTCATAGAATTATTATGAAGTCCTGATGCATTGGGGTCTGTAACTTCTTTGTGATTGGTATAAACTATGTATGGTATGACCACCCCTACCCTAATAAAAAAAAATACACTGTAAGGAATACCATTCATGAATGAAGCTGTGTGAGGAGAATTTTTGAGAGCTTGTGAAATAACATAAGGAAACAAAGCAAAATCTTACGATCTCTATTTCTTCAAAAGATGGGTTGTTCTTGGAATATGCTTCCCTGCCTCTCCCAGGTGTAATAAAAGGGAATGAGTTTACTTTATATTACTCAACATCCTACCCATTATTATTTAGAATGATGTTTTCAAGCATGAATGTCCTTGTGACCTTACATAGACTAAACTCATGTGCCCTTACCCTAGTAACTGTATACAGCTTGAACTTAAGTAAACTTTGTTCATATGACTTTACCTAACCTCTAGGATACCTTCAGAATATAGATGATTCAATACGCTGAATAAAAATGGCTGTTGCATGAGACTTTAGTCCACCTCATTTTTAGGCTCTGCTCTCCCAGTTTCACTCTGTTAACTAGAGCAATAATAATCCTCCAAATTTCAGAGACTTGGAGGGTTCTGATGACTTATCCAAGATTCAGTTTCACACCATTCTCCCAAGACTCAAAAAACATTGGCCAAGATGGGGAAGTAAGATTATAAGGGCCAGAGTCTGGGAAGAATGGTTGCAAAAATAGTGTGTTCTAGCTTTGGCTGGGCCATTGTGCATAGGGAAACTACAGCATCTATGGTTGCCTGCACCAGGTCTGCACAAGGTCAAGCCCGTCAACATTATGGATGTGGGAAAAGCTCAAGGGGCCCTGCAGCTACCTGAATATTTTTGGCAGTTAATGATTGCCAGGGAAGAAAAGATCATTTTTCTTTAAGTGGGTAACCTCTTGGACATTACCTACTGTCTTAGTTAGGGTTTCACTGCTGTGAAGAGACACCATGACTAAGGTACCTCCTGGAAAGAAAACATTTAATTTGGGCTGGCTTGCAGTTTCAGAAGTTCAGGCCATTATCATCATAGGGGAAAGCATGGCGGCATCCAGGAAGACAGAGCTAGAGAAGGAGCTGAGATTTTTATATCTTGATCTGAAGGCAGCCAGGAGGAGGCTATCTTCTGTACTGCGTGTAGCTTGAGCTTATATATGAGATCTCAAAGTCTACCTCAAGAGTAACATACTTCCTCCAACAAGGTCACACCTACTCCAACAAGGCCACACCTTCTAATTGTGTCACTCTCTAGGGGTCAAGCTTTCAAGCACATAACTCTATGGGGGGTTATACGTATTCTAACTACTACATCCATTTTCCAGTGAATGGCCCTATAACCATGTACCTGCAGCTAGTACTAACTGAGTGTAGAGTGTTACACAAGAAGAAGAAGAAGAAGAAGAAGAAGAAGAAGAAGAAGAAGAAGAAGAAGAAGAAGAAGAACAACAACAACAACAACAACAACAACAACAACAACAACAACAACATCTCAAAAATACTATGAAATTGTGAGGTGGATGTAGGGGTAGTCTTGGAGAAGCTCAAGGCGAGACAAGGATATTTTCAACATATATCGAGTAAATGTGTAAACTTCTCAAAGAATAGATAAATAGACTAAAATGCTCATCTCTGACTTGTATTTTTCCTGCTTAGTGTTTGGAACATTTCTAAACCCCAAGTCTTATGGCTTTGCATTTGAACATTGATGGTTCTTACATGTGGCTCAATGATTCACTCACTATAAATGTGCTGTATACTAATGAATAAAACTGTGTGAATGATCAAATGATTGGGGAATCCCTCTAGACTCAGCCTCTGTCCTGGACACTGTTATCTGGAGGCCTTGACCTCTGCTTTCATATCCCCTTCATGCTCTCATTAGCACCTCTGAGCTGGTCCTTTGCTTGTCTCTTCCCTGCTTTAACTGGGAACAATTGCTTCCTGGCACCACTACAGTCCTTCCTTAAGGCTCAACTTCTATTTGAATCTATTTGAATTGATTTTCCTTTATTAAGAGAATCCTAGAAGCTAGATTAACACAGATCCACCTTTCTTTTGGCTTTTTTTTTTCAGTCTCTCTGCAAACTTAAATTGACCTTTCAGTTTCTGAATGCAGAAACCATACCTCAGAAGTCGAACTTTTTAATCAGTGGAGTTTAACATGAAAGTCTGACCTCTAAGCCAAACCTTTAGACACTTGACTTGACAATTTATTACTTCTGCAGTTACAGCTATTAGCCCAGCCCTGGGAACAAGTAACTTATCTAAAACACATTGTTCACCTGCTGTTGTTATTAAGACAGCTACAGGCCTACATGGCATCAAGCAACACATCATCCAGGCAGACAGCAAAGAGACATGACCTGTGGTTATTATGCATACTCCAGATACTTCATAGCATGGCCCTGTGCCCTGTCAAACCAGCCATGATAATCAGATTTTAGCAAAACACGGATCTTTGGAGATGAGCATAGTTATGCACATTAATTCTGCCTCTAATCTCTTAGAAGTAAATATAGTCATCATTCAGTATGGATAATCAAACTCTTTGATTCAAGTCTCAAAAATTTCAACAGAAGATCAATGGAAGAAAGTTAATTCTTTTTCTTGCATTTATATAATGCACATGAGAAAAACTTAATTTGTGGCTAAAGGGATAAAATTTCTTTCTTTGTGTGTATGTGTGTACATGAGTGTTAAATTAATGTGTGTGTGTGCGTGTTTGTTGATGTGAGGGTATATGTGCACATGTGTGTGCATGCATACAGAGGGTAGAGCTCAAACCCAAGTGTCCTTCAGTAAGAACCACCACTTTGTTTTCTGAGGCAGAATTTCACATTGACTTGCAGCTGGCTGATTTAGCTAGGTTGATCTGGCCTTGAGCATGCCTTAAGGATCTGCCTTTCTAGCTCCCCAGTGTTGGAATTGCATTTGCCTAGAATTTTTATATGGGTTCTAGGGATGGGCATTAGGCTCTGAAGCTTATGTGACAAGTACTTTACCATCTGAGAGATCTCAATAGGCAAGTTGCTTCCTTCTGGTAAAGTCTTATAAATCATGATGTTGATGTGGTTTTTCTGGCTCTCACTGAGACTTCTGGAATATTGGGAAAGACTCCACACACTCACTCTTGGTTGGGTGCTAACAGTAGGCTGTTTGTATGTTTGCTTTGTTTACACTATTTTTCCGAATTTGTGGAAGTTGAGACTTTTTCTCAGAGTGAGTAAAAAGGCCACATTTCCCTTACTATAATTCATAACACATCCTACCAATATAGAATAGGTTTAAAAGAGAAGTTTTGCTAGTAGGATTTGGGAGGGAAAACCAGAAGCTGTATAAAACAGAAGCACAAAATGATTAAAGTTGAGTCACAGCAATGGATTTCTATGACACCCTCACGATTCCTTTAAGAAACAATAAGCTTGTATCCCTTCTTTGCTATGTCATAACAAGTTAAGCATTTTAAATGGAAGGTCTGAGGGATTCCTGGAGGCAGGTAAACTGAGCCTTATGAGTTGATAGCCAAGAACCCAGAAGGGATCAGGACCTAGAGACCAGCAGCCAGCATATTTACAAAAAGTGACAATTACAGAGAAAAATAAATGGTTTAATGCCATTTAGTGTGGGAGTAAACTGACCTCAGAGGCCACTCCTATTGCAACCTGATACTACATTTGCTATCCAATGTCATCATTCCTAGAAGCAAATTTCAATTATTTCAATATGTGCTAATAATGGATTTCACAGTTAGCAAGATCTGCATCCAAAAATATTTTTAAAAAATGTGTATCCTTGGCTGCTCAAAGTGTTAAGCTTTAATCAGTAGAAAATTCACTTATGAAAAATATGCTATCCTCCAGCAATGCAGAACAAACACAGCAAAGGAATGATAATTAATTTTTAAAAGCGGTAATGATTACCCTCCCTGCCAAGGTCTGTTTGGAAGACTTTGCAGGATTGTCACACGTCTTGCTTCTATCAATCCACAAACTAGTGACTATTGTTACCTTCATGTGAGTACAGAAGCACAGAGAGGGTAATCATCTTCCTATACAGCACACAGTAAAGGCAGAATCAAGGCCAGGACCCACATACCTGCTGTATTCTCTGCTGCCTCCTTTCTGCTGTCTCTTATTCTTCAGAATAGCCAAATTTATGATTTCATCCTGTCCAACCCTCACACTGAATTGCAGAAGCAGAAAGTCTATCAGACTAGAAATATTACTAGTCTGTAATTTTACTAAATATCCTAAAAATAAGCAATAAGTACAAAGTATCGGATTTTTGGTATAAACACACACTATTTATTGGTAGTTAGCTTTGAACCCCTTTCTTTTTCTAGAAGTATTGGGTTTTGATTTTTTTTATTTGTTTTTAAACTGTATTTTTATTGTTTGAGAATTGTATACATGGATACAATGTGTTTTGATAAAATACATTTTCAGATCCACCCATTCAACTTTCTCTTCTACTCCCCTTCCGCTTTTCAATCCTAACTTTATGTGCTGCTATGATCTTAAATCACCAAGGCCATTTAGTGCTGCCTATATGTGCCTGGGTATAGGGGACAGTTTAATATTATACCCATTTACAAGAATAATAGCATTGGGTTCTTCCATAAGACCTATGATCTAGCCAGCCATAGATTATTGACCCAGATTACAGGATTGAGTTTTATTTTGTGTATGGTATTTAAATCTAATCAGAAAACAATCAGTTATCACCATAACTTTCTTGCTTCTTTTGCAGCAGTGGGCACATCTTATTGGATTAAAGGATTATTGCTTACAGAATGCACAGCTAAGTAAGGCTGTTCATTATTTTTCTCTCCTGATAGCATGTAATACTGCACCTTCCCACATTATTATAACTATCCTGGAGGGATCAAGTTTTCTGGTCTACATTAGCATGATTTCCCACAACTTATGACTTAAGTATGCAATGTCTTCAGCAATAGGATCATACATTATAAAAGGGGGGATGGGATAGGGGATTTTTGGAGGAGAAATGAGGAAAGGGGATAACATTTGAAATGTAAATAAAGAAAATATCTAATAAAAATAAAATAATAAAAAAACAAAAATAGCCATCTACAAAAAGCAGTCTACAGAGTCAACAATTTCTTAATTAAAATTCTAACACAACTCTTCACATTTTTAGAGCTCAAAATTTGTATGTGAACAAAAGACTTAAGGTTTCAAACCAGTCTTGGATATTAAAAACATTGCCTGGGGTATTACTGTGCCTGATTTCAAGTTACACTATAGAACCTCAACACAATCAAAATAATGTGCTACTATATAAAAAGTGATACAGGGATGAAGAGACTAGACTAGAGGACACAGGTGTATGCCCATACTCAAATATCCACATGATTAGTTTTGGGTGTATGTAAACTTTATTGTACTTAAAATTTACTTTTGAAAGTAAAATATAGTTTGAACTTTTATCCCTTTCTTTTGTTACAGAAAATCCTGCCTTATACTACAAGAGGCCAAAGATATACTTTGGAAAAAAGATAGCTTCTTCAAGAGATGGTGCTGGTCAAACTACATAACTACATGTTGAAGAATGAAATTAAATCCTCATCTCTTAACAATCATAAAACTCAATTCAAAATAGATAAAGAACTTCACTATAAGACCTGATACCAGGTCTTATACTGAATCTAACAGATGAGAAAGCATCTTCTGTACAAGGCTCTAGTAATATAAGCATTAAGAATAATAACAAGTGGGAGCTCAAAAAATTATGTAGCAAAGGACACCATTTTTCATGTAAAGAAGCAGCCTAGAGATTGGGAAAAATCCATACTAGTTTTACATCTGACAGAGGATTAGTATCTGGAATATACAAAGGACTCACAAAATGTAATACCAAGAAAGTAAATAACCCAATTAAAATTTAGGGCATGATTTTAAACAGATTTCCCCAAACAAACAAAAATAAAATTAAAATATCTGGGAATTTTTTCAATAAGTTAAACGGTCTTATTTATTCATCAGGGAAATGAAAATTAAAAATGCTTTGAGAGATAGTCTTACTTCAATAAGAATGGCTAAGACTTATAAAAATTAGATTAAAAATGCTGGGGTGGATGTAGGGGATGAGAAGCACTTGTCTGCTGTCACTAGAAGTACAAACTGATACAACCACTTTGGAAACCAGTTCTGAAGGTCATTGAGAAGCTAGAAACAGAACTACCATACAGCATAACTGTGCCGCTCCCAATTATATCCCCAAGGACTCTATAACCTAGTATAGAGATGTCATTGTTTCTCTATTCACAATAGCCAGGCAATGAAAACAGCCAAGATACCCATCAACTGGTTAATGCATTATGAAAACATGATAATTATATATAATAGAATTTTATTTAGTCATTAAGAATACTGAAATTGTGTTTTTTTTTTTTCAGAAAAATGCATGGAGTTAGAAATAACCATCCTGGATTAGGTAGTTCAGACCTAGAAAGACAAACTCCAAATGTTTTCTCTCATATTTGCATGCTAAATTTGAAACTGATTTGAAATATATCAGTTATATATTTAAATTGGAATTCCCATGGAAGGCAGTGAACAAGCAAAGGGTCTTTGGGATATGTTTCAAGGACACAGAGATGGGATGCAGGTATACGAAGGTGGGGGACGGAAACTTTAAATAGGATGGACAGTGGGAAAGCAGGGCACTGGAAAGGCTGCAGGGAAGGGCTAAATAACATTAAAGACATTTGAATTTATAAGATTTGTTTAATTTATGTGTCTGCTGTTTTTTTCTACAAGTATATATGTATAACATGAACATGCCTGATGTCCATGGAGGTCAGAAGAGGGCATTGAATCCCTTAGAACAGCAGTTACAGAAAGTTATGAGCATCCGTGTGGTGCTGGGACCTGACCCCAGGTCCTCTGCAAGAACAAGTGGTTTTAACAGCTGAACCATTATTCCAGCATCCACTAAACATTTTAGAAAAAAACATATGGAAACTTACTACTATAGAAGCTTCCTAAAATGACCACACATTCATATTTTAAAATATTTAAAAGGAGTTACTCTATAATAGAGAAACAATGCCTTTCCCAGATACTATAGGATATCTGAAAACCCGGAGCCAAGTATGGGATACATTTTTCTGAGTTGTTGGTCAATGGGGTTTCCTAAGACCTCTCAGACTTTATAAGCTGCTGCCATTCTTTTTGGTTACCTTTTTGAACTTGATGGTGAAACTTTACTGGTGAAGAAATCACACACCTTTAGACCATTTAAGTGAAGAAAATTTACTATGTAAGAAAAGGAAATTGAAGGGCAACCATTAAGAATCAGGTATGCTTTGTATTTTTTGATTTATTGCTTAAGAGTTTGATATATACGTATAATATATTTAATCAAATTACCCCTATTCCATGTCCTCTAATTCTTTCTCTACTCTCACCCCCACTTTACTACTTTTCTTTTCTGACTTTGTGTTCTCCCCCCTCTCCCTCATCTCTCTGTTCTTCCTCTTTCTCTTTCATCTCTGTTTTTCTCTCTGTCCATCTCTTCTTTCCTTTCTCTCTTCCCCCATCTCATACTCACTGACTCTAGTTAGCATGGCAGAAGATATGCATGAGTATAGGACTATCTACTAGAACATGGGAAACCTCTCAGGAGTCCCATTTCTGAAGAGCACCAAGCCCCCTCCCTCAGCAGCCAACAATTTCTAATAGGTCCCCAACTGTGTTTGGAACTTCATGAGTCCCTCCCCTATCTAACAATGGCAGTTTAGATGGCTTGAACCTATGCAGAACTTGCTCACACAATCAAGACCACTATGAGCTCATGTGGCACATTTTATGTATTCAAAGGAGAGCTAATTTCAGGAGACCTCAGCTGTGTATTTTGTGGACCCTCTATAGACTCAGATGCATGGCCCATCAGCCCGAGAGACTAATGCCTTCAATTGCTGGAAAATTCACATAGGAATATGGAGGGTTAAGAAGGTTGAGGAAGACAAGCTCATCAAGGAAACATCAGTGTTCTTTTTCACTTGTCTACCAAGAGCAAAGGATTTAGCTAGTACTGTGTGCAAGATCGCATGATGGAAAGTGTACTGAACGTCTTGACTGAGGCGAAGGCACTGTTGCCACTCTTATGTCTGCTATTTGCAAGCTGCTGTTCCTCTGCCATGACAACTTACAGCCATTTGTTCTAGGACTGCTTGCTGTCCATCTTCTTCTCTTGCTGTTCTCTCTTTATTTGCCTTCTCCTTAAAGTTTTTGAAATTTCTTATGTATTTAATCACTTGAGGTCGTAGCAAAATTCTCCTTCATGCTGCAGGGCTTTGTTTCAAAGACCAACTTCCATCTCAAATGTCCAATGCCACTTCTCTTGCAAAGCTTCCCCTGGTTCAGGTATTGCCATGTTGCATTTTGCAAGCGGATGCTGCCATTGTTAATTCTTGTCCACTAAGAGAATGCTATTTCTTTATGTGTCCTGCTGGTTCCTTTAGTCCTTGGAACTCTATTGCAAATCATGCAAGCTACATTGACTATATCCCTTGACTGAGTAAACAGATTTGCGATTTGATAATGGCCCCTCAGTATTCTCCTGTGGTTTTCTCTGATATTTGCTCGCCTGTCTACCATCACAACTATTCTGAAGCCCTCTGAGATGGAAGTATTGGTGCTCTAGATTCCAAAGCTGCCTTTGGCACTAACAAGCTGACAAGATGGAATCGGCCCATGCCTCATTTGTAGGTTTCTCCAATCTCTGAAGTTTCATAAGAAATTTCAAATGAAATTACATTCAATGGAATATTTGATGACCAACCTTTAGTATAGACTGTGATGTTCTCTGAGCTGTCTGGGGAACTCTGAGAGCCAGTCAGGGCTTCAAGTGGATAAATCTCTCCTTTGCTAACAAAGTCAGTTCCCTCCCAGTCCCTAGGCACCAAAACAAGAAAAGGATTAACTGTCATTTGAATCCTTTTTACTGACAATCTTCCTGTACCTCCTGGTTTTTAGCGAGTTTGATAGATTCCTTTGTTAAATCATATTTCCAAGCCTGCTGTGTGAGTTTCTAGTTTGTCATTCTGTCCTTGGTCCAAGTGTCGTCTCAAGGCCATCTCACTTTCTGATGTCAAACTTAAGTATATCTACATGAAATGAAGACTTAATTGAAGCATGCTGATCTCTACTAATTAAAGGGAAAACATCAGTTCTAACAGCTGGGCCCTCAAGATGACACTGCAGCTGCAAATAAAGCCCTTTGTGGGTTCCTTACAATTTGGTTGCTTCTGCTTCCTTCATCAAACAAAGCCCCCTCTTCTCAAAGCATCGAATATACCTCAACTCAAATGTTATGGAGGTTTGGACTACTTTTAGTCCTGGGCATGTGCTGTATATGTGTGGTCCAGGTGACTCTCCTCATCTGAGACTTGTCACATACTGACCACTGCTACTGTCTTTTAATTACCTTTTGAAATTACATGGATACTTTGAGTTGGAAAACACACCACTATAGCTTAGTCACTGAACCTAAACTTCAGGAAATTGTGTACTTTCTCTAAAGGTAATGTTTGCTAACAATCATACCAAGAAGTAAGGGCTCATGGGAGAAGAACAAGAGATACAGGAAGAGAGAAATGTCTACAATGCCTGAAGGCTCAGTGGCAAGGATGCCCAGAGCTTTTCTAGGGAGAACCACTCTTGGAAAACTGGAAAGAGGTGGGAGCAAGGGAAACATTTTGCCCAGAAAAGTTGTTGCCCAGTTGTCTAGACTGGGTTTGGGAACTTGTTCAAGGACTTGGTTCATCTTATTGTAAGGTGATGGAAGGAAGGTGAGGGATGGTACTTTCATTTGTAAATTTGGAGAGTAAAACACACTCACATACATGTATACACAGATGTATATACATACAAACAGATACACATGAACCCACACAAACATATACAGACACATAGATACACACATGCATACATATACATGTATATATAATATATATGGATACATAATATACACATAGACACATATATATACACTTGTATATACATACATACAAACACATACACAAATATACACACATAAGCCACATATATACACACAGTCACATATACATACATGTATACATATGCACAGATGTATATATACACATACAAACATGCACACATATTCATATACATTTATATACAGGCACAGATACACATACAGATATACACAATTACACCATACATACACATACACACATATATATACAAACATGCACACACATGTTCACATACATAAACATATATATGCACATTTATATACATATAAATATATACACATATAAACACATACTATATGTATACACACATACACACAAACATACACATGGATAACTATTATACACATGCACACATATGCACATATATATACACAAACATACACATGCACATATTTGAACACACATATACACGTGTGCACACACATATGTATCCATGTACAAGCATATGCATATATATATACACACATATACACACATGTAGACATGCATACACACATATATATGCACACATATAAGCACAAACATACACACTGCACACACAAAAAATACACATATGCATATATATGTACATACAAACATACACCCATATAAATAAATACACTCGCATACACAAATATATACATGTATACATACATCCACACAAATTATTTATTTTTTTTTCATTTTTATTTTCTATATTTTTTTATTTACATTCCAAACGATTTCCCCTTTCCCGTTTCCTCCATCCCCAAAAGTCCCATAAGCCCCCTTCCCTCCCCCTGTTTCCCATTCAACCCCCTCTCGCTTCTCTGTCTTGGCATTCCCCTACATCCAGTCTTTCCAGGACCAGGGGTCTCTCCTTCCATCTTCTTGGAAATCTATTGATATGTGAATTGTGTCTTGGGTATTCTGAGATTCTGGGTTAATATCCCCTTAACAGTGAACACACAAATAATTTATACATGCAAATAAATATACACATTTACATTATATACATACATGCACACATATAGAAATGCACATACATTCTTGAACACATACATTTACACATGCAAATATGTACATATATAAACACATAAACATCTATACAAACATACACACATGCATAAATACATAGATATACACCACACACATAAACACACAATCATAAACTCCTGTACACACAAAAACATACACACAAATATGTACATATATGCATTCACACACATAGGCACATACAGACCCACACAAATGCACAAATACACATACAAATAACTATATACATATATACATACAGACACAAAAATATGCTTATAAGCATGCATGCACACACATACATGCACACACACATGAACACACATACACACATACATACACACATATACATACACACGTACAAACACAAGCACGTACACACACATACACATATGTACACACATACATACATGCACACACACACACACACCACATGCACAAAGGTTCTTCATTCCCAGATGAAATAACTGCTTACATTTCGTGAATTTGAGCTGTGGAAGGCACTTCCTGGATGTGTTATACACTGAATCTCGTAAAACTTGTCAAGAGTTTGCCAAGGAGATGATAGCATGTGCACTTCCTGTTGAGTCACCTGGGGTTCAGAGAGGCCTCAAGGTCCCGTAGCTGTGCTAAAGTTGCAGGTAGAACCTCAGAATACTCAATGTAGACTTTGCGCTTCTCTATGGAAGCTTGATTCCTATTGCTATATGCCCTCAGTGCCCATATCTCTGTCGATATCAGACTCCATGTAAGCCTCATCCACTAAAACCTCCAGAGGAGATGGCACTTATATACTTTGTTCTGGGCATCTTCAGGGATGACTGGTCCCCAAAGCCTTACCTGAGGTGTCTTGTAAGTTCTAGTATGCTCATTTGCTGCATTAGGGTTAACAGGCAGGAGAACCTTATAGACTATCAGCATATCTTGCATGTTATGATTCGAAGTTTGAAATACATCACTGTGTTTCTGTTTCTGTGACCAAACACCTGAGAAAATCAACTTACATGGAAGAAAGGTTTATTTTAGGTCCCATTTTCATGGGTTTCAGTCTGTTAGCAACACTGGTTTGGGGGACTAAGTTGAGGTGGTCCTTGATGTGGAGGGCACACTAAAGAGAGGCAGTTTGAGTCATGGAAGCTGGCAGATAAGGTGAAAAGGCAAAGCTCCCAAGATCCTTATGTCGTCTCCAGTAACCTGACTCCAGAGACATTCCAAGCTTACTTTTACTATACCATGTAAAGGTTCCACCACTGGCCAAAATGCCACAGGATGACAAGCAAGCCTTAACACATGGTCCTTGGGGGAGAGGGGCAGGGTTAGTCAAAATCCAAATTACACTAGTTATTTTTCTGTAGTGAAGGAAACTATAGTACTTGAAAAGCAGCTGTTAGCTGCTAACCTAGAGGAGAGAACTAGACCATAACAAGACAGATGATGGATGGAGGAATGAATGAGAAGGCATGAAAGAGAGAGGGCTTGAGAGAGAAGAGGGGAGAAAGAAGGAAAGGGAAGAGGAAGCCAGGAAAAACCTGTGGAAATAGTGGTGTGCATGTGCCACTTCCTAGATGATTTCCAGTTTTTTTCTTATTTATTTATTTATTTTTATTGGTTATTTTATTTACATTTCAAATTATATCCCTTTTCCCGATTTCCCCTACACAAACCCCCATCCCCTCCCCCTCACCCCTGCTTCTATGAGAGAGTATTTACTCACCTACCCACTCCCACCTTACTGCCCCAGCATTCCCTTAGGCTGGGGCATCAAGCGTTCCCAGGACCAAGGGCCTCCCCTCCCATTGATGCCAGACAATGCCATCCTCTGCTGCATATGCAGCTGGAGCCATGGGTCCCTCCATGTGTACTCTTTGGTTGGCAGTTTAGTCCTTGGAAGCTCTGGGGGTCTTGTTGGTTGATTTTGTTGTTCTTCCTATGGGGTTGCAAATCCCTTCAGCTCCCTCAGTCCTTCCCCTAACTCCTCCATTGGGGTTCCCATGCTCAGTTGGATGGTTGACTGCAAGCATCTGCATCTGTATTGGTTAGGCTCAGCGGATTCCCACTGTTGGGATGTTCTAAATTGCCAAGCTGATGTGACTAAGATGGATACATACCTTCTAAACCCAAGTGTTGTTGGTGTGGTTGTATTAGGAGATGGGAACTCCTGGCATTGCTTTGGAGGTAGAGGCTCTTATATCATGTGTGGGACTAAGGATTTCACAAAGGAAGCTGCTCATGGTTTCAGTTGGCATGTTGCCATCTTCTGCCTGTGAAAACACATTTCTTTTATCTATGGTTGTCACAGCAAGGTATCATCTGAGACTCAGAGACTAGCCCTTGCCAGTGTTCAGAACATACCAGTGCTTTCAGTATACTTTGACACTGAAATCCCTATAACTGTTACAAAGTAAATTTTCCTTCATTATAAATCATCCAGTTTCAGGTATTATGTTATAGCACAATACATGGAGTGAGGAAGTGGTTGTAGTTAAGGTTTTCTCATTGATATGCACCAACGGAAGACATATGCAAGACCAATGTGAGATAGTTAGGTGATTGCTTTAAAATAGGGATATTAACTAAGTTTAAGGGAGGTGGAATGCAGTAAGACTCCTGCTTCATGTTGGGAAGGCTCCCCTGTCTTCATTAAGCCACAGTGAGGCAGTTGAACCAGCTATGGCCTATAATTCCTTAGGCATCAAACCATATATCCAGAAAGGCTGTAGCTTTAGGCAACTTGGAATAGACATGTCTAGTTGTTGAATGCAGCATCCATCTTTGGACTTCTACAAGATGCTATGAAGTATCATCAGTGAATTTATTTGAATGCAATTAATACAGAACAAGGCAAGGGTTCTGTAAGTGACCAAAAATTTATTTCCCATAATTGAAAATATGTGCTTTTTACTGTGATTTGTATCAAAGAATTTGTCTTTAAAGAAACAAGAGTGAGGTAACCCAATCACAAAAGATCACACATGGTATGAAGTCACTGATAAGGGGATATTGACCCAGAATCTCAGAATACCCTAGACACAATCAGCATATCAATAGATTTCTAAAAAGATGGAAGGAGAGACCCCTGGTCCTGGAAAGACTGGATGTAGGGGAACGCCAGGACAGAGTAATGAGAGGGGGTTGAACGGAGAAAAGAGGGAGGGAAGGGGGCTTATGGGACCTTCGGGGAGGGAGGAAACGGGAAAGGGGAAGTGATTTGGAATGTAAATTAAAAAAATAAAATAAAATTAAATTAAAAAAAAAAAAAAAAAAAAAAAAAAAAAAGAAACAAGAAAGTGATATAGGCATGGCTTGTGGAATGAAAACCAGAGTTAGACATATTATTTCAAGGGTAGACAAACAATAATTAGAATCCCATACCATTAAACCATAACATTTAGGTCATGTTTTTACAGAACAGAAGGAAATCATTTGTGTCACTAGTGCCCTAAGTCATTTGCATTGCATTACCCTGCATATATTTACATGAGTCCTTAGGAGATTCAAAGTGCCAGGGCTCTAAGCAACATGAATGATCTGTAGGGCTTGCTGTGCTCTGCGCTGAGGACTGCAATGTATTGTTCCTATCTTTGTGCTTTAATTAGAAGAATTCAATTATTGCCATTAGAAAATGAGTATGAAATATTTTGTATGTGTACTTCATGGTCCCTGCAGAATATCAAAATTTTCTTTACTATGATGTTAATTCACTAGTTTTAAAAAAACAGGATCTTTAATAGTGCACAGGAATGTCCTACTATAATCAGCAGAAGTCACATGATCATATTCACACGTTTTTCTTTTCCTGTGAACCCTCAGCTATATAAAGACTCTGGACACTTCTCATTGTCTGAATCAGCTCTCTTTGAATGACTTAGAATGCATTCTTCCAGTTGTATTCCAAGGCAGAGTGTCTAAGTGCGAGGCAAGAAACTAAAACTGAAATGGAAGTCAGACTCAAAAGCTATAGTTAAGTGGTGTGTGTGTGCATGTGTGTATGTTTTAACAATATGTTAATAATATATAAAATATATTAACATATTTATGTGTTTTTAATATATAATTCTTTTATAGTAAATGTATAAATATATGTATAATGTTGGTTATTGGAAAGTTTTAAGAATCATATTCAATCTTTAATCCAAAGAAAGCCATTGAGTGAACAAAGCCTTTGGTAGTAACATAAATTTGACCATCCCTCAAGATAAGGGGGACTGTGATAAAAGGTAAATTAAACCTCAACCCTAGGTTTAGGCTCATTTATCTACATTTTGTGATTTTTTTTTTAAAGAAACAACTCCACAGAATCATATTCTTGCACCCAGAGTACCATTCTGTAGCCATTTCTTATCGTCTTACATGTGTGATGGCAAGGTCATACAGTTCTTAGAGGAGAGTTTCCATTGAACTCTTTCTGTTTGCCTGCAGAAGGGACTGTATCAGGACGACATCACACTGGGTAAGGTGGAAAGCTGAGCTCGCTGGGGAGAGAATTCACTTCTCGATCAAGAAGGTAACATACCTAATGGATGCCCCAAAACGTTTTGGAACACATCAATTCCTTAGGATTCTTATCAAGCAGAAATGCCATATAGTATAGCAGTAGGCACAGTACACCTGGTACACCTTTTTGTTTATCGATTAGCACATAGAACTTGCAAGTCTCCCCCCCCACACACACACACACTGTTGTGCATTCACTATTTCTCTTTCTTAGCATCCCCTCTCCTTTCTCTTTCTGAGGGAGACTCAAGAGGCTATGGAAGTACACAAAGGTTCACCAGGTTCTGAAAGCTAAACCTAGGCTCCTCTCCTAAGGCAACATCATCAGGGAAATTTGCTGAGAAGAGGAGACTCCAAGTGGTGCTGTTTCCTGGGGGTAATGCTCCCACCTACCTGTCAAGCTTTGAATCCAACAGAGAGCATTAGACTTGCACTCTTCCTCATCACCTCCTCTGCTGTGGGCCATGCAGGGAAGCAGCTGTCTTTAAGCCACTCACAGGCAGGTAAGTCACTCCCGATCCACACTCCTTTATGGGACGTCATTGGTTTGCCCAATGAACATTGGTGCAGTCATTACATTTCTCTGTTGCTGGCACCCTCTTCCCTAGGAAAAGTAACACAAAATCTTTCCATGTCTCTTGTACTTTTCTTTTTTTTTTTTAATGTAACCTTTAGTTTCTTTTTTTATTTTATTTTATTTTATTTTATTTTTTTAATTTACATTCCAAATCACTTCCCCTTTCCCGTTTCCTCCCTCCCCAAAAGTCCCATAAGCCCCCTTCCCTCCCTCTTTTCTCCATTCAACCCCCTCTCGTTACTCTGTCCTGGCGTTCCCCTACATCCAGTCTTTCCAGGACCAGGGGTCTCTCCTTCCATCTTTTTAGAAATCTATTGTACTTTTCTTTTTAATTCTGCTTCCTCTTCCTTTTAGCTTCCTTGGGTGAGAGAAAATATGTGAGATTTGCTTTTGTGGGGGAGCTTATTTCGTGTAGCACAATAACCCCCATTTATTCTA
Source organism: Tokudaia tokunoshimensis (assembly GCA_036184795.1). Lineage (NCBI taxonomy): Eukaryota > Metazoa > Chordata > Mammalia > Rodentia > Muridae > Tokudaia > Tokudaia tokunoshimensis. The sequence goes on from BTHU01000001.1 coordinate 44,497,956, forward strand.
TTTTCCCAAAAAGGATGTGTTGTTCTTAGTAGTTCAGTAAAAGTCCACTGTGGTAGAATCCCTATTTTCTGTCTGTTAATGGTCACCTAACAAAAGAACCTAAGCCCTTTTACCAGAGAGATGCAAACATTATGTTTTTACTTTTCTTTTTCTTTTTTTTTTTTTTTTAATTTAATTTAATTTAATTTTTTTAATTTACATTCCAAATCACTTCCCCTTTCCCGTTTCCTCCCACCCCGAAAGTCCCATAAGCCCCCTTCCCTCCCTCTTTTCTCCGTTCAACCCCCTCTCATTACTCTGTCCTGGCGTTCCCCTACATCCAGTCTTTCCAGGACCAGGGGTCTCTCCTTCCATCTTTTTAGAAATCTATTGATATGCTGATTGTGTCTAGGGTATTCTGAGATTCTGGGTCAATATCCCCTTATCAGTGACTTCATACCATGTGTGATCTTTTGTGATTGGGTTACCTCACTAAGGATGATATTTTCAAGTTCTGACCATTTGCCTAGGAATTTCGTGAATTCATTGTTTTTAATTGCAGAGTAGTATTCCATTGTGTAAATATACCACATCTTCTGAATCCATTCCTCCGTTGAGGGACATCTGGGTTCTTTCCAGCTTCTGGCTATTATAAATAAGGCTGCTATGAATATAGTGGAGCATGTGTCCTTATTGCATGCAGGTAAAGTCTCTGGGTATATGCCCAGGAGTGGTATAGCCGGATCCTCCGGAAGTGTCATGCCCAGTTTTCTGAGGAGCCGCCAGACTGCTTTCCAGAGTGGTTGTACCAGCCTGCAATTCCACCAGCAGTGGAGGAGTGTTCCTCTTTCTCCACATCCTCGCCAACAACTGCTGTCTCCTGTGTTTTTGATCTTAGCCATCCTGACTGGTGTGAGATGGAATCTCAGGGTTGTTTTGATTTGCATTTCCCTAATGACTAAGGATGATGAACATCTCTTTAGGTGCTTCTCAGCCATTAGATATTCTTCAGGTGAGAACTCTTTGTGTAGCTCTGTACCCCATTTTTTAATAGGGTTACTTGCCTCTCTGGAGTTTAACTTCTTGAGTTCTTTGTATATCTTGGATATTAGCCCTCTGTCGGATGTAAGGTTGGTAAAGATCATTTCCCAGTTAGTTGGTTGCCGCTTTGTTTTTTTGACGGTGTCTTTTGCCTTGCAAAAACTTTGTAATTTAATGAGGTCCCATTTGTCTATTCTTGATCTTAGAGTATAAGCTATTGGAGTTCTGTTCAGGAAATTCTCCCCTGTGCCCATATGTTCAAGGTTCTTCCCTAGTTTCCCTTCTATTAGTTTCAGTGTGTCTGGTTTTATGTGGAGATCTTTGATCCACTTAGAATTGAGCTTAGTGCAAGGAGATAAGGATGGGTCAATTTGCATTCTTCTGCATGTTGACCTCCAGCTGAGCCAGCACCATTTGTTGAAAAGGCTATCTTTTTTCCACTGGATGGTTTTAGCTCCTTTGTCAAAGATCAAGTGACCATAGGAGTGTGGATTCATTTCTGGGTCTTCAATTCTGTTCCATTGATCTACATGTCTGTTACTGTACCAATACCATGCAGTTTTTAACACTATTGCTCTGTAGTACAGCTTGAGGTCCGGGATACTGATTCCCCCAGAGGTTCTTTTACTCTTGAGAATAGTTTTAGCTATTCTGGGTTTTCTGTTATTCCAGATGAATTTTTGAATTGCTCTTTCTAACTCTATGAAGAATTGAGTTGGGATTTTGATGGGGATTGCATTGAATCTGTGTATTACTTTTGGTAAGATGCTCATTTTTACTATATTAATCCTGCCAATCCATGAGCATGGCAGATTTTTCCATCTTCCGAGGTCTTCTTCAATTTCTTTCTTCAGAGACTTGAAGTTCTTGTCATACAGATCTTTCACTTGTTTGGTTAGCGTCACGCCAAGATACTTAATATGGTTTGTGGCTATCGTAAAGGGTATTATTTCTCTTACTTCTTTCTCAGCCTGCTTATCCTTTGAGTATAGGAAGGCTTCTGACTTGCTTGAGTTGATTTTATATCCGGCCACTTTGCTGAAGTCGTTTATCAGCTGTAGGAGTTCTCTGGTGGAGTTCTTTGGGTCGCTTATGTATACTATCATATCGTCTGCAAATAGTGATAGTTTGACTTCTTCCTTTCCAATTTGTATCCCTTTGACCTCTTTTTCTTGTCTAATTGCTCTAGCTAGAACTTCAAGTACTATATTGAAAAGATATGGAGAGAGAGGGCAGCCTTGTCTAGTCCCTGATTTTAGTGGGATTGCTTCAAGTTTCTCTCCGTTTAGATTGATGCTGGCTACTGGTTTGCTGTAAATTGCTTTTACTATGTTTAGATATGGGCCTTGAATTCCTGATCTTTCCAAGACCTTTAGCATGAAAGGATGCTGAATTTTGTCAAATGCTTTCTCAGCATCTAATGAGATGACCATGTGGTTTTTTTCTTTGAGATTGTTTATGTAGTGGATTACATTGATGGATTTCCTTATATTGAACCATCCCTGCATCCCTGGGATGAAGCCTACTTGATCGTGGTGAATGATCGTTTTGATGTGTTCTTGGATTCGGTTGGCAAGAATTTTATTGAGTATTTTTGCATCGATATTCATAAGAGAGATTGGCCTGAGATTCTCTTTCTTTGTCGGATCTTTGTGTGCTTTTGGTATTAGTGTAATTGTGGCTTCATAGAACGAGTTGGGTAGTGTTCCTTCTGTTTCTATTTTGTGGAACAGTTTGAAGAGTATTGGTGTTAGGTCTTCTTTGAAGGTCTGATAGAATTCTGCACTAAAACCATCTGGACCTGTGCTTTTTTTGGTTGGAAGACTTCCAATGAAAACTTCTATTTCTTCAGGGGTTATAGGACGGTTTAGATGGTCTATTTGATCCTGATTTAATTTTGGTACTTGGTATCTGTCAAGGAAATTGTCCATTTCCTCAAGATTTTCTAGTTGTGTTGAATACAGGTTTTTGTAGTAGGATCTGATGATTTTTTGAATTTCCTCAGTTTCTGTTGTTATCTCTCCCTTTTCGTTTCTGATTTTATTAATTTGGATACTATCTCTGTGCCCTCTGGTTAGTCTGGCTAAGGGCTTATCTATCTTGTTGATTTTCTCAAAGAACCAACTCCTCGTTTTGTTGATTCTTTGTATGGTTTTATTTGTTTCTACTTGATTGATTTCAGCCCTGAGTTTGATGATTTCCTGCCTTCTACTCCTCTTTGGTGTATTTGCTTCTTTTTGTTCCAGGGCTTTCAGGTGTGCCATTAAGCTGTTAGTGTATGCTGTCTCCCGTTTCTTTTTGGCGGCACTCAGGGCTATGAATTTTCCTCTTAGCACTGCTTTCATTGTGTCCCATAAGTTAGGGTATGTTGTGCCTTCATTTTCATTAACTTTCAAAAAGTCTTTGATTTCTTTCTTTATTTCCACCTTGACCAAGTTATCATTGAGTAGAGCATTGTTCAGCCTCCATGTGTACGTGGGTTTTCTTTTGTTTTTGTTGCCATTGAAGACCACCCTTATTCCATAGTGATCTGATAGGAGGCATGGGATTATTTCTATCTTCTTGTATCTGTTGAGGTCTGATTTGTGACCAATTATATGGTCAATTTTGGAGAAGGTACCATGAGGAGCTGAGAAGAAGGTGTATTCTTTAGCTCTAGGATGAAATGTTCTATATATATCAGTTAGTTCCATTTGGTCCAAGGCTTCAATTAGATTCACTGTGTCCCTGTTTAGTTTCTGCTTTCCTGAACGATCCATTTCAGAGAGCGGGGTGTTGAAGTCACCCACTATTATTGTGTGCGGTGCGATGTGTGCTTTGAGTTTTAGTAAAGTTTCTTTTACGAATGAGGGTGCCCTTGCATTTGGAGCATAGATATTCAGGATTGAGAGTTCTTGATGGTGGATTTTTCCCTTGATCAGTATGTAGTGTCCTTCTGTGTCTTTTTTGATGACTTTGGGTTGAAAATCAATTTTATCCGATATTAGGATGGCTACTCCACCTCGTTTCTTGGGACCATTTGCTTGTAAAATTGTTTTCCAGCCTTTTACTCTGAGGTAGTGTTTGTCTTTGACACTGAGGTGCGTTTCCTGCATGCAGCAAAATGCTGGGTCCTGTTTACGTATCCAGTCTGCTAGTCTATGTCTTTTAATTGGGGAATTGAGACCATTGATATTAAGAGAGATTAAGGCATAGTGATTATTGCCATCTGCCATTCTTGACGCTATCTTTATGTTTGAGTGGTTATCTACTTTTGGGTTTGATTCAAGAAGGTTATTATCTCATTTTTTCCAGGGTGTTGTTTCTCTCCCTGTATTGGAGGTTTCCACCTATTATCCGTTGCAGGGCTGGATTTGTGGAAAGATATTGTGAAAATTTGGTTTTATCATGGAATATCTTGGTCTCTCCATCTATGGTGATTGAGAGTTTTGCTGGGTATAGTAGTCTAGGCTGGCATTTGTGCTGTCTTAGTGTCTGCATGAGATCTGCCCAGGATCTTCTGGCTTTCATAGTCTCTGCTGAGAAGTCTGATGTGATTCGGATAGGTCTTCCTTTGTATGTTACTTGGCCCTTTTCTCTTACTGCATTTAGTATTCTTTCTTTGTTTAGAACATTCGGTGTTTTGATTATTATGTGACGGGAGGTATTTCTGTTCTGGTCCAGTCTGTTTGGAGTTCTGTAGGCTTCTTGTACGTTCATCGGCATCTCTCTCTTTAAGTTAGGGAAGTTTTCCTCCATAATTTTGTTGAAGATGTTTACTGGCCCTTTAAGTTGCCAATCTTCACTCTCATCTATACCTATAATCCTTAGGTTTGGTCTTCTCATTGTGTCCTGGATTTCCTGGATGTTTTGGGTTACGCGTTTTTTGCATTTTGCATTTTCTTTGACTGTTGAGTCGATGCTTTCTATGGAATCTTCAGCACCTGAGATTCTTTCTTCCATCTCTTGTATTCTATTGTTGATGTTTGCATCTATGACTCCTGATTTCTTCCCAAGGTTTTCTATCTCCAAAGTTGTCTCCCTTTGTGATTTCTTAGTTGTTTCTACTTCCTTTTTTAGTTCCTGGATGGATTTGCTGAGATCCTTCACTTGTTTGTTTGTATTTTCCTGTATTTCTTTAAGGTATTTTTGCATTACCTCTTTCAGGATTTCTTCCTGATGACCCACGTTCTCCTGCATTTCTCTGAGCGATTTTTGTGTTTCCTCCTCATGGGATTCCATCTGTTGATCCATCGTCTCCTGCATTTCTTTAAGCAGTTCTCGTGTTTCCTTTGTAAGGGCATCTAACCGTTGATTCATTTCTTTAAGCAATTTTTGTGTTGCCTCCTTATGGGCATCCGTCTGTTGACCCATATTCTTCTGCATTTCTTTATGCAAATTTTGTGATTCCTTTGTGAGTGCATCTACCCGTTGATTCATCTCGTTAAGCGATTTTTGTGTTGTCTCCTTGTGCGCCTCCATCTTTTGATCCATGTTCTCCCGCATTTCTCTAAGCGATTTTTGTGTTTCCTTTGTAAGGGCTTCTAACCGTTGATTCATGGTCTCCTGTAACTCTTTATGAGATTTATTTGTGTCCTTCTTGTGATCCTCTAATAGCATCATGAGAAGTGATTTTAAATCCAGATCTTGTCTTTCGGGTGTGGTGGGGTATCCAGGACTTGCTGCTGTTGGAGAGTTGGGTTCGGATGGTCCCACATTACTTTGATTACTGTTAGTAACATTCCTACGTTTGCCTTTTGCCATCTGGATACCTCTGGTGTTAGTTGGTCCTGCTGCCACTGGCTGTTGGTTGGACCTCCTGTGAGCCTGCAAAGCTATTTCTGCCCCCCCTGGATTACCAGGATTCCCCTGGCACCGATTTCTGGGACCTGCCTGCTCCTGAGTGACTTTGGAGCCCTAATGTGCTTTGCCCCAAGTGATCTTATATTGGGGAGGCCTTGCACATCTAAAGGCTCAGCCTAGTGGATTCCTGGAGCAGAGGTCGCCAAAGGGAGGCTGGCAGGCTCCTGCCCTGTGCAGGGGTGTGTGATCTCTCCTGGGGGGGGGAGGGGGCGTCCCTCTGCCAGGCAGAAGTCCCACAGCAGATCTGGCGTGCTGGTCACTGCAGATCAGCCCAGCACCTGGGAGCAGGTTACACACAAGCTGCCTGCACCCGAAGCGATATTATGCCTGTCTGTCTCTGAGCCTGGTGGTCCCAACTACCTGGTCACTGGAGCAAAGATGGCGGAGGGCACTCTCCGTGGCGCTGCTCACCCTGTGGTCACGATGGCCCGCCGATCTGGCACCCAGACGACCACAGTGCCAACCCGCCCTCGGGCACAGACGGAAGCCCCAACAGGCCGTGTCCCAAGTGATGTTATATCGGGGGGAGAGCCTGGGTACCGGTCTCTCCAGCGCAGTCCGCGGGAACAGAGGTCGCGGAAGGGAAGCTGGCAGGCTCCCTCCCTGCGCGGGGTCCCTCCACCAGGCAGAAGGTCCCACCGCGGAACTGGCGCGCTGGTTACTGCAGATCAGCCCAGCACCTGGGAGCAGGTTACACACAAGCTGCCTGAAACCGAAGCGATATTATGCCTGTCTGTCTCTGAGCCTGGCGGTCCCAACTACCTGGTCACTGGAGCAAAGATGGCGGAGGGCAGTCTCCGTGGCGCCGCTCACCCTGTGGTCACGATGGCCCGCCGATCTGGCACCCAGACGACCACAGCGCCAACCCGCCCTCGGGCACAGACGGAAGCCCCAACAGGCCGTGTCCCAAGTGATGTTATATCGGGGGGAGAGCCTGGGTACCGGTCTCTCCAGCGCGGTCCGCGGGAACAGAGGTCGCGGAAGGGAAGCTGGCAGGCTCCCTCCCTGCCTACTTTTCTTTTTCTAATTAAGGAATTTACTGAGGTTGTATATCTTCTCAGCCACTATTGTTTAAGTGCTCTGGGATTAGGTGTTGTAAAATTTAAACTATGTACCTCAAATTCTTAAGGAAGTCCACATGAATCTGATTAGGGCTTAACTACAGGGAAAAGGCACATGTCCAGGAGTGGGTCTTGTCTTGGAATCAACTTCCTGGGTCACTTCTACTTGGGATGGCTGGAGACAAATGCACTTAAGGTAGCACATGGTGTTAATAAAACTATTCAGGCATTAAAAGGAGTAAAAATGAACTTGAAATTATGAGGTTAAAGTGAGGCTTGAGCAGTCAGGAGCACTGTTGCATCACTGATACATCTTCATATAAACGCATAGCTAATGGAAACTAGTGTAAAAACCACAAAGGAAACATTTGACTTAATGTTAGTCCAATATAGACTCCTTTCCTTGTGTTCTTTAAGTCCCTCCTTCTGGGGACTACACATCCCCAATTTTGATTTATTTTTCTTTTTTATCTCACTGCAATTATAAAGGATACTGCCCTTTTAGGCAGAGTGAAATGCTCTATGGAAAAGATCCAAATAAAACCAAATAACTTAGGGAAGTAGAATCGTTGTTTCTGATTGTTTAAAAAATATGTAATTAAAAAAGAAACAGATAACGTCTCGAAGAGATGAAAGTTTTCAGGTGATAAAGACAAACATGCCACACTGAGATAAACGATCCTCAACCCTTCGGAGTTGAGACTATAGATTATTGATGAAACAACTGTTCGAATGTAGTTAGTGATTCAGTTTTAATGGGTGTTATCTTCTGAGATGCCCCATAGTTTGAAAAGTTGGTTCTCAGTTAGAGATGTTCCTTTGTGTCATTGTGAAACACTGTGACAAGGCTCTTGCTGGAAGGTGTGATCACTAGGGAGTTATAACCTTTCAAGGTGGACATCTTGAGTTGCTAATGGCCCTTGGCTGCCTCACTTTTCTGCTTCCTGATTTTCCAAGCTTTAACCATCATCATCATATGCTCAGACTACCATGCTTTTATCACCAGGATGTGTTGAATCTATGAGCCAAGGCAAACTTTTCTGCTTATGTTCTCTGTGATTTTGTCACAATGATGAGAAAAGCAAGCAAGATAGAAAGAAAATAGAAAGATATTTATCCCTAGAAAGATAAGGAGTGCGTGTGGTGATAATCCCTGTCAGAGCAACTAGAAGCAAGCTGGAGATAAGAAAACACATCACATAAAAACCTGTGCATGAAGATACCCATAGCCAAGCATTAAATGGAGGTCGGAGACACCTATGGAGAAGCTGTAGGAAGGACTGGAAGCCCAGAAGTAGATGGGAACTCTACAGGAAAGCCAACAGTCAAAAACCTGGATCCCTGGGAGTTCTCTGAATCTGCGTCACCAACCAAGGAACACACACTGGCTCCAGCACATATGTAGCAGACAGGCAGTTTAGTCTTCATGGCTGCCCTGTCTGGGCTCAGTGGTAGAGGACATGCCTAATCTGGCAGAGACTTGATGTGCCTGGGTGTGGGGATACCATCTTCTCAGAAGAGAAGGGGAAACGGGTTAGGGGGAGGGAGTCAGTGAGAGAGGAACCAGGAGGGGAAGACGTATTTGGGGTGTAAATAAATGAATGAATTAATTAAAAGAACAACAAAAACCTATATGCGAATGCTCATAGAAGCTTCATTCACAATGGCTCAAAATCTAGAAACAATTCAAATACCTTTTCCTGGGGAAAATATTGACCAAAGAATAAACTATGTCTTCCCCTGAATTGTGATGTCATTACAGGATAGCAGAGTGGTGAATTTATCATGACTCACAGCTCTGTAGCCTGGGAAGTCTGAGGTCAAAACACTTGCTATATTCTGGAAAGGGCTTTCTTGCTGTCATAGCAAGGTGGAAATCATCATGTTGCAGAAGATGAATGAGATTAGAGAGAGACCGAAGTGTCCTATCAACTTATAGCAAGAGCATCCATCCATCAATGAGCTCTACTCTCATTGCCTAGTACCCCTTAAAAACTTAAAAAAACATTGTCCTGACAATTTAATTTCATTGTAACTTTTAGAAGGGACAGACATTCAAACCATAGCTCCCTTGGTGTATATGATAATTTAGATGTGCAGCAAGAGAGGTCACCTGGGTGCAAGCGTCTGGTCCCAAAGGTTCAACAATAGTAGCATCACTGCCACCATATGACTAAGCTTCTCTTTTGTTTATCTATCTCAAGTAGAATTAGCATTAAGCTAAGTGTCCCTGCCAGTACTAGTTTTCCTGCTCCAGTGAAGGACTTCATCTTTTGAAAGATAGCTCTCCCCAGTGGATATAACCTTCCAGAAGCCTGTGGCTGTGGTAATGGCTTGATTCTTCACTCACACCCCAACTTACACTCAGATGGACACAGCATTGTCCCAAGTGAATCTGAGCATGATTCAAGGAACAAGGAGGCACAGACAATAATAGACACACTCACTGCTGGTGGGATTGCAAGCTGGTACAACCACTCTGGAAAGCTGTCTGGCCTCAGAAAACTGGGCATGACACTTCCGGAGGATCCGGCTATACCACTCCTGGGCATATACCCAGAGGCTTTACCTGCATGTAATAAGGACACATGCTCCACTATGTTCATAGCAGCCTTATTTATAATAGCCAGAAGCTGGAAAGAACCCAGATGTCCCTCAACGGAGGAATGGATTCAGAAGATGTGGTGTATTTACACAATGGAATACTACTCTGCAATTAGAAGCAATGAACTCACGAAATTCCTAGGCAAATGGTCAGAACTTGAAAATATCATCCTTAGTGAGGTTACCCAATCACAAAAGAACACACATGGTATGCAGTCACTGATAAGGGCATATTAATCCAGAATCTCGGAATACCTTAGGCACAATTCGCATATCAATAGATTTCCAAGAAGATGGAAGGAGAGACCCCTGGTCCTGGAAAGACTGGATGTAGGAGAATGCCAGGACAGAGAAGTGAGAGGGGGTTGAATGGAGAAAAGAGGGAGGGAAGGGGGCTTATGGGACTTTCGGGGAGGGAGGAAACGGAAAAGGGGAAATCATTTGAAATATAAATAAAAAAACTTAGAAAATAAAAAAAAAATCCAGCACAGATAAGAATGGGAATGTGTGGAGGTGCATTTCTTCCTCTAGGCAGTAGTGAGTGACAGTGTGAGGTCTTTCTTATGCGTAAATTATTCTTCTCTATTCTTACTACACATGAGCAACAAAAAAACACAGGAAATATCCCAATCAATACCACTTTCACTGTTTTCAGGAGTGGAAAGTTTTAAACATAATACAACTCTCCCTCTCCTTTAGATCTTGTGTACTAACAATACAGTGGATATTACCATTGAATTAGAAGGCCTTTTGTTTGTTTTGTTTCCTGTTTTTAAAGATTGCATGATTATTATTATATCAATATAAAAGCAAGCCAAGATGGTACAAATTCTATTTGTTAGTGCAGTTAGAATCTCTGCATTTCATGTTGGCACACCTGCAAAAAACCACACTGGGTAGTTTCTGAATAGTTGCCATTGCCCTCTCTGTCTGCCTGTACATGCAGGCCACCTCTTTCCAATGGGTAGCTTGTTCTTCCTATAGCACTATGACCACATGGCCTGCCTATGATAATTCCTGACCAACCCTATAAAATTGGAATTTGTTTTTTATCTCGTTCTCAGTTCTCCTGCTGGAGAGGACCCAGATCCAGGGGGTCCAAAGAAAGAAAAATCACCTGAAGGGAGGCCAGGCTTTTCTTGGAAGCAAGCAGCTGTGCCTGGATATAGATGTCTGCCTGGAGAACTTCCAACCCAGCCGAGTTTAGTTCTGGCCACATCCAGCCCTCTGGGGCTTCTTGTGGAAGTTGTGCAGAGAAGTGTTGTCCAGCCCATACATAAGAAATAAGAACTTGGTGTTGCATGTTGCCAAGCATTTATGTAGTTTGCCATATTGCAGTCAAAAGAGGAAAACCTGCCATCTTCATGACTCTCAAGGAAAGAACACTAGTTGTTGGCCCAGCAATTCATGACAAATATCTCTTCAATGTTCACCTGTATTTGGTTCCTAAGAATTCTGTCGATGGAACATATTTGCAAATATATGTGCATAATTTTAGAAGATTATCTGCTTAAATACATAGAAGCACAAACAGCCACCGCTATTAATTGTAATGATTAAATAAAGCAATATATTATAACTTGTTTGAGTAGCCAGCTTGAGAAAGGGATTAAACAATTGCCTTCTAGATTTGCATATCTAGAACCTAGCACCTAAAGCGGGTCAGGAGCTCAGTGTCAGAGTGGCCTAAATGGGAATCTCATAGCCTTTTAAGGAAGATGGGTTTGATTACTCTGGTACAGTTCAAAAACGGATTACATACCACCTGTTCACTTGGTATATCCTGGGGGCTAAATTTTATCAATGCATCTCATCAATAGATAAATATGAACATTATCACTCTTAATTATTCTATAGTTTCATGTCCAACAGGGTCTGTCTGTATATACGTGGGGCATGTGCGTTATGTTTGTCAATGTTGTGAATGTTTTAAGAGAAGCAATGAGCAAAAGAGAGCAACATCATTTCACAATACAGGTTGGATGCAACCTACTCGGGATTTGAAAGAAAGCAAACTTATTTTGAGCTCCCGAAGTGTTGTGCTGCCTAAGGGAAATAAATCAGTGCTCAAGGTCTCAGACTGAATGCTGTGGACTATTCTCGGGCATCGATAACCACAAACTGCTTGGAATAACCATGGCAACATGGAACAGGGGAAGTACAGTACAATCACCCTGATTACCATGGAATTAGCGCAAAACAAATGTTTGTTCTTTTCCTAAGTAGATGCATTGTGATGATGATAACAGCTCCCTGCTTACCTCAGATTTTCAGTTATCACTGTACCCCAAACAATGGAATGGCACATCTTCTCTGTATGTTATTTCTGATCCCTGCCCACCACCACCACCAACTGGGAACTCAAGATAAGGCAAAGAGGAATGAATGGTAGCTGAACTTTTCATTCCTCTCCTCTCTTGACTCATTCTGAAATTAAAACACAAAACAACAAAACAAAAGAAAAAAAACCCATGACCCACATACAGTGTGGCACATGATGGAATGTTAACATCTAAAATTATGTCTCAAAGCTTCATAGTCACACGGAAAATCTGAATTGCCTGTTACTTGAAATCACATAATCTTGATTTCCTAACCATCCATAATGCTAGGACTCACCACTCCCCTGGTCCTTTGCTTACATGATCTGTGAAGAAGTGGATACACTTCAGCCTGGGGTGTCGGTTACCTGCTCCTCTACATCCACCGTGTACACCTGACAAAGACACAGCTAGGTCACGTGTCAGCAAGGAACTCTGAGTCTAGTCTCAGCCTGTCCGATTGCTGGCATTGTGAGCTGTGAGGACAGCTGGCACTCGGCTGTCCCCAAAACCCCTTTCACAGTACCCACTACCATGCTTCCATACACGATTGAAGCAATTAGCTGCCGCACTGCTGATGTACCCCGCAGAGGACTGGTGGCTCGTCTGACACATCTGGGCACCGAAAGTAATTGAAACAGCTGCTTGCGCCCATATGGCAGCAAAAGCTGGTTGTGCAAAGTCTGTTGCCTGGGCTGCACCAACCTCAGGCAAATTAGCCGTCATTAATCCCCAGATCTGACCGGCATACACAGAGCCACTAATCAAGACAGCTGAGGGGTAGGGTGTGCCTGAAGAGAAGAGTCCTGAAGATTCCTAAATGGCATTCTAGGTTAAAAAAATAATAATAAAGCATACACACAAGCACAAATTATAGCCTTCCTTGTCCTGATGAGGATGGGCTGTGTCTGTTGTTGCTTCCTTGTTAGGAGGTTGAGAAAATAGCAATGCAACTTTCTAGAAGTGTCACGCAGATCTAAGCATGGCTGGCATCCCGCAGATATAAATAGCTATAAATAGTTGCATGGAGAGCAGATCCAGGGTATCCTGCAGTCTCGCTGGGCTGCCTGGCCCCAAAGCTTAGAGAGAGGTAGCGATGGAAGTGCTTCTATGGGATGATCAGCAGCACCTGACCCAGATGGAAATAAGAGCCCAGGCAGCTTTCATTTCTCTTCTGCCCTGTGCATGGCCAGCTGTGGGAGGGAGCTCCTGACCCCTCTAGTCCCTGACTTCTCAGGCAGGGATAGGCCTTTTATTTTGAAACAGAAATTTTAGGTGACACTAGCTGTCAGATGCTGCCAAAGAGTCTTGTTGACAGGTGAGAGGTCACACGCCATCTGGCAGGTAAAGGGGATCTCATTCATCCCCGACTTGGAGATTTGTTGCAAGGCAGACTGTGGTTTCAAATGGCTGCGATGACTCAACTTCCACTTTGTGGGGTGGGGACAAGCGGCTGTCTAATTTACACCCTAGAATGGGTGTCATTATTCAGAGGGCTCATCATTATGCCTGACAACACCCCAGTGCATTAAGGAGCTGGTGTGGTGCATCTGGACAGAGAGCAGTGAAGAAGATCTGTAGCCCAGGGGTGTGAGAAATTGCTCCTGAGTGACAGAGGTGTAAGTGTAGGGTGGGGTCCATGTTGTGTGTCCCTGTCAAGTTTCTGGCCAGGGAAATAGTTCAGACCTAGGGTGTTCATTCCTTTTATAAATGGGAATTACTACTAGGAAATATATGACAAATGTGACAGTGGTTGTATTCATCCTTAATTATTGTGGTTGCTGATTTCATCTCTGAGTCCCTTTACTCTGACAGAAACTCTAGTCTCTGCCTTATAGATCACCCAGGCTCCTTCCTGGTGTCCCTTGAGTTCCTTCTCCTTATTTTTCTAGAGAAAATTTTTATGTCTTCCCATAGTTTGCCTATGCTGAGCTTCCGTACATGGTAATTAACAGGAAGTGAATGGAACATAATTTTGCAACATGAGTGGTTGTTTATTTTCATTGTTGAACTACACAGAAAATTTCCCCCAAATCTTGAAGTCATCATGGTGACTATTGCTAAGTGGGACTTTGGCTTAGCTAGTGAATGGAGCCACTGAAGTGACCTGCCCATATAGCAAAATATCAGTTTAAACAGAATAGTTACTTTAAAAAAAGTGTCCCAAAAGAAACACAGTAGAAAGATACTAACTATACCTTTAAATCCTCCTCATGGTAATTACAATCATGTGTGATGAAATTGCATCCAAATAGGACATCTTTTCTGCAAGCCACTGTCTTCCTTCTTTAGCTCTATCTTAACAGATGATAGAGTAATCTCTTGAGCTCAAAGCCCATGTTTTACTTCTTTGCTCCAGCCCCACATTCCATCTTTGTCCTGCTATGGTTGAACTGCTTTCTTTGAGTAAACATTCAACTTCCAGTATTTAACAATGTGAGTATTTATTTAAAAATAACTTCAATGAATATTTGTCAATTAATTTCACAAATATTTCTTAAGGACTGGGGACTGAGGCTTGAGATTTTAAGTACACACTATTCCCAATGAGTCTCTCCCTGCTTCCTACTTGAAGATCACAACGTGAGCTCTCAGCTGCTCCAGCCAGCATGCTTAGTCTTTGCCTCCCCATAATACTGCTGTGATGTACTGTTAATCCTCTGAGACTGTCAACCCAATTAAATGCTTTGCTTTGGTCATGGTGTTTTATCACAACAGCAGAGAAGTAACTAACACCAAGTAAGAGGCATTTGTTACTCAGGGCATATCACAAGTATATACCAAAAGCTGAGCTGAATAATTGACTTAGGATTCTATGAAATATATAAAGGACTATAGGCAATAACCAAGCCAAGGTGTGCTGAGTTCTTATTAGACTCTGAAAAGCACTTCTGTCCAGTATCTCATTCACTTAATTATCAGAGAATAGTACAAGCCAGGTACAAAGATCTTCACTGTTCTACATAGTTGAAGTAATTTTCCAGTTATACTGATGGGCAAAGAATGGAGTGGATGAATGTTAATAGAATGGAGTATCAAGGCCTCCCTTAGAAAAGTTAGCTGATGCAGGGCAGAACACCAAGATTAGATATATATCTGCTACAAAGAAAAAATATAAACATTGTATTATACCAGAAATTGAGTAATAACCAAACTTTGCCCTGCAGAGTTTGGGGGGTGGGAACCTAATGATAACTGCTATTCTGTGAGTGCATTAGAATTGAATCCAGGGTAGAAACCTAGAGCTTTCTTATCAAAAGTTGTTGGCCCACCAAGGGCCAATATTTCATATTTTCCCACCTTGTAAACTTTTTATGTAAATCTATCCATCTACCTCATCTGAGGAAACTTGATTTCATAACTCCTCCCATCCCCAGAACTTGAGGACAGAAAGTGGCTGACCCCTCCCCTTTTTCTGAATTTCCTTTGCACAGATACTTTGGCTACTAACCATTCTTGAAAGACCGTGATACTGATTCCTCCAGAAGTTCTTTTACTGTTGAGAATAGTTTTAGCTATCCTGGGTTTTCTGTTAGTCCAGATGAATTTTTGAATTGCTCTTTCTAACTCTATGAAGAATTGAGTTGGGATTTTGATGGGGATTGCATTGAATCTGTATATTGCTTTTGGCAAGATGGTCATTTTTACTATATTAATCCTGCCTATCCATGAGCATGGAAGATTTTTCCATCTTCTTCAATTTCCTTCTTCAGAGACTTGAAGTTCATGAAATTCCTAGGCAAATGATCAGAACTTGAAAATATCATCCTTAGTGAGGTAACCCAATCACAAAAGAACACACATGGTATGCAGTCACTGATAAGGGGATATTAACCCAGAAGCTCGGAATACTCAAGACACAATTCACATATCAATTGATTTCCAAGTAGAAGGAAGGAGAGACCCCTGGTCCTGAAAATACTGGACGTAGCAGTGTAGGGGAATACAAGGACAGAGAAGCGGGAGGGGGATGACCGGGGAACAGGGGAGGGAAGAGGGCTTATGGGACTTTTGGGGAGGGGGGAACCGGGAAATGGGAAATCATTGGGAATGTAAATAAAAAATATAGAAAATTTTAAAAAAAAAGGACATGGTCATTAGAATTTTTATTCTAATACTAAGTAAACTTCAAGTTTGCTGGCCATGTGTGGGATCTGGCATGTCAGTTTCACAAAAAGAAATCAAAATCGCCTTGGAAAAACACTTGTTTTGTGCATGTGTTCCTTTGTGTGGTACAACGTATACTTTGTTTCTATCAGAGGTAAAGAAAGGGTGTAACAAATTCAGACAGTTTCTGTGGCAGGATCCCTAGTAGTACCAGGTTCACACAACCCAATAACATCATCTTGGACACAGTAAAACAGAATGACTTTAGGTAGACTCCTGGGAAGTCTGCCCCATTTTAACTTGGTGTACATGAACTGTAAAATAACTTTTGGGGAAAAAACTGGAGGGTTCTCCCAATCCATCCTCTAAGCCTTTTCCTCCCCTTATCCTTCCTTTCAGGGTACTACAATGACTCTTTTACAGGAACAAGGGCCAGAAAGACACAGATAGGAAGAAGCAGAATTGTATAGAATAAAGATGACAAAAATACTAGTCCCCCTTTTGTCGGAAAACATTCCTTAGACCTTCTGGCTGTCTGAACAACAGCTAAGCTACTCCCAACCAATTAGGCTTTCTGTTCTTAGCTCTATGATGGTTTTATATTTCTATAAATATTTCCCTGCTCCTAGCTGTAGGATGGGCTTATGTTCTGTTTGTTAGCTTACAGGTAATTCCACTAGGCTTTTCCCAGGGACCTAGCAATGGTGTGTGTCATCACCTCCTGCCAGGTGCCCCAGGTATGGACTGTGTTTAGGCATAAATATTTTCCAACCTATATTAATAAGGGTTCAACCTCTCTTCTAGCCCACCACCCTGAAGAGATAGTGGAAGAGAAAAGTTATTAGGATATGGGGGGCATGGAGCTGTTCAGCAATACTTCTCTGGGGGTAAATTTGATCTTCTTTGGGGGCGGTTCCATCTCATAGCAAACACTGAATACGACTCAGCAGCTGCAGACTAGTCCTCTAGGCAGGCAGACACCAGGCACAAATAAGCAGGCACAGTCCAGTCCTTTCAAAGAGCAGCCAACACGCAGCTATAGTGCAATCCTAAGAAAGCCCCAGATTCGCCAGCCTGTCTGAGGCGAGGCCACAGAAGCAGCACACTCCTTCAGGAACCTCAGCAGCAGTTCCTTAGGCGAGTTTCTCTCAATGGTGGCATTATCACAAATTGAGCTCAGCAATGCTATGTCAGGTGAACCGTTACATGCATGTCTTTTGGGAAGAATCGTGAGGCAGAGCAAACCAAACCAAGGCTCAGTGCTCATCTCCCACTGTCTGTGGGGTCATATTTAGACTCCCTTGTCGTGCCCTATCGCCTGTGTCTGCATCAGAAAACAGCCTTTTAGCTGTTTGCTTTAGCAAGACATTTTTTCACCTGTGTGCCCCAGCAAAAATATCATTTGACATAACTAACTTTCCAGAGAACTATGAGTTTTCACTTTAGCTGCTTATAAAAGAGATGCCTGCCATCTCAGGTCTCTTTCTCTTTCTCTCTGCTCTCACATTCTCTCTCTCTCTCTGTCTCTCTCTCTCTGTCTCTCTCTCTTCTCTCTTCAGTGTTACCCTTCTTGCCTCTTTCTGCATTACCCTCATGTCTCTGCCCCCATTTGTCTGCTTATCCACTTGTCGACTATTCTGTTTCTACTCCTCCTGGTCCTCACTCCTGTCCTTTCCTCTTTCTGCCCTCATGGCTTACTCCTCTGCCTCGACTTTTCCCCAATTCCTCACCCTTCTTTTTTCCCTCAGTAAACCCCCTTTATACCAGATCTGATGTATGGTGTAATTACTCTGGGCACACTTTGGCATGGGTCCACCAGGTACCTTTTCCCACATTATATTTCATAACTGTTAATTCCACAGAGCAAGAAAAAACTGCTACCACAATTTTGAGCCAAATTTGAAGCAAGATTTAGTAAATACTGGCCAGGTTCATACCCAGGATTCCCAGAGTATGGTCCCAAATTACATTAGCCATTAGCCAGGAGTTTATAAAGGTAAACCCCGTAAGGCTGAATACTTCTTACCTTCCTTCAATCAGGGGCATTCATACATCCTGACATACTTTCTTCCTATGTACCTCCTGGCTACATGTGATCAAGCATATTCTATGTGGTTGGGGCAACCAAGCTTGTTTACAGAAGGGAAAACACATGGTTTGTTATTTTACAGGAACAACAACCCCCAATATTCCAGGAAGTTATCTGTCCTTAGGCAGGTGAGGCTTTCAAGTTAGAGACATCTTTGTTTTAGAGACCTCTTGAGCATAGTAAGTTAAACTTAAAACAAAGCATTAGCTCTCCCAATACCTAGCTCTGGGAAGACTCGTGTTTAGCTTATTTGGCAGCATTTTGATTCTCCAAAGAGATTCAGTGGATTTTTTTCTTTTATATTAAAGATAAGAACTAACTTCTTTTTCATATGCAAAACCATCTGCTGATTCTAAACATGAAGAAAGTCCTAACTTTCTATAGGGGCCCAGTTTGCTGGCAAAAAGTAACTCTACTTCAACTGCTATTTAAAGGTCTTCCTGGAACACACCCCTTTGTCAGCCAGTGCTGGGAATGGTCTCCAGTCCTGTTATTTGACTCTTCTGAGTCTTCATGAGTGGAGTAGATGGTGGGTTACAAGCAATATTCTCTCCATTTAGTTTAATACTTTAGGAAAATAAGTAAGCACCTCAGTATTGCTGAGGAGGTTGACAAATTAGCTTTTTCCTCCCTCTCCTGCCCCTAAAAAACTTAATATCCCTTGTTCCATTTCTTTTATAACATTGCAAAGAGTGGTAAGTTGTGGGTGAAAAGACAGAGTCCAGTTATTTCCGCTTTTACTTATCTACATGTCCTTTATATTGTGATTCTGTGAAAGGTGATGGGCTCTGACACTTAAAATTAGAGAGTCAGCATCCTAATCAAAAGGAACACGAGATGCAGCCAAGCATTCAGCATTATCTTGCAAATTTCCTCTATGGCAGCTGACAAATAAGCAGTAGATTTGGACAAATGAAATCCACTGTTGACTTCAGATGGGAACTTCCTCTCGGTTGCTGAAGCATCACAAACCCTCTTGTAATTCCTGAGGAAGGAAATCCAGATATGAATCAGATGTGCTAGTGAAGAATGGTTTTCCTTCTTCCGGACTGGATTTTAACAGCAGGACAGGCTTTTCTGAATAGAAAATAGTCATGTTTTGTTACTGGCAAAAAGATTTCAAGCCTACCTGTAGGGAATGGGGGTCTGCAAAGAATAGATGTATCTACTATTAATACATTGAGTACATTGTTTCCTGTTCAGTTTCCTCAAGAGTCTGGTCAGAAGTGGGTTGCTTTCAGTCCATAGCCTTGCTCCAGCAAAAGGGGATAGACAAAGGTCTTTTCATGTTTACAATAAGCTAATATGCTAAAGACCCAAAAAACATCAATAGTGTTTCTCAGTGAATGAATAGATAGTAACTTAGAATGGGCAACAGAAAAGCCATCATTAAACTAGTAACATTCTGCCCTTTTGAAAACAACCAGTAAGATACATGCAGAATAATACTAGCTAGTACTGAATTGATTTTTTTCCAGTAAGGTTCTAGGGTGGGTGGCTAACTAGTAGCGCTGTTTTGAACAGCCCAAGAAGGTTAAAGTGGTTGATAGAGCGGGGACAAGGCTGGAAGAGAGAGGAGGAACTTGCCTTGCCTGATTGTTTCCAGTCCCTTTAACATCTGCCAGAGCTTCTTTCTCCACTTGCCAGAGTAACTCAGTGGTGTTCGCTGAAGATCTGGCCTCCAGAATTATAGGCTCCACTCCTTCCTTCCCAAGTTGAAGACCACAACCACCACCTTCTCTTTTCCCACTGTTGCTATCCTTTTAAACTTGGTTTTATATTTTATGAATCCCAAGATCATTATAACCCATTCTTTACACTAAATCCTGGAGATTGGCATGCATGTATATTCCTGACTATGTGTAGCTATTGGCGAATAAAGAGGATTTGATTTCTTGGAAATTCAATTTGTTTTTCTTTAGTTAATAATACTACCAACTTCTTTGGTTTCTGTGGCAGGCGTTAAGAATTACATTGATTAAAAAAAAAGAATTACATTGATTATTAGAACAAAAGCATATACTTATTTATTAATTCATGTGTAGAGAGGAATGATAGTGATTGGGAGCTATAAGGGGGAGCTAATACTTGTTACAGGTTATCACAGTATCTTTGTACAGATCCATTTTAATTTCAACTTCCAGTTTCTCAAATAAGAATAATCTTCATTTACTACTATAGGGAGAACACCCTTTTCATGGGAAAGTTTATGACCAACATTTATGTTAAAAAAATGTATTTAGAGAGCTCTTCCAGCATCTTCTGGTTCTCAACAGCCTTCAATTCTAACAAATCAACAGAAGCACAGTTCGAAGAGACATTTTGTTTGAAATTCTTTCCGGAGAACTAGAATGTAGAATAACTTCTATACTATCAATCCATCTGTCTATCATCCATCTTTCTCTCTGTCTATCATCATTTGTCTCTTTTATTACCTTTTGGTTGCTGTGAAAAGACATCATAATCAAGGTAAGCATTTAATTTGGGGCATACAATTCCAGTAGACGTAAGACCCACCCTGAATGTGGATGACAGCACCCTGTGAGCTGAAGTGCTAAAGTGTATAAGGATGAGAGGCTCCTAAGCATCAGCATCCATCTCTCTACTTCTTGGGAATAGGTACAGTGTGGCCAGCTGCCTCACTTTCAGGATGCTGTGACTTCTCTACCACCATGAACCAAATAATGTTTTCCTTAATTGTTTTTTTGTCATAGAAATGAGAGAAGTAATTATTCAAGCAAATTAGTACTGAGCAGTGGGACTATTGCTCTGATAAACCTGATCACTTATTTTGTAGGGATTTAGAACTGGTTAGTAGCGGGTATGTGGAAGAATTCGGGCTGCGGGCTAGAGGAGCCTAAGGATGGTGTAAGCAGAATGCAATAGCCCCTTCTGATATGAGTTCGGTAGAACTGATGCCATAAAGTGGATAATACATGTCCAGTTTATGAGGTTTCAAAGAGAAACAAGAAAACTATTGGCAGCTGGGCTAGAGACCAATCATACTAAATTCTGACAAAGAATATGGCTGTATACTGCTTATGTCTTGAAATCATATATGAGGCTCAATTCAAACAAGATGTATTAGCATATTTGGTAGAGGAAATATCAAAAGAGTCTAGCATTCAAGCTTTGGCATGGGTACTAATGGTTACTGCTCTTATTTAGTTACTGGTGAGAGACAGAAGAGGGAGGAAAAGAGAGAGAAAGAGGAAGGGAGAACAAAAAGACTCGAAAAATGTGAAGCTCCAAGAAGTGAGTACTCTAATTTTTTCATTGTAGACAAGGAGCGTGTGTAGTCAGAGCATCTGCTGTTATTAAATATTAGTCTCTTTAGAGAGGAACCTGCTACTTCCCACTAGGACAATAGGCAAGGTGCCCTGATGGCAACAAAGTGTCATCTGACACTCCAGCAAAGGAGAAAACAGGAACAGAGAGAATGTTTCTAGAGTTACTCCCTACATCCATTGCTTCTGTGGACCTAGAAAGAAAACCTATTGATGTGCCTACTAAGCTGAAGGATTAAAGGCAAACATGCAAATCACTAACACAATGAAGTCTTTAGAAAAATATAACCAATATTTATAAGTTTGTCTATTATAAGTGGAAGAGGAGTTGTTTACTTGGTTAAATGTTTTTACTAACACTCTAAAGGAGTTGAAGTACTTACTGTTGACTAAAGGCAGAAGCAAAGGGACTGGAGAGATAGCCCAGCTCCTGCATCTGACAAAGGCCTACTATTAATAAATATGAAGAACCCAAGAAGTTAGACTCCAATAAATAACCCAATTAAAAATGTGGTGTGCAGAGCTAAACAGAATTCTCAACAAAGGAATCTCGAATCCTCTAGAAGCACTTAAAGAAATGTTCAACATCCTTAGTCATCAGGGAAATGCAAATCAAAACAACCCTGAGATCCCATCTTATACCAGTCAGAATTGCTAAGATCAAAATCTCAAGTGATAGCAGATGGTTTTGAGGATGTAGAGCAAAGGGAACACTCCTCCATTGCTGATAAAATGGCAAACTGATGAAACCACTCTTGAAATCAATCTAGCAGTTTCTCAGAAAATTAAAAATAGTTCTACCTGAAGACACAGCTATCCACTCCTGGGCATATACCTAAAAGATGCTCCATCATACGACAAGGACACATGCTCTACTGTGTTCAAAGCAGCTTGATTTGTAATAGTCAGAAACTGGAAACAACCCATACAGAAAATATGGTTCACTTATACAATGGAATACTATTCAGCTATTAAAAACAAATACATCATGAATTTTGCAGACAAATGGATGGAACTAGAAAATGTCATCCTGAGTAAGGTAACTCAGACTCAAAAGGACATGCATGGTATGTACTCACTGAGAAGTGGATATTACCATAAAGTACAGGATACTCATGATAGACCCCACAGACCCAAAGAAGCCAAAGAAGAAGAAAGGCCTAAGTAAGGATGCTTGAATCTCACTTAGAAGGGAGGATAAAATGTCATAGGAGGCAGAGGAAGGGAGGGAACTTGGATTGGAGAAGGTTTGGAGAGAGGAGTGGGGGTGTCAGGATGAGAGGTGGGGAGAGACAGGGGAGAGGGCTAGAGCCCAGCAGAAAGGCATGCAAATCTTCAGCTGCCTGGGTTTGGGGCTTGAGGAGGAATCTCTAGAAAGTCCCAGAGACTTGGGATGTCGAAGGCTCCCAGAAGTCAATGGCGGTGACTCACAGCACTGGCGATATCGAACTTGAAGAGGCCACCTCCTGTAGTCAGGCAGGAAGCCCAATGGAGCAATAGGGACACCAATCCACCCACAAAACTTTTGACCCAAAATCTGTTCTGTCTACAAGAAATGCAGGACAAAGATGGAGCAGAGACAGAGGGAATGGCCAACCAATAACAGGCCCAACTTGAGACCCATCCCATTGGCAAACACTAGTCTCTGATACTCTCTTATGCTTGCCTAGCATGGCTGTCTTCTGAGATGCTCCACGCAGCAGCTGACTCAGACAGATACAGATACCCAAGCTAAACAGTAGATGGAGCTTTGGGACTCTTATGGAAGAAAAGGAGGAAGGATTGCAGCCCCTAAGTGGATGGGAACTCCACAGGAAGACCAACAGACTCAACTAACTTGGATCCTTGACTCCGGTACAGATATGCATCTTGATCTTCATATAGGTCCTGAACAACTGGAGTGGGGGCTATCCAAAAAGCTGTTGCCTGTCTGTGATATATATTCTTCTAGCTGGGCTGCCTTGTCTGGTCCCAGTGAGAGAGGATGCACCTAGCCTCATAGAGACTTGATCAGTGATGGTAGAGGGATACCCATGGGAACCCCCATGCTCTCAGAGAAAGAGAGGGGCATGAGGGGAAGGATTGTGAGAGGGGGTGCCCAGAATGGGGGCCAGTGAATGGGATGTAAAGTGAATAAGTTAAAAAAAAGAGCAGTAATGCTGTTGCAGAGGACTCAGATTCTGTTACATCACCCATTCCATCCCAGGGGATTCATTACTGCTGGTATCTTCAATTCCATGATATCTGACACCCTCTTCTGCCCTGTGGGTACACTACACACACACACACACACACACACACACACTCAGGTACAACTATAAAATTAAAATAAAAACCAGCAACAAGAGAAAGATACTCATGGTTAGTTATAGTGTTCATCATTATATCAGAGACAATGCAGAAGAAAGAGAAGATATATGCATACATATTAAAAATTCGGCATTATTAGCAAAACCACAATTTTTCTATATACAATACATAAGACAATCTTGATAATTAGCAAAGTAATAAGGATGTTCATGCTTCTTAGCTGTAACAACATCATCATCAATAATAACATGATAATCATCATATAAAATTTAAATGCATATTATATATTCAGTATAATAAATGAAATACTTAGTACTAAATCTAGCAAAAGGGAAATACAAATTAACAATTACTATTATCCTTAAATGGGGAGAATTATCAGTATAAATATATGACACATTATTAACAAAATAAATAGATGAAATCCTCAGAGATTATTTTTTTTGTAGCTGAATTGGATGGGTTTGTTCTAAAATATTTTGATCACTATTCTGACAATGCAGATTCCAGAAAAAGACCAATGTGCACATGTGAGTCAGAATATGATTGACTTATTGGAAAATGATAGGAAAACTATGGAATATATCAAACACAGTTTTGGAACTGATGAATATTCATACTGGAAGAGTAGAAACACAAAGCACTACTTTTAGATTGTTTGTAGCTATAAGTAAGAGAAATAGATATCCAAATATTTCTAAACTATGAAGAAGAAACCCATTGTTTATTTTTACATGAAATATTTTCTTAAATAAGATATAAAAATTAAATAAAAGGATAACTTGGCTAGAGAAGTATAAAGTTCTTTACAGCAAAACACTTTTTTTAAATTTTATTTTCTAAGTTTTTTTTTATTTACATTCAAAATCATTTCCCCTTTCCCGTTTCCTCCCTTCCCGAAAGTCCCATAAGCCCCCTTCCCTCCCTCTTTTCCCCATTCAACCCCCTCTCGCTTCTCTGTCCTGGCATTCCCCTACATCCAGTCTTTCCAGGACCAGGAGTCTCTCCTTCTATCTTCTCAGAAATTTATTGATATGCGTATTCTGTCTAGGGTATTCCGAGATTCTGGGTTAATATCCCCTTATCAGTGACTGCATACTATGTGTGTTCTTTTGTGATTGGGTTACCTCACTAAGGATGATATTTTCAAGGTCTGACCATTTGCCTAGGATTTTCGTGAATTCATTGTTTTTAATTGCAGAGTAGTATTCCATTGTGTAAATATACCACATCTTCTGAATCCATTCCTCCGTTGAGGGACATCTGGGTTCTTTCCAGCCTCTGGCTATTATAAATAAGGCTGCTATGAACATAGTGGAGCATGTGTCCTTATTGCATGCAGGTAAAGCCTCTGGGTATATGCCCAGGAGTGGTATAGCCGGATCCTCCAGGAGTGTCATGCCTAGTTTTCTGAGGAACCGCCAGACTGCTTTCCAGAGTGGTTGTACCAGCTTGTAATCCCACCAGCAGTGGAGGAGTGTTCCTCTTTCTCCACATCCTCGGCAACAACTGCTGTCTCTGGTGTTTTTGATCTTAGCCACTCTGACTGGTGTGAGATGGAATCTCAGGGTTGTTTTGATTTGCATTTCCCTAATGACTAAGGATGATGAACATCTCTTTAGGTGCTTCTCAGCCATTAGATATTCTTCAGGTGAGAACACGGGAGAATTTCCTGAATAGAACTCCAATGGCTTATGCTCTAAGATCAAGAATTGACAAATGGGACCTCATTAAATTACAAAGTTTTTGCAAGGCAAAAGACACTGTCAAAAAGACAAAGCGGCAACCAACTAACTGGGAAATGATCTTTACCAACCCTACATCTGACAGAGGGCTAATATCCAATATATACAAAGAACTCAAGAAGTTAAACTCCGGAGAGGGAAGTAACCCTATTAAAAAATGGGGTACAGAGCTAAACAAAGAGTTCTCACCTGAAGAATATCTAATGGCTGAGAAGCACCTAAAGAGATGTTCATCATCCTTAGTCATTAGGGAAATGCAAATCAAAACACTTCTAATAAATGTTAAAAGGGCACAAATCTTGTTGGAAAAACTGTATTTGAAACAAACCACAAATATAGGACTTATGGTTGGGTTGTATGTAGACAACTTGGTGTTACATAAGTACTAAATGTCCAGGAGGCAAGCACAAAAATGAGAACAGATCATTCACTGAAGAAATAGGAATGCTTGGTGTAGCTGCTTTGAGGGTTGTGGAAGTTTCAGGAAATGGGACTAGCTGAGCTCCAGCAGTGTAGGTGATTCTTGTGAACAGCCTGTCAGAGCTCTGTGTTGTTCTATGACTCACCCTCCCATCTCAGTGGGAGAAAGGGTGAATGGCCCTAGCATATATCAGCTCAGGAGTGTACATTTGGTACCGTTTATGATCTTGGGAGAGTCTCCCAAATGAAACAGTTTTTACTCTAAAACACATTACAAAACACCCCTGCTTTGCCCAGCCTTTTGTGGTAAACCCCTCATGTCTTGTTACTCATTCATGACAGAGACTGCCCACTCCAGCCTGCCTTTGCCTAGCTCTGTTTGACTTCTCTATGCACAATAAATATTTTCCCAGGAGATTTCTACATAATGCTTCTCAAAGACTTTATTTTTTTTATTTATGTGTACGTCAGTCTGTATATGTTACCTTGTGTGTAATCTGTTTGTGTATGTAGCATGAGTACAGGTACTGGGAGGGGCCAGAAGAGTGTTTCAGGGCTCCTGAAGTGGAGTTATGGGCAGTTTTTAGCTGCCTGACAGGGATGCTAGGAATTGAACCTAGGTTCTCTGGAAGAGCATCAGGTACTCTTAACTGTTCCTCTCTGTCTTTCCAGCACTGTACATAATTCTTATTTTAACATAGTGGGAGATTCTAGATACTTTTTCCTGCAAAATGTTTTCTTTTATCTGTAAATTGAAACATTTGTAAGTTCATAAATACTGGCATACACTGAGCTTGAAGTTTCTTTTTTTTCCTTTTTTAATTAGGTATTTTATTTATTTACATTTCAAATGCCCCCTTTCATGGTTTCCCCTCCAAATACACCCTATCCCATCCCCCTCCCTCTGCTCACAAACATACCTATTCCCTCTACCCTGTCCTGTCATTCCCCTATACTGGGGTATCCAGCCTTCTAAGGACCAAGGGTCACTCCTCCCTTTGATGACCAACAAGGCCATCCTCTACTTGAGCTTTGTTTGGTCTGTGAATGGTATCTTGGGTATTCCAAGCTTCTGGGCTAATATCCACTTATCAGTGAGTGCATACCATGTGTGTTCTTTTGTGGTTGTTTAACCTCACTCAGGATGATATTTTCTAGTTGCATCCGTTTGCCTAATAATTTCATGAATTCATTGTTTTTAATAGCTGAGTAGTATTCCATAGTGTAAATATACCACATTTTCTGTATCCATTCCTCTGTTGAGGTTCATCTGGGTTCTTTCTAGTTTCTAGCTATTATAAATAAGGCTGCTATGAACATAGTGGAGCATGTATCTTTATTACATACTGGAGAATCTTCTGGGTATATGCCCAGGAGTGGTATAGCAGGGTCCTCTGGTAGTACAATGTCCAATTTTCTGAAGAATTGCCAAACTGATTTCCAGAGTGCTTGTAGCAGCTTGCAATCCCACCAGCAGTGGAGGAGTGTTCCTCTTTCAACATGTCCTTGCCAGCACCTGCTATCACCTGAGTTTTTGATCTTAGCCATTCTGACTGGTGTGAGGTGGAATCTCAGGGTTGTTTTGATTTGCATTTCCCTGATAACTAAGGATGTTGAACATTTCTGTAGGTGCTTCTCAGCCATTTGGTATTCCTCAGTTGAGAATTCTTTGTTTAGCTCTGTACCCCATTTTTAATAGGGTTATTTGGTTCTCTGGAGTCTAACTTCTTGATTTCTTGGTATATATTGGATATTGAGCTTGAAGATTCTTAAAGTATGTAAAGGCCCAAAGTTGGCTGATACAAAGTTTATTTTCCCAGAACATATTGTTGCATATCATTGATGTTCATGACAAATATTGATGGCTAATCATGTAAGACTTAGGTCATCTGTTGTACACTTGATACAACATTTTCATTCCAAGGAGCATGCTCAAGATTTACTACCATGAGTAGAAGCAGAAGAAAGTAATGGTGCAGCCCAACGATGGGCACACTTGTTCTGGGAAGGGTATGATGGTATTTAAGTCTGTGTTCCATGTGATACTACCTAGCAAGTGTTATGTTACACAATTCTACTTCTGTGAAACAAAAGAAGTCAAGGTCAATGTGTAAATAAATGTAAGTACAAGATTATAATAATAATAATAATAATAATATAAATTTGAAAACCTTATGTACAGATCTAAGATTTAATCTATGTGCAGTAGTTAGAGTCTTGGGAAATAATTCAGAGGCAGTCTTCATTCTCAGCATGTTCACCTTGGTCTGTATGTAACAAGATGATGATGATGATGATGGTGGTGGTGGTGGTGGTAGTGGTGATGGTGAGGATGATGGAAGAAAAGATGAAGAATTGTCCAGACTGGATTCTCTATAAAGACAGCAGTAATAGCAAGATATAAATAGAAGTAGAAATAGAAATATATATACATACATACATACATGCATACACATACATACACACACACATATATATACATATATATGTATATATACATACACATATATACATAAACACAAACACACATATATGTGTGTGTATACATACATACATATATATATATATATATATATATATATATATATATATGATATGAATGGTGTATTATAGCAATGTGCCCTTGTCCAAGTCTGAAGTCTCTGAACCAAGCAAGTCGACAATACCATTCTCAACTCAAGCCTGAGAGCCTGGCCTAGTGGGGATTCCTTAGTGTCCTGTTGGAGACAAGGAACAGCAGAAAACAGGTGTCCCTGCTCTGGAAAGGAGACACAACTGTTCCTTCTTTTCTTGTTTTCTTTAACTCTAGCCCTCAGGGATTGGATACTTCCTGATATGTTGAAGGAAATCATCCCTAGTCCACAAATTCAGACAATCATCTAGGACAGAAGTTCTCAACCTTCCTAATTCTGCATCCCTTAAATACTGTTCCCCATGTTGTGGTGAGCCCCAACTACACATTTTTTTTGTCCTATTTTTTTTTTTTTTGTTTTCGAGACAGGGTTTCTCTGCGTAGCCCTGGCTGTCCTGGAACTCGTTTGGTAGACCAGGCTGGCCTCGAACTCAGAAATCTGCCTACCTCTGCCTCCCAAGTGCTGGGATTAAAGGCATGTGCCACCACTGCCCGACTTACACTATTATTTTTATTGGTATTTCATAACTGTAATTTTGCTATTGTTATTAATTGCAATGGTAACATTTGAGTTTTCTGACAGTCTTAGATGACCCGTATGAAAATGTCACCTGATTCCCCCTTTGAGAAATACTGATCTAAGGGAAGTTTGTCATACACACACCGGAGGCGGCCATAACATCGTAAGCAAGAGCAAAACACCTTGCTTTGCCTTCAGTGGAGGAGATCTGGACTTGGTGCCTGCGGAAAAAGGCATGGGGAGAAAACAAGTTTTACCACACAGTGGGCCTCTGTCAATTCAAAAGGACATCCTTAAGTTACCTGTCACAGGACACATGGTGAGTAAATTCTGAGTCAGGGAAAGAATAAAAACAGGAAATAGTTTTTAATTAATAAAAGTAAAGATGCATGACGAAGAGCACATTCCTGGCTGACTGATGCCCAAGGCAGCTGACTGTGGGGATTATTTGGGAACTGCCTGATGAATGACTTCTAGAAAGAGTCATTGAACATCTGCAAGTAGAGAAGCAGGAGGCAGTCAAAGCAGACTTGTAAAAGGAGTGAGGAAGAAGATAGCTTTACCTGCTGGCTATACACCCATGCTTTCTCTAAAAAAAAAAATAAAAAATCTTCCAAGTCATCCCTGTCCTGTGCAGACTTGATTCCATTTTCTCAGTGTGACCTCTTCAGAGAGAGAAAAAAAATCAATACTGTGTCTGTCTCAAAACCCTTGTCTGTGATATTTTTTTAAGACTTATCATGGCTTTTATAAAAACAGCAATAAACTTCTAGATAAATGAGCCATTCTTGGTATTATGTGAACATTTTCTTAAACTGGCTGAGGGCAATCCCCAAATTGGTCTTTCATTTCTGGGGATCCAATGTCAAATCTACAATTTGGCTATCCAGGGATAGCTTGTGCAGACTGCCGTTATCCACCGTGCCCATTTCAGAAAAGGGATCCCAGTGTGCCCTCTCTTCTCGCTTACCTGAGCTAGTTCAGTCAGTATGCTCTGACTCAGCATCACGGTTCATGCCCCAGTCCCCAGAGCTTGGCTGGAGTTTTCTTATAGCATCTTTGAGGCCATTAGAACTGGAATAAGTGGAATAGTTTGACAAGGGAAGGGAATGAAAAAAGTTGTCAGCAGAGAAGACATGAGAGGGCAGAAAGAAGAGGAGAGGAGAATTGGGTGATATTTTATTTGAACTCTTGGAATCACAACTGAGGTCTTGGAGTTTTCTTCATATAAGTAGATACAAGTTAGTGAGGTATAAATTTCATTGCAATATAAAATATATTTAGAATGCACTTTCATATAATTTGGTAACAGCATGTCCCCTCGTTAGCAGTCACTTCTTTCTAACACACTATTTCTATCACCCTGAAAAGGTCTTCCATGGCCCTTTACAATGATCTGCCTGCTGCATGACAGAACACACCACTGTTCTGTTTTCTCTCTCCCCAGGTTGCTTTTGAGAGTATGTATGTATATGTATGTATGTATGTATGTATGTATGTATGTATACATGTATGTATGTAAATTATTCCTTCACATACTACAATTCCACTGCAGTTTGCCCTCCCTCCTCTTCCTCCCAGACTCTCCCCACAACCTCTTCCATGCCCCCCCTTGTAAAAGAGCAAGAATTTCAGAGACATCAACCAAATAATGCATAACAACCTATAATAAGACCAGGCACATGCAATCAGTTCAAGGCTGGACTAGGGAACCCAGTCAGAGGAAAAAGGTCCCACAAGTAGGCAAAAGTCAGGGACTGTCCTTGATTCCACTGTTAGGATTCCTACAAATGGACCAAGCCAGTCAGCCATAACATATCTACAGAGAACTTGGATCAGATCCCTACAGGCTGACTGATTTCTGCGAGCCCCCATGAGTCTTGATCACTTGATCTTATGACCTCTGTCCTCATGTTTTGGGGTGTCCCTGACCCCTCTTGTTATTCAGATCCTTCCTCTCCCTTCTCCACAGAACTCTCTAAGCTCTGCCTAATGTTTGGCTGGGGGACTCTGCATCTGCTCCCATCTATTTCTGGATGAAGTCTCTCTGCTCTCTCTGATGATGATTCTGCTAGACTCTAGTCCTAGCACACTCTGCAGGCAAGACAAACTACAGGTTGAAGATTTTACGGCTGGGTTGGTGTCCCAATCCCTCCATTTTAGGTCTTGCCTGGTTATGGGAGATGGCTGGTTCGGGCTCACTGTCCCCACATTACCGGTAGTCTTTGTTAGGGTTACTTTCATAGATTCCATGGAGTTTCCATTGCACTGTTTCCATCTCATCCTTGAGATGCCCCTCAATTCCAGTTGATTCTCCCAGTATTCTCTGACACCAACCTGATCGCTCCAGTTCCCAACCCCACCCATCCCCATTGCACTTGCAAAATCTATTCTGTTTCCCCTTCCCAGGGAGACAAGTACCTTCTTTAGCCCTTGAGCATTATTGAGAATCACATTTTGGGAGTGTGGGACAGTCAGTTGTAGGCATAAATGTTTTGCAACCTTCTTTTAATAAGGGCTCAACCTCACCTCTAGCCCACCACCCAGCAGAGGTAGTGGAAAAGTTACTAGGATATGGGGGAAGTGGACCTGTTCAGCAATACCTTCTTTGGGGGCAAGGTCTATCTTCTTTCTCAACAGTTCAGTCCCATAACAAACAGCAAATATGTCTCAGCAGTTACAGTCCAGTCCTCTAGACAGCCAGACACCACTCAGGAACCAACAGTTGTAGTTCTATCCTGAAGAAACCGCGAGGCTAGACAACCGGCCTGAGGAGAGGCCATAGGAGTGACAAACTGCCACAGGAACTTCACAAACAATTCTGGGTGCATTTCTCTCAAAGGCAGCATTATCACAAGTTGAGCTCAACAGTGCTACATAAGGTGAACCGATAGATACATCTCTGTCATTAACAAAGAGTAGTGAGGGGGAGCAAACCAAGAGGATCCTCAGTTCTCCTCTCCCACTCTCTGTGGGGTCATATTCATACTCTGTCATACAGCATCCTTTCATGAGTTTGCTATATCAAAACATCCTTCCACCAGTGTGCCCCAGCAAAATATTTGACGTGACTAACTTTCCAAAGAAGCCAGAAGTTTCTATTTCAGCCAGTCCTTTGTGTTTCTCTCTTCACACCCTGTGTTTTGCAGCTCACACACGTTTCATATAGAAATTGTCATTGTTTGTTTTCACACTGGGTTTCAATCTGTTTTATAAGTATGTTGTAATTCATAATATTTCTGAGTTTGCATGACTGTAGACAAAAATCAGCATGTGAGTTTAATATCTTTATATACTCTTTTCTTCTCTGTATGTTATAAGGAAGGTAAGTGCTTAAGGATATAGTGCAGTTTTGTGAGGTAAGTACTTAGGTAGATAATACAGAAAATGCCACCTTCAAAATGACTGGCCCAGTTTCCATTCCTACTGGCAGCACAAGCTCACCCGTATTAGATATTGAAGGTCATTGCTTTGCTATCCCGCATTCTGTCTATAATATGCCCACTCAAAGTAGGCTTGCTTGACTTTAGAGCTGTTGGACATTTGTAGCTGCTGATTTTGAGCCCTTCATCAGGCTCACCTGTTGCAAACATTTTCTTTCAGTATGAAACCTATTTCCTTCATGGTATCATCCTTATCTGCTGTTAGGGAATACTTAACTCTGAGTTCCAATGATGGCAAATGCCTTCGGTGCTCTCACCGGCTCTCTTTTCTCGATGGCCTACATATTTAGTTATTGTATTTATTGCTTTATAAAACTTCTGGCAGTATCCTTTACAGAACTATACCCAGCCAAAGCTGGGTATAGCAATAGCTGTAAAGCCATCAATGGTATCTTCTAGAGTGGCTTAGATAAATGGCTGGCTAATATGAGGATACACAACGCCTGCCCCCCACCTCCACATCAGACAATTCTGAGGTGTTTTCTGTGTCCCAGAGGCTGGATCTCAGCTGATCCCATTCCTTTGTTTAACTTCTAGTTCTATTTTCTGACTGCCTTATATCCTCACAGATGTGTCTGAGAAACACTCACTCAATAAATGTCTCACACAAGAATGGCCCAGTCTGTGCGTGCCTGAAAGAAACTCAGTCTGGAACTGCCATTTATCCGTTTCATTTTTAAGCATAGTTCCTTTTATGTGTTCTGAGAAATCCTTGTGCAGCTTTAGTTATGAATGCACGCCTGCGTGCTTTCCATCAGGGCTTTACCAGCATTCAGATGCTAGGCTCCGTTGTATTTCAAACTAGCTTTCATTCTTAGTGGAAGGAAAGAGTTTAGGTTTACTTTTATTTTTCTGGTAGTTTTTTGTCCATAAGTCTGCCCATGTGTCCCTGAATTTTTCTACTTTCTAAATTAATTGTCTTATCATTGTTATAAAAAAGTAATCAACCATTTATTTGTGCAACATTTATTATCATGTTTAACTAGTTTACCCTAGTTTTCTGTTTCTTGGAACTAAACAGTCCTGGCTAGTTTAGGGTCTTTCTCTTTTTAAAATTTGGCTTTCCACTTAATTCTGCCAGATTGAGCAAACAAAATATAGAAACTCAAATTAAAAATTAATTTCAGGTTTATATAACAAATCCTTCCTCCTAGTATAAATACGTTCCATGTAGCATAATCTCTCCTTCTAGATGAGTCCTGGACTTCTGATGCTCTATGTCTCATTCCCTTCTTTCTGTTTGCCTTCTCTCTCCCTTTGTGTCACCTGCACGCCAAGGCTTTCTGAGCCTCTGCTTTGCCGTCTGGGAGGCTGGAATGGACAATTCACAGCCTTGTCACACTCTTCGACTTGCTTGGTTGTCAGCTACGGAAGCTACTTGATTATTTTTTAAACACCATTCTACTTCTGAGGTGCAAATTCAATGTTATTGACCTGCCAGAACAGACAGAAAGGTGTTAGGACTCCCTGACTCTCATCAGCAGTAGATTTGGGTCAATCAACTCCTACCCTCACACTCGAAGTCTTGTGACTTGGCCTAAAGCTGTCACCTGCGACGAGGAGACAGGTCCAAACTGTCAGACTTGGGTGAAATGTAATCTGTGCTCTTGGCATCACTAGAACTGATGTGAGCATTTGCTGGGAACCCACCTTTACTAACCTGCATGTGGGCATTTAAACTAACACAGAGTGGCAGGATGGAAGAATTCTCTTCCAGGGACTGTGAATACATGGTGAAGGATGTAGGCATACAGGGAAGAATTAGAAGACCCAAACCAATTCTGCAAAAAGTTCTTACTGGAAGCCAGGGACTGGAAATGTATAGATGTTGTTCTTTTGTAGAACCTTGCTGGGTCTCTTATCTTGAATGATCTGAAAGTGGGACCCTAGAAAGTAGATAGTCCAGGGTTTCTCATGGATTCTTGGTGAGAAAGACAGATTTCTTGCAAAGCCCTTGCAGCCTGTTCCTTTACTGTGAGTGCTGCCAGGGCTGTGGTTGCTCCCCCACCCCACCCCCAGTGCAGAAGAGGAGTAAGAAATATTGTTGCCCTCTAGTTACTGCTGAAAATGAACCCCATTTCCCAGACTCTACAGACTTGCAATCTCTTCTTTGATTCTGAACAAATACTTCCTGCATAATTCAGGATTCTCTAGAGAAACAGAACCGATAGAATGAAAATATAGTACACATATATTTATATGTGTATATGTGTATATGTATGTATACATGTGTATACATACATATATTAGTGTGTATATACATATATATATGTATACATAAATATATCAGTGTGTGTATGAATGTATTTTGTATATGTATGTATGTATACAAACACTCTGATATATGCATGCATATATATACACACACACATGCATATATACATGTACATAGACACATGCACATGATTACTTAGTTAGAGTGGCTGTGGTCCAGCTAGTTCAACAATGGCTATCTCCTGGTGGAAGTTTGAAAATCCAATAGTTGTTTGCTTCATGAGACTGGATCTCATATCATGTCAGTTGGTTTTCAGTACATATTTGAATTCTGAGTAAGTAGGCTCTAATTCTAGTGAAGAACTGCCTGAGCTGCAGGAGATATGAACATTCTAGTGAGTGTGAGGGCCATTATGTAAAAATCATAATCTTTCTTCTTCAGTGTCCTTTATACAAATGACCTCAGAACTTTGGCCCAAATTTACAGTGGGTCCTCAAAACTCAAGACTGGATTTCAGATAGGTCTTCCACCTTAAATGATCCAGTTAACTGAAAATCCTTCATAGATATGTCCAGCTGCTTGAGTTTTTAGATCATTTCAGATGTAGTTAAGTTGACAACCAAGAATGAACATCATGCTTCCATTCATTAAAAGATTTGTATTTGTCTCTTTTTCCCTCCTTTTGAAAGGAAGTCCCACCTCACTCTTCAAAATGGGTGAGTGTCTCATGGCTTGGAGAGTAAGGAGAGAGATGTTTGTGGAGATGGCATTCATGCCTGGAGGACATATGAATCACCTTCTCCACTTGGCTCATACATGTGCCTTGTAACTGTCAGACTCACTCCTGTTAATCCCCACAAGGGAGGAATTCCAACACTGGATTTGTTTAGAACCTACTTTTGGTGTCTAACTTGTTTGCAGAGAGCCTTTTAAAACATCTCTTTCTGGTCCACTCTCCAAAAATAAAACTCATCCTGCTTTGGTTTTAAAGGACCCACCAGTGATTTGATTACGATATAATATATCATGAAAAATATTACTTTCTTCCCATAGAAGAAATCAAGAATTATGGCTACAGAACTAGAACTTTGTACAAAGATAAACATAATAAAGATTTTTATCTACTCTCTTTAATGTATTATTTTTCAATGGAAAAAAAGATCATCAAGTATTAAAACCTAAGATGTGTAAAACAGTGCCTTTCTTTTGAATATTTAATCAATCTTCTTTCATTCTTTTTATTGAAAATAGATTTTTGTCTCACACAATATATCCTAACCACAGTTTTCCCTTCCTCCACTCCCTCCAGTTTGCCTTTCCCCTATCTGTTTCCTCTTCAGAAAAGAGCAGGCCTCCATGAGATGACAGCCAAACTGGGCAAGACACGATACAATAAAGCCAAGGCAACCTAATAGGAGGAGAAGAGTCCCAAGAGCAGACAAAGGAGCCAGCGATATACCTGTTTCTGCTGTTAGGAGTCCCACAAAACTACCAAGCTAATAGCCATAATATATATAGAGAGGAACTGGCACAGACCCTGCAGGCCCCACGCTTGCCTCCCAGTCTCTGCGAGTCCATGTGAGCCCAGCTTAGTTTATTCTGTTGTCCTTGTTCGCTTGGGGTCCTCCATCCCGTTGACTCCTACAAAATAGAAAATGTTACATAAACTTCTAGCTTGTAAGAATGCCTTCAGAAGTAAAATTTCTTGTGTCCAAGTGACATTTGGTCATCTGTAAACTATGCTCCGTCAGCTCCTTTTAAACAGTAGCTTAGTGTACTTAGTGTACTCTATTTCAGACGGATTTCTGGAAAGCATATTTCTGAATACATTGTAATATATTTAAAATTTTTGTCTAAAATTGCTTTTTCTCCTCTACTAGAATTATATTGTTTACTCCGTTCTGGCTAGAATTATTAGCTCGTGTTTAGTTACTTTCAATTGCTGTAATTATAAACACCATGATCTAAGGCAATTTATGAAAGACTTTTACTTTTTCTGACTGTTCCAGAGCAATAAGAGTCTATCAAGGGGTGAGGCATGGCCACATGTGGCAGTCATGATGACAGGCACAGGAAGCTGAGAACTTGTGCCTTTAACCATGTGCAGTAAGGAGAGACAGACAGCAACCTGGAAGTAAGTGAGGCATTTCACTCTCAAAGGCTTCCCCCATAATATACCTCCTCCAGCAAGACTTAACATAAACTTCTCCAAACAATGCCATCAGCTCAGAACCACTTGTTCAAATACCCAAGATTGTAAGGAACATTTCTCATTATAATCACGACAGCTAGGTACAGGAATTTCATGTCTAGTATCTTACTGGCCTAGATTTTGGTATGTGTCTTACTGTGATTCCCTTTACTTCACACACACACACACACACACACACACACACACACACACACAGAGAGAGATACACAGAATCACAAATTATACAATCAATTTTTAATTATTTTAAATTGTTTATAGTACTTAGGAAACAAAGTAAGAACATGCTGAATTATCAAACAAATTTCCACCTATGATAAATTTATGTATGCATATATATTAATAGGAACTCTGTTCAACTTTAGAAAGTATGTTTACACACATTATATTATTTAATCTTCCCTAGAGTCTTATACTATTTACAGAAAAGATAAGTTAAATATTATAAAAGTGAGTGAGATTCAATTAGTATTTAGAAATCAAGTATCAATCTTGGAACACATCCTACCATACTAACTTTCTTTCCTGTTAACCTCTTCCTTATTCTCTGCTTTCTTTGCTTATATATTACATGGATAGAATTATAAATTGAAGCATCATACAGAAATTTAATGACTCTACAGTATATAGTCTAGTTGGTGGAAGTATACCATATATATCATTATAGAAGTGTACAAATGACATATCAAGAGCTTTCTCAAGGTATGATATCTATGGGGGTAGTGTCAGGGATGTGAGGGCTTTTTTCTTCTGAGAAATTGTGTATAAGGGCCAAACAGAATATTCAGAAGAGAGAAAGGGACAATGGGGTGAGTAGAGGATGTAATGCAAACTTTATCAATTAGGTCATTAAGTGGAATAAGACCAAGATAGGTAGAAATCAAGAGGTCTCTGAGAAAAAAAGTTTTAGAAGCAAGGGATATTATGTGTACACCAGCAATGTTAAAGCTCTTTAATGTCCCAGAGACAATGGCTTGACAAACCAGTGTGAACGTAGGCACAGAAGCAGGCAAAGGTTGTAGAGTTTCTTATATTCCAGTTCACCATTATAAGCATTTTCCAGTTATCTGCCTTCTATTTTCAATGCAGTTTATGAACTTTGTTGATTCTATTGGGAATCTACTTTACATAATGAAATTTATCAATTTAGAGTATCTATAAGACCATAATTTTCCAATAACTTCAGATAGTTCCAATGTCCCTAAATCCCTTCCCATGACTTTGTAAAGTTAGGAACTCTTCCCAGGAAATCTAGCTAGAACATAGATTCTTCCTGAACTCCAGATAAACATATTCAATTATCTGGTAGCCATTTACATCTTGACATCACAAATGAGACTCCTTAATACGTATGCTAATAATCCTTCTCCCTCATAGGTTATGGCTGAATTATTCAGTAAACTCAACTACAGTTAATGGCAGAACAGTGGACAATTCACATGGTCATCTGGTGCAGAAATTCAGACATTCTGTCACCATTTCTTCCTTCCCCCTTCTAGATAATTCCCCAAACAAGCTACTTTCCATTCCACGGAATTGACCCTTTCTAGTCTGAATCACCACAATGCCATTCAGCTGTGTTCTCTGTTCTCAGTCTCATTCATTCCTTCAGCTTGTACTCCCATGTGTTTAAATAGTAACTCCAGTTAGATTCACTAACATAGCTGATCACATCTTTCCCCTGATTCTTCACTGGTTCTCCAAATTGCTTCAAAGCACCAAATCCTCAGCCCTCTGTTTGAGTTGGCTTGACCTCTGTCTTCCTTGCAGGCTTCCTCACCTTTCATTTGCTCACTGTTGTTGCTGGGCAAGGACTTGCTGTGAGACACAAAGAGGACTGAGAAGCAAGGCACCTGGTTTTGCACCAAGTG
This sequence comes from Tokudaia tokunoshimensis, assembly GCA_036184795.1. Taxonomy (NCBI): domain Eukaryota; kingdom Metazoa; phylum Chordata; class Mammalia; order Rodentia; family Muridae; genus Tokudaia; species Tokudaia tokunoshimensis. The sequence goes on from BTHU01000001.1 coordinate 44,536,652, forward strand.
TTTTTACTGAAGGTTAGTTAGCCTGAAAGGAGGTGAGAGTTCTGCAACAGGGTCTTCCCATTGCCTGATAATAGGACTTTCAAGCAGTCCAGGGTGAAGCAGAGGTAATAGGTTTGGCAATGTCATAGCATCTGAACCTGTGCAGCTGAAAATATTTTAGGTTTTCTGAAACTTTGGGTTTATATTTAATCATATTTCAAACACCCAGTAGCAGCTTTGATCCTGCTCCTAAGATTCTGCATATTGGACATTTGGTTCTTTTCAACTCTCACTCTTATTTTGGCATTAGGCTTCAAGTCTCTGGACAAGATGCCACATCCTGAAAAATTTGAATGGTTGAAATGAGGAAATTGCCCTATGGCTTGGTTCTTCAAGGTCTGTGTGCTAGTTAATTTTATGTTAACTTGACACAGGCTAAAGTCATCCGAGAAGAAGTACGATCAATTGATAAAAAGCATCCATAAGATTGGGGTGTAGACAACCCTGTAGAAGATGTTCTTAATTAGTGATTGGTGCTGAAGGACCCAGCTCCACTGAGGGTGTGGCCCTGTCTGTGCTAGTGGTCCTGGGTTCTATAAGAAAGCAGGTTGAACAAGCCTCCGGGAGCAAGCTAGTAAGTAGCACCCCTCCATGGCCTCTGCATCAGCTCCTGCTTCTAGGTTCCTGTCTTGTTTGAGTTCCTGTCTTGACTTACTTTGATGGCAAACAGCAATATGGAAATATAATCCAAATAAACCCCATCCTCCCCAAGTTACTTTGGTCATGGTGTTTCATCATAGCAGGAGTAACTCAAACTATGACAGTCTGCTTTTCCCTCAACCTCATATCTTTGAAGTGGTATGCTCTTACTTCCTGTCTGAAATACCCTAAGGATATCATCATCATTTGGCTAGTCATGATTCATCTGCTGAGTTCCAATCCCTGAGTTTTATTCTTGGGTTTCTGTCTCTTAAGATGCCAAAGACATCATCTTCTCTGCTCTAAACTCCCTCAGGATACCACAGCAGAACACCTGCTTTCTCATCTATTTTTTCCCCCTCAGGTTTTACTGCTTTGTAGTCTGGATGGGATGGATTCCTTATTTCCACCCCAACATCCAGGAGAATAGACATCTACACAATTATAGGACCAGCTGTATTCTGCAGGCCTATGGATCTCAGAGCATTTCCAGGTGTTCCCAAGAATATCACGGCCGCACACGAGAAAATACTCTATTTTGAAAACAGAAATGTGAATGATTCAGATAAATCCTTTATTTTCTTTGAGATCTCTCTCTCTCTCTCTCTCTCTCTCTCTCTCTCTCTCTCTCTCTCTCTCTCTCTCTCTCTCTCTCTCCCTCTCTATCTTCTTGTAAAATTGTTTTATGCCTGAAAAGGTTACATCCCAAAATGTTTTTGTACGTGACTATAGTGTGTGTTTGAACTAGGTACCAACAGCGATGGATGAAGCTACTGTAACGGGAATCCCTCAGAGGATGGAGAGACTGGCTGGCACAGTAAAAGGCAACAAACTGAGTGTTACATATATAAATGAATACAGGATTTGGGGTTCAAAGCAACCACATTTACCTCCTCGACAGTTTTGTTAGGTTCTAACAGAGGACTTTCGAGGCCAATGCCTCTCTTGACCCTTATGGCATGAAGTACAAAGGCTTCCAAGGAACCGCAAGCAGAGGCTGCTACAAATTCAGCATTTCCCAATCCTGCCAAAAGAAGAAAATCATCTTTGAACATTTCCTAAAAATGTAACTCTTACCTTGGAACAACCTGAGCACCATATCATCCAATAAAAATTTTCAAAAGCACAGGACAGACTTTGCAGAGAGAAATAAAAGCGCCTGTGACATTTCACATTCTTCCATACTGAAACACACAAGAGTCGAATGGGCTTCCCCAGAAGGGAAGCTCTCTTATACTTGTGTGCTCAAAAATAAACAAAAAATTCCCCATTGGATGATCATCTGAAAACGTCCCAGTCTATAGGAAATGTATACTCTGACTTTTAAATGTCGACTAGCCTTGGAAATCTATATGACATAAACTTTTGCCAAAAAAAAAATCAATCTTGAGTTATGATTTGATTAGCAGAAAAAATTGCTATCACATTTATTTCTACATTTGTCTACCTCATGTCCTTTTCGTTCATAGGCTGGCCGAGTCAAACCTTCTTTAAAAACTCCCTGAGAAAGTCTGTGACATTAAAATGTCCTTTGATGCTCTTTTACTAAGCTCTGAATATTAACAGTTATGGTGACCCTGTTCCCTAATGCATCTCTGCAGGATCAATAGCAGTTAAGTGCCACTGTTTTACAATTAAAAAGGGGATCATTTTAAATTTAAAAGCTCATAGCTAATTTTCTTCTTGGCACTTAATGGCATAATTCATTTCTGTAGAAACCTCATTGGAAGAACACAGACTTTCTTCTTCTCCTTCTTCTTCTTCTTCTTCTTCTTCTTCTTCTTCTTCTTCTTCTTCTTCTTCTTCTTCTTCTTCTCCTCCTCCTCCTCCTCCTCTTCCTCCTCCTCCTCCTCCTCCTGCTCCTCCTCCTCCTTCTCCTTCTCCTTCTATGGCTGCATAGGAAGAGGCTGGTTAGCACCCCTGGAAGCTTCATGATAGCCCTTCATTAGGCTGTCAGCGGGACATTCTTAAAATTCTTTCTGAAATCTCGAAACCCTCTGCAAGCATGGGCAATGGGGGCAGTTTTGCAATTCTCAGTGAAATGGTTCTGCCGTGGTTTTATCCAGGACTTCCTCAGCATGCTGTTCGTAGCCAGCCTTGCCATTACAGTCAGTTTCCATGCTTTCTGCTTTTCCTTTTGGTGACCTCCTCCTCTTTCCCATTAGAAACCCAGAGACATGACAGGTGGTTCAGAGCTGTGCATACATTTTTCCAACATCTAATTGGCCAACATTATGCTGGAAATGTCATTCTGATCTTACCTCATTGACATTGCAGAGAGCCTCAGCTCCCTTTCTACACAAGGACAGCTTTCCTGGGTCCCAATTACGACAGTAACAGACGCATCAAATTACATATACACTGTCCCTGGGGACAGGCAGGCATATAGATCCACAGTGGGATAAGTCTCAGTCTGTTTATGGGACTTACATTATCTCCAGGCAAATAAAAGTTACTGTCTGTCTCTTATATTCATTGCTTGAAGCTTAGAAGAGTGTACTTATAAATTTCATCCAGATCTTTTTTTTTTTTTTTGTAATTTAGCTACATAAAAAGCAGGCAGTAGCCACATTTTCTCTTAACTTCTGTGTTAATTAAAACAAACAACTGGATGCTGATGGCTTGTGGGGCACTGTGCTCCATGATTTCTGTGTATTTTCCCTTGTCCTTCTATCATCAGAATTTTATATTACTGGCCATACTCGACAGAAGAAGAATCTCGGAGAGCTTAAGTTACTTGCTTAAGGTCGCACAGCTTATGGATATTGCAAATAAGACTGAAATTCGCACCTCATCTTTTAACTGCACTGTCCCCTGGATCAGTTGAAATTAGTTTAGATTTAGCTGAGTATCTTAGAAATAGATGAAAATTTCATTTTCCAGAATGTGTGGTATTTCAAAATATTTCTAGAATACTGCTTATTAGATAATTATGACCAGGAAACTATATTGAACAGCTTATTCTTTTTGTAAAATTAAGCTTTCATTTTTTTTTAAACTCTCACTGGCTTACCACCCCCATTGTGCCTGTTGCGGACCGTGGGCTGTCACTAATAAAGGCTGGATGAAGGAACTCATTTCATTTGTTTTCCTCTTGTATCTGATAATTGCTTCTGTAAATATGATTTTTGACCAAGTGCTAATTTTCCAGTAAATAACCCTGAATAAACAGGGCCACTCTCATATTTTATTAGGATTTGAAATAAATGGAGTATCAGGGCATTCCAGGGTCATTGTTTCCAGCTTAATATCATTAATTTTGAACTGAGGAAATTTGTCTTGATTTCCCAAACCTGTGTGTAAAGATAATAACAGTGGTGGAGGGGGACATTCATACGTATTGCCGCTTCTTATAGAAAGTGGATCAGACTGAAAAGCAGCGAAAACTTGCTGTGTACAAAATCCCTTTGCCCTCTTCCTTACTTTTTCTGCTTCCTCACTCTACCTTTCTCCCTTTCCTCCTTCTGCCCACTTTTTCTCTCATTTGTTCCTTGTTTTCCAAATTGTCTTTAAAAGCAAACCAAAGCAACATACTTCCTGCATTGAAAAAACCAACCAAACAAACAAAAAACACTTTTAAGCATATTTGTTATACAACAATGACGGGTGCCATCCAATCCCCGTCCCTCAGGTTCATGGTAACCGTATAACACACCTCGACTGCATCTGAGAGGAACAAGAGTGGTAGCAGAGAGTTCCAGCTACTCCTGACTTCTCCCGGACTGATGGACTTTACTGCCCGAGGTCCAGTCCAGCAAGCACTGTAGCTCAGATTCCCAAAGCCATTTGCTGAAAGGAACAAGCTACCAAATAACGCGATCACTGCTGGCACAGATGCTGCCTGGTTTCTGCCCAGTTTTATGGGATGCTGTTTGTAAAGTGCTATGCCCTTTTCGATTAACCAGTGTTCCTTCTCACTCCACCTTTCTTTCTTATAGTAGCCTGGAACTCTGAGAGCCTTTGCTGGCTGGCCAAAGCATAGCAACTCAGGCTAGCGTGGTGGTGGTGAGGGATTTAAAGGCAGTTGTTGAGTCTGGTTCGTTCCGTAAGTGGCCATTCATTGCCGAGACCTCCCCTTTGTTTATGTCTAAAGAAGAGAGAAGGAGTATGTCCACAGACAGGTTCAGGTGACTTCCAGGCTGTGTGAAGCCAGCAACTGCTGGTAGTTCTGATGAAGGGTTTCTAAGTGGCTCACCTTTTCACTGATCTCTGTCTGGCTTTGAAGTGACTGCTTCTTGGTGGCTTTGTGCATTCAAAAGCCCACCTCCACTAAGCCCTGTAATAAACAATGCCTGTTCTACTATTTTTTCCCTGGAGTAATTATCCTTTTATGTTTATGTAGAAGGGTTGTCCTCAGAATGGACATAAATGCTGACACCTTATTGCTCTACAGTGCTGGTCTGGAGTGCATTCACTGCTAATTATGCAGAGTTCTCCCTAGTGCTTCTCAACTAAAGCACACTGTGTAATTGGAATTTACATTGTGTCATATTACACAGGGGCTATGACATAGTCAAGTGGATTTTGACATTAGGTTTTCATTGTTTCTCCCCTAATGGTCTCTACAGGTGAGGGGAAATAGCAGCAGTGGTGGATGGACCTTCACCACCTGAAGGGTGTGGGCCAGTCTTTCCAGGCTCCACCACATGTCAAAGTGAATGACTTGTCCTGGGTGATCAGCAGCCTAGAAATAGGCCATTATAACTTAAGCTTTTGGGCTCTTTCCATCCCCACATGAGGTAACTGTGCTTATTAACTACTAGGTAGGTGATTCACACTTGCCTCCAGAGAACTGTGTTTTCACCAACAGGGAAATAGCTTTTATGACACAGATGTACTCAGGACCAGTTTCTTAGAGAGGTATTCAAGACACAAATAAGGCTCCTAACATGAGTCACCCTTGTAGCTGTCCCTGTCCTACTAAACTTGGTAGATGTAGCTGAGGAGCAGAGAGTTGAATTGATGCAAGGTTGTTTTTAAGATGCTTCTGTCTTAGGCAAATGTCTTTTTATAATTATGTTTTTAATTTTAGAACCTCATAGACATAATAGACAGTGATCCAGACACATCGAGACAATCCTGAAGGTCAACAGGTTCATCTTGAACAGGCCGCTGGGATTATTGATTTATCTCTAATGTACTTGAAAATGTGTTAGAATCCTCCAAACCTGATGATAAGAAACACTGCTCAAACCGGCTCTTAATTTGAGTGGGCACGTTTGAGTTTGGCAGAACTGCATGACATTTACACAGGGATGAGGACTGTTTAAGGCTGTTCAGATATGGATGTCACCCTTTGTGTGATCATGCCACTTCAAGGCAGTAACTGCTGTTCAAAAACTTGATCTGGTGCATGCAGAGGATGACACTGAAAAGCATTTGAAGGTGATCAGAGCAAAATTCCAGGCTAAAGCTGAGACCCTCTGAAGTTAACACAGTTCAGTAAAGGGATTAGCTCTTTGCAGAGTTATGCTCGCAGTTTTCAGGAGAAACTGCTGACTTCCCAGCAAACCCAGGTGTAGAGAGTCAAAGCTGGACAATGACATGGATTAAAAGCCTGGCCTGCTCTTTAGTAGGCCAAAGACCCAGGGAAGTGACAGGACAATGGGATGAGTCTGGACAGGAGATTCCTACCATTAGGAAATATGAACTAGAGATAAAATATGATGGAGACTTAGAAGGCAAGGGTGCCCAAGGGGAAGGCAGAGTGATCTGCTTCCTTCCCTCCTTCCTTCTTAGCTGTTCTTCATCCTTGTTACCAAACTTTGCCCAGTATGGGAAAATGGTGCTAAGTAAGGTCAAAGTCTACCATTGATTAGATAGACTTCTGGGGTTCAGTGCTGTTTGAAGAACTCCCTTCATTGGCAAGGCTTCCCCTTCTTTGGGGAGCTCAAAAACCCTCACATGTCTACATAAGGAATGTCATTGGTTAAAATTACAAGTTCAACTTGCTCTCTCCTGATAAAAACCAGTTCAGCTAGCACCTGAGATTCCTGAAATGCTTCACCATGCTAATGAGACATTTCCACACCCTAAGCCAATGACTTTCCCTTCCTGGATATTTCTTCTCTCAAGAGGTATATAATCCCCGGTTCACCTCAAATAAATATATGAAATTACATCACCATAAAATAAAGCAATATGAGCAAGTGAGGATTGTCTCAGTGAGCTGCTTCACCTTGGGGAAGGTCTTCACCTAAAAGAGCCAGGCCCAAGACTTCAGAAGAAGTCTTTATCTTCTCTCACCCCTCCTGCAATACACCAGCTGTCCACTGGTACTCAGTGATGAGACCCAGAACCATAGCATTCATCCCTGACTTGTTGTTTAAATAGTTAAGCATGTTACAGCATCTGATGCCCCAATGGAAATATGGGGTGAGGACTCCCCATTCCTGCTTTTGCTCTGCCTCCTCTGGCCAGAGTGTTGGTGGCATTCAGACACCCCTGGAAGAGGGATAGAATGCAGTAAGACAGTCAACACTATGCAAGTACTGGAATGAGTTTTGCAAAGAGGAAGAGTTTATTTGCAAGCTAGCCAAAGATGATGATGAGCAACTCCAATCCCAAATCCATCTGTCTGTGATATAGCTTAGGGATATTTGAGAAGTGGGAGTAGGTGAAAAGTGATTGATTGGAGGTGATAATCTATGGTCTTTAACCTGATGAGACTTCATGTCTCTTCCTGGAGTACATGCTCATGAACTGGTATAATAACTTGAGAGACTCTGACTTCAAAGGGCCACCTATCAGACACCTGTGCAGGCCCAAGCCAAAAGCCTTTGGTTTCATTAAAATGCTTTTCAAGTCCCCCCAAAGTATATTGACATTTCTATCCTCAGGATCCATGCATCTGGGGTGCTGTGCTAAATGGCATAGAATTAGCATATTCTCAGGCACACTTTAAATCATATCTTTATTACCTGTAATTCATAAAGCAACTTAAATGCTCCATAAATAGCTGTTATAGTATATTGTTTAGGAAAGAAGAAAAAAAAGCTTGTATATATTCAATACAGACACAACACATTAAAAAATATATTATTGATGTAAAGTTGGTCGAACCCAACAATGCAAGACCAGTCTTTTTGGAGAGGCATTATTAGTCTCTTTTGTCCTCCCACTTGCTCACATATATCTGTTTCTGACCGGTCCCCATGGCCCAAATCACCTCTCACTTCTACAGTCATCTTCTGATCATCCAACCTTCTTTCACAATGCTGGCAGATTAGATCTTCTAATTGTCAGGCCAAGTCATATAATCTCCTTTAAATATTTTCAATCATAGTTCATTTGGGTCTTCCAAAAGTAAAGATGTGTCTTAGTAAGAGTTACTACTACAGCAATTAAACAGTGTGACCAAAACTATGTTGGGAAGGAAAGGGTTTATTTCACTCACCTTCATATAATAGTTCATCACCAAAATCACTGAGGTAAGAAACTCAAGTAGGGTAGGAAGCTGGAGGTAGGAGCTGTTGCAAAGGTCAAGAGGGATGCTGCTTACTGTCTTGCTCATCAGGGCTTACCCACTCTTTTTTTTTTTTTTATAGAATCCAGGAATGTCAGCCCAGGATGGTACTACCTATTTGGGCCAGGTCCTACCTCATCGATCATTAATTAGGAAAATGTTGTACAGATAGATCTTATGGAGGCATTATTTTCAATTGAGTTTCAATCCTTTCAGATAACTCTAGCTTGTGCCAAGTTGACATAAAATTAGGTTTCATAAAGGGTTGTATTTTTATGTGTTTATACTGATTTTTGATGAAGTTAGGATGTCTAGGATGCAACTATCACCGTCTAAAAATGTTGGGTCACACCAGAACATTTATCTGTCTATACTTGCCTAAGTTGGACCTATCTTATCACAAACAGGGCTTCTATACTTGTCAAAAATACTAGGATACACTGAACATAAACTTTTAAAGTCCAGTTTGTTCTCTCTTGTTGTATACTTGCTTATTCTTCCAACCATGTTACAGGACAACCTATAACTTAGGAATGTGACAATTCCTAAGCCAGCAAAAATCCTGAGTGCATCCTAAACTATCTATCCTTGTAACCGCAGATAAGTGTAGATCTTACTCCTCATCCTTCTGTTTTGCAACATATGGACACCGCCAAAGAAGTGTACTAATATAAATATGGTGAAAAATGCAAAGAACAATTATGCTGGCTACATTTTAAATCAGCTGCATCCAGGCTAGGGCCATTTGAGAAGAGAGAGAGAGTCTTAGTTTAGAAAACCCCCTTATGATATTACACGTTTGTGATACAGTTTCTTTTTTTTTTTTATTTTCTAAGTTTTTTTTTTATTTACATTCCAAATCATTTCCCCTTTCCTGTTTCCTCCCTCCCCGAAAGTCCCATAAGCCCCCTTCCCTCCTTCTTTTCTCCATTCAACCCCCTCTCGTGTCTCTGTCCTGGCATTCCCCTACATCCAGTCTTTCCAGGACCAGGGGTCTCTCCTTCCATCTTCTTAGAAATCTATTGATATGCGAATTCTGTTTAGGGTATTCCGAGATTCTGGGTTAATATCCCCTTATCAGTGACTTCATACCATGTGTGATCTTTTGTGATTGGGTTACCTCACTAAGGATGATATTTTCAAGTTCTGACCATTTGCCTAGGAATTTCGTGAATTCATTGTTTTTAATTGCAGAGTAGTATTCCATTGTGTAGATATACCACATCTTCTGAATCCTTTCCTCCATTGAGGGTCATCTGGGTTCTTTCCAGCCTCTGGCTATTATAAATAAGGCTGCTATGAACATAGCGGAGCATGTGTCCTTATTGCATGCAGGTAAAGCCTCTGGGTATATGCCCAGGAGTGGTATAGCCGGATCCTCCGGGAGTGTCATGCCCAGTTTTCTGAGGAACTACCAGACTGCTTTCCAGAGTGGTTGTACCAGCTTGCAATTCCACCAGCAGTGGAGGAGTGTTCCTCTTTCTCCACATCCTCACCAACAACTGCTGTCTCCTGTGTTTTTGATCTTAGCCATTCTGACTGGTGTGAGATGGAATCTCAGGGTTGTTTTGATTTGCATTTCCCTAATGACTAAGAATGATGAACATCTCTTTAGGTGCTTCTCAGCCATTAGATATTCTTCAGGTGAGAACTCTTTGTTTAGCTCTGTACCCCATTTTTTAATAGGGTTACTTGCCTCTCTGGAGTTTAACTTCTTGAGTTCTTTGTATATATTGGATATTAGCCCTCTGTCGGATGTAGGGTTGGTAAAGATCATTTCCCAGTTAGTTGGTTGCCGCTTTGTCTTTTTGACAGTGTCTTTTGCCTTGCAAAAACTTTGTAATTTAATGAGGTCCCATTTGTCTATTCTTGATCTTAGAGCATAAGCTATTGGTGTTCTGTTCAGGAAATTCTCCCCATGGTGGATTTTCCTTCCTCCTTACTTTCTTTTCCCCTTATGGTTCTTTCTTCACCCCCCACCCCGACACCCTTGTCCAGGGAACCCTAAAACCTATCTATATCTCTGAAGTCCAGATATTGGCTGTTAGCATATTTATTCATCAATCAGAAATGACTTAGGGGCAAGGTCACATAGTGTCACTTGGGTCTATGTGCCAACTCTTTCATATCTGGGGCAACCAGATCTTGATGGCCTGCACTTAGCATTACAATACATATCAAAAGACCAAACCTGAACAGTCTATGGGACACATTTGGCCAGAAACTCAAAAAAGATATAACCCATTCCTGCCACTGGGCATTTTATTTGATAGAATATGGTGTCTAGTTGGGGTTTTGTCTCCTTTATTACCTTGACTCCACTTAAATTTCTTTTCTTTAAGTTTACATTTTAGGAAGCTTCTCTGGTAGGTTTTCATGTGGCTTTTCCAAAGGCCATTACTGGTAGTTACCTGTCTCCATAGATTCTTTTGATGTATTTTCAGGTGGATAAACTTTTTCTTCCAGTATCTAATCTGCTCCCACGGCCATCTGAAAATTTTATATGTGATGTTTTAAGTTCTAGTATATAAGTATAATTTTGTTAATATTTTTCTGTTTCTTTGGGGAGTTTCCTTGCCACATTTTTGATAGTACCAAGAACTGCTTTTAATTATTTATCTCAAGATTATCTCATTTAAGTGAAGCTAGTTATTAGCAGCTGAATTGGACTGATTTTTTTTTTTTTACAGAGACTAGGTTTTGCTATTTTTGAATGTCAAGTAAGGTTTAATGATATCTGGATGTTGTGAACGTCCTGTGATGTCTTCCCTCATTTCTTCCCCTCTTCCCTCTCATCACTTTTTTCTTCTGTAAATTCTCTTAAGATTTTTGTTGTCTTTGTTTAACAGTGAAGATAATACACTCAGGCTGTGTCAATTCTTCCTGGTTTATTAGCGGAAGTAGCTTAATCTCATGAGGACTTAGTTTAAGCTGTACTATTTGGCATCTTCCTGCACTAGGTTTTGTCTAGAGGACCCACAAAGATGTGGAGAGAACTGCAAACAGAAACCTCAGCTTCTCTTTCTACTGTCTCCTTTCCACGACTTCCCCATCACTTCCTGAATTTTATGATGATTTCAGGTCACAGATAAGTCATATCTAAACCTTAGCTGACTTGAAACACACTGTCACTATAGCCTTCTTGAGGCCCAGGCCCCAAAGACAGACCCTTCTGTGGTATTGCTTCTTTAATGTTTAAACAATTTTCCAAATAGACATCCCCATTTCACTATCTAAAATCTTCTGGTAGCTGTATTTTGTGTTTCCCTCAGAGGTTTGTTTTTCTCATGATGTGGGTTGGTAGGCCAGAAACTTATTTTTTTATATTGGAAGCAGAACACTCAGGAAAAGATTTGTTAAAATCCTTAGGTTTTGTAAAGAGTCATTTATGCCTGTAATGGGAAATGCAGCAAAGAAAAATAATAGTTATACCTTGTGATTTCAATGTCTTAAAAGAGAAATTAGATATTATTATTTATTTTTGCTACATTTTGATACTATATATCATATTTAAACATAATTTAAAAAACAAATTTGGGGGATTTTAACATGATTTTGAAGCATTCTTAAAATGTTTTAAATGTGTTTTGTGTCGAGTAATATAATATATACTATTATGACTGTCTTATTCACTGTTCCTTTGCTGAAGACATAGCATAACATCATGGCAGCACCCATGTTACTGGAACTGAGAGCTCCATTGTGATCCAGAAGTCAAGAGAGAGAAAACTGAACCTAGAATTCTTGAAAACTCAATTATCAATCCCAGCGACACACTTCCTCCAACAAAGCTGTACCTATTTCAATAAGCCACACCTCCTAATTCTTCTCAAGTAGTGCCACTCTGTGATGATTAATCATGCAAATATGAGTCTTTGGGGGCCATTCTTATTTAATCCACCACACCACATAAAAAATAATTTAACTGTCATTGATTACTCAGAGAATTTTTATTTTTTTCCAATTTATAAATTACCTAGACATAAAAATATTTTTAAAATGTTGTATATGTATGTCTATATGTGCAAGCACATGTGTGCAAACCTGTGTGTGTGTGTGTGTGTGTGTGTGTGTGTGTGTGTGTATTTGTGTTTTGAGAGGTGACCTTATATAGCCAGCATGGACTCAAACTTGCTATGTAGCCTAGGATTATCTTTAACTTATTTTCCTGCCTCCTAATCTCCCCATTGCTGGGATCACATTTATGTGCTGCTATGCTCTGTTTATGTGCTGCTGGCAATCAATTCATGAATCTTGTTCATGCTAGGTAGCCACTTTGCCAACTGAGTTCACCCAGTGTAGGCATTTCTATGCAGACAAATGGACCATGTTGAAAAGCAGTTGAAGATAATTTTTCCTCATATACAAAATTTGATCATGTTCTAATGAGTAGGCAAAAGAATTGAGACAAAGAAAACTGCCACTCATTTTGAAAATGGTTAATGTATCTAGTTTTCAATTCATTTAAGCAATATGAGCCTCTTTAAAGCCTAATCACCATCCACAGACTATGAAGACAGATTAGTAAATGCATATTGGTAGCAAACAGAATCATTAAGTATCCAATCTCTATACAAAATGATGAATAAAATTAGAATTATTGCTTCGATTAAGTTGACAATTAAAATGAAAACCCCCAATTTTGATCACATGCTATGAGACAAGCACACTTGGGCACCACTGGTGGGTACACAGACTTTCCTTTTACAAAGAACTTCAGCAAGACATATTGCAAGAGTTATGGCAATCATTCCCTTTGATCTAGAAACCCTACTTCTCAGAGCAGTCTAAGGAAAATAATCATAAATAGAAATTTTTGTACAAAGCAATCATCTTTTATTTTTGTTAAATATGGAAATGATCTCAAGTGAGATGTTGAAATAACTGAAAAGGAATATAATTCAGACATTTGTAACAATGTTGGCAAAACTTCAGTTATATCTTAAATGCTTACATGTTAGCAGGAAATGAAAACAAAATTCAGTTCTATGTAGAATATACAACAAGTTATTTTATGAAAGTCACATGTAGAGTTAATAACTAGATAAAGATACATGAAGTGTATTAGTCTTTGAATCAACAAACATTTAAATGATTGCTCATTTCTATAACAAAAATGTATCTGCTTAGTGATTTTAGACAATATTTTAAGTTTGATGTGATAATCTGACTATTTAACCACATATATTTAAACTTCTAATGACCAGATGAGACTCCGACATTAAAATTGAATTCTTTTTACTTATTAACTCTCATAAACACTGTACTCAGCATGTGGTAATAGACTTGTCAGAATTTTAGAAATGGAGAACATGTTAGAAGAGAATACTTAAAAACTCTGCTACTCCACAAGTGCTGACTGACTGGAGCTGGATAGCTATCATCTGGGAGGCTCTCCTAGTGCATGACAAATACAAAGGGGGACACTCTCATCCAGCCATTGAACTGAGCACAGGGTCCCCAATGGAGGAGCTGGAGAAAGGGCCCAAGGAGATGAAGGGGTTTGCAACCCCATAGGAGGAACAATATGAATCAATCAGTATCCCCAGAGCTCCCAGGGACTAAACCACCAATCAAAGAGTACACATGGAGGGACCCATGGCTCCAGACACAAAGGCATCAGAGGATGTTCTTGTTAGACACCAAAAGGAGGAGAGGCCCTTGGTCCTGGAAAGACTTGATGCCATAGTGTAGAGGAATACCAGGACAGGGAAGCGGGAGAGGGTAGATTGGGGAAGGGGAGATAGCTTATGGGATTTTCGGGGGTGGGAGCCAGGAAAGGGGACAACATTTGAAATGTTAATAAAGAGTATATCCAATAAGAAAATAAAATAAATATTTGAACAAGAAAAGAGGATGGAGCTAAATAAGGTAAAAAAAAAAAGAAACTCTGCTACTAATCAATGTGGAGGACTTCTATATTCTATAGATATATAACAGGAAAAGGAAAGATGAAGTCTATATAGTCTAAAAGAGAAGGTGGATACTTGTGGACTTTATGATGTATATCTATTAGATTAAACCATTTTTCATATGACAGGTACAAAAGATGAACACCAGGAAGACCATGAGATACTTGTGTATAAGGTGGACATACCAGCAGTTCTGCATTACTCCAACACACAGCAGGAAAGTATGAGAAAATCACTTTTCTTTGAATTATAAACATGGCAATGAATGACCCACTAATATAGTTCACTTCCTAGAACGTTTCCTAACTCTGTGCAAGGCTTTCACGTTTACTGACCAGTTTATCCACCCTGTTGCTGCTGCTTTTGTTATATTCCATCACTTATCCTTGAACTTAGTTTCTTTAGGCTTCTACCATGGACTGAAGGTGAGTGAATCTCCATGGCACCAGCATGAAATTTGGAGTGCTGTGGAATCCAGCTTCGACATTCAGTGACTGCCACCAGGATTCTCATACTCTTGAGTTTGAGACAATTATTGTTAAACTACACCGACTGCATTGTAGAAATAATTCTAATAAAACCTCTTCCATTCTATATTCTTTCTATCAATTCTGCTCCTCTAGAGAATTCTAACTAAACACAAACAAATCATGTTTTTAAATGAAATAAATATGACTCCGAGAAAAGAGTATGGAAACATCTCACCAAAGCCAGAAGTAACTTCAGGCAGCTGTGTCTCTCTCCAGTCCTTATCTTTTGTATACACATAAGCCTGTGACTTTGATATGTCTCCCACCTAGGTGAGGATGGTGCAATGCTGAATACTCAGTTGCCTGTATTGGCCCAAAGCTTTCAGCTTAAATCCACACTTGTTCACCTCACTTGGCAAAAGAAAAGTCTTTTTGGTTAATCAGATAAAAATGCTAAGTAAAAGAAACAGCATGCCAAATGTTACATTTATAATATTTCCAAGTACTTGTTTTGCATTATTTAGTTTTCTGATAATTAGAACAATCTTGCAGAATATCCTTTATCTTTACTTTGACTGGATGCCTTTTCCCCCCCTGTGGCTCCAGAAAGGCTATACAAGTGTTTTAATGATGAATCAAGACTGATGGGATATAGTATTTCCCAGCATTTTGCCTGTGGGTAACCCTCCCTTTCTTTTTGTTTAAACATTTTTTTAAAGACTAATTTATTTTTATTTTATATGCATGGGTGTTTTGCCTGTGTGCATGTCTGTTCACCATGTACATGCAGTGCCTATGATGGCCATAAGAAGATGTCAGAGCCCTTGGGACTAAAGTTACAAGTGACTGAGAGTTTACAGTGGATGCTGGATGGATTGTTTGAAGGGAGAGGAGGAATCCCCAGAGTGGGCAACACATCTCTGCTGTAGCCCAGACATAAGCAAGTCCAAGAAAAATACAGTACCACTGCCTGCCTGCCTTTACTTCTTGTTGGTGAACACATTTATATCTGTTGCTGACAGTTTTTGCAGATATCAGAAGTTAGCTTCTTCTGGTTTCAGTAAGAACACAGATAATCTTTTGGAAACTTCTATTCCTTCAGGATTAGATTGCAACTGCTCAGACAACTACCTTTATGGATTAAACTTCTCCTGACCTGGTTCTTAGTCTCTCCAGCATTCAAAAAGTTAGTGTTTTATCACTCAGACTCTACTGATTTTTTTTGTTTGTTTGTTGATTGATTTTGAGACAAGGTATTATTGTGTAAACCAGGCTGCCCTCAAACTTACAGAGATGCTTCACCCATCCCACCCTACACCTCTGCCTCTACAGTACTGTTGGATTTTTGTTTGGTTGGTTTTGTTTTACTCGTCTAAGGAACATTGCCTAATACAATAAATAATTGTAAATAGAGTCCATATTTCCACAATGATGAATGGGTTTAAGACCATTATATAATTTTAAATGATAAATTTTGTGCTATATTTCAATGGCTCTTTAAAGTGTGCTATATTAGAGAAAAACCTTGAATATTTCATATTATTTATAAAAAGTGAATTCATTGCAAAGAATATTTCTGGTAATATAAAAGCAAATTTATAATGAGAATGCTCCCAATCTATCAATATAGTATGACATTCCTAAATCATTGTATATCTAATAAAAGATCTTCAAAATACCTGAAAAACACTGATACAGCTTAAAAGTGAAGTAAATAAGTGTATAACTATTGCTAGAGTTTTTAGTACACTGTTCAATCACACAGAAAGCAAGTAGGTATGGCATAGGTTATAATATAAGGTTTTCAAACATAATCAAATAAATAGGTCTAGTTGGCACTTTTATAAAAATTACTCTACCAACAACAGTACAATGTACATCCTTTGATTGTTCTCCTGCAATTGAAATATTAATCAAAATAGAATATATTTGGGGGTAGAAAAGATGTCTTACAGATTTGAGGAAATGTCTCAGTAGTCAAGAATGTAGACTGTTCTGCTCTTGTTGAGGGCCAAAGTTCTATTATCAGCACCCATACTGGCCATACCAAAGCTGTCTATAATGCCAGTTTCAGGGGCATCCTATGATTTTGGCTTCATGTGTATACAGGCAAACACACACACACACACACACACACACACACACACACACACACACACACACACATATATATATATATATATATGTATATATATATATATATACACACACACACATGCACACACTTAAAATAAATAAATAAAAACAAATACACAAAATATTAACTATAAAAGGATTTATATCACATCAGATAAATTTCCAAAACCTCAAAAAATTAAATCAGAAATCAATAATAGATTTTAAGGCATGGCTAAAGATTTAAAAGGTAATTAATACAGTTCTAAAAGTCAAATTAAAAGAGATATTAAGTTAATTTTATTACAGTAAACATGAACACAAAAAGTATTTTAAAATTTTGTTGGATCTAAGGATATGTTTAGAGTAAAATTTATTATCCTGAATTCTTTTGTTACAAAAGAAATTCAAAGTGATGGACATTAGCACCAGACTTAATGATCTAGAAAAAGAAGTAAAAAATAAAGCCCAATTCATGATGTCAGAGTCAGAGATCAACGAGACAGAACAGATAAATCACAGAGGAAAATGTAGAAAATCTGTCTCCTCAAACATGTAGCTATAAAATCCAGAAAATGACAAGAAGAGACAAAAAAGCAATATAAGAAAAGGATAAGATGATAAAAACAAAAACATTTAGACATCATTTAATGTCTCTATTGGTTATAAATTATTGTGAGGATCTTTATACCATTGAGCTCAGGAACTTAAACTATAATATTTCAATCATTTGAGTGACATAAACAATCATGACACACTCATATAGAATCTTTTATAGCTGTTAAGGAGACAGAATTTTTAGCAAAAAGCAAATAAAATAACTCTGGGCCCACATAATTTCTAAAATTCACTAAACCATGCCTCTTACAGAAGAAATAAAATTTCCTACAAACTCTGCTGATAGGTCAGAGTATTAATGGGAACAGAATATTTTATAATTTATTCTATAAGGACATCAAACTCCTGACACCATGTTAAAACAAAGACATTGTGAGCAAATAATAAAGAGGGAAATGAATAGTCAGGATTGATAACAAACCCAGTAGGCTTCTTTTATAACACTGGCAAGTCAATGACAAATTTCAAGTAGAAAATGGAAGTCAAAACAGTCTAAGAAGGAATTAGATGACTTATATTACTTTACTAGAAGATTTAAATGTTTAGTAATCATTGCCAGGCATGGAGGCACACATCTGTAGACAAGAATATGGTACTGAGTTTGAGGTAAATCTGAGCAATATTTGGACAGCTGGTTTAAATCTATCTTTTCTCTTTCATCTATCTATCCATCTGTCTGTCTGTCTGTCCATCCATCTATATTTCTGTCTATCTATCTGTTCATCCATACTTCTGTCTGTCTATCCATCCATCGATTCTCTCTCTCTCTCTCTCTCTCTCTCTCTCTCTCTCTCTCTCTCTATCTATCTATCATCTTTCTAACTGTGTGTCTAGTATATACCAATCATCTATCTTAATTATTACAGTTATATTGATGTTATAATAAAAATAGATACAATATAGATTTGAAGTATGAACAAGTATATTTAGACAGTTGATGCTTGACAAAAGCATCAACAATATAAACAATTCAATGGAGCAATGTTGTTATTTCTGTAGGTGAGGCAGAGACATTGTGTGCTGTCCCATGAAACAAAGGGCAAATTACACACACACACACACACACACACACACACACACACACACACACACACCCATGATGGGAAATGATCAACTTATTTCCTAAAATTAGTATTCAACAGAAGTAAATCCCATTACCATCCATGTTCTTTGTAGAACATTTTAGAAGGCAAATGAAAACCTTTAAGTGTTGCCAAGTACACATGGGAGCTGAAGGTGTGATGGATGTACTCACTGTTTCAATGGCAGTCATGTTTTGATATTGAAACTGATTGGCATGTATCCTTAAAGCATATTTAATTTATTGCAATTATTAGGAATGTTAATTGTACATCAGATCATTTTTATTGAGTGATAACTAATTTAGGGGTGTACTTTAAGTTCTGAGCCTATGTACAAAATGAAGATTGTTTTAATAGAAAAACTGTTCTCAACAACATAAAAACTTCTAGTATGTTCTTTATGCATATTGTTTCAGTTAGATTTTCATCTTGATGTTTGTATATGATTTATATTTAAAGAGAATAATTCAAGACTTGAAGTACTAAAACAGCTATTGGCAGCAGGAGGAGGAGAACTACGAGAAATAATCCAATGTGCAGCCACTGTGAGTGCTTGTGGCTTAGCAGGAGGCAGTGGGAACTTTCAGTTTTTAGACACACAGGAAGGAGGAATTCATGCACTTACCAGTGAAAATTTAAATTTCTGCAAAATGGATATAATGTTTGCAGCAATGGAGCAGATCAACTAGTATTTTATAAAATTTATAGCCATTTGAAACTTTCTTCTTTGTACCTTAAGAAATAATAAATGGACTCAAGTTCCTCTAGTGGAGGTAATCATAGTCATGAGTTGACATGGAAGTATAGCTTTTACAAAAGGTATAAAGTGATTGAGGTTGAGGAAAAGTAATATCGGTACAATCATGGTACAGTATTTCATCTGGGTAGTCCAGAGGTGAAGATTAAAATTGGAGAGCATACTTGCCTAAGAAAACATGATGTCACTATAAAGTGATAATATTGTGTTCCTCAGCCCTGTTTCCCATGGTCATTAACAGTTATATGGTATTGTAGAGAGAACCCTATTACTGGTCTTATTTGAAAATTCTAATCTAAGAACTTTTGCTCTTTAGTGTAGGGAAAAAAATGAAAGAGAAGCAAGAAGCTCCTCAAATTTAACACTGATGCATATATAATTATACAAGAGAGAAATGAGTGGCAGATGAAATACATAACAATAGTCAAGGTTACTATTTATTACTATTAATGCATTGTGGATGATATCAGTTCAAGTCTACAGTTACCTTATAAGACAGATCCTATTATTATCTTTATCTGTAGGGAGGATGAAGCTGCAAAAGTTAAGTAGCTAGCCCAAGGCTGCATAGCAAACAAGTAGGGCGGTTGGAATTTAAGGTAGATATCTCTGATTCTGTGTTGCACTGAGTAAGGTTACTAAACAATGAATCTGTTGGCTAAAGTATAAGTGTGATGATATTGAGCATCAGTAAGTATGTGATGGGGGCCTTTGAGATGGCTCACAGGGTACATTGCTTGCTGCCAAGCCTGCAAACCTGAACTCAATAAAGACTCATGAAGGAGAAAGGAGAGAACAAACTCCTCTAAGTCTGACCTACACACATGTGCTAGGCATGCGTGTATTCATCACATACATGAATTAATAAACCTTTGAAATGTTACAGATATGTAGAGTAGGAGGAGTAAAACACTGAGAAAAAATAGCACTTGACTATAACAGTGAATGAAGGACCTAAGAATGCAGTTTTCGGGCTAACTCATAATCACTAACCTATTTACTGAAAGCATGACTTACTTCAATCAAAAAAAAAACTGTATAAGATAAATGAAATGTAACATTGAGATTGTAGAAGATGGGCAGTTACTACACAGAGATTTCTTTCTCTTTCTTGAATAAAGATGTGTATTAAAGTAGGCTCTGTTTTGTTATTTTTAAGCATCAAAAACTGATGGGTATTTTAAGAAAGAAGTAACAACGTTTCAAATCAAAAACAAGAGTTTATAATGATGGCATGAATCACCAGAATGTTAAATTTCTAAACCCTGGGGGGTTGTGAAAATATTTAAATGTTATTGTCAATACTACATGTTGGAATGAACCATGTTCAGGAATTTAAATCCTGAAAGTAATGGACAACACTCTCATCTCAGAAGTCAGAAGGAAAAATTTGTAGATGGACTGAAAAAAAAATGTCTCGGATAGCAACTCAAGGGAAGCTGTTCTATGCTTCTCCTTATCATAAAGTATAAACAAATTTTATATTTGGAAGGCTGTGGTTCTACATCAGTGCTAATGCAAGGTCTCTCTATTACCCTGCCTCCCCTCCATTTGCTACCAATGTCAAGTCTGTGAAGAAATGATGGCCATCTGGCCACAAATTTACTTTTACCTTTCTTCTTTATTCCATAGAGGTACAGTTGTAGACATGCACATGGATGCTTAGATTGTAGCCTCTTCTCCTATGATGTTTGTTTGGTCATTTGCTTTTGTTAGTTCCCATGGAAAGTGATGGGAAGCTAGACACATTACTCCTGTTCTAAGATAGGAGACTTACAAAAGTATTTTTTTTTTCATTTTGGAAAACTTTGAAAATATTCTCAATAAATGACCCTTCTTACCAATAGCTACTCACATAATTAAATCTACCAATAGGTATAATGTATATAAACATTTTCTGAGGCATCCTTTGGGTGAACCTCTTATTCATTTTCTATGAACTCTTGTGATTGTACTAAAATGCATTGAATTCCAGAGGAAGATGTATAGTGGCTGTGAGTCCTACATTTGTTGACCTTGCAGCTCTCTCATCTTTAGGAGGTTCCTTGAGAAGGCATTTGTTTCATATTAAAGGTCAGGATTTTAACTATCACAAAGTCTAGATATTTAGCCTCTTTCCTTTTCTACCTTCCTGTTATTTAGGAAATCATTTATACTAGTTCTTCCAAAATGTCCTATTTTCTACATATTCTTCATAAAATTATTAATATCTTCATCACTCTTTCATTGTAAAAGTCCAAGTTTTGATGATGACTTCCATAGTTACACCACCTTTGGCGAGAACAGTTTAGGTAAGCAATACTCTCTCTCCTTTATCATTGTCTCTCTTGCTGCCCACTCCCTTGGAAAAGAAGTGAGAATATCGCTCCATGGAATGATACTATTGAATACTGTATTGAAAGATTCTGGAACTAAGAATGGTCAAAGTGAGACATTTGTCTTAATAATGCTTCTCATATCAGAAGAAAGAGGAAATAAATCTTCAGTGGAGAAGTTGAGTTAACATTTCAGCACATTCAGGTAAAAGTAGTAGAAGTCAGTAACCCATATCAGCAATTCATTATAACTGCCCCACCCAGTACATTTTCTGATACAGATGCATAGACCTCAAACAAAGTATACAAGCAAGGATTGGCAGAGGTAGTCATGGTCCAGTGGGGTAAATGACCAGGTATACAGTTCTTCAACTCTATACATAAATATGGATTCAATGGGGTTCATGTATGTACAGAGAGCATGTAGGTAGCAAGTTCTGAGAAGTATGCTTAGAACTGTGACATCATAGATAGATATGTGCTACCCTGACCTCAGTCCTCTCAGTATCCAATGACATGGACAATTATGGGATGTGACAATGACTTTAATGGAGACAAAGAAGATAATAGGGATGCTGAGAGTTCAAAAGACTATAATTGGTATAATAAGCTTAGGTTATAATTAATATAACTTATTTTGGCACATACATATCATTAGATTGAAGGGGTATTTGCTATGGGTTAGACATTTCACTTCTATCATTCCAGTGACTTTTCTCATAATGGTATAATATAGGTCCCAAGTGTGTCCTCATAGTATTTTTAGAATACTCATTCTTATCATCTGGATTATTAACCAAAGGTTACATTTACTAAGTAACCAACATTGAAGACTGAAACTTAAGTTGAGAAGGCATATCTTCCTGATACTCTTACTTGGACAGGGATGGTGAGAGGAACAGAGCAGAAAAGTTTATTTAAACTCCCAGTTATTGGATGAAGTAATCCTCCTTGCAGATCCTGCTACAAGTTGCCAGTATCTAGAATATTGATATTTTGTCTGTTCTGTTAGATTTTCGGGTATCTTAATCTTTGCCTATTTTATTAAACAATTAAATCAATTTCATTTTTTTATAACATGGGCATGTTTAAATATCTTTTGCTATATTGTCTTGCTCTTATTGTCTTACACTTACACTGTAGGGAGAAAAGTTTGCATTAAAGGCATGGTCCAGATTCCTTTGCACCTCACATGGTCAAGGAAAGCTGTGAACAAGGAAGGCATTCACCAATGCGTCTATATGTTCTCTCTCTCTCTCTCTCTCTCTCTCTCTCTCTCTCTAGCTAGTTCTTGTTTAAGGCATGGAGTCAAATATTTCCATTTTTGCATATTGTTTATAAGATGTGGAAATCAAACAAATATTTTTATGTTATGGACAGATATAATTACTCAAGCTTCAGGGGAAAATGCAGGTGTAGAAGCAGGATGAAACAGGGCATAGTGGAAGTCAACATGTCCTTGATTGAAATGTAGGAAGTGTAAGTTGGAACAGTGCTTTGCCTGTTCTCTAATGCAACCCTCCTCCATTTGCAAGTGATTTCACTGAAGTGGGTGGAGTCTTTTGCCTGTCAGCTGAGAGATTGCACTGACACAGTGTGGTTAACAGCAATCTCTAAAAGACATACAGGCAGCAGGAAAAAACTCTCAGAGAGGAAATGCTTATCTGAACTATGTTACTATGTAACTCTGATGAGAACACACCATGAGTGTGTATCCTTGCTTTGCTTGCTATTAGATGTTGGTCTCCATGCCCCCGCTCATTAGACCTTGAAGCTTACAGGCTTGCACTGCCCATTTTCATATGTCTAGTTCAAAGTGTTTCATTTGAAGAGTCAATCTACAATCAAACAAACAAATGAACAAATGAACAAAAAACAGAAATTGCAAATCTATGGCCAATAAATTGAAATAAAACTCTTGGACTGAATTTTTATTTATTAATAAATAAAAACAAATTGTTTTTTCTCCATCCTACTTTGATAGAAACTTTGAAAAAACAAAACAAAGTAACCCCAAGTACCCAGCACTCTCCAGTTTCTGTAATTTTAATCTTACTGAAGGCAACTGATGTTTTCAAAACATTTACTGCACTTGGTACCCTGTTAGAAATGTGTGCTCTCAGACCCCTCTTTGGATTTATCTGAATGTAAAACTCCAGAGGATGCAGTGATTCTGATTGACATTTAATCTGACAACCATGCCAGTAGCACAATGCATACTGGGGAAAAGCTGGGGTGATGTAATAGTCATTAAAATGCTTGACAACGTTTAACATACTACATCTACATAAATAAGACATCTACTTAGCTAAATTTGTCCTTCAACATGCGATGTGATTTTCCCCTCCTCTTTACTAATGGATAATGTGGGAATTGGGAGTGACAGGTGAAAAGTAAGTGACAACAGCATTTATTGAATGTCTGATGTGTGTCCAATATGATCTTGAGCCTTTTTACTGACATATTGCTAACTTTCATCATCAACCATATATAACAACTAGCCTTAATCTGTTTTAATATTTTTCCTGTGTGTATGTGTGGTATATATGTGAGTCTATATGATGCATATGTACGTGTGTGTGTGTGTGTGAGTGCGTGTGTGCATGTACATATATGCATATGTATGGAAATCAAAGAATAGTATCTAATGTCTTCCTCTATCATGAGCCACCTTATTTATTTTGAAATGGGGTTTGTCACTGAACATGAAGTTCACTATTTTAGCTGGATTGGCTATCCAGTGACCACTGGGTACTTACCTGTCTCCATTCCCCATGGGGTTAGAGGTGCACACAGCCACTCTCAGCTTTTACTTGGTCCTGGGGATCAGAACTTCAATCTTCTTGTTTGTTCAAGTACTGTTTCCACTAAGCCATTTTTAAATTTTTCTATTGTTTATTTATTTATTTATTTATTCATTCACTTTACATCCAGATTGCAGATCCCTCTCCTCCCAGTGTCCCCCCTCCTCACATGGTTCTTCTCTCTTCCCCTCTCTCCTTCACCTTTGAGAAGGGGAAGGCCCCCCATGAGTACCAAAACACCTGGAACCTCAAGTCACTGTGTGATTAGGTACATCCTCTCCCACAGAGGCCAGATAAGGCAGCACAGTTAGGGGGACTGGATCTACAGGCAGGCAACAGAGTCAGGATAAGCCCCCACTCCATTTGGTGGGGGACTCACATGAAAACAAAGCTGCACACCTGCTACATACACATGTGGGGTCTAGGTACATCGCTTGTTTGCTCTTTGGTCTCCTGGAGCCCCCAAGAGTCCAGGTTTATTGACTCTGTTGTTCCTATGGAGTCTATTCCCTTCAGGTTCCTCAATATTTCCTCCAGGGCTTTCATAAGACTTCCCAAGTTCAGTCTAATGTTTGCCTGTGGGTCTCTGCATCTGTTTCAGTTAGCTGCTGGGCGTAGCCTCTCAAAAGACAGTCATACTAGGTTCTTGTCTACAAGCCTAACAGAGCATCATTAATAGTGTCAGGGATTGGGTCTTGATCTTGAGATGTTTCTCAAGTTGGGCCAGTCACTGGTTGGCCATTATCATAGTCTCTGCTCAATCTTTGATCCCTATACTTCTTGAGGCAGAACAAATTTTGGTTCGAAGGTTTTTTTGGATGGGTTGGTTTCCTTATCCCTCCATTGGGAGACATGCCTATCTACAGAAGCCACATCAGGTTCCATATCCCTCATACCTAGAACTAAAGAAATGTCCCTAAACTGAAGAATGGATAATGAAAATTTGGTTCATGTAGACAATGGAATACTACTCAGTTATTTAAAACAAGGACATCATAAAATTTGCAGACAAATTGATGGAACTAGAAATTATCTTCCTGAGGGCGGTAACCCAGACCCAGAAGTACATACATAGTATCACTTATACATAGATATTAGTCATAAAGTACAGGACACCCACACTATAACTGCAGGCCAAAAGAAGCTAAATAGCAAGGAAGACCTAAGGGAAAATGCTTAAATCTGACTCAGAAGGGGAAATAAAATTGTCATCATCAGAGGTACGTGAAGGGAGGGAACAGGGTGGGAAATGGGATGGGGAGGGAATAGGTGGAGAATGAAGTGGAAGTTTTTGGATTTGTCATGTGATTCAGACTCATGGAGTGTTTTGTTGATACAGACTCATGTGGTGTTTTCTGACCCACAGGAAGTCATGTGATGTTTAGAGAAAGTATAAACAGGGCTCAATAGACAGGGGTAGTATGCTTATATAGCTAGCTCTCTGCAGAGCTTTGTTGGTCTCCTGTCGTCTTTGTTGATATTTACTTCTTTGGGAGAGACACAGGAACTTTTCATGACATCCTGGCTGGTCTTAGTTGTTCCTCCTGACTTGTGATGATTTTGCAGAATCCTGGTGGTTTTTGCTCAATCATGCCACTGCTACTGATTTGTGTTTGGTTTCCTGACACTATTGAAATAGACTTTTTGTATTATGGTGAATGAAAATTGAAGTTGCCCCATGTTTCTAAACAGGTCTATATTTCCTTGTCCTATTTACCATCTTTTCTCCCC
The DNA here is from genome assembly GCA_036184795.1 of Tokudaia tokunoshimensis. Taxonomy (NCBI): domain Eukaryota; kingdom Metazoa; phylum Chordata; class Mammalia; order Rodentia; family Muridae; genus Tokudaia; species Tokudaia tokunoshimensis. The sequence goes on from BTHU01000001.1 coordinate 44,562,599, forward strand.
TACCTTTGGATGATGGTCTAGAAGGGGCGCAAACCATTTAAATACCCTTATTAAAATTATTTTTTTAAAAAAATCTAAGTCTACAGGGGGTGAGGGGAATCAGGTGTAGGGAGAATCAGGAAGAGAGGGCCAGGAGAGTGAACTGAAATCCAGAGACCTGGAATGGGGTAGGTGCCAGGGAGTCTACAGAGGTGACTCCAGCTAAGACTCCTAGCACTGGGGCTGTGGAGCCACTAAGCCGTCTTTCTGGGTCCTAACTTTAAATGTGAGAGATCTGAGTGATTGCAGTTTAACCAAGTGACAGAGATAGGGTACCTCATTTTTTTTTTTGTGGTCAAACTCAATTGCTTAAAACCGCCATTCAGGAAGCAGAAGACAATGAAATAAAGACAATCATAAATAACATATGTCCAGATAGGATGATAAAGGGAGACTGAACCTCAGCATGACGTTGGGGAGAGAAAATCAGAAATCATGAAGAATTATGTATCTCTTGAAGGTGGCACCTGTTCTTTTCATCTGGAAGCCTAAAATTCACATAAAACCTCCTGTATTTAAAACCGTTAACGCTGAAAAGTGTTTAGTATAGTATTTTGTTATTTATTTTTAAATCATTACTATACTATTACATATATATATATATATATATATATATATATATATGTATGTATGTATCTTCAAAACCAACCTTTTGTGTATATTGAGTACCCAAGTAAAACACTCTGCTGGATGGCTTGAAACAAGCATCGGCATCCGAGACAGTGTAGTGATATCAAAATCAGTCTCTTTGCATTCAGACCCTGTTTCTTTCTAATCTAACATCCATGCTGTCTGCTGTCTCGATGAAAATACTACAGAAAATTCCCTCTTGTTTTGTTTTAAAGCATTTGTCTAGGCTACTGTCTGGTACTCCCTCCCTTAGGGAGGATATATAGACTTCTATGTCTCACGAAGATCACTGTGTTCAGTAATTAGGGGAGGGGTGGGCTGCTGTCAGGGGCAAGGTGTCTACCTGGATCACTTCTTCAGTCTCTGGACCAACAGTCACGGGTGAAGGTCTCTACACTAGCAAGACACTACCTATTTTGCTGTCAACCAGTGGGCGCAGCAATCAATACTCCTGTAATTACTAAGCCTACTCTTTGGCATAGTTAAAAAGGCAATCCAATCATGAGCCCGTTCTGTGGAGAGAGCTTTTTAAATTCTTTTTATCCTCCTTTACATATTTATTAGAACATTCTGGGCTGATCCATGCAAACTGCCTGTGAGTAAGTAGCAGAATGTGTCCCACTGTTACCTGCTCTCTCAGGACCATCAAAGCATCTATGGAGATTGGACAGAGCCTGATGAAATTCATGCTGGCTGCTGACTCTTCCAATTTTGCTGCGCACCTCTGTGTCACCAGTGCAGGCTTGTCCAAGATTGAGATATTTGCAAACTGTCATCTTTCATAAATATCTGCTGTGAGTGACACTCTCTCCCTCCAATGTTTCACTTTGGAATGTACCTGACTGGCTCCAAGCCTGAGGAAGTGCATTGCCTGTGAAGGGTGTTTAACCAAGGTTGCTTCTGCCTCCAGCTGTCCACCTTAAGCTTTCTCTGTCTAAAAGCTTACCTTCCCTTCTGCCTGTATTCTCCCCCACCCTATTCATGGGAACCAACCTGAGTTGGTTATAGCTCCAAAAGGCCATGGACAGCAAATTTGCCAGAGGTATTGTCTCTACTCCAAAATATACTTTGATTCAATTTACCAAGATTACAAGTGGAATAGCAAAACAACCAGAAGTTTTCAAAGCTTCCCAAGTAAATTGATCCTTTACTTAAAACATAATTCTTTAAAACCCCCAGGATGGATTGCACAGTGTTAATATGCTTATAGAAATGGGTATCGTGTTTTTAAGTAGATGACCTTTTGGCTCTTGCCTCCATCTAGAAGGGAAACAGCATGCTTTCATGACAAAGTTACTAACTGTATTCATTATCATATCCTAGCTTGATTTCCTTTTTTAGGATTGATGTAAAAGCCCCTTGAAGCAGCCAATACTACTACCACACAAATAAAAGCAGTGTGCTTGCACACAAATGTTGGGATTAATATAAGCACTGAGATATCAAATTCAAATCTCCAACTGCAGAAGGATCACAAAATTAGATGGAATTACTCCTTATTAGAAATGAATATGTGAAGATTACAAGATAATCAAGCCTTTGCAATTATTAATGTATCTGATCATATTTCCCATGCATAATTTATCTGGAAGAGGTTTAATAACTTAATGTAGGATTATTATTTATGTATTTCAATTGGAGAAACTTTAAACAATAGGATTAGGAGATATTCTAATTCTCAGCATAATCTCATATTTGTAAGACATACAAACAATATAATTTAGCATATATAATCTTTAGCCACCTTATTTTGCTGCTAAAGTTTTCAATGTTTCAATTTATGAGAAATTGAGAACTGTTTTAAATCTAGTGCTAACTGAATATATCATCTCTGTAGATAAATGGTAAATGGCAAGACTATATAATGAAGACAAATATATTTTGCTAGGTGTACCAAAGACTTGTATGCTGCATTTTCTGACTTGCACTGCAAAACAGACAAAGAAAAATTGGATCACTGAAATAATGTGCAAGGTACTATCATATGCTGCTATTCTGTCCTACACTATACTGTATAATATATAGCAATGCTGGTTTGATTTCCATGGAGATTTTCAACATGCACGTATTTTTTTTAGTACCTCTAGAGTTTATATGCAGTTTATATTAGCTTATATAAGTCTTATAATATGGAATTTAAACCATATATTTTGATATTAAATTCTATATATTTACTTTCTGTCATGTGCCTTTTAAATACTTTTAGAACACATATTAGGTAATGATAGATTTAGAGTAAGCAATTGAAAATAATTTGAGGAATCTTTCCTTGGAAAGTATAGGATAATTTAATTATGTTTTATAGATAATATGAATATCACTAGTAAAGAAATGTTCATAAATTTAATTAATTTTCACATATCTCAATGATTTCAAAGTTTTAAAAAATTATATTCAATTAAAATTTCCATAATAAAATCTAATTTTCTTTCAGCTAATTTTGCTCATAATAGATGTGGCACTAATGAAAACCCCAATAATTCAATTATATTCACAGGTAGATTTTGCAATTTCTTGAGTTCTGAGTACAAATCACTGAACAATGATAAGCAGGCTCACAAATTTTATCTCATTTGTTCTTCACAATCATTCATTATGAAGGTCTGTCATTTCTATTTTGTAGGCCATTGACCTTTAAGAAGATGGGAAAATTGCAAGAAACTTATCTCCAAAGGAAAAAATGTAAATTCATTTTCTTAGACAGGGAGGTGGCACCAACCGGGTTTTCATGACCATACCTCTGGTTTTAGATATTCTGGGGAATCTAGTTTCTTACTTCCAGATCATGTCTTCATGATCATGCTGACTCAGCAGGGTATAAATTCTCAGCACTCTTTTTTACTGATACTTTTTACTGTGAATCAAAATTTAGGCTTTCTAAAGTCTCTTGAGAATTCTGTATTTGTGTTTTTTATTAAGTCTAGGCTATTAGGTCTTTATAACGCCTTAAGGGTATAGAATATAACCAATCTGTTTACAGAGTAGTAACACTGAGTTATGGGGCAGTTTTTCTTGGTTCTTAGATATATAGGATCAAAATTTTATGGTGACCTTCCAAAAGTGTTAGGAAAGAATATCCCATTCTAGTTCATTAGTAATCAAGTACTGTTGAGAACTTCCATTGCTTCTAAATTTTTCAGATTATTCATCTTTGTACAGTCAACTTTACAGTCTTTATCATACTTTAATAACACATTCACTCAAGCAAACATTTTTCAAGCAGTTAATGGAATTTCCTAATCTACTGACTTGTATTTCCAGTAAAAATATTTAATCTCCATTTATTTTCCGGGGTTAGAAGTAATAATGAATCTTTAAAAAAAAAACAGCTGAATAATCTTCTACAATAAACTAATAAGAATCCCATTAGATATGATCTTTTAGATTATTTTTATTTTATGACTTTAAATTTAATTCTGATAAAATTTAATGATTATCTTCATATTATGGAAAGGGTATATGTCAATCAATGAATAATTCACACCAATGAGTTTACCACTAAGTACTGCTGAATATATTCTTTAGCTACCTTTTATCTAATGCATTCTTATTTTCTGTCCTCATTAGAGAAGTTTCACTGGCCCATTTATGATCACAATTTTCAATTTTCCTCTTAAGAATTAATCAACTTCCTAACACTTGGATATTATTCTTTTACTTGAAAATGCAAATAAGACCAGGCATGGTGCTACATATCCTAAACTCCAACACATCAGAGGCAGAGGCAAGTTAAACATTAATTTCAGGGTAGCCTAGGCTACAGTGAGACCAAATCTAAATGTTTTTAATTAAAATTCTAGAGTGTGAGTGGAAAAGCAAAATATCTTTCATTTTCCCCCAACCAAGGTGGACTTTTTCCTCAGGTTACCATTTATTTTTATATAAACATACCATAGAATATCAAAGGAGAAAGGGCCCTACAGACAAATAACATTCAAGTAGAGCACAGCGACAGCTCTTGATTCAAGTGAAATGCTGTTTGTCACCCTCATTCAGGTTTCCCTTAAGATATGTGACAAAGTCACCAAGACATTATTGGAAAGAAAGTTGTTCAAGGGGAGACACTGGCAAAAGAGCAACTGTAGCCTGTGTTTATCACCTAAAAAATAATATAGATGTAGAGGGTGTCAGATATTTTTCTCATGGCTATGACCAAGTAACTGACAAGAAGCGACTTAAGGGAATAATGGGTTATTTTGGGTAGGTGAGGAAGCTGTAAAATGACAGGAAGCAGGGCCGGATTAAAAACCTCAAATCCTATCTCTCAGTGACCTACTGCCCTTATTTAGATACCAAATATCACCTACATACTTTATTTTGCCAATAAAATTATCCTATTGTTTAAAAATTCAGCCTTACTCTAATATTCAGGATATATGCAGGATTCAGTCATATATGTCGTTGTTGTTTATTTTTGCCAGAAAATTATATGAATGAGTTCTAGGCCAGGTTTTATTCCTCTACAGAACTTTACAACTCAAGCTTGTGGAGTCCATATGACTATTGACAGCTATCCCAGTCTTCTGACCTTCAACAAGACAGCCCTTTAAGTTCTGCTTACATCATTTTAAGGTTTCTCTAGTCCTTGAATTCCAAACTCTTCTTCCTTCTTCCAACTGACCTATTTCAAAGATCTATTAGGTCTAAGGTACATATATGTTGCTAACAGAAATGATCCCACTCCTGGTATCAATTGTATCAGTTACTTTTGCTTTTGTTGTTGTTAACAAATACTAGAGAAAAGAAACTTAAGGGAGCAAATGATTGTTTTGTCTCACATTTTGAGTGTACAGTCCATATTGATAGGGAAGGGTTGGAAAAAACTTGATTATGATAATAGAGGTTCAAGACATCACATTTGGGTGGATTAAGAAGCATATCATCTATCTATCTATCTATCTATCTATCTATCTATCTATCTATCTATCTATTTAGAGAGAGAGAGAGAGAAAGGGAAGAAGAAGAAGAAGAAGAAGAAGAAGAAGAAGAAGAAGAAGAAGAAGAAGAAGAAGAAGAAGAAGAAGAAGAAGAAGAATTAGAAGAAGAAGGAGGGGGAGGGGGAGGAGAAGGAGGAGGAAGAGGAGGAGGAGGAGGAAGAGGAGGAGGAGGAGAAGGGATACACTGTAAACCTCAAGGCTTCTTCCATAGAGATGCATTTCCCACTTCCCAGTTACCCACTTCCTTTAGTCAGACCCGATGACCTAGAACTTCTGAAGACTTCTAGCAAAGTGCTACTAGATGAGGTTCACACATATATGTGGAGACAGCTTACATTCAGACAACAACAGTGAGTTATAAATATCTCAACCCAAAAAGGTGCTTATTAACAATTATTTCAATAAAGAAGTGATTGAATTAGTGGAAGATTATAATGTAACTCCAGAATAACTGGATATTTCTTAGATACTGTTATTTTATACTTTTAACTATTGTGTCAACTTCACTTCTTTCCACTGGCCAGGTGGGCAAAGTTCCTATTCTATGAAAGGTTTTCACTATATGTCATTGCAGGTGAATATAAGGACAACCTGTCACAGTTCTCTACTCCAAGGAGGTTATAAAATGACATTTTTATGCTTTATTGTCTCCCAAAACTTAAATTCTATTATGTAATAATATATACAACTGCAGGGCAGAGACTATGACCCTATGAACTTATCATACTCTTTTCAGTATATGGATGATGTAGGGGTGGGGGGGGAAAGAATGAGCTGTTATCAATAAAACAGTTGATACTGAGTTTCTACAGTGAACACTCCATGCATTGCTGGCATTTGGAAACTCAATTTGCATATGGGTTGCCTGGTATCTATTTGTTAAGACGGATCCTGATTATGTGCCTAATAATGTTTAGAGACCATGAAATTCATTGGCATTATTATTTCTGACATGATTTTAGGAAAAAACATAGACATCAAATAAAGTCTCTTGTTTTTTATATGATGTTCTAAGTCATCAATGAAAGTTTTTGAGAATTGACCTGAATGAAAGGAGGAGACAGGCCCAATGAACCTTAAGGCTCATACCTGCTTGATGTTTTGAGACGTGTGTCTGTACAGAATTTGATTATTCAACTTATTCTTCTTATATAAAACCCTAGATGTATGGTTATTTCTAACCCTTCTCTAATTTTGCCATGTATATATTGATGTTGGTCTTGGGGTAGACAATCTGCTCTATAAAGGTAATTTCATGTCACTGTCACAAAATAGATGTACCTGCTGGTGGTACACACCTTTAATTCTAGCACCAAGGAGACAGAGACAGAAAGATCTTCGTGAGTTCTAGGACATCAAGGACTACATTGTTTGACCCTGTTCCAAATAATTAATCTATTATAAGTATGTATAGATCCCTCCCTTCAAATTACTGAACTTCTAGTCTCTGTGTGTGCAGAGATTTAGTCATTCCTCAGAAGCACATAAATAGATTGCACACAATTTCTCTTTGTTGTTAATCAGGTTTAAAGGGTTGACGTGAAACTAATTCAGAGTGATTGGAAGGAGGAATTCCTTACCCTCAGAATCCAAAAAGGACTGAGAAACAAAATGAGTTTCCAACAAATTAAATTTCAACAACCATTCACCTCTTTACCATGGTTAGTCTTGAACTTTTGTTTTGTATTTCGTTTGTATTTTTTTGCTGAACTATTTTCCGACTTGTGATGAAAATAAACATAAAAACAGGGACTACAGATATAATGTAATATTTTTCTAATGTTTTCAATTAAGCAGCAGCTGCTGTTACCGAGCTGTCATCTCCGTTGCTATGGGGGTTTTGTGTGTGTGTGTGTGTGTGTGTGTGTGTGTGTGTGTGTGAGAGTGTGTGTGTGTGTGCCAATGCAGGATGGCTGTTTCACTCTATTCTTCCTATTGATGTGGCTGTTACATAGTCTATTAGCTAAGATTCTTAATCTAACAGCCTTGGTGGGCAAATGTCATCTTTTCTACTAAACTTACATGCATCTGATAGCTCAGTCTTCTGCAAAGCAATCAAGAGTCTCAGAGAACAGGTTTGACTGTGAGAGAAAAGATGAGAGTTGGTGTTGTGAGGCTCACTGTGTAGACATGCTTTCTCTAGTGTAACTGAACCCAACCAGGTCAAGAGTATTTGCATTAATGGAATAGAGACATCTCTCAACACAATCCCTTCGAGTTGGGGGGCTCACCTACACATGGTTCCTCTGCTGAGATGAACATCCCAGTGAACAGACAGAGTGCAAGAGAAGAGCCTCAGAGATACAGCTTGGGGCATCCAGCATGGTAGCCCAGAAGGGCTGGAAGCTGGCATTTATGTACAGTATATTATGCATATTAAATTATATATATATTATATAGTATATTATGTATAGTATATTATATATTGTATATAGTATATAGTATATATTATAAAATATATTATATATAGTATATTATTTATGCATGTATGTATATGGCTTTTAAGAATAGTGAACGATTATACAGGCTCAGGAGTTTTGAATGGAAGGTACAGTACTTCCTCTCCCCTTCCTCTGGAGTACATGTAACATGTCTGGTTTGTATGAATTTCAAAGCAGAAAACTCTTATTTTCATGAAATATAGTTATCTCTCTGGCTCAGTTTTTAAAAATGTATATTAACTATATAATGTTTCGAATTCATTATGCCATTTCTTTTTTTATTAGATATTTTCCTTATTTACATTTCAAATATTATCCCCTTTCTTGGTTTCCCCTCCAAAATCCCCCTAACTCATTCCTGTCACCCTGCTCACCAACCTACCCACTCCTACCTCTGCTTCCCTGTTCTACCCTCTCTTTTATCGTGCTCCCTGTATTTTCACACCCAAATAGCATCCTTTTAACTTTCACTCATTCTCCCCAAAGATTTCCATCTCTAAGAAGACGCATGACTTGCTTGTCTTCGTAAAAGTAGGTTTCTTTTCTTTCCTGTCTTTCTTTTTTCATTCGTAATTTATTTATTCACTTAACATGCACATTGCAACACCCAGTACTCTGCTTGTCCAAGTCCCACACTTACAAATCACTTCCCCATTCTCCTCTCCTCCTCAGAGAAGGTGAAGCTCTCTGTGGGTACCACCCTGTCCTGGGACATCTAGTCTTAGCAGGACTAAGCACACTCTCTCCCACTGAGGCCCAACTAGGCAGTCCAGTTAGGAAAAGGGCCAATGACAGGCAACAGAGTCAGAGACAGCCCACTCTCCAATTCTTAAGGGACCCACATGAAGACCAAGCTGCACATCAGCTAAAAATATGTAGACCTAGACCCAGCCCCTACAAGTCCCTGAATGATATTTTTTAGTGATTAAGTCACCATAGGGCCCAGATTAGTTGACTCTGTAGGTCTTCTTGTGCTGTCCTTGACCCCTCCAGCTGGCTCAATTCTTTTTTTTTTTTTTTAATTTAATTTTATTTTATTTTTTTAATTTACATTCCAAATCACTTCCCCTTTCCCGTTTCCTCCCTCCCCGAAGGTCCCATAAGCCCCCTTCCCTCCCTCTTTTCTCCGTTCAACCCCCTCTCATTACTCTGTCCTGGCGTTCCCCTACATCCAGTCTTTCCAGGACCAGGGGTCTCTCCTTCCATCTTTTTAGAAATCTATTGATATGCTGATTGTGTCTAGGGTATTCCGAGATTCTGGGTCAATATCCCCTTATCAGTGACTGCATACCATGTGTGTTCTTTTGTGATTGGGTTACCTCACTAAGGATGATATTTTCAAGATCTGACCATTTGCCTAGGAATTTCGTGAATTCATTGTTTTTAATTGCAGAGTAGTATTCCATTGTGTAAATATACCACATCTTCTGAATCCATTCCTCCGTTGAGGGACATCTGGGTTCTTTCCAGCTTCTGGCTATTATAAATAAGGCTGCTATGAATATAGTGGAGCATGTGTCCTTATTGCATGCAGGTAAAGTCTCTGGGTATATGCCCAGGAGTGGTATAGCCGGATCCTCCGGAAGTGTCATGCCCAGTTTTCTGAGGAGCCGCCAGACTGCTTTCCAGAGTGGTTGTACCAGCCTGCAATTCCACCAGCAGTGGAGGAGTGTTCCTCTTTCTCCACATCCTCGCCAACAACTGCTGTCTCCTGTGTTTTTGATCTTAGCCATCCTGACTGGTGTGAGATGGAATCAGCTGGCTCAATTCTATCTTCCACTTTTCTGCAATACTCACTGAGCACCGCCTGATGTTTGGCTGTGGGTCTCTGCAGCTGTTTCCACTGCTCGATGAAACCTCTGAGGAGACAGTTATGCTAGGTTTCAGTCTGCAAATATAGCAGAGTGTGATTAATTATGTCAGGAGTTGGGTTGCTTTTCTTACCATCATGATCTCCACTTCTTTTGGTGATGTTGGTTTTGTTGATGGCAATAATTTAATCCTTTATGACTGAGTAAAACTCCGTTGTATTTAAAGTGGCAATATTAATTTCATAGGTTTTTTTGTTTATGTGACATTTGCCTTATAATTTGTAGATGAGTTGTATCTTCCATTTATTCCTATGACTCCTAAAGTCTTAAATACTCAATATATACATTTCCATGTGAGATTTCAGAAGAGGATGTGTAGGTGCAGGTTACGCTGCCTGTCTTCCCTTTGCGAGTGTAGTTGTGGATACTGGTCTAGGTTTCCCAGCCTTTGTTTTTTGAACAGCTCCTGATCTAAAGGTGTAACTGAAATGATTGGTCACCCTAGATAAGATTCTGATATCCAGTACTACACAAGGGAGAATAAAAGCAACTCATATATATTTTACAGATTGGATTTTCACTTGAAAATCACTTGACGTCACAATATAATTCAATCCTCAACACCTGCATTTTACAATAACTGCAACAACAACCATAAGTCTCTTTTGAACTGGTTGCTGATAGAGTAGTAATCCTAGAATCTGTTTACTAATTGCATGGGAGATTATGAATATGAAATTAACCATCACAGATGATGAATATGAAATAACAGATGCATTGGGACTCTTTGTTACTTAGCAATGACCGGCAATTTTTCATGGCTAATTCTGTTTTTTCCCTCACTATATTCTGCCTTTTCTTCACATTTTGTACATATCTCATCAATTAGTTCTAGATTTGTGAGTCTTCTGTATATTTAATTTTATGAATTAAACTCATGCATCAAATTCTATGGATTGAAGTATAAATTAAATTCTCTACTATGATATTTAAAGCTGCATAACGAGTTTAGAGATGATAGAACCAGACACTGTAGTATGTGGCAAAGTTCAACTTAGTGGGAGTAACAAGTTCACCTTTTATGACTTTGTAGTAATGGTCTAGTTTCAAGTCTTATGTTTCTCTCTGTGAAATGAGAATGGTAGTGCATTATTCAGAAAACTCTAAAGAGATGGAACTGACAGAATGCATATATGTATATATTAAACACATTTAATATGAATATATAGAGAATTAATATATGTAATATGTGCATAAAAACATTATGAGTATACACACACACACACAATTATAGTTGCATATAGACTGTGATCTGAGTAGTCTTACAATGGAAGTCTAAGAATTGGTAGTTGTTCAGTCCATGAGACTGGTTGTCTCAGCCATACCAATCTTGTGCTGGAGTCCCAGTTCTAGAAAACTGCTGGAGATCCTGAAGAAATAAGTTCTATACCAGCAAAGGAACAAATGCTTCAGCAATAGCATAAATGGATTTGCCAGCAAGAATGAGGGTAAGCAGCAAAAAGGCAAAACTTCCTTCTTCTATGTAACTTTTATGGACTGCCACAGAAGATAAGGTCCACTGTTAGGTTGAAGCTTACCATTTTAAATAACTGGACTAAGAATATCCCTCACAGCTATGCCCAGGAACTTGGATTTTAGTTGATTCCAGATGTTGTCAATTTAGCAACCAAGATTAGCTACCACAGATGGTACATTATTGCAACTTTTTAGAATTAGAAAGCCTAAAGAAAGAATGTGTTGAAAATGTTTAGAATGTGAAATCACAAATAAATGCAATGCCCTATCCTCTGATTTCTGTTGTCCCTCATTTCAAGCACATTGTGGAAAAGAAGTTTGAGTTCTTGCTATAATTTAATACGGTTGATAGAATATGAATCAAATCTGGGCATACTATTACTGAGAAGAAGATTTAAAACACAGGGAATGGTTTTTAAATACTGTCTTCAATGGAATCCACAGTGGTCCAGATGGCAGTCCTCCATCAACCAAGTTTCTTCTCAAAGTTTGCAGTGGTTGCTTCTAGTGCTATGCTGTGTGTCATGACTGCATTTACACTCCCCTGGGAAAAAATGAGGCGAATGAGCAGGGAAGACTATCATGGATGATTGAAGAAGAGAAGGACAGAATTCAGAGCTTCTTGGATTTAACAAACAAGAGTCTATATTCTTCATTTAAAAATCATAGTGATTGGGATCCAAGGAAAACTGGCAACTCCTTTAAATCTAGATAGGAAGATTAGGGTATCAGTTGGAGTGCAAGTTACAAAGTTTTTACCTTCTGTTTTTACAATTATTTAGAAGTAGTTTAGAAGATGATTTATTTATGAAATCACAGTTAAAAAATTAAAAAGAAGACTTCCAAAATGCAAGACTGTGAATCTTCTGATAAATTATCTATTGCTAAAGACACTTGCTATCAAGCTCTTTGTAGCTAGTGTTTAGAACCTACCGCAGCTATTGTCAGCAACTCAATTCATCATATTTCCAAATGCTGATAATAATGGCAGTCCTAAATGGAATGCTACATCAGTTATGATTAGATGTGATTCATTGAGTTTACTAAATTTATTTTCCATGAACCAGTGTTGACTGAGTCCTCCAACAAGGAGTGAAGTAGCCTACTTATCACCTGAGAAAGATCCAGTCACTCACTGCACAGTCTGGTACTCAGTTAGAGAAGGAGGATGCTGGGCAGTGGTGGCGCACGCCTTTAATCCCAGCACTTGGGAGGCAGAGGCAGGAGGATTTCTGAGTTCGAGGCCAGCCTGGTCTACAAAGTGAGTTCTAGGACAGCCAAGTCTACACAGAGAAACCCTGTCTCGAAAAAAACAAAAAAAAAAAAGAGAGAAGGAGGATGCTTAGAATTGACCAATCTGCCCTTTCTACTCTGGCTGCGTACAGCAGAGGCTTCAGCTCAAACCTTTCTATAAACAAGCCTGAACTTTGTAGAGGAAAAGTATCAGAACAGGAAGCAAGTTTAACTATGTTCTTAACAAAATGGTTGGTCCAATTCATTATTAAATTGGTTCAGTATATATTTCTAAAAGATAATAAATAATGCAAGATGATTAGAACACCTGTAGAAATGAACAATGATCTCTTCCTTTTTTTTAACTAATTTTTTTTTATTTTCTAAGTTTTTTTATTTACATTCCATATGATTTCACCTTTCCCATTTCCTCCCTCCCCGAAAGTTCCATAAGCCCCCTTCCTTCCCTCTGTTCCCCATTCAACCCCCTCTCGCTTCTCTGTCCTGGTATTCCCCTACATCCTCTGAAATAGTTTGTTTTTCCTCGATCATATCATGATGTTTGTAAGTGATATGGTTCAAATAGAACTCCAACTTCAATACTCAGTTGTATTAATTATGTTTTCCTAACTGTGACAAGTACAAAGGCACAAGGTAGTTAGCAGATCTTATATTGCATAAATATGTGACAATGTGGATGAACCTTGTGGAAAGCAGGGAATACTGTGATAAAATACTGCATGATATCACTTATGGGAAACCTAACAGAAAGTCAAACACACAGAAACAGACCAGAGTGGTACTTAGCAGGGACTGAGAGAGGAAGAAAGGGGGAATTGTGTAGACATTTTGTTCTCTTGATTTCACTGTCTCCATTGTTGCCCATGCAATCTACTTTCTGTTGAACCTGTTTATTTTTTCTGTACAGTTTCAAATATTCTGAAATTTTCTGAATGTTGTTCTCTCATACTGGACTAGAGCTCTCTGTCACCATGTTAAATCAGTAGATAATCATATTAAATTTAATCATTTGGCAAATACATTTCATATGAGTGCATTGCATGCATTTCTTTTAGGAAATATACTGTCTAATGTGTGTGTGTGTGTGTGTGTGTGTGTGTGTGTGTGTGTGTGTGTGCGCGCGCGCACAAGTGCGTGCGTTTGGGTGAGTGTGCATGCATTATGTGTGTGCATGTGTGGATTGAATGAATTTATCCAGTTTGTCTAAATTCTAGATTATCTCTGATTTGTGGATGTAATTCTGCCTCTAGATAATAAGGGTCTCTGAAATGTCATAACTGATTAACATGTAGCCTTCTACCAGAACTAAAATGCTTATGTTAAAGTAGATGCTCATTTATAAAATGAATCATAAAGAATCCTAGTAATAGGAAAAATAATTACTTAATGCTTTAGCCATGCTAAATCAGTCACTTAATCTTTCCCATTGAGTAAGTATAGTACGTAAGATACAACAAAGCAATAATGTCAAGATTTTTATTAAATACCCATGTTGTCCTCAGTTTTTATATGTATTTCTGTTCATTTATTTGAACAATAATGAAGTTTTCCACCAACATTGTTTCAATCATTAAAAAACAATTCAATCATCAAACAATAACTGGCAACCAGGCATTATTCTCAAGTTTTGTTTATAAAAAGTTACATAACAGGGGTTGGAGAGACAGAGCAATGATCAAGAGCATATCCTGATCTGATCTCATAGAAGACCTGCTTTTGGGTCCTAGCATTCACATCAGGTCATCCACACCTGCTTGTAACTCCAGCTCTAGGAGACCCAACTGCCTCTTCTGAACTCTATGTGCATCTGTCTCATGTGCACATACTCTGACATAAACACAGACAGACAGACAGACAGACAGACACACACACACACACACACACACACACACACACACACACAGAGAGAGAGAGAGAGAGAGAGAGAGAGAGAGAGAGAGAGAAATATAATTCTTAGAAAGTTAAATCATTTATGTCCAATCATAGCCAGGATTTCAGTCCTTAAGGATTGACTGACTCCAAGGCTCATCTTCTCCAGTGAGATACCATGCAGGGGTAATGCTGCACACTGGGGATGAGCTGGAATGTTTAATGTGATTGATTTTCATCATGTAATTAAATGATACAAAGTGGAGAAAAGTGTTCAGTCTATCTATATAGTATTTATGTGTTAAATATTGTAGCACTGCAGAACTACACACACATGAGTTATTTTAAGGTATTTAGGAAAGATTGTCATTAGTTACATTCTTTTTTTTTTTGCTGTCAAAAAAGGGAATCTTTTTACAGGCAAAGGATGGAAAAAGAAGGATGAAATGGTGATGAAATAGATTTCATCAATTAAACAGCAATTGAAATGTTTGTTATAGTTTAGAGTATAAACATTATCAGTGTTACTCTAGGAAAATAATGGTATTTATGCGAGTTAATTAATATTTAATTGATATTCTGACAGAAATATGCAAAGCAGTAAATCACAAAGTAATCATATTGTTTTCTTGGACATACAAAATTTGATAATGGAGGCAAAATAAATATTAAAATAGTACAAATGATAAGACAAATGTGGAGGAAAATTAATCAGCTTTAAAAAAAGAGTTCTAACAAATTACTACTGAAATGTAAAGTGACAGAAAAAAATGGATGTCAAATAGTTGAAGACATGGAAAGCACACTTAGAAACTGACTGAAGCCTGTTGGTCAGATAGAGGCACGACAGCACTTGACACAATGCAAGAGGATTCCTCTCACTGAGGAAAGAGACTCTTGCTGAGAGGATCTACTCAACTTTATCCAGATACTTCACATGTAGTTTCACTCTTTAAATTTCAGCACCCAATTTATGCACAGGAACATAAAAATTGCACACACATACATGTAAATATGTCATAGATTCTCTCACCCACATCAGATAACACACACAGAGAGAGGAATCCGCTATGTGTACTCTGCTTCCCTATGGAAGCAGAAGCCATGTCTCCAAATGCTCAGCATACAGCCTCTCGTTCAGCCAGAGATAAAGCTGTGTTTATTGTAGAAAAGCTATAAGTTTAGAAGACTGAAGTTCTGAAGGCAGGTGTCAGGATTTACAGTCGGAATGAAGGATGGGGGAGTCAGAGCATTGGGTTCAGCTTTCTCATCAAACAACCATGTAACTGTAGGCAAACCTTTTCAAGTGTTTTTGCTGTTCCCATTTTCTTGCCCATGGAAAAAGAGGTTCTATTTGAGGAACTCTGAACCTATTTCTGCTTTTTTACCCCAGCTCCAGTAAAGTCCTACCTTAGCAAAGCTAACCTGGATGCAACTGAAGTCATACTTTTGCCAAAATGCTAAGAATTGTCTATACTCCCAGCTAATGTGATGCTCCTGGCTAGTTCCCCCTTAGATAAGTGTCAACCGGTTCTGTTCAGATTCAGTGTTGATGACATCTTTTGTTCATATAACATGAGTATTTCTCTACTGACAAGAAACTCATGTAACATCTGAAGCTTCTAGTATGGGGTGATTTTCAGATGTTGATCAGAAGACTGTGGTAGTCATGGGGCAGGGTCATCCCTCTGCTTTAGGGACCTACCTTCCAATGGCTGCCTTTGCATTCATCTGTGATTTCAGTTGTGGAGATATAATGGTGATGAAATGATGTTATAGGAAGAGAGAATGATGGGCAGTTGCATGCATAGCATCATCTCTGTGCAAGTCACTTTCACAATAAAATTCGTCAGCAATACTGGGAAGTGTTATTTCTTCTTTACCAACATTGAAATTAAAGTACAGAATGCTGGTGATTACCTGACCAAAATTTCAACCGAATTCTATTTTGTTAGAGAAACAAAATTGTGGTTTATCCACAAGGCAATGATCCTTAGTATGACCAACTGGTTGAATATGTACAAATAATACATTTTTGGAAAGGCAAGCTTGTAGACCAAATAAAATAATGTCTTCTTGCATGGTTACTTGCTATTAACTATAGCACATTGAAGAGATGGTTTAACATAAATTTTAAACAATATCCAATTGGTATCTAGATTAAGAAGGTAAACATTCCTTTTTGTTGTTGTTACCAAATTGGCTCAAGAAATTTCTTCCTACTCTGTAGGTACAGAGTTAGAACCACATGGAAACCCTGTAGAAAACTTTTTTCACAATCCACACTAACTGTAGTTTTCTAGTTTCTAAGTGATTTCATGGCTTCAACCAATTTTAATTTAAAAGCTATCAAAATGATGGGTTTGCATGCTTCTGATTCATATTTCTTACCCATGAACCCTGTTTCATTAAGGTACAGGGATTCTAAGTGCCTTTTGGTTTGGAATTGAACATTACCTTTTGACACTGTGATAAGCAATGCTATTTTGTGGCTCTGACTAATATACCCCAAGCATTTAATATGGATCAGAAGCAGGTTAGAATTAGTGCCCACCATCTTCCAAGATGATGATCTTAAATTTTTGTCGATATTGCTCAGAATGAAGTGCAAGCGGGTCAAGTTAAATTTCTTAGCAGTAGCGAGACATTAAGAGAGGTTTTTGAAGTTACCTCACCTTTAATAAAATGAAGTCATCTTATATATGAATTTATTAAGATTACAGCTAGGTTTAAACTCACGAAAGGCTAGCTTTCCTTAATAGTTAAATCAAATCGAATCTCAGATTTTATGAGAGATGAGATGACAATAAAACAGGCCTGGTCAGTAAAGATAATAACTTGATTCAGTACTTGGGATGAAAGTGTTTAAGGTTTCCATGATAAAACTGTAATTTTATACCCCAAAGTGTGTTAATAACATTAAGTGAGGTAATAGGCAAAGTGCACTGACAGTGTAATACCCGTAGGACCACAGTAATAGAAATAATTTATAATGTATCAGCAGTAAAATCTTTAATGTTATCTCAATTCAGGGCAGACACCATATCTGGGGTTTCAGATTACACATGTTCCTTTTGCTACCCTGGCTATGGGCACAATGTTAACCTAAAATAATTAAGGAAATGGTTTTCAGAGTGCAGAAACCTTTCACAATTATAGACATAATGACAGTTCTATTAACTATTTCCATGCTAGTTCTCTGGTATTTGACTGATGGATCTTATTTCAGAGTGTGTAAGAAAGCATGGCGAAAAATAATCCCAAATCACTTTCTTTGACTCTTTGTATCCTGTATGGTAACCAAAGCCAATCCCTAATCTTCAAAAACAAAATTAGTATTTTCATGACTAATTAAGCATTTTCTTTTATTTTTAAATCTTGCTTGGGAAGATTTATTACTCAAACGTGAATCTCACACATTGCATGTTTTCATGATCATCCTGAGAAGAATGGTGATCAGGAACAAAGAGTAAATAATAATGCTAAGTGTACTTTATACACTGTAGCTTAAATCTTCAATAGGCTTTGGCATGTCCATCTGATAGTGACTTTCACTGTAGTGCACAGGAAGGCCAATTTGTGGTCCTAATCTGTAAAGTGCCTAACATTTCATAATACAATAGTTTTGTGAAGGGTTTTAATGTAATTTAAGAGTAATATAGGGGAATTTTATATTCAACTATTATAGTTTCACTGTTAATTTTAAATATATTTTTTAAATAATCACGTGGCTGTAAAATCAAGGGGAAACTGTGGTTGTTCCATGTTGGGGCATCTAGACCAACTATAAACATGCTACAAGAATTCACTAATCTAATTATGTAATAACTGCATCATTGTCCCAATGGAACATGAGAGGAATCATCAAAAAAGAGAAGTTTAAATCACTGCTCTTTAGTACCATGGACAGCGGGTAGAGAGTTGAGCATAATATGAAACTTGATGTCCCTAAACCCTGTGCTGTCAGAGTCTCTCTAACAAATGTTATCCTTGAGTTGTTTGTGCATAAGCATGTAGAGCCTTTTAAAGAGGCTAGTCTTAGTATAAGATGTGTAATAACTCTGAATATTGGTTTGCCTGTTAGCTATCTTTGAAGGGGTTCGATGCATAGAAAACATTTTGAAGACTAAGAATTTTTCCAGTGAGTTCAAGCAGCCACAGGACTCTGCATCCATGTATGATTCTTTTACTTCTACTAGGTCTCCATCTTCAAGTAAATGTTAATTGCTAGGGACGACTATGTATGATGCAGGATGACATCTGAAATATAATTACTTAGATGGGTCATCATTAGGTACATGTCTAGCAAGGTCCTCTGGTGACCTTACTAGATCTCGCCCTCAGCTACTCACAGTCCCTGGATCCAGGATAAAAGGCTTACTGGTATGTACAGAGAGACTGATTTTCTACATAGAGTGCCTTCCTAAAACTCATTTCATAAACTCATAAGATCTTCTATTCCCTGGAGAACTTGGATGGAGCTCATGGTTCTCTGAGCTAAGAAATTGCTGGCTACTATCAAATGTGTCTAATTGCTTCTTTAATCTCTTGCATGAATGTTTGCACATTTTCTAAATAAATGATAAAGATAATAATCTTTATTTGTGCGATGGTTGTATTCCACATTATATGCTCTTGTAGCATGGATGACCTTTTCCAATTATTTTTTTTATTTGGGCATTGGTACTTGTGATGATAAATCATGACTCAGAACTTAAGGAGATTTAGAATTCCTATGTGAACAACCTCTGGACATGTTTTTAAAGGAATTTCTAGATTAGATTATTTGAGATGTGAAGATCTACCCTAGATGTGAATGGTAATATCCTATAGACTGAGATGCTGGACTGAATACAAAGAAAAACATGAGTTAATCATCTCTATGAATGCTGTTTCCTGACTGGGGGCACATTGTGAC
Organism: Tokudaia tokunoshimensis; assembly: GCA_036184795.1. Lineage (NCBI taxonomy): Eukaryota > Metazoa > Chordata > Mammalia > Rodentia > Muridae > Tokudaia > Tokudaia tokunoshimensis. Next base: position 44,582,034 of record BTHU01000001.1, read on the forward strand.
TCAGAGGAGAGAATCTGAAATAATAAGAACTTATGATTTCTATCATTCAGGATCCTCTGAGCCTGGCTGTGCTCACTTCTGAGGATGAAGGCTAGACTTTCAAATAGACTGTTTTTTCATGGTATCCTTACAGTTGGACAGAACTTGGTAATTCTGTTAGCTATAACTGTCTGGTAACCTTTCAAAGCAATTTCTAAGGCATTTTGAATGGCATCCCATTTCTGTTTTGGCCCCTTATACTAATATCCAGGTATGAATTACCATTAATCTCGATCTAAAACTTTCAAAGGCTATAGACATTTTTATGGAAAACATATGTTTTGATTATTATATCTCCATCATTTAGGTGGCTTCCAACATTGCTTAGACCATTGTCTTACTATAGTGCTGACTTGCCTCATTCTTGAACATCTTTCTTTGATAAGGCACCCACAAATGTATCAAAAAAGCAAGTAATGTCAGTTAATAATAAACAGAATGTTTTATGTTAACATTATCATAGTACTGTATCACTGATCTAGCTACACATTTAAGTAGAATCTGAGGGAAAAAAGCAACGAGTTGGGAGGCCGCATATTTAAGAGGAAGCAGGTCAAAGCATCAAACTTTTAATTGAGTTATGTACTGCAACCTTTCTCTGCAGGAATGGCCAATTCCCCATTGGAGCATGCTTTCTCCCTTCATTGTTTTTAGTCTTTGCTATTGCTTCTTATCTAACATTTTGACACATTAATTTCATTGCCTATGTATTTAGAAAGAAAACCCTGATGGTTCCTACAGATACCATGTGCATCCCAATTCTGTAGGCGCCTTTCATGTCCTTGATGCTAGAGCTGTGTATAAACAGACAGACAACACAACTCTTGATACATCTCTTCAGTGGCTCAGACTGTTTAAGGAAAAAAGTAATAATCTTATCTTTCCATAGCCCTTAAGTGTAAAAATAGCCCAGCTGTTTATTGCTCCAGGCTCTGAAGCCCAGGTATATCACGGGAGTGCAGAAAGTGAATTGTCACTTTTCCCTGGCTATAGTAGCTTCAAAAGCAAACAGGAGTCACAGATTAAAGAGAGTGTGAGTGTACTCTGCTTTCCCCAGGAAGGTTTAAAGCTTCTTCACTTAGAGACTTATCAGGCTGCAAGGGGTTGACAGAAGATAAACTAAAAATAAATGCCAAGGAGTTCTGATTACCATCTCTGTCTCCTGCTCCATGTCTGGTCAGCAACGTGTTAAGTGAATTGAAACTAGATGGTAGGGAGACAGTCTCAACCTGGTTATCAGTGGCAGTAAATGGAAGATAATAGCCTCAGTGCAGAGTTATGAAATGGCTTGCCTTTGAGCTGCCAAAGTGTTTAGCCTCTCTTTTATTATATTCACAGCAGTAATCCGATATGTCCTGACTTCTGTCATCTGTATGTAATGCTTATCAACTCTCTGTCAGTGATTCCTCCTCTTGTCAGGGACAATTATTCCTCAAAGTGCCAAGGTTATGACTGAGGCAATATTATGACTAGGAAGAAAATATGAAAGGTGCAGAACACCACAGCAAGTGATCTGAGAGCTGACGCCAAAGTCAAGGAAAAACATTTTTTGATAAAAAGGGACAGAAGGTGGAAACTTGTTTTCTATGCTCAGGGCACAGGGTGATGACTGAGGTTAAGTGGACACTCCTGAAGATGCCTTACTAATTCATGACAGTGGCATGTGCATGCCTCTGCCCTCACAGCTCTGTCAGCCTCACCATTTTACACCTCCTTTTACGAAGTTGTTCAAGTATAAGCCTGTGAGGAAGAGCAGTAGGCTAACAGAGTGGATCTGCTGTTTAACTGAGAGTAGATATCTACTGCTTTGTGTGATGCCTACTCTGCCTGGGGATGGTGACATGGCAAGGAGTGTACATCACTGCAGAAAAGGCACTCAGGCTCTGTAGGCACAAACTGGCATTTTTAGATGGTGAATTGAAAGTCACATTTCAGAGGATAATTTAAAAATTTTAAAATAGCAAAGTCAGACAGAATTTGTTTGGAAAGTTCCTTTCAACACTCTGTGGTTGTCTGGCCATGAACAAGCTTCTTTTTCAGGCTATAAGCTTCTTTCATATAAAGGATAAAACTATTCCTGGAATTGCCTGTCTCAGTGCGGATGGAAGACCCAAGGATAATAAATAAAAAGTGTCTGGGTAAGCCTTAGCAGATACTGTATGACAAATAGTGCCAAATGACAGAAATCCGACTTAGTTAAATTTCCTAGTGTCTCATTCCCCTATGGGTAAATACATCAGATATCTTGATACAAGTTAGGCTACTAGGCTGGAAAGCTTGAGCTTTGGTTTATGCTGCAAGGGTACTGGTAGCAGCCACCGCCTGTTGAGTCTTATGAACATACAGGAGGGTTGTTGTTGAAGACTGTTGATTTCTTGCTTCACACAGTTCTTGTTGTGTGGGAGTCCTGGTTGGAGCCAAGACAATGGCATTTCTTTTTTTCTTTTTCTTTTTCCTTTTTTAAAGTTTTGCACAAGAGAATAAGCTTTATGCTGTGCAGTTGGCTTACATTTTCGTTTAAAATCCTTTGTAATGCTTAGTTGTTCATGTCGTATGCTTGCATGACTGTTGCAGAAGTCATAGGCAAATACGAGGTGTGTAGCTAGGCATCATAGCATCATGTTCAGAATACTTAACCAATACTACATGGGCCTGTGATCATCTACAGCACATACTTGCCTTTTGGTTGGAGCAAGATCTTTTGGGCTTGCTTCTAGGCTCAGGAATGATCTTAAATTGCTAAGAAGAGGGTCCATTAACTTGGTTGCTGGTTGGGGCTGTTTGGAAGACTGTGGATAATGCACCTGCCTGGAATCCTTCGATTTGAACATGTCTAGCTGTGATTAGCACATCTGGATGACCATTAGTCTCACCTGTAGGAATAATACAGAGTTCTATGGTACATAGTCCTAATTCAATGTCAATTCTTAACCTCAGGGTTAATCTTGTTTTTGTTGATTATGTTTTTATGGCAATATTTTATGTGAGATTTTGTTAAAGTTTATACCATCAGCTTCTTGGAACATGTTTTTTTTTCTTTTCTCCATGCATACAAATTTTGACTATAATTCTGATTTTAGTAAAATACATATCAAATTTTGCATCAAGCAAAATTTAAACCTATCATGATTCAACTGGTTTAAAAACATTTTGGAATATCAATATGTAATGCAAGCGATTAATTTAGTATATATTATTTTTTCAATTAGGAACAAATATGGAATTTGATAAAATGTATATTTGCCATATGTTAAGATTGACACAAATAATTTCACTTTTACAATTGTGGATTATTTAACTTGGATCTAATATTATGGGTCATCCTCACATTTATCTAGTAAGTCATAATTAATAGTTGCATGTGAATTTAAGTAAAAAAATCATTTTAGAAATGTACAATGGCCTGGTAGTATATCTGATACTAGGGTTATATTAGGAAAAGATGGGCGGATTTTCCTTTGTTTATAGTCCAGACAAGTCCCTGATAACTGGTCATGGTTTAAGTTACAACTGAAAGAGTTGAAGAATTTGAGTGTTAGAGCTGAAGTTCAGGCTTCTAAATATTCTTTTATTTAAGTCATATAATTATTTTTTGATACAGGTTTTCTCTGTGCAGCCTTGGCTGTCCTGAAACTTAATATGTAGATCAGGTTGGCCTTGAATTCAGAGATTTGCCTGCTTCCCAAGTGCTGGGATTAAAGGCATGCACCACTACTGCCTGACAAACAAATTAGTCAGTCAGTTAGTTAGTTAGTTAATTTGTTTATTTATTTAATTTTGAGACAGAATTTCTCTGGAACTTGCTCTGTAGACCAGGCTGGCCTCACATTTCTTTAAATTTTGGTGAAAAGTTGGCATTTTCAGTCACTACAACCCTTTTTATAATATCCTCATTTCTGTATTGATTAGGATAGAATTAGACACAAGAATTATTTCTTATGATAAAATGTTCTCAGAAATAGGGGTTATAGGATTATATTCCATGATCCATTGTGTTTACTAATCTCCCACTTTTTTGTTACATGTTTTTTTTTCTCCCAAAATACACCCTTGTGGTTGGTACTTTAAAAGAGAAAACTTATCTTTAATTTGCATTTGAAGTATTTTATTACTATTCACTTTGTTAAGCATATAATAGAGTATAAGTGTCTCTACTTTATATGGAAGGCATATCTTCCACTGTCATGACACAATGGCAGAGAAAATTTACACTATCCTTCCTATCACTGACCTTTATTTTATTTTAGCCTATATTATGTTATCATATATGAAGGGGAAGATAATTTGTTTATCTTCCTAATGACCAGAGCTTGAAGTAGTTGCTAAGTCCTTCTAGACAACCTTGTTGCAGTGTGTGAACTAGGCTAAAGTCACCTGCCTCCAAACCTATCCTAAATTCTTTCTGGAGTCATGTGAATGATCAGTCACAAAACAAACCTTATAGGAACTTGAAGGTGGAGGCAGTACTTATACAATATCTGCAGCTTCATGTCTGCTTGCTTTTAAAAAAAATCCACAAGCGTTGGGGGAAAATGTCTACCTCCTAATGGGATACCTGGGTGCTGATAGCTAAAGTTGATTAAGATTTTTTAATTAATACAGTTCTAATACTACTTGTGAAATTGAGAGTTCTCTTGTTTTCTGTAAGATTTGATTAATAAAATGTGCAAATTCAGAGGCTTGAGTTTTGTACTTTGTAGCACTTGTATTAACCTATAGAGACTTTTGGTGATTTAGACTCATGGATAGAAATTCACATGTATGTCCATGGTAAATATATATCTTTTAGAAATACAGTACACATGATATTCAACATAATCAAAATACTTTAATGTATAGTTATTTTCCTCTTAATATGGCTTAGGATTTTAGAAACAGCTGAGTCATGAATGTAAGATTATTGGATCTTACTTAATATCTTATTAATTTTAAATCAGTATAAAATATGATTTCTTGGTTAATTTGAAAAATGATTCATTTTTCAATTGTAGAAAATCTGTGTATTTTTAAAGTGAATCATTTAAGTAAGCTTTAAAAAGTAGAGTTTTAAAGAGCATAAAGCTCCTAAATGTGAACTTAAATTATTAAGTGTATGATAAAATTAAAAAGAGACAAACAGATTGTGGATGGATTAGAAAAAAGCATGCTTTAATACTCTATCACTTTTTAAAAGTTAATCAGAAAAGTTGATTACTTTGTGTGCATTTGTGCTTTCCCTGAACAAGTCTGTACACCACATGTGTTCAATGCCTATGGAGGCCAGGAAACATTGCTGAATCTTCGGGAACTAGAGAAATACAGTTTGTCAACTGCCATATGGTTTGTGGTAATCATATCCTGGTTCTCTGCAAGAGAAGTCTGTGCTCTTAACCCATGAGCTATCTCTTTGGCCCCTTAACTCTTTTTTTTTCCAAAAGTGATATGTATATGCATATGTGTATGTATATGTGTATGTGTGTATGTGTGTGTATGTGTATATGTACATATATGCATATATATATCTGTATATATGTATAATGTATATATGTATATGTGTATATGTATATATGTATATGTATGTGTATATGTGTATATATGTATGTATATATGTATATGTGTATATATATAGAGAGAGACACAGAGACACACAGAGAAACTGAGACTGACATGTGGGATTCTGAACCCTCAAAGCTGATTCTCAAATCTCTACAGATGTACCCCCTCCAACAAGGCCACACCTCCTAATCCTTCTTAAACAGCAAGCATTCAAACATAAGAGCCCAATGAGGCCATTATCATTTATACTACCACCACGGAAACCTTAATTACTCATTTAAATAAGTAAATCAATGTAAAAATGAGAAAATTTTCTTTAACTGGCAACTCTCTATCAACCATTCATTATTTGTAAACGACTGTTACTTTTACTTAATCCCCATATTTTGACTTGTGATTTTATTTTCTTGAGTTGACTGTAAAACCATTGAAAAATACAAAATATGAAATAAAAGAGTAAAAAGCACCTAAAAATCAATTAAACATGAATGCTCATATATATTATCAATCATATACCTATAAAACCTGTTTATCATCTTTATATCTATATAAAAATCTAGCTCTATCTATCTGTATGTCTATCTGTATGTGTATCATCTATCTATAATCTATCATCTATCTATCTCTCTATATCTATCTATCTATCTATCTATCTATCTATCTATCTATCTATCTATCTATCTATAAATCAAGTATATGCATGTCTATGTATCATCTACCATCTCTTTATCTATGTACACATGTACTTTATACATGTGAGGCTCAGGCACATGTGATTGTGCAGTAATTTCACACTTCTTTATGTCTGTTACAATATTATGCAAAGGAAGAAATGAAATGAAAGTACGCGATCTTAGAAACAAAGAAACAAAATGGCCCTGAATGTTGATAAAGACAACCATCCTGCATTTCAAGTGCTAGTAAGACCTAACATTGTTTCTGACCATGATCTACCTGTGTCATGTAAGCTCATCACTGTTTGGAAGAGACTGAAGCTACCTTTTGGTGACACAGAAACTCTTCAGGAAGTTGTTTGACTAAAATTGTCTGTGAGAAGAATAGATGGGAAAGGTTTGTGGTGATGATGGTTCTGGTGGTGGTGAAGTAATAAAACATGTTGCATATTAATGGATTAATCCATCAAAAGAAGGTTATTTGAATTGTAGTCACATATATACCAAGTATCAGTATACCAAATTTCAAAACATAATTATTGCTGGTTGTAAAGGCACAAGGGGTTCTGAGTATAGTAGTAGGAGACATTGATAGACTACTCTCACCATCTACTACTCTGGTCATCTCTATAAGAATCAAAAACCATCAGAGATAAATGGCATGATTAGTCAAATGGATTTGACCAATAGACTATTAACTCAAACACTGCAGAATGTGCACATTTTCCTAAGACCAAACATTTTTTCTCAAATATATCACATTTTAGGAAACAGATACAAAAAATAAACAAAACATAAACAAATCCACAAAAACCCCAAGACAACAAATGCAAAAATAAATGTTTGATCTCTCTCCATCCCTCTCCTTTGATCTTTCCCTCTCTCTGGCTCTCTTCTGTCTGAAACACAACCTTACTCTGTGGCCTTGCCTGGCCTGGGACTCACTATGGAGCCCCAACTGGCCTTGATATCACAGGAAATCATTCCCTTTTGCCTCCATAGTTTTAAAGGTATATTACCACACACAGGTTATATAATTTCTAGTTTGCTAGCTGATCACAGTAGATCAAAGCTAAAAATAAATAGTAACAGAAAGTACAAGATCATGGAGAATGAGTATCATACTAATGAAGAATAAATGATTCATTAAAGAAGTGGAGAAAAAACTTAAAGAAATCCCAGAATCAATAAAAAGAAGCATAACATACTAGAACACATAAGATGCAATAAAAATGGTTCTGGTAGAGAATTTTATAGCTATAAACATCTACATTTAAAAACCAGAGAAGCCTTTGGAATAGAAATCCCTTCTGAGCCTTGTCCCCCTGCCACCACCATCTGCCCTTCTGCTGGGGCAGAACCTTGCCAGCTCTGCTGTGGTGAAGATTCCATCTCCTGATACTTCCCAGAGAACCAGCCACTCAGGGCAGTTGAGAACCAGCTACTCAGGGCAGTTGAGAACCAGCCCCTCAGGGCAGTTTCAAACCAACCACTCAGGACAGTTGAAGAGTCCATCTCCTGATACTTCCTAGAGAACCTGCCACTCAGGGCAGTTGAAATGTGCCAGCTCTGCTGCAGTGAAGATTTCATCTCCTGATACTTCGTAGTGAATCAGCCACTCAGGGAATTTTCCCTCTTTGCTTTGGCAGAATCTTGCCAGGTCTGCTGCAGTGAAGACACCTCTCCTGATACTTCCTAGAGAACCAGCTGCACAAAGGGCACTTGCTCTTTCTCCTGTGGCAGAATCTCGCAAGGTCTGCCACAGGGAAGATACCATCTCCTGATACTTCCTAGAGAACTAGCCGCACTTAGGTCATTTGGAGTGCAGAGAGGTCTGGGAACACAGGAGAGCTGGTCTCCCAGGAGAGCCTATATACCCATGTGCACAGAGAGAACAGGAATCCCAGGAGTACATATATACAGGATTACAAGACAGATAAGCCAAAAATCAGAGACAGCAAGACCAGCTAACACCAGAGAAAACTAGATAGCAAAAGGCAAACACAAAGTCAATACTAACAGAAACCAAGGCAACATGGCATCATCAGAACCCAGTTCTCCCACAAGAGAAAATCCTGGATACCCTAACACACCAGAAAAGCAAGACCTGAATGTAAAATCACATCTCATGATGTTTATAGAAGACTTCAAGAAGGACATAAAAAAACTCCTTTAAAGAAATGCAAGAGAACATGGATCAAAAGGTAGAAACCCTTAAAGAGGAATCACAAAAATCCCTTAAAGAAGTACAGGACAACATGGGTCAACAAGTAGAAGCTCTTAAAGAGGAAACACAAAAATCCCTTAGGGAATTATGGGAGAACATGTGTCAACAGGTAGAAGCTCTTAAAGAGGATACACAAAAATACCTTAAAGAAACACAGGAGAACATGGGTCAACAGTTAGAAACCCTTAAAGAGGAAACACAAAAATCACTTAAAGAAACACAGGAAAACACAAACAAACAAGTGAAGGATCTGAACAAAACTATCAACGATCTACAAATGGAAGTAGAAACAATAAAGAAATCACAAAGGGAGACATCTCTGGAGATAGAAAACCTTTGAAAGAATTCAGGAGTCATAGATGCAGGCATCAACAACAAATACAAGAGATAGAAGAAAGACTCTCAGGTGCTGAAGATACTATAGAAAACATTGACTCAACAGTCAAAGAAAATGTGAAATGCAAAAAACTTGTAACCCAAAACATCCAGGAAATTCAGGGTACAGTGAGAAGATCAAATCTAAGGATCATAAGTATAGAAGAGAGCGAGGATTTACAGCTTAAAGGGCCAGTAAATATCTTCAACAAAATTATAGAAGAAAACTTCCCTAACCTAGAGAAAGAGATGTCCATGAACATACAAGAAGCCTACAGAACTCCAAACAGACTGGACCAGAACAGAAACTCCTCTCGACACAAAATAATCAAAACACCAAATGCACTAAACAAAGAAAGAATATTAAAAGCAGTAAGGGAAAAAGTTCAAGTAACATATAAAGGCAGACCTATCAGAATTACACTGAGCTTCTCACCGGAAACTATGAAGGCTAGAAGATCCTTGGCAGATGTCATACAGACCCTAGGAGAACATAAATGTCAGCCCAGGCTACTATACCCAGCAAAACTCTCAATTACCATAGATGGAGAAAACAAGATATTCCATGACAGAACCAAATTTACACAATATCTTTCTACAAACCCAGCACTTCAAAGGATAATGGGTGGAAAATACTAACACAAGTCGGGAAGCTACACCCTAGAAAAAGCAATAAAGTAATCTTCTTTCAACAAACCCAACAGAAGATAGCCACACAAACATAATTCCACCTTTAACAATGAAAATAACAGGAAGCAACAATCACTATTCTTTAATATCTCTTAACATCAATGGACTCAATTCCCCAACAAAAAGACATAGACAAACAGACTGGATACGTAAACAGGACCCAACATTTTGCTACATACAAGAAACCCACCTCAGTGATAAAGACACTCATTACCTCAGAGTCAAAGGTTGGAAAACTATTTTCCAAGCAAATGGTCCCAAGAAACAAGCTGGAGTGGCCATACTTTTATTGGATAAAATCAACTTTCAATCAAAAGTCGTCAAGAAAGATAAGACGGGATACTTCATACTTATCAAAGGAAAAATCTACCAAGATTAACTCTCAATTCTAAACGTCTATGCTCCAAATGCAAGGGCACCCACATTCATAAAGGAAACCTTACTAAAACTCAAAGTACACATTGCACCCCACAAAATTATAGTGGGAGACTTCAACACCCCACTCTCAACAATGGATAAATCATGGAAACAGAAACTAAGCAGAGACATAGAGAATCTAATTAAAGTTATGGACCAAATGGACCTAACAGACATTTATAGAACATTCCATCCTCAAGTAAAAGAATATACCTTCTTCTCAGCACCTCATGGTACCTTTTCCAAAACTGACCATATAATTGGTCACAAAACAGGCTTCAACAGATACAGGAATATTGAAATAATTCTATGCACTCTATAAGATCACCATGGCCTAAGGCTGGTCTTGAGTTCAAACAAAAACAATGGAAAACACACATGCACGTGAACTTTGAACAATGCACTTCTCAATGATAGCTTCGTCAAGGAAGAAATAAAGAAAGAAATTAAAGACTTTGTAGAAGCTAATGAAAATGAGGACACATCATACCAAAACTTATGGGACACATTGAAAACAGTGCTAAGAGGAAAATTCATAGCTCTAAGTGCCTCCAAAAAGAAATTAGAGAGGGCTTACACTAGCAGTTTGACAATACACCTGAAAGCTCTAGAACAAAAAGAAGCGAATGCACCCAAGAGGAGTAGATGGCAAGAAATAATTAAACTCAGGGTTGAAATCAACCAAATAGAAACAAAAAGAACCATAAAAAGAATCAACAAAACCAGTAGCTGGTTCTTTGAGAAAATCAATAAGATAGATAAACCCTTAGTCAGACTAACCAGAAGGCACAGAGGCACTACCCAAATTAATAAAATCAGAAATGAAAAGGGAGACATAACAACAGAAACTGTGGATATTCAAAAAATAATCAGATCCTACTACAAGAGCTTATACTCAAAAAATTGGAAAATCTAGATGAAATAGACAATTTTCTAGATACATGCCAGGTGCCAATATTAAAACAGGACCAGATAAACCATCTAAAAAATCCCATAAGTTCTGAGGAAGTTGTTAATAGTCTTCCAACAAAAAAAAGTCCAGGACCAGATGGCTTTAGTGGGGAATTCTATCAGATCTTCAAAGAAGAGCTAATACCAATACTCTTCAAACTATTCCACAAAATAGAAACTCAAGGAACACTACCCAATTCATTCTATGTAGCCAAAATAATGCTTATACCTAAACCAAACAAAGACCAAACAAGGAAAGAGAACTTCAGACCAATTTCCCTTATGAACATTGATGCAAAAATTCTCAACAAAATTCTGGCCAACTGAATCCAAGAATGCATCAAAACAATAATTCACCACGATCAAGTAGGCTTCATCTGAGGGATGCAGAGATGGTTCAATATATGGAAATCCATCAGTGTAATCCACTACATTAACAAACTCAAAGAAAAACACCACATGGTCATTTCATTAGATGCTGAAAAGCTTTTGACAAAATTCAGCATCCCTTCATGATAAAAGTCTTGGAGAGATCAGGAATTCAGGGCCCATAACTAAACATAGTGAAAGCAATATACTGTAAACCAGTAGCTAACATCAAACTAAATGGAGAGAAACTTGAAGCAATCCCACTAAATTCAGGGACCAGACAAGGCTGCCCACTCTCTTCCTATCTATTCAATATAGTAGTCGAAGTCCTAGCCAGAGCAATTAGACAACAAAAGGAGGTCAAATGTATACAAATTGGAAGGGAAGAAGTCAAAGTATCACTATTTGCAGATGATATGATTGTATACTTAAGCGACCCCAAAAATTCTACCAGAGAAATCCTAAAGCTGATAAACAACTTCAGCAAAATGGCTGAATATAAAATTAACTCAAACAAATCAGTAGCCTTCCTCTACTCAAAGGATAAACAAGCTGAGAAAGAAGTTAAGGAAATGACACCCTTTACAATAGTCACAAATAATATTGCGTACTTGGTGTGACTCTAACCAAGCAAGTGATATATCTGTATGACAAGACCTTCAAGCCTCTGAAGAAAGAAATTGTAGAAGATCTCAGAAGATGCAAGGATCGCCCATGCTCATGGATTGGAAGGATTAATTTAGTAAAAATGGCCATCTTGCCAAAAGCAATCTACAGATTCAATGCAATCCCCATCAAAATTCCAAATCACTTCTTCATAGAACTAGAAAGAGAAATCTGCAAATTCATTTGGAATAACAAAAAACCCAGGATAGCGAAAACTATTCTCCAAAACAGAAGATCTACTGGGGGAATCACCATCCCTGACCTTAAGCTCTACTACAGAGCAATAGTGAAAAAAACTGTATGGTATTGGTACGGAGACAGGCAGGAAGATCAATGGATTAGAACTGAAGACCCAGATATGAACCCACACATCTACGGTCACTTGATATTTGACAAAGGAGCTAAAAACATCCAGTGGAGAAAAAGACAGCATTTTTAACAAATGGTGCTGGATAAACTGGAGGTCAACATGCAGAAAAATGCAAATTGACCCATTCTTATCTCCTTGTACAAAGCTCAAGTCCAAGTGGATCAAGGACCTCCACATAAAACCAGATACACTGAAGCTTATAAAGAAGAAAGTGGGGAAGAACCTAGAACACATGGGCATAGGGGAAAATTTCCTGAACAGAACATCAATAGCTTTTGCTCTAAGAACAAGAATTGACAAATGGGACCTCATAAAACTGAAATCTTCTGTAAGGCAAAGGACACTGTCAATAGGACAAAATGGCAACCAATAGATTGGGAAAAGATCTTTACCAATCCTACATCCGATAGAGGACCAATATCCAGTGTATACCAAGAACACAAGAAGTTCGACTCCAGAGTGTCAAATAACCCTATTAAAAAATGGGCTACACAGTTAAACAGGGAATTTTCAACTGAGGAAACTCGAATGGCTCTGAAGCACCCTAAGAAATGTTCAACATCCTTAGTTATTAGGGAAATGCAAATCAAAACCACCCTGAGATTCCACCTCACACCAGTCAGAATGACTAAGATGGAAAGCTCAGGGGACAGAGATGCTGGAGAGGATGTGGAGAAAGAGGAAGACTTCTCCATTGCTGATGGGATTGCAAGCTAGTAAATCTGCTCTGGAAATCAGTATGGCGGTTCCTCAGAAAATTGGACATAGTACTACCTGAGGATCCAGCTATACCACTCCTGGGCATATACCCAGAAGATGCTCCAACATTTAATAAGGACACATGCTCCACTATGTTCATAGCAGCCTTATTTATAATAGCCAGAAGCTGGAAAGACTCCAGATGTCCTTCAACTGAGGAATGGATACAGAAATTGTGGTATATATACACAATAGAGTACTATTCAGCTATTAAAAATAATGAATTCATGAAATTCTTAGGCAAATGGATGGAACTAGAAAGTATCATCCTGAGTGAACTAACCCAATCACAAAAGATCACACATGGTATGCCCTCACTGATAAGTGGATATTAGCCCAAAAGCTCAAAATAAACATATTACAATTCACAGACCACAGGACGATCACAAAGAAGGTAGACCAAAGTGGGGGTGATTTGGTTCCTCTGAGAAATGGAACCAAATAATCGCAGGAACAACTATGGAGACAAAGAGTGGAGCAGAGACTGAAGGAAAGGCCACCCAGAGACTGTCCTACCTGGAGATTCATCCTATAAACAGTCACCAAACCCCGAAACTACTATGGATGACAAGAAGTGTGTACCAAAAGGAGTCATTTATGATTTTCTATTGGAGAGGCCCTGCCATAGTTTTATAGATACAGAGGTGAATACAAGCAGCTAACCCTTGGTCTGAGTGTGGGGTTCACTATAGAGGAGTTGGAGGGCAAGCTGGAGGAGCTGGAAGGGGGTGTATGCAGCCCCATGGGAAGAACGACAATGTCGGCCAACCAGACGCCCCATGGCTCCCAGGGACTAAGCCATCAACCAAGGGGTACATGTGGTTCCAGCCAAAAGACTGGCAGAGGAAAGCCTTGTCGGGCACAAGTGGGAAGAGAGGTCTTTGGTCCTGTGAAGGCTCAATAGAGGCCCCAGTGTGGGGAAAATCGAATGGGGGTCATGGGAGTTGGTTGGGTGGAGAAGTATATTCTTGAAGGCAGGAGGTGAGAGGATGGGTTGGGGGTTTTCCTTGAGGGGGGAAGCCAGGAAGGGGTATAACATTTGAAATGTAAATGAAGAATATATTCAATAAAAAAGAAAAAAAAAGATTGTGAGAGACAAAAGTGTGGATAACCCAGTCTTTGAGACACACAGAACTAATACACATACAATCTCAGACTGTGGCAGAATTCACAAGACCAATACAGATGCAAACCTGATGTGGTCTCAACATGGAGAAAGAGAAGTAGACACAAAATCCCACTCCTAACCAAAGAGCTATTTGCAACTGATACCTGCTGGCAAAAGGAAAATCATCCAATGGAGTGTCAGTGGATATGTCTGCCGCACCCCAGCACAGGACACGTGCCCAGGCATAGTTAGCCAACATCAATGGGCTATACAGTTTTTGTTGTTGTTGTTGTTGTTTTTTTTTTTTTGTGAGCTCTTTGTTTTTGTTCAATATTTTTTGTATCATTGGGGTCTTTTTAGTTTATTTGTTTTGTTTTTGTTTGGCTTGGGGGTATGAATTTTGGGTTTTTATGAAAAAGAGAAGTTGGGTGGGTTAGGGAGGTAGGGAAGGTCTGAGCTACATTTGGGGAGGGGAAAGAATATGATCAAACTATATGGCATTTAAAAATAATAAAAAAAGAAGCAAACTCAAAAAAAAAAACAAACCAGAGAAATCTTAAATTAACAAAAACTAAATGATATAGATTTAAGTCTCAGAAAAGGGGAACCAAGCCAAATCTCAAATCAATAAGTAGAAAATTATAATAAATATTAGAAACAAACAATAAGATAAGTATAAAAATGTCAGAAAGTGTAATGAAACAAGGAGTTGCTTCACTGAAAGCATTAGGATGGTTGACAATCCATATCCAAGCTCAACGAAGAAAAAGAAGGAAGAAGCAAAATATGAAAACTAGAGAGAAAAGACTAACATTGACAAATCACAATTTCATATTTATTGTGATGGTTTGTATTCTGTTAGCTTAAAATCATCTAAAACCACCTAGAAGTTAAATCTCTGGGCAAGTCTGTGATAGAATTTCCAGAATAGACTTATTAAAGTGAAAATATCCATTCTAACCACAGGCAGAACAATTCCATGAGTCAGAGTCCCATGATTGAATACAAGGGAAATAATCTGAGCACTGCCGTGCATCGCTCTATTTCCTGACTCTGGATGCAGTGTGACAACTGCATCCCACTCCGGCACGTGAATCCTCTGCTGGGATGGGATGTCTCTCCTTTCAATTGATGATTCCTCTGCTAAGTTGCTTTTTGTTCAGTATTTTTTCCTATCAGTGAGAAAAGTGACCAAAGCATCTATAGTTTAATAAATTGGAAAATTTAGAAGAAATGAATAAATTCGAAAATATATATTACCTACAAAAATTAAATGAAGAAAATATAAACAACTCAAATCGATGGTACACAATTGAACTGAAGCAGAAATACAAATTCTATCAATTAATATATCATAGACCCAGAAGGATTAATTACTGGATTTTAAAGATCTTCAATCAAGAAACAACACCAATGATCTCCAGATTATTTGGTGCAAGAGAAGTGAAAAGAATACTACCAAATACATTTCATGAGGCCAATACTACCATGATACCCAACTGGATAAGGACTCAACAACTAAAACAAAATTATAGGTTGATTCTCTGTTGAACATGGATACAAATTATTAATAGCAAACTTTCAAGTTGAATTAAAATACACATGAAATGATCATTCATCATGACCAAGTGCACTTCATTCTAGAGATCCAAAATACAGATGTAAAATCCAGTACTAAATATAATGAATAGATGCCAACAAAATAATGTTTTATCAGTAGGAGCAAGCATCTCATGCTCAAAGCTAGTGATTTCACTAAGACTTGAATATAACTAGAGTCTCTGTTAAGGACTGACTCCCTGGGTACAAATCTTGATGGACTTCTGCAAGCATTACCTTAGTCTATCCTTGAACTCCTGACTTTCCTTTCTGAACTGTAATTGTTTCTAGAGATACAATCATTTGTTTAAAACATGAAAATTCTTTGCATCATCAAAAGCTAACTGAGCTGTGTGAAAGACATGAGCCACTGCATGAGGCAGTGTATTCCATGTTTCTAGAAGTATATAAATGGAAGTTGAATTATTGCTTGATCTGGGCTCCAGGAACCTTGCAAGAGAAGTAGCAGTTAAAGATCTCAGCAGTGTGTGACTCTATGATTTGAAGCACAGGACCAAGCCTCACATTATCTAAATTGATTCATGTCTTAGGGGTTTAGTTGTGATGTTGTCAGCATTAATACCATTAAGATATATATATATATATATATATATATATATATATATATGTATACATATATATATACATATATATATATATATCAGTTGTAATGTTCTTTTCACTAATAGTGTATTTAAAATATCCTTTTACTACTGTCAGTTAATAGGTCACCATCATAGTTGTTAATTTGACACAAACCTAGACACACCAAGGGGAAAAGAAATAATCAGGGAAATTCCTCCATTGGATAGGCCTGTGAGTATTTCTGTGGGGGAATATTTTAATTACTAATTGTGGTGGTTTGAATAGGGATGACTCCATATACTCATATATATATATATATGAGTATATGGAGCCATATATATATGTTTATATATATATATTGGAGCCTGTGGGATTGTATTAGCTAACAACTCACAAAGAGGTAACCATCCCTCCTCTTGGGATTTTAATTCATTTTAAGAGTGATGAATACTGATATACTGGGGTGAAGGGACATGGAGCCTTTGATTTCCTTTAGCCTTTGATTTCCTTTAATATCTATATATCTATATATATATATATGTTTAATATTTGACCCAGAGGGAATGACACTATTATGAAGTGTGGTCTTGTTGGAGGAAGGGTGTCACTGTGTGGCAGGCTCAGAGGTCTCATATGCTCAAGCTACGCCCAATGTGTCACACAACCTCATTCTGTTGCCTCTGGATCAACATGTGGAACTTTCAGCCTCTTCTCCAGCACCATGTCTGTAGCCATACCACCACGTCCTACCATGGCAACAATGAACCAAACCTCTGAAACTGTAATCCAGTGCCAATTAAATGTCTTTCTTTGCCAGGCAGTGGTGGTGCATGCCTTAAATTCCAGCTCTTGGGAGACAGAGGCAGGCAGATTTCTGAGTTCAAGGTCAACCTGGTCTACAGAGTGAGTTCCAGGACAGCCAGGGATACACAGAGAAACCATGTCTCAAAAAAAAAAAAGTTTTTCATTATAAGAATTGCCATGGTCATGGCTTTTGTTCAGAGCAATGAAAACCCTAAGACAGTGATGGATAAGGAAGATTTCAGTCCACTATGAGTGTTTGCACTCCAAGGTAGACGGACCTGAACTGTATAAGAAAGAGCTGAACAAGCAGAAGGAACAAGCCAGTAAGCAGAGTTGCACTGTGGTTTCTTCTTCAAGCTCCTGCACTGAATGCTGGCTTCTCTTGACGGTAGACTGCAACCCATAAAGTGAAATAAACTGTCTCCCAAGTTGCTTTTGGTTATGGTGTTTATCACAGCAATAAAAATGTACTAACACAATCAGTGTTAACCACAAATCTCATAACAATTATTTCTAAATTTTCACCCTGCCATAAAATCTTGCTAAAGGAAATCAAAGTCCCCATGTCCCTTCACCCCAGTATATCAGTATTCATCACTCTTAAAATGAATTAAAATCCCAAGAGGAGGGATGGTTACCTCTTTGTGAGTTGTTAGCTAATACAATCCCATAGGCTCCAAAGAATTAAAAACTATTGCCAGCAAACTCGATTACCTTCCTTAATGTTAAGACCCTATTTCTGAAGAAATCACGTACTAGATTCAGAGAACAAGGAAAGAGTCAAGCTGCCACTCATTTGCAGTCTTCATTCCTACTGCACATTTCATAGTGCTGGGAAGTGATAGCCACACTACTGGCAGACAAAAGTAATTATCCATCTCGCATAGCTGTGAAACTTGCAAGTTACAATAATGATTTTCCTGGTACAATAATGGTATAGATGTTATGAGAGTTACAAACCAACTACTCTGAATTGTATCTAAGACCCACTGCATGAGATGGAACTCATCCCCAGTACTGGGCTTTAATTTTTAATATTATTAATATTTAATACAAAATCTTGATAGGGTCAAGATCCTATGGCTAGACAGGTGATAAAAAGAAACAATCTAAATACTAATATTCCACTAAATGGACATAGTATTAAAATAACTCCTAGTGACATGTTGGTATAATTATAGAAAAGTGCATCTGTCAACTTTTATCAGCTCCTTTGTTTAGTACAGCTGGCCAACATTCAGAGAACAAAGAATTGTGGGATGCTCTGTACTGAGTTGCATATAACATACTCCTCCCCAGAAATCCCTGGGATCTTCCTGGAACAGGATACAGAAAAACTTTAAGAATCAGAGGTGGTAGATGACTTTGAGGAAACAGTATTTTCCAGATACAATAAGGCATTTGTATACATGAACTCACAGGGATTCTGACAGAATGTACAAGACTTTAAGCAAGTCAGACAAAATGGTGGGCACAAAATTCTACCACTATCCATGGGACTATTGTCACTTAATAGCTGTTGGGTGAGAGAGTCACCTTTCTTTAATGATGACACCTCTGGTGAAGGGACTAAGCTCAGAGTCAGGGTGACTCTATGACAGGCTACAAACTGACTAGGCCTAAGTTTCTGTTTCCTAGAAATGAGAGCACAGATACAGGAACCTGTGGTCAGCCAACCACAGCCATGGGCAACCAATTCCAGAATACCTTGTCATTTGACCAGAAGTAAGATTACATAGCTAGAATGAATAAGTGACCCCCCGGGAGGTCTCCAGAGCCTAACCAATTGTAGATCCTTAGAGACAGAACTAATCAATCATGGTAAAAGGGCATACATACCCTCCTTGGAATTCCCATAACTGACAATAACTGACATAAGTGACAATAAAAGCTGGCCCTCAAGCCCACTAGGTGTCTCATTCCTGAATGGGGAGACCTCTGCCGGCAGGAAGTTCAGCTGAATAAACACATCCTTTGCTTTTGGATACTATTTGAATCTGGGGTGTCATTCTTCAGCGATTCTTGAACTCCTAACTCTGGAAGATTGGCCACATGACAAGCAGTCTCTACCCCTAAGAGTAGTTGTGCAACATAAAATGGATTCAATGAGTGAAAAACAAAACAAGGACACAAAACAAAAATAACAACTGCAACAACAAAACAAAGGAAACCAAAACCAAAGTGAATGGCTAAGGAAGTGAGAATGGATACAGGAGAAATTGGAGGGGGTAGGAAAATGATCAAAATATATCTGTAAAATTCTCAAAAATTAACAAAAACAAATTGTTTAAAGAGTAATGTCATGTAAGTACCTCATGCCAACTGATGTGCCACTACATGCCTAGTCTTATTGCATCTTGGTATGCCATGTTCAGAGGATATCCCTGGGAGGCCTGCTATTTTCTGAACAGAAATGAAGGAGCGGTGGATCTGGGCAAGAGAAGTGGTTGGGGGTGGATTGGAAGAGTTGGAGGGAGACAAGGCTACAGTCATGATAAAGTAAAATAAAGAATAATTAGTCTTTATATCTTACAAAAATCAATAATTTATTTCATTGCTATAACCTAGAATTTAGCCCATGTTTAAATTAAATACATTTTCTTAAAATATAATTTTAGTTGATTATTAATTTACTGTAGGGTATTAAAATAGTTCCCTACTGAGGGATAGTAGGATTGTTTCAAATAAATACCTTATAAAATTAATGTCAACAAGAATAAATTTGTACCTAGGTTATCTCTTAACATTGCAAGGTAAAAAATGTGATAAACTTCTAAAATCGAGATTATTGAACCAAAAATAAATTACATGTGCTGTTTAGACAGACAAACATGGTCAGCTCTTTTCCGGATGCAAGTCATTTTGTGTTGCCACCGTGAGTGCATTAAAGTGTGTCAGGACATAGCTTCCCAACATAGCTGGGTGTCAAAGCAATGGAAAGTTGCCAGTCATTTTAATTCGTTATTTTCTTATTGTAGATAACATTGAGCACTTTCTCCACTCATCCTCATGAACTTATTAGTTATTTATTTCACAATAATCTTGACAGATGTGGGATGATATCTTTCACTGCAAGTTGTTCTGCAGAACCGCTTGGCCATTTCCATGTCTTCTTCAGAGAAATGTCTTCTTAATGCCTTTTTGCATTTTAACTGAGAAAATTTTCTGCTGTGTTGTAAAAGTTCTTTATATATTTTGACTACCAAGTCTCCATCCTCTACTAAGTCTTCTCACCCTGTTAATTTTTCCTTTTGCTGTCAAGGAGCCTTATATTTTAACATAGGTCCATTTTTATATATTTGCTACATTTACCCATACTTTTGGTGGCATATTTACAAAATTATTGTCAAAATCAGTGTTGATGCTTTTCCTTTACATTCTCTAAGAGTTTTATGATTTACATTTTTTTTTTACATTTGTAGGTTAAATAATCTTTTTCAGAGCATTGATTTGAACAGGCTCCTGTGCTAAACCAACACTCAACTAACCCGGAGTTTATCATAGTAGCTGAGCTTCTGTTGATTGCAGCAAATGTTGTAACCTGCAACAGTTAATCTTCTTACCTCCTTTTAGTTTCCTACAAATGCTGCCAATCAAGCTATTAGTTGAATTTCTCACAACCTGCTCTTGGTCTGGGAACTGCTCAATTCATGAACCAGTCTTCCAAAACTTCACAAAGTGTCTTGTTCTTGTGATCAAATAAAGGGTACTGAATTTAATTGTATGAATTAATCAGATTAATTTTCTCCTAAAGAGTCTTTAATGAATTTTGAGATTGGACTGAGATAGGTTCGTTCTTTGGGTTGTGAGTGTTCAGCTTTCCCAATATTATGTGTGGAAGAGAGAGTATTTTCCCTGTGTGTTTTCTTGACATCCTTGTTCAAAATCAGCAGACCTTACACTTTCTATAATGGTAGCCTCTGTGCTTGTATCATCACTAGCTAGCTCTTATGTAATAGCGTCTTTCTCCTTGATGCACGCATACTCATCCTGACAGCTTCCATTTAGATATGACATCATTCCAGAACACTTCCTCGCCCTAGGTTATAAGTCAATAAGTCTTTAATAACATCTCCTTAACACATCTAGATAACATGTTTTATCCAAAATGGTTATCTAATTTCCATAAATGACAAGCAGCTAGTGTTCACATCTGTATTCTTCTATCCAGGGTCCAATACCTGAGAAATACCCACAGTCAAGGGCAGAATGCTTTCCTGTGAATGTGATTGTAATAAATGATCATGTGATGAGGTATTTAATTTTTTTTATATTTGGTGTGTGTGTGTGTGTGTGTGTGTGTGTGTGTGTGTGTACTTCCTCTTACCACAGTGGTATGTGTAGGTCAGAAGATGTCTTGAAGTATTTCATTCTCTCCTTTCAAAATGTAGGTCCTGGGAAACAAACTCAAGAATTCTGGCTGCGAGGTAAGCACCTTTACCTGTTGACTCATCTTGGCAATCCACAAAGAACTTTCAATGACAAAAGATTTTGTAGAAAAACACAATTTGAAAGGAATTTGTAACATTTTCCTAATTTTATAACAGACATAATTAACATCTTAAATTATTACGTTCACAGACATCTTGCTAACTTCTTCAAATAAATTCTCTTGTTTAATTATTATAAACATGAAATGAGAAGGTGTATCTGTTATCCTCAGTGTAGCTTTATGTGCAGTGTAAGTAAAAATTAGCTTGTAGAAAAATTAAAGTAAGCTCATTTACTCTCAAATTCAAATCTTCCAGAGAATTCAATTAATACAATTTGAAATTTTAAGAAGACATAGTCAATAGATAATGTTATAGATAGATAGATAGGTCATAGATAGATAGATAGATAGATAGATAGATAGATAGATAGATAGATGAATAATAGATCTATGAGTACTTACTTTCACACAAAATTAATATTGAATTCTATATCTTCTTCTTACTGCTTTAGCAGATGGGAGCATAGCAACATGTTATCAGTTCTTATCTCTCAACAAGAGGAATAGAAGTTACTATGAATATTTTAAGTAAATTTAGCTTCTTCCTTCTTTGCCCACAGTAAGCATGCATTGTTTAAAATGGAATTAAAATTATGTATTTTAAAAATAAAAATCCCTGTTTCTAACTGACCCTCTCTTTCAGGCAGAACCCCATGTGATCCAGGCTCATGTCAAATTTGTTGGATATCAAGGATGGCCTCAAACAATAGAGATCCACCTTGCCTCTGCCTCCCGAGTGCTGTATCCATTGGAAGATATTGTGTGCTACACATGGCATTTACCAATCAAACCCAGGGCTCTGTTTAGCCCTCTCTTAACTGAGCTACAGCCTTAGTCCTATTAATGATTTTCCAATGCACAATGTTTCTCTCTCAGTTTGCCTCCTGTAGACATTAATGACACTGCCATTTCCTCTTCAATGCTCTTTGTTTATAAACACCTCTGTTCTCTGATCTTTAGTTACAGATCAAGTTAGCAATACGGACCTTGTCATGGAGAAATAGAGTAGCAGGCACTTCCTCTTGGTACACAGTGTACACACATGCCACATTTGGTTTTCATTCAAATGACCAAATATAAATAGTTGACTTCAAACATGGGAATTAAAACTTTTTTTTCCTTCAATGTGTAATTCATTTAAAAAATACGAGAACAAACAATTGTTGAATGTGCTTTCCATACCGAAAGCCATACAAAGATCTACGGAATTTGGAATGATAGATTTGTTCCCTGGGAAGAAGACATTCATCTAAAGGCTGGGAAGTAGGGGGAATGACAATGCCAAGAGTGGAACAATTGGAGGAGATATCAGTGAAGTGGCCTGGTGGGAACATGAGGGCTCCTGAGCTGAGGCCCTGGCAAAAGCCTTGAGTGACTTGGTGAATCTAGTATGTGGCGCCAGTTCTTGTTCCCAACGGGATCCATATTTTATTTTAGATGATACTTTCAACATATGGCTCAATTGACATTGGCATGGCTAGTCACTTCCCCCTCTTCTGGAAATATGCAAATTGACAACACATTGTTTGCCCTCTCTGGTTTGTGTCAGAGTTGCCAAGGAGGTCAGCTCATACCCATTCCTCTTTCTTTCTCCTGGCCCTTAGGACCTTTTGCAGACTTAATTGTGTCCAGCTGGCTTGATTCTGCCCTTTCTCTTCCCCACACCCAGTTTCAAAGGCTTTGCCTTTTCCCTTGGGATTTGTGGTTCAGTGAACCACGTCTTCCTTGGCTCAACTCCCAAATTACCTTAATAGCCTATAGAATCCACGAGGTGACCTCCACTTTATCTTGGCTTCGAGGGTGCCTTTAAGTCACACCTGTAGCCATTTAAAATGGTGACACCCAGTTCTGGTCAATTCCTGGCACCAGCTGTTAAGCAATGTCCAAATTTTGCATTCCATACTATGTGGAACTGTGGTTTTTTTCAATTAAAAATGTTTTGTCCCCACTATGAAATATTAGAAATTAATGAGTGAAATCTCTCTCTCTCTCTCTCTCTCTCTCTCTCTCTCTCTCTCTCTCTCTCTCTCTCTCTCTCTCTCTCTCTCCAATATCCCCAACATTGCAGCATTATAGTATAATTAAAAGGGGTTTAGTCTTATGTCCAGTAGTCTCTATTTCACATCCAATTCTCTGTTTCTTTACATGTAATATAAACAATATGTATCTAAGCTAATAATTAGAAACAATAATGTACAGTCATCAGTACATGATGATATGCCTAGCCTTGACTGTAGATTCATAAAATTATAATACTGTGCAAAGCTTTCTACCTCCGAGGACTATCATGCCCATCCCAACATCTCAGCAGTCCGCATTACTTACATACTTTGAGATATATGATTTTTAAAAACTTCTTGTTGTCATGCCTATGAAAGTATTATGCATACAACCATGGGAAGTCAGGATTCTTAATTAATAATGATAATAAAGACATGTAGTTAACATGTGTTTTATATATAAACATTTCATTTTCAACATAGAGAATGCTACCTACAAAAATAAGTGTACTGTAAAATAGTGTTTTGAGTACACTAGCAACAAGCTCATAGATCTCTCTCTCTCTCTCTCTCTCTGTCTGTCTGTCTGTCTGTGTGTGTGTGTGTGTGTGTGTGTGTGTGTGTGTCAGGGTGTGTTCTGTGGAGCTCAAAGGATGACACATTGTGTCTTTCTCTGTTTGTTGCTCACTGCCTTATTCTCTTGAGACAGAGTTTTCCAAAGAACCTGGAGGCCCTCCAATTTTATGCTAGGTTGGATCCATGTTCCAGGTGTTCTCTCTCTCTCTCTCTCTCTCTCTCTCTCTCTCTCTCTCTCTCTCTCTCTCTCTCTCTCTCTCTCTCCCTCTCTCCTTCCCCCTCTCTGGTTCTGGGTTCCAAACTGAGGTCTGCATGTTTTCCAAGTAAGTACTCGTACCCACTGAGCATTCAGTAAAGCATCTCCTGGCCGGCTATCCGTTGTCTAATTGCAACTAGAGTCATTGTCTAGTGACCAGATAATGACTGGTGACATAGACAAAGGTCTATGTCAGTCAACTAAAAACTGTTTCTCAACAAATCCTTTTATGTCTTCCATTTGCCGTCCTCCAGTTCTAATTTGGTGTTTCAGCACATTAAGGACTCCTTCAGTGTATATCTTTAAATTACAAAGTTACAATTTTCCTCATTTTCATGATTACTCTACTTGTTTCATCGTATATGTTTTCTGTTTAAACTTTGGTATCTGATGACAGTCATCTATCCTAAGCATAGCTCTTATAGTATATGTGAATATCTTCTATTATCTTCACTTTCCTTCTCTAGTTGCCCCTTCTCTTTGTGTGCATACTTCTTTAAGTTGTAGTGGACAGTTTTCAGTGTTCAGCCTTTGTAAAATATTTCTGTGTTTGATTTAACCAAGACTCATCTTCCATGCCTGGTGCATAAAGAGCTTCACTAGGCATCTGTAGACTATAGAAATATGGGCAAATCCAAACATAAAAGGAGATTAGTTTTCTCTCAGCTCCAAATTATAGCAGTACCATTGCTTTGCAATGAAAGAGATCCCAAATAAACACACCACCATTTGGATACAATAAAGAGGCAAAATTTCTTTACAGCTAAAAATGATTTAAAATGTTAAGAGATTTTTTTAGTTAGAAAAAATATTTTGAATAAATACTTAAATTTAAAAGTTTTACTATTCAATAAGCCATACACATCTAAGAGTAAAGTATGAACAAGTTAATAGTGAGAGAAAATACCCAAAGGAGATGAGAAAAGCAACTACAATAAATCCCAGATTCACAAGTTACTAAAGATATGAAAACTGGACATTTATTTCAGAGCATTGTAACCCAATGATGACAAATATTCACAAATTGAAATAACTAAACGTTTATAAGGCTAGTAAGGCCTTAGCACAGAATTGAGATTAATAATGTTTTACCAGAGAAGTTATAAATAATTATAAAATTGGGACTATAGAGAAATCATAAATGATAAGTTATAGACATCTATAAATTTGTTATGATATATAGTCTATATGCTTTGGGGAAACTTTCTTTGCATGAATTTCCATTTTTCTTACTCTTACTTATATTAATTTTCTGGTTCTGACATTAACATCTTAAGAAGAAATCATTTTAATAACCTGTACAATACAAACAATAACACTAAGAAGACAATACCCATGACTCTTCCTCCACTATGTTGTAGACCATATGACACTTCTATCATTATCTTGTTTCCTCAGTTCTGTGAGTGAAATTAAACCGTAATTTCAGTTAAGGAGCATGGAATTAGTTTGTTGGTGTTGGCCTTAGTGAGTAACCCCCCTCAAGGTCACTTGACTTAGAACAGCAAGTGTTCAGAGCTTGTACCTTGATATTTATTCCTCTCACGAAGACTTTTCTTACTTTTGTATGAAGTATGAAACTTAATGCTTGCTGACATCATTGTCTATCTAGTGTGGCAAATGATCTGAGTCTCACTTCTGGACTCCAAGTAAAAACTAAATAATCCAGCAGTTATTCTGTTATCCTGCCTGAGATGAATAGAGTTTTTGACCATAGTACAGAAAAAAGAATGTGGCAAACTTTTCTTCTTCCTAATTTGCATAGAATTTCCAAGAACCACTCTTGGTTTGGGTCCATTCTGGAACTTACAGAGAAGCAATTTTGGCAATTTGGACAAAAGAAACTGTACAGTATGGAATGCTTTTCTGTCACACTACGTAAACATCAGAATAGACTATTCTTTCTGGGAATGAGTAAAATCTGCTGCTCATCTGGAATTCTTAAATGGCATAAAAATTAATGCTTTTTACTTAAAATTTTCTCTTCAAAATAAAAGCACCTGTGCTTGCAATTACAAGCAGGGATGTGAACTCTCTGCTTCCCACTTAGTGTTTGTGATGAAATAATTACTGTGTTATCAACCGTCCCCTAGGATGGCCAGTACTTGCTTAATACATGTAATAAGCATTGTTCAGAGGATATAAAATCATAGATACCTGCTTTGAAAAACTGTGAGAGAAAAACAAAAGCCTCTGCTTATTTTATCTGAGTAAGAGATCTAAATTCAGCAACTTAATAATTATGCAGAATTTGTCTAATTTAGTTAAAAGTTTAAGAACAAAGCACAATAACATGTAGAAAGGTCATCAAAAATAACATGTTACCTTATATACTAATCAGAAATTAATTTAAAGATGTGATTTCCTAACAGAATACCATGCTTTGAGGATGAGCAAAGTCTTAGTAGATTTTACCCCATGTAAAAATGGACAGTGTATTGCAAAAATAAAATAAAAACAACTGAAGAAAATGATTGAAAACTGTCCCATCTTCTTTCCAGGCACATAGGCAACGAGTCTGTGTCTCACAAGGGTGCTGTTCATGGAGATGCTTGATCATCTAGTCTACTCCCCAGTTAAAAAAAAAAAAGTAAGACAATGTTTATCTTCTTCTTTCTCCCTGGAATCATCTTAACTAACAATAGAAGGGTTAATTGTATCACCTAAGTGTTCTGATCACCCCATGATCAAACCTCATAGTACATAGCCTGCTATGTATAATGTTCTCATGTGTTGATGTCTATTTGGCACGTAGATTTTCCTATTGTCATTGGACCTTTTGTCATGGCCAGTACCTGGATGCCCTTTCTACCTAGAAAATAAAATATATTTAAAAATATTTATTGAATGAAGTGAATGTAGAGGCCCTCTTTCTTATCTCAAGTGCTTGCTCAAAGTTTTCTCTCATACACACACACACACACACACACACACACAGACACACACACACACAGAGACACACACACACGCACATATATATATATATATATATATATATATATATATATATATATATATAGGAATACATTGAAGCATATGGAGTTTAAACCATAAACATACATATATTTATAGATTTTTCTGGATTCACAGGAGATTGAGAAGACCTAGAGAGATAATTAGAGCAGTTAGGAGTGCTCACTGCTTTTGCAGAGAACTGGAAGTTGTTTCTAGCAACTATACTGGGCAGCACACAGCTATCTGCAACTTCTGGCCTCCTCTGGCAACCTCACTCACATGCACATTGCTCCTCCTCCATACATATTCAAAGGATTTTTTAAAAATTAAAATTACAATAAAATTCAAATACTATAAAATAGATTGAAAATGAATTATTCCTCAAACTAAATATCATATTTTAGCCTTGTAGTAACTAAACTGTTGTAACTTTTAAAAAAAATCTATAGAGAAAAATAGGAAATAAATGAGACATATTACATTGAGCCTGTCTATGTACATCTAAAGGATTATGAGTCATAGTGGCTGCTCCTGATGGAGGGATATTGGAATTACCTGAATAAAATTGGTATGAAATGGGTGGGCACACCCAATGGGCAATGAATTAAAAATGTTCCACTAATATCCACTGTGTAAGAGTAGTTTACAACTTCTACTTTAAAATAAAATAGCTTCCAAACACAAAATATTCCCCACTTGGAAACAAACTCTGTTGATGAATGAGTTCTTAGATACTTGGGAAGCCTTCAATTATTTCAGACATTAAGAAACTGAATCTGAGAAGATTCTTATCTATCTCTGAATGGAGACGTGCTACATAAAAAATCCTTAGCTCACTGGAGCACAAGTACACTCTGAGTACAGAGATGAAGTTCCAAAATGGGGTCCTAGAGCTTATTGCTATAGATTTAGGAGAGGCAATGCTAGGTGACCCCTTTGCTTAATGTCCTGTGACTAAATATCCACTCTGATCTTTAAGGGTAGAGTGTAAATAATTTTCTAGTAATTTAAAAGTCCATAATTTTGCATGTAAGGATTGAATAGAAAACCCATTTGTAGAAAAACTTCCTTTATGTGTAGAGTAAAAGTATCTGGCAGACACTACTAGGAAGAAAAAGAAAGAAGTACCCAGGGACAGTTCTCACTAGCAGTCAGTCCCTTGTGTTTTACTCTGGCATCTAACACAACCTCTTTCTCTCTCAATTAAGAGTAATTAAAACACTTTTAATTTAAAAGAATTGGAACCATGTCAAAACTAACATTTCCCACAACATCCAGATATGTGTTTTACTTAAACACGTCACTATTGCTCTCATGTGAAAAGTATCAATCTATTTCCTTTTCCTGTCAATCACTTGTACCATGCAAGATCCTGGTATGTTGGGTGATGACCTTTCATCCTGGACAAAGGCCAAAAACCACAGTAATTTGACTGATGTAATTATTTAGGCTGTTTCTAATAAGCCTAAAAATGTGCTGCTAACATTTTTCAGATGTTTGTAAGCTTCTGCCTCTCAGTTTACCCTTAACATACCCTTAACATGCCTTTGTTTTGAATAGCTAAGTTTTGATCATTTTTTTTATCATTTCGATCATTTCTGGGCCAAAAGAGTCATAATATTATTTCCATAGCATTTTGTTCATAGATCAAATATTTAACAGTAAACAAAATATATCTAATATACATTGTTGAGCATCAATTTGTGATAGACAGTGTAGCACATATTCAACATGAAAAATAGCCTGATATTCTTAAGTATATGCGTGCATAAAATTAGCATTTAATACACTTAACGGAGACACATGTTCTAACTCAGCCCTGTAGAATGTGAATGTGTGACTTTGGGAGATTTCACTATATTTCAAAATGGGAAACTACATTCTAAAGATCACATGCCTAGAAAATCACAGAACTGGGAGTTGAAACAAAACCAAACCAAACAAAACAAACAACAACAACAAAACAAAACAGGGCTTTTCAGTTTATATTTCCACTCACTGAGGCATGCTTGTACTGGGGTCGGAATTAAGTACTTTGCTTTAACAGAGGACAATGCTAAATAATGTTTTGAAGCATTGATACTTAATAATGAAATGACACATTGCTTCTGAGTGCATTCAGTAGTCAGGTCTTCATCATCAGCATCTTCTCTGCAGGTCTCCCTGCTTGACCCAGAACAGAAAGTCTAGTTGTGACAGAGGAAGACATAGGTAGCCCCTAACAAGCAGGATGGAACATGTCAGTGTGTCATTTCTTTTTGTTAATGTGAAACAAGCCAGAGTGATCTGAGAAGAGGGAACATAAATTGAGAAAACTTCTCTATCCAATTGGCTGGTATGTAAATCTGGTATAAAATGCTGGTAGACCTTCAATTCTGGTCCATTGATCTATGTGCCTGTCACTGTACCAATATCATGCAGTTTTTAACACTATTGCTCTGTAGTACAGCTTGAGATCTGGGATACTGATTCCTCTAGAAGTTCTTTTACTGTTGAGAATAGTTTTAGCTATCTTGGGTTTTCTGTTATTCCCAATGAATTTGAGAATTGCTCTTTCTAACTCTATGAAGAATTGAGTTGGGATTTTGATGGGGATTGCATTGAATCTGTATATTGCTTTTGGCAAAATGGTCATTTTTACTATATTAATCCTGCCAATCCATGAGCATGGCATATTTTTCCATCTTCTGAGGTCTTCTTCAATTTCCTTCTTCAGAGACTTGAAGTTCTTGTCATACATATCTTTCACTTGTTTGGTTAGAGTCACACCAAGATACCTTATTTTGTTTGTGGCTATCGTGAAGGGTAATATACCACTCCTAGGCATATAACCAGAGGCCTCCCCGGTGTGCAATAAGGACACATGTTCCACTATATTCATAGCAGCCTTATTTATAATAGTCAGAAGCTGGAAAGAACCCAGATGTCCCTCAATGGAGGAATGGATACAGAAGATGTGGTATATTTGCACAATGGAATACTACTCTGCAATTAAAAACAATGAATTCATGAAATTCTTAGGCAAATGGTCAGAACTGGAAAATATCATCCTTAGTGAGGAAACCCAATCACAAAAGAGCACACATGGTATGCAGTCTCTGATAAGTGGATATTAACCCAGAAGCTCGGAATACCCAAGACACAATTCATGTATCAATTGATTTCCAAGAAGAAGGAAGGAGAGACCCCTGGTTCTGAAAAGACTGGATGTAGCAGTTTAGGGGAATACCTGGACAGAGAAGCTGGAGGGGGTTGACTGGGGAACAGGGGGAGGGAAGTGGGCTTGTGGGACTTTCGGGGAGGGGGGACCCGGGAAAGGGGAAATCATTGGGAATGTAAATAAAAAATATAGAAAAGAAAAAAGAAAAAAAAAAGAAAAAATGCTGGTAGGCAATTTCTCTATTATGACTGATGCCCCCATCAATGAGCCCAGACCTCTGTGGATGGTGCCACACATGGGCAGGAGATGGTGGGTTCTATAAGAAAGCAGGCTGAGCAAGCAGTGGGGAGCAAGTCAGCAAGCAGCATCCCTCCATAGCCTCTGCATCAGCTCCTGCCTCCAGGTTCCTACCTTGATTTTCTGCCCTAACTTCCTTCAGTGATTCACTGATTGGAACACGTAATCCAAATAAACCCTTTTCTATTCTACCCTAGTTGCTTTTGATGATGGGGTTTATCACAGCGTCAGAAAGCAAACTAGACCAGTCATTCACTATTAAAATTCATTTTTATTATCATGCCATTCGTTTACATCTCAAATGATATCCCACTTCTTGGTTACCCCTCCACCCCATCACACATCTGCCCTCCCCCCCTCCGTTTTGCCTATATGAGAGAGTTCTCCCACCCACCCACTGTTCCAGCATCCCCCTACTCTGGGACATCAAACCTCCCCAGGACCAAGGGCCTCCCCTCCCATTGCTGTCAGGCAAAGTCATCTTCTGCTACATATGTATCTGGAGCCCTGGAGCCCTCCTTGGTTGGTTGTCTAGTCTCTGGGAGAACTGGGTAGTCAGGCCAGCTTATATTGTTCTTCCAATGGGTTGCAATCCCACTCTGCTCCTCCAATCATTCCACCAGCTCCCCCTCCAGGTTCCCTGAGCTCAGTCTGATGGTTAGCTCCAAGCATCCACATCAGCATTGGTCAGTTGCTGGCCAGACCTCCAAAGGAACCACTGCAGTAGGTTCCTGTCAGCAAGCGCCTCTTGACCATGGCAACAGTTTTGTTGGGTTGGTGTCTGCAGACATGATGGATCCCCAGGTAGGGCAGTCCCCAGATGGTTATTCTGATTGCTGTGAGGTGGAATCTCAGGGTCATTTTGATTTGCATTTTCCTGATGACTAAGGATGATGAACATTTCTTTAAGTGCTTCTCAACCACTCGAAATTCCTCAGTTGAGAATTCTCTATTTAGCTCTGTATTCCACATTTTAATAGGGTTATTTGGTTCTTTGGCGTCAACCTACTTGATTTCTTTGTATATTTTGGATATTATCCCTGTATCGGATGTAGGGTTAGTAAAGATCTTTTCCCAACCTGTGGGTTGGCGTTTTGTCTTATAGAAGAATGCAAATTGATCCATTCTTATCTCATTGTACAAAGCTCAAGTCCATGTGGATCAAGGATTTCCACATAAAACCAGATATGCTAAATCTATTGGAAGAGAAAGGGGGGAAACCGTCGAGCACATGGGCACAGGGGAAAAGTTCCTGAACAGAACACCAGTGGCTTATTCTCTAAGATCAACCATCAACAAATGGGACCTCATAAAACGGCAAAGCTTCTGTAAGGCAAAGGACACTGTCAATAGGACAAAATTTGTTCTTGTAGCTGAAAGAAATTGAGTCAATGTGGGCTCAAATAATTTTAAAAGTTAAGCAAATGCAGTCTGGCTATGCAGACACACACACACACACACACACACACACACACACACACACACTGAAAGAAGTAGAGGCCATGAAATCATGAGAGAATAAGGGGACTCCATGAAGAGTAGCAAGGGAAGGTGGAAAATGATATAATTATATTTTAGTTAAAAATGAAAATAGATTTTTTTAAAAAAGACCTGTATTTGTGTTTTTTTTTTTTTTTAGAAGGAACAGATGCAGAGACAAGCTGTGCAGGTAGGGTAGGATATCCCTGTAAAGTTGGACTTGAGCATGACAAAGGGCTGGAGGAGAGATGATACCGACCATTGATGCTTTCATTCCATTTTGTTGCCCCAAAGTGGGTACCCTACTTGACACAATGCAAAAATGGGATGGCAAAGATACTGTCCTCCTAGTATCCATTTGTAAAATTATTGGGAAAAGAAAAAATGGCCAATTAAAATTATTTAGGTATGTACTTGGTCCTTGATCATCATTAGGTTAAGTCTTACACTCTTACTGAAAGTTGCAAACATCTGGTGTAGAAAGCATGGAGCATGGAGCTTACCTTGCAATCTCTATGACTCAACAGAGCAGTGCACAGTGTGCACCATCTACTGCTGCCTCTCATTGTCCTGAAATTGACCGGGAACTGCAGCTCATCACTGCTAACCAGAACTGCCAAAGAACAGCACACCACATACTACCACCTCTGGAAAGAAGCCAAATCCCAACGTATAGGATGGTTCTCAGTAAGTACATATTGCTTCCGTACCAACGTATGAAAATGGCTAAGTGGAACCATCATAAACCTAGAGCAGCCTCTGTGAATCTTAAAGGTGATTGCTTCTCTTGGTTTAAACGCTTGTTCATCCACTGTCTAGCCATGTTATTTTGAGCACATAGTTCGCTCAACAGACCTGCAATTCAAGGCTTACTCTTCATGGAGGACTCAATGAGTGGTTACTACGTTATGTGACTAATGGAGCTATAGGATAAAATAAACAAAATGTAAAACAGTGCTGGGAATATGGATGAGTGTTAGAGCACTTGCCTAAAAAAACCTGGGTTTGATCCCCAGACTATCAACTAATTAGCTAATTAGCTAACTAACTAGTTAAACAAATAGAATAGAAGTGTAATATTGATACACATATAGTTTTGATTTTCTGTCCATCGTTACTATTGAGAACCAACTGGGATGTCATCTGGGAAGATGAATGCAAAACCAGAAAATATGCTATTGGCCCCTCTTCTGTGAAGAGCAAGAGAGGGACAGGATGCCTGAAATCTGACATGAAAACTGCTAGGAAGGAAATGGGCTCAGCTACAAGCTGCCTGTTTTGTAAGGCAATGATTCTTAATCTCCTTTTACGTGGCCTCTAACCTTAGCCCAGCCGCCCTTATTTCCCCTGTTGAAATCTCTCCCAGATATGATTTCTGTGCAGGTGAGTCATTTAAAGGAGAACTAGTCCACATTCCACAAAGAATCTTTAGTTCTAAAACAAAAATGTGAAATAGCCAAAGGCCGAGGCTGCTGTCCCCAGCTGTCATGAGCTGAAACCACATGTGGCATAAGATTTCAAGTCAAGCTTCCAGCAGGTACCAGAGGCAATTAAGTTTTCTTGCCCCTCATATTGGAGTCGTTCCAATTTGTCTGCAGAAGTGCGCAAGATGACCTCAACGCACCTCTGCTTTTCACTTGAATTTATTTATTTCTTGAGTGACAGGATGCTGCTTTTTTAGGCAGAGGACTTTCATTTAATAATTCAGCAATTAGATGCACCGCTGTCAGCTGCAAAGTCCCTAACAGCTTTTCAATGACAACATATGGGAGGTTTTCATGGACTTCCAAGGTCCCTCTCAGATGTCCTGAGCAGGAAGGACAGAGGAACAGAAGGGCATCCTCACTCAGGTGTGTTGTGCAAACCCAGATGCGAAGGTGGCTGAGGGTTCAAATCCAATGCCTCCATTTCCTCTCTTTCACACCATATCACTGACAAGGGTCCAGGCCTGGCCCAAGGAAGTTAGAAAGAGTAAAATTAAAATGCTTTGTCACTGGTGCACTGCATTCTGCCAGAAATGTTAGCCTAAGGTTCACTGATGAACACCACCTTACAGGGGATATGGGAAGATATTTCAGCCTGCCTTTGTGTGGATTCTGCATGCATAAAAACACCTGCTTTGTTTGGAATCTCAGAAACAAACAAACAAACAAACAAACACAAAAGGAAAAACCCCAAACCCAAACAAATAAAAACACACACTCACACACAAAAACAACAAAAAACCCCAACATTTGCCAGTAATTTATTTTTCGCCAAGAAGAAACCTTCTAAAGAAAACCAAAGAGAGGGGAAAGGTACTAACAGCAGCATACTAATTAGTCAAGACATCCCAGCTACTCTGCATTAGCAGAAGTAGGCACATTATGTTGTATGTCTTTGTTCACTGGCAAGGACTTCCAGTAGCCTAATAATTCACTCTCAGGTCTGCGTTAGCTAGAAGACATGAGGTTTTAGAAACTATAAAAGATCATTTAGAGCCGTAACAAATTACTGCTTTTAATAAAATGCTTTTCCTCCAACTCAATAGAAAACCATAAAAGTAGTCTAGAGAGAAATAGTCTTTTTACTTTGAGAAAAATAGTACTGAAAAAATGATAGCTGTGTAGAGAACCCTTGTAAAGAAGGATAAAGAGTGCCCCTCTGGCATCTCTTTCTAGCTGCCCTATTAACCTAGTTCCTCGTTGCATTAAAGTTTCTTTAGCAAGATTCTCTCATTCCGGTCTTACTGCTTAATGCTGACTTATAAGATAATAAATTTGCCTTTAGTTCTCCTTCTTATGCTGTTCATAAAATGGTCCTGTGGACCAGTTTCCTAGACTTTATGTAGAGGGCTTCTCAGAGTCCTTTCCATGCAGGCAGATTCCTGGCCACATCATTTCACTTCCTCATAAGCATGGCTTGGGTTTGGGCCCATGAATCAGTATCTTTCCAGGTAGTAAGAATCTACACTGAAATGTAAGTATCTCCTTTAAACTAGCCACAACCATAAAGTCATGTGTTGTTAGCTTTAATCTTTCCTTCTTCCTCAGGTTTGAGGATAGGAATATTTGATAAAGTCAGAGTCTGGGTGTCAATTTACATGCTCCATTTCCTCAAAGCAATCTGACCTATGGTATCCATGGTGATTCCATTATACCAACCCTGATATCTAATATCTCATTTTTTCTGATCTATACCAAGATATATAGGGCATGTCCTCTTTGTTCCCTGCCCTATTTTGGGGCCATTTTCTGTTCTTTTTTTCAATAACCAAATCCAAACTGAGATGGGTAGAGGATGAGGACTAAAGGCATTAACTAAGCAAGACTTGGAAGACTGCCCATTGAAGAAAATGTGTGATACATTTACACAATGGAGTGTATTACAATAACCAAATCCAAACTGAGATGGGTAGAGGATGAGGACTAAAGGCATTAACTAAGCAAGACTTGGAAGACTGCCCATTGAAGAAAATGTGTGATACATTTACACAATGGAGTGTATTACTTGGGTGTTAGAAACTAGAAAGAAAAGTCACTCTCATTCCTGTAGGAGGTAACCCAGACCCAGAAAGACAAACATAGTATGTATTCACCCATAATCAGACAATATATTTTAAATAAAGGTTAACCATGCTACAATCCACAGACCAAGAGAGGCTAAGTTACAGGGAAGGCTCAAATTGGGACACAAGGATCTCTCTGGGAGGAAGAAATAGAATGGGTTTTGCTTTGTGGGTAGACTGGAACTGGGTGGGGAAGAGACCATAAAGGGGATGGTCTGGGGGATGGGGAATGGAGGGAGAGACAACTGGGATGCAGGGGCATTGGGGGAACGAGGTAGAAACCTAGTGCAGTGGAAATTCCCTGGAATCTCTGAGAGTAACCCTAGTGACATCTCCTAGTAATGGGGATAGAGAGCCTGAACCAGCCATCTTCTGTAACCAAACAAGGTTTCTGACAGTGGGACTGAGACACCAATCCATCCACAAAGCCTTTGACCTACACTCCATCCTGCCTGTGAGATGTGCTGAGGTAATGGTGAGGTAATGGTGGTATAGAACTTGTGAGAATGGTCAGCCAATGATTGGTCCAACTTGAAGTCCACATCATGAGAGGAACTCCACAGCTGACACTGCCTAGATCGCAAGGAATCAGAGTCTAGACAGCCTGGAGACCCAGGATAGAACCAAACATGACCGGAAGAAAAGTTCAGTGCAATGTTTCCTAATGATACTCTGCTAAGAATAAATTGGTACTGAGCCCAATTGTCATCAGAAGTATTGTCCCACAACTAATGGGAAAAGATACAGGGAACCACAGCCAAACACTAGGCAGATCCAGAGGGGAACCCCACAGAACATGGAGAGGAAAGATCATAGGAGCCAGGGAGTAGAGAAAACCAGGAAAACAGGGTCCACAGAATTAACTAAGCAGGTTTTATAGGGTATCAAAGAGACTGAAGCAACAATCACAGACCCTCATGGGCCTGAGCTAAGACCTCTGCATATATCTTATGGCTGTGTAGTTTGGTGTTCTTGTGGGACTCCCAAAAGTGGGAGTGAGGGTATCTCTTTTGCCTTCTTTTGGGATCCTTTCCCTTCTACTTGGTTGCTTCATCTAGCCATGATAGGACGGCTTGTGCCAAGACATATTGAAACTTGTTATGCCACATCCAGTTGATATTAGTGGGAGACCTCCTCTTTTACTGAAGGAAAATGGAGAAGGAATGAGTGGACCTGGGAGAGGGAAGGGAGGGAAAGCTGCAGTCGAGATAATGTATGAGAGAAGAATTAAAAAACGAAGACTTTGCACAGAACATTTGATGGCCTTGGTGTCCTTTTAGGATATAATTAACCCTGACATAGAACATTAACTTATAGAGAAATAAAAATTCATGTTTGGGCATAATAACTGAGAGGCCAATAAAACTCAGCTGGAAAATCAGCAGGTGAATGTAGATGGATGTACATTATATAAACTTTCCTCTCTTAGAGGTGATCAGCTCGCATCTATACAGTTCAGTGTCTTTTCACAGTACACTATAGCTAAAATAGTGAGATGGTCAAAGACTATTCATAATGGAAAAACATATGAATAAACAAACATTTGGAAATGACAAGCATTTTCTAAGCTTATTCTGTTCATCCTATTTTCTCTCTGAAATTATATTCTAGTCATATCGAATCACTGTTTCCCAGAGCAGGCTGTAGAGGCCAATTGGAAATACCCAAGGCTCTTCCTGAATTTCCCATTGGCAATACTATTCTTTTGCTGGCAATTTTAGGTTATAAACAGGATCAACTAAACCACCATTTGTTGAAGTATCTGAAATTACTATTTTTGCTGATCTCTTAGACTCTAGACTTATCTTTGTAGATATTAGGTCACTATCCCCAAGAATTCAAAGATATTCCAGCCCCTAGATCTAGGCTAGTAAATTGCTACAAGTTCCTCTCAAATCTGGAAAGCATTTTGGGTCAGTTTAGTGGGACATTTTTTTATGTTTCAGAGGATAGTAAACTTCTGTGATCAGACCACCAAGCTTCACTAGGGACATGTAGAAAGACATTTTTGGAATTTAGAAATCTTTTATGGAGTTCAACAAAGCTAGGCTTTTAAGACCATGGACTTCTTTTAAAAAGCTAGTTTGAAATTCATGCTGAGCAATGGGTTCTTTGTTCTCGATGGCAAGTACCATGCTCCCAAGACAATTAACACCATTGATTCAATGGTGAGAAAAGTCAGGGCAAAATGACTGACAGGAAGGGAAACACATTGTTTTCAATATCAGCTCCCTGCCCCACAGGCTCCCCTGCCAGACCTTTGCACCTGTGAAAGGCACATTTGTTCCCAAGGATGGTCTCCCTGGCCCTCCTCCCAGGAAGTGGGCAGGCCGGGTGGGTGTCAGTTTTCTGTGTCTAGTTGCTCTGGGGAAAGTGTTTGCCTTCCCTTTAAGATCACCCTGAGCTGTATCTAGGTTAGGCAGATACCTATCTTTAGTGCAGTAGACAAATAGATTCTGCCACATTTCCGTGTTTGCATCAACCAAAGAAACAGAAATAGCAGAGCAAGAATCTTGCTGTGGTGCATGGTACCTATAAGTCCTGTTCTTGGAAGGTTGAGGCAGAAAATTGCCATGAGTTTGAGGCTAACCCAGACTACAAAGTAAAATCAGTTTTTCATAAAGCACCCCTTCATCCCCCCTACATACACACTACCACAGCCACCACCATTACCAAACTAACCAACTAACCAACCAACCCAAACCTAAACTATCATCAACAGAGAGCAGCATCTATCCTGTTAGTTAGAGGAATACTGTTCCCACTATGGTTGTGCATTTACGTACATCATTTTACTTGTAAGAAATTCAACCTTGTTCATGATTACTGTAATTCAAAAGGCAGGGAAAGATTTGCAAAGAGGAAGAGCAACAGAAGTAGATTGCTGAAGTAAAGGCAGCTTCTTCAGCTTTTCAGAGAAGCAAAGGTAAAAACAACTGAGGAGGAAAAAAAAACATAGATCTTAACACCACTGCCCCTTTTAGGAAGAATGTGACCATCATGTCCTTCCTAAAGTCATCATGAACAAAATGCAGACTGTATTATGTGCTGAATTGTTAAAATATTACAGATTCCTTGAGATGACTGTCCATCTCTATGACCCCCTCACACACACACAAATGGACAAAATATAGGAATGAAACTTGACATCTGTTAGACATAAAAGTTACAACAGGGTGGATACACTTTATAAATCTCTCACTAAAAATAAAGTTAGATGCTCAGGATGTTTAAAGCAGGTAACCATGATAAAAGAATACAAAAATATGTTACATTTTTGTTCAAAAGAATTATGCTAAAGGATAATAAGTATGAACTAAATGATTCAGATCATATTTAAGTTGTATTTTCTGTGCATTCACAGATCTAATAGTCTCAGGGCTTTACACTGCACAAAAGGTAAAGTTTAAGAGAGCAACTTGTTTATCAAAAACAAAATACTCTTCTCCGTGAGTGTAAGGATGAGCAGTCAGAATGCAGCTAGGTTTGTTTTGAAAGGAGGCAGCAGTAAGTTCTCCTGTGAGATCCAGGACCTCAGCAGCCATGGATACTTGGGATTCTTTCTGGAGCAGAGACCATTATAGAATCCACAACTGAATATGACACAGAGAACAACACTATTGATATGTCTACAATACAATCTCTAAGTTAAGGGAACACAAGGGAAAAAAAAAGATTATGGAAAAGTCCAAAGATAGGAAAGACAAGGGAATCTCTCCTTTGAGAGTATGTCTTCTATATTTAAGAGAAAATCCACACCCAGGGAACTTCAAAAATCTGGTCAATTCTATAGGATCTGGATATTAATAGCCCCAGGTGACATGTCAACATGGATGGAAGAAATCTCATACAAGGCTCTCCCCTTAGAGGAAGAGTTAAAGGTGATTAATGGTTGCTGAACGAGGGAATGATTGCCACTGAACACAAATAAATAAGAATAATAGGAGGTACACGCAGCAGCCTGAAATTATTTATGCATGCTTAACAATAATAATTAAAGAACAGATCATGAATCTGGGAGGTTTTAGGAGCCATAGAATGAGTCAGAGAGGGAGGAGTAGAAATGATATAAAAACAATATTCAGGCAGGAAATTCAATACAAAGTCCTCACCTCTAAACCCTTCATTTTACCTAAAGTAGATATGGCATGAGCGGTTTGGAAGCACTTAGAAAAATCTCCTTTCCTCACTTGTTCATGTCTCTTAGAGCCCACGGTTCTCAAGCTTCTCTTCCTTCACTCACCCTTAACCATAGTCTCTATATTCCCTGCCTTGACCTTTTGTCTTCTAATCTGCATGATTCCTTTTGTTGATATCAGTTCCTTCATGGAGAGTGATCACTATGATCATTATGATCTCCCCTCCCCAATTCTTTGAGACTCTTGGCTCTTTACTCTTAATAACCTCTAGGTATAAAAGTTCAGAGAAGTGGTCCCTGGCAATGCGCTGTGTCTTTTCCATCCTGGTGTAAAATAAGTTATTCTAGAGTGCATAGGACCGGTAGACTCAAGAGAACTGAGAAATGAGGAGGAAGGAAAGAGGAAAGGAAGAATGGAACAAGTTAAAAGGAGAATTTGATTAATTCATGAACTTTTTCTCTACATATCTTTATAAGTAACAAAATTAACCTTGTAAAACTACATATTTTTTTTATCTTTGGATTGCTATATACAGTAACTTAATATTAACAAAAATTGTTAATCTTACTAGTAACAAAATGTTTCATGACCACAGGAATACATCAAGTGAAAAAGTACCTGGCATCAGAAGTGATCCATGGCTCTGTCTCCTGAGTATGAGTGTCCCATATCTTTTGCTTTTATTTCATTCATAAACATATATCACATAGATAATTTCTCACTGATACTCATGCAGCAGACTGAGACTTCCTTGTGCTGTCAAACTTTCTGTTAGTCTTTATACTGATTCTTTACTCTTCGTACACTGAACTTCTCATTTTAACATGGGTGTGGATGGGTGCCACAATGTCACAAGTGAAGCCTAAGTTTATACGCACCACGGTGTTCACAGTATAAAAAACCATTTTGTTTACATAGAAAAGTGATAGGGAAATACAGGTGGTGCTTGAATTTGAAAATTTTCATCAAATTATATTTTGCTTTGTCACAGCTCCCCCTAAATTCCCGTACATTCCTTTTTGTCCGTGGTAAGGTGTGCCTGTGTGTGTGTCCTTTCCTTGCCACCTGTGTTATTTTCTGCCATTGCTGTCTTGTATAGTGTGAACCTATGCAAAGATTATAGACTATATCCAGTGTCGAGTTGACACAAACTCCCGAAGGTGTGCACAGGAACCCAGCTGCCAGCTTTTCTCTATGTGACCTTATTTTTGATAGGTGAGATCCCAAGTTTTATTCTCTTGTAACACTAATTGAGAAGCTCCCTCTGGAGGACATCAGTGAATGGAATGAAATAAAAGACCCAAAGTAGGGTCAAGCCTGTGGGTTTACAACTAGACTTTGGTGAAAGCCTTATGATCCACGGAGATCTATTTTGATGTTGTGAAAAGATTTAGTGCTAAATAACTATTCTGTGTGTAACAGCTTCATTTGGCTTCATTTCTTTGTATATTATTCCTTTTTTTTTTGGAATGGTCTTTCATGCTTTTCAAACTCCATTAGCTACTGTTATCTAATAGCTGCATGTCTTCTGTTCAATATCCTCTTTATGAACACATGGCTTTTCTTTGTATAGTAGGCAGAAT
Source organism: Tokudaia tokunoshimensis (assembly GCA_036184795.1). Taxonomy (NCBI): domain Eukaryota; kingdom Metazoa; phylum Chordata; class Mammalia; order Rodentia; family Muridae; genus Tokudaia; species Tokudaia tokunoshimensis. Next base: position 44,623,686 of record BTHU01000001.1, read on the forward strand.
AGAGCCATGCCCTCCTGGAAAAGAAAGCCATGCATGAATCTCTGCAATCTATAAATATGTAGTGTTATATGTTCATGGGAATTAAGGTAGCAGAGGGAATTAAGGTCCTAGTTAGATCTTGTTAGAATAAAAATATTATTATGGATTCTTTTCTTTTGAGTTGGTCCAATGTAATCAGAGCCCTTAATTGGTGAAGAAGAAGAAAACACTTCAGGACCAAGGAATGTCATCATGAACTACCCTAAATTTTATCCCAGCAAGGTACTAACTACCTCTTGAGTATGAATATTATGAGAGCAACCAGCCACTTTATGATTAGATATAAGGCCCTCTCTGCAAAACAGAAACTCATGCCTGGTATCATTCATTACCTAGACCAAAATCCCATACCTGGCTAGGTCATAGGCACTAGGGAAGAACACAAATTTCTGCTAAATGGGTATAGTATAAAATTGCCACCTAAGTTCTTATCTTTATAAGAACTTTAGTGTATTTCTCAAACCTCATCAGAGAAACTTCTTTCTCCAATAAGTTGTGGTATAATAATAATAATAATAATAATAATAATAATAATAATAATAATAATAATCACAAGTGGTTGGTGCACAGAGAATAAGAAACTAAAGTGCTCACCTCTTAATGGAATATTTATATCATACTTCTTTCCCCAACTCTCAGGAATCATCAAGGTAAAGAGGGCATAAAGATTGTAAGATGAGAGTAGATATGTAAAAAGAAAGCTCATTTTCCAGATATGTCAGTGCAATTACACATATGAATCATTAGGGAATACATTCACAAAATATACATAAGATCAGACCATCCAAAATTCTAGCATGAATAGGGAAGGGCTCAGGAATTGTTCTAAGGTGCTGTTGACTGTGGATGACTACTGAAGAAGGAAGTTTCAAGTTTCTTCAGGAATACAGTCCAGGAAAGGATCCTCATGTTCATGTAGATTGTTCCAAACTTGGTAACATGTAAGCAGCACTGAATGAACTGTTAAAATTATTTTAACAATTATGATACATGTCAAATATTTTTGAGAGTGCAAGCAATAATATAAATGCATATTCATGCATACGATGTTGTATTCCTGTGTTCTTGTGTTGTTAGAAGTCAATCATTAGAAATAATGATTCATTAGATATTATTCATTTTATTCAGTTCACTTTGTTGTGTGATTTCTAGTGAAATAAAGTATAAAACATGTAAATTATTATAATGTTTATTATAGATTTAGAACAGGAAGTTGGTGGGAACATGGATGACATATATTTAAAAACTATTATAATAGTTTTATAATCTTTATACTATATTAAATCATAAAATAACAACAAATAAATTATATATAATTTACATATATATTACATGTCTCCTAACTATCTGTTTAATGTTTATCATTTATGATTCTTCTACATCTCTATATCTATATTTGTATTTACATATTTATCTTTCTAATTTTGTCTGAAAACTAAAAGTAGCACTTAAAATTACCTAATATAATATACATATATATATTTGCAATTGCTTTTAAAAAGACAAAATCAAAATAAGATGCTAAAGTAAATGCCTTTCTCTCTCCTTCTTTCCCTCTGTGTGCTTATTTCAACATATGATATAGTAATGAAAGCATGTAAAATACATGAAAAAGGAAATTATTACTCAATAAATCCTCTTAGGAGTTTTCAAAATAAGTTAAGTATTTGTCTCTGCCTTCCCATTGCTGAGATATTATGAAATAAAATTTTTTATTAAATTATTAACAATCTTATTGTTTCAATCTGAAAGAAATTGCTAAATATAGAGCTAATGGAAGAGTAAAGACAAAATTGATGTTTAAATTTTCATATTTTATATAACCCTAAAGAAATTATACTAGTCAAAAACAGAGATATTCATATTGATAAAATGACAGAATTAATATTATTTATACATGAAGCATTACTAAAAACCAATGATCAAGATATTCAACATTCAAGTGATATCAAAGTCATTAACAGAAAGTTATCATAAACGTTCAATTAAAACTGTTTAATAAATATACTTTGAACCTAACATTAAATTTTTTAAAAAGTGAAGTGAAAAGAACAGTGCTGTCTGCCATCTGTTATCTATGTATTCATATCTCTTAACTATCTGTTTAATGTTTATCATTTATGACTCTTCTACATCTCTATATCTATATTTGTATTTACATATTTATCTTTCTAATTTTGTCTGAAAACTAAAAGTAGCACTTAAAATTACCTGATATTACCTAGAATCGGATATAATTAAATACATCAAATTTTTATATAAATATTATTGGAAAATAGCAAAATATTGGATTTTGGGGGGACAGGGGACTGTATGCACATGTGCATGTTTTTATACACGTGTGTGTGTGTGTGTGTGTGTGTGTGTGTGTGTGTAGCACAGAGGTCAAAGTTCAGTATCATCCTCATTTCTCCATTTTACTTTTGGAAACAGGGTCTGTCTCTGCTGTGGAAGCTTAGTGAATCAGGAAGGCATAGTTGTCAAGAAGCTGCACAAATTCTACCGCTTTCGTATGTTGACTACCATACTGGCATTTCTATATTAGTATGGGGGATCTGAATTCAGATCCTTGCACTTGCATGGGAGACATCACCCAACTCAGTCAACTTCTCAGCCCTCAGCAAGCTTGGAGACAATTTTACAAATGTTATCAAAATATTCAATCCAAGAGTATGTATGCATTTAGACTTTGATTCTGTTTCTCTATGGTTTTTCTCTACAGGCAAGCTGAAAGTTTGTAAACTTTATATATAAATTATATATAAATATATATAAATAATATAATATATATATAAATAAATATATATATAAATAAATTATATATATAAATATATTAATAATAAATTATATATAAATATATATAAATTATATATATTTATATATATAAATATATATATAAATTATTAACTACAGAATTTTCCATATAGGAGAAAACAATGTTAGTGACTCATTTGCAAAGGTATAAGAGGTTTGATACAGTAATTGAAATAGTTGCTATGTGAAGTACTTGTGAAACAAATTATTCCTAATAGTATTTTAAACAGACATTTACAAAACTTTGGACCACCAGGTGTTTTTAGCTCTGTACTTACTTGTGTGTTTCCATTTAAATGCAACCAAAACTCAGGAAAGGTCCAAATAGACAGATAGAAAATTTCAATTTTGTATCTATTTTATAACATCAGTGAAAAAGCTAGGACGTATGTTAGTGATGTCTCTAACTGCTGAAAGAAGAAACTTTTAGTCTCCTATTTATCTTTTCTTTATTTTCCAAACTTAATGCAGTGTTTCTCCATTAGCTTTAGAAATAAAACACACAAACATTTTTAATAAAGGTACTGAAAGCTTTTTTCATCATTACCTATTAAGAAAATGAACCAGCAATTTAAAAATCCCATTTCAGCCTATATTTGAATAAAACAAATGAATGATGCACTCTTGCTTTCCCTAATGCCAAAAATAGAATTAAATTTTACAATAAAATTCATCCACACAATGAAATTTCACTATTAGCTTGCACTGTTCAGGTAAACTTTCCTTTTCATCTCTTGGATTCTAGAGTGGATGCAGTTTTCACTCCAAGCACAGGATGCTGTGTAGGGTTAAAAACAAATTGTAACATCATTTTCATGTGACTACACCTAAACATGCAGCCACAGTCCTTGAAATAAGTAGAAAGGCTGTCATTTGCTCCTTTTGATGTTTCTGCAGAGGATATGCCCCAAAGAAAACTATGAGGTGAAAATTAAGGGAATAAGTGGTGGGTTTGGCTTGAACCTTCATAACACTTAGAACACTATGCCTAAATGGGAAAGGAAAATGACAAATAAGGTGCCAAGCGTTGAAATGCTTTACTTGAAACATTGGTCAACAGGAAGTGACCAACCTTTTTTAGCTTTGAGTTCATTGGCGTGTTCCCATTTTGGTGGCACCAAAACTCAAGAAAGGCCTAAGGAGCTATGAGCATCTCAATTCATAGGTTCTGAAATGAATAAAATAAAATAAATGACTCTGGTTATTAGAAAAGGTGACACACATACCTCTTTAAAGTGCTGCCATTTTCATTGCGTCCATTTCCTCGTCTACCTGTGACTCCGACAATTATATCACACATAGGAAAAACAGGACAAAGAATATCAGTGATTCTGAGAGAATAGAGATTTCAGTTTATGTTTGCAAGGTTCTCCCTTGTTATACAAGACAGTTCTTAATGATTAAAAGAGAAGAGACTTTGACACTGTGCTTCACAGACTCAGAATTCCTTCTGCCTTGGACCTTTCCTCTGGTACTTCACTGACACACTGTGCTTCACAGATTGAGAGGCTACATACTTTGCTTCTCTCCAAAAATGTCATAAAGATGTTTTCCTTGTGCAGATGTTTAAAGACATGGTGCCAAGGATGAATTTTCAACCAGAACCCTCAAGAAATGTCACTTCCCTGTCTTGCCAGAGAGATCTAGTCTTTTCTCTACAGGGACATCTGCCAGGAACACTTGAAAGGGAGGTAGTTTAAATAATGATGCTCCACCTTATTTATAATAGCCAGAAGCTGGAAAGAACCCAGATGTCCCTCAAAGGAGGAATGGATTCAGAAGATGTGGTATATTTACACAATGGAATACTACTCTGCAATTAAAAATAATGAATTCACAAAATTCCTAGGCAAATGGTCAGAACTTGAAAATATTATCCTTAGTGAGGTAACCCAATCACAGAAGAACACACATGGTATGCAGGCACTGATAAGGGGATATTAACCCAGAATCTCGTAATACCCTAGACACAATTCACATATCAATAGATTTCCAAGAAGATAGAAGGAGAGACCCCTAGTCCTGGAAAGACTGGATGTAGGGGAATGCCAGGACAGAGAACGAGAGGGTTGAACGGGGAAAAGAGGGAGGGAAGGGGGCTTATGGGACTTTCGGGGAGGGAGGAAATGGGAAAGGGGAAATGATTTGTAATGTAAATAAAAAAACTTAGAAAATAAAAAAAAATAAATAATGATGCTTCTATTCACTTGTCTTTAATAAGTTTGAAATAGGAAGGGAATGAGTTTGTAATACATTTCCTAGAAAAGCTTTTCTACTTTCCTGACTCGATGATGTAAAAGTTGAAAGCATCAATACCACACTGGAGGAAAATGTTCAAAATGTTTTTCTATATGGTCTATGATAGTCATACCAGGGACACTCATAAATCTCCAGTTCCTTTAACTGAAGAAATCCCACAAACTTGTTTTTATGCTTATTCTTTGTGGCAAGTATACAGTGTTATACTCACACAATAATTAGGTTTCTTATCAAATTAAACAACAACAATGACAGCAACCAAGTGTCAACAAAAACACTGTAAGTTAACTCTATAACCAGAAAAACTCAGACTAATTTATAATTAAAAAAGAAAACTAATCTTGTTTAAACTAACATGAATATTTGGTGATACTTTTCTGGAGAAAATGCAAGCTATCTAAGTAGGTTCTTTAAAATCTCAAGAAAGCAACAAAAACAAATTGCCTTTGGTAATAGGTGTTTATTACAAGAATATACTGTGATATAATTTGCATTAAAACCTTTCTCATAGGTATTCTGGGTACCAATGTTGTAGAAAAATGAGGACACTATAGATTTCTGGAAGAAGATAGAAAATAACATCATCTTTCAGAGTACCAGTTAGCATTGAGACCCATCTCATGTGAGACAGCCAACTCCTGACACTATTAATGATACTCTGTTACACTTGCAGACTGGAGCCTAACATAAGTGTTTCCTGAGAGGTTGTATCCATCAGAGGATGGAGGTATATGCAGAGATACACAGCCAAACAGGAGGCAGAGTTGGGGGAGTATTGTGGAAGAGTTGGGGATAGGATTGAGTAAGTCAGAGGGGTCAAGGACACCACAAGAAGATTTACAGAGTTAACTATCCTGGGCTCATGGGGCTCACAAAGACTGAAACACCAACAACAGAGCATGCAGGAGCTAGGCCTAGACCCCTACACATTTGTAACAGATACACAGCTTGGTCTTCATGTGGGTCCCCTAATAATTGGGCCAGAGAGCTGCTCTAAGTCTGTTGCCCGCCATGGGATCTTCTTCCCTAGCTGGACTGCCTGGTTGGGCCTCAGTGGGATAAGCTTATTCCTGCAATGACTTGATGTCCCAGGGCAGGTGGTACCCTAGGAGGGCTTCCTGTTCTCTGAGGAAAGCAGGAGGGAGTAAGGAGGGAGGGATTTATAAGGGGAGACTGTGAGGAGAGGAGACAAAGGGGACTGTGATCAGGATACAAAGTGATTAAATAACTTGAAAAAAAGTTAAAATCAAGTAATCTGCCTTTTCTCCTTTTATCCAGAATTTTAATTTCCAGATAACATTTCATTGATAGTTTTAAGATACTTCCAAAAAAATAAAAATAAAAAATTGTGAGTCTGGGAAATGGCTCAGGGTGTAAAAGTACTTGCTGTACAAACCTAATAACGTGAATTTAATGCAGGGAACTCATGGTAGAAGGAGATGATAATGAATTCCCAAAAGCACTTCTCTGACCTTAAAACTTACATAGTGATACATGTGCATGTACATGTACCCACATGTGTGCATGAACACACACATACATACACATACACATGCATACGAAAATCACTATTATTAAGAATTTCATGTGAAGTCGTCTGTGGGTAGTCACCCACCCAGTCCACACACAAAATGCTGGTTTCACATGATACCTGGAACTCAAACAGACATGTGACTGCCCTTGGTTTGTACTCTTCTCAGACAGTTAGCAATGGCACACTGAAACAATTCTCCTGACTCTTCTTGCAACACATTCAATAAATTAGATTCGATGAAAAAGACAAAACTTTGCCCAGTAAGGGTTAACTGTGCTTGCTTCATTTGATCGCTCTTCATGAACATCCTTATTGAGTTGTATGGAACTAGCTTCAGAGACTGTTGCCAAGCATAGAAACAACATTAACTCAAAGTTCTCCATTTAAAAATGGGAGAATGACAAGTTTCTTGAATTCTTTCTCCAGAAAAATGATTTCAGTCATGAAAATTGATAGGCAACAATTGCACATTGCTTTTCTTTTTAGTTCCTGGTTTGTTTTTTTTTTAAAGACCATCTCATGTAGCTCAGAGTGGGCTCAGATGTGCCCTATAACCAAGGATGACCTTGAATTCTTGATCCTCTTCTCTTTAATCTCTTGAATTCTGAGATTGCTTACATATCCTACTACATTTGGTTCAATTATTTGTTGTTCATACAAATTGTGTATAAGAAAATAAAACAGGAAAATCAGAATATTCATTCAAGAAAATCTAGATGTCACAAAAAGTGTAAGTCAATGCCATCTTTCTGTTCCCTCTCCAATCTCTTTTTCAGAAAAACAAATCTAATGTCGTTTTTCACTCTAAATCAATACACGCAAGAAGATGAGGGATTCCAAGAAAACATTCATTAACCAAATTGGATACAGAATTATTGCCAAAGGTTCTCAATGGCAACAAATAACCAAAACGAAAACAACAGCAACAACAACAAACAAATCCCATATACATACAATTTTGGATCAAATTTATACTGATCCAAATGAAACTTTTATGATTCCAGATACAAAAATAATTGCAGCTACTATTGGGAATCTGGAAGAATGTGCACTTGTTTAAGATTGATTACTTCTAAGAGGAGTCAGACAAAGTATTTTCAAGAAACTAGTCACTCCTTACTATACAAGCTGTAACATATACATCTAAAATATCTGTCTGTCTATCTATCTATCTATCTATCTATCTATCTATCTATCTATCTATCTATCTATCTATCTATCTATCTGCCAAGGACTAGCCTCAGCTTGGAGAGGAGTATTGACAGCATAGTTGTTTGAGAGCAGTGAAACAATTGACTCCAGGTCAAATCATGCATCCAAGTTGGCAGCCTATATTCTATGTTGTCTGCGCTTTAGACAGTTTTCTTGCTATTCTAAAAATTCTCTGGATAGTTCATCTCTTGCAGACCAAAAATCCCAGTCTTTTATTTTACATATAAATTCAGTCTTTACCCCATGTTTCCTTTTGATTATCCCATGAATTAACATCTCATGATACCAGGCTCTTGATTCTTAGGAAGAGATAGCAAGCATAAGCATAAACAATTATATTGCTGGGTGGTGGGACCCCACTGTAGAATTACCATTCTGACCACCTCTGGACCTAAAATCCCTTTGTCTGAGATTTGAACTCAGGAATATGCTTATATTTGTATCTGTCAGTCTTTGTATCCTTCTGACAAGGTGGCTGGTAGTACAGTTGTTTCTGTTTCTTTAGATCTATGAAGATCCTTATACAATTCATATTGCATCCTTATATTTTACATAGTTGAGAAATTAAATATTTTCACACTCATAGTTTTAGAGATTTTTCCTATAGCTTTAAGGCCTGTCCTGTTGGTTACAGTGTTCTACCATTTTCCTTAGTCATAGACATACCCTAGCCTCCTGGACTCGTGCTGTCTCAGATTGTCATGGAATCATTAACCATGGCAGAGAGGACATTCCTTGAAAGAGGAATGTGAAAATATGTACATCATTATACAAAGAAGCCTTGTGCCCACAGCAACCATGAACACTCGTGGAGGCCCACACTTTTTTGGCTTGGTTACAGGAGCATAAAACCATGTCATGCTGTCCTTTACATGATGAAGCCTGACTCAGCATCTATCTGTGCAAGACAGGGCATAAATATTTTAGATTGTATAAGTTCATCCTTTAAAGTACATATATACATACCCGACAACAAGTATACCTGATTAAAAGCATCTAAACACCATATGTAGATGCAGAAACACTATCATGCTCTCTAGGTGACATGATAAGAATAAAGGTTAAAATTTGAGCCAAGATATTGTGCTTTATCAGGAAACAGAGAATGAGTTCAGTAAAGTATATATGAAACCATAAGACTATAATTTCAAACACCATCCTATATTTTGTAAATATATGAATACAAATTAATAACCTTGCAAATAGAACCTCTGAGATAAAACTTGCTAACATACACTCACTAAAAATTTTCAGCATATTAAAAATAATAAGATCCATAAATAAACAGAAAACTTTGACTCATATAATAAAGAAGACTAAGGACATTGTATTAGAAGCAAATGTGAAATTAATAGACAAACAAGCAAAATAGATTTTATAAACATGATCAAACGATTACAGGTAGCCATGTCTCAATAATTAAATAAAGTCTGTTGACAGTTTTGTAAAATTGCTTATATAAATAAAATATAAAAACTATTCGAAATAGTAAAATGGAAATTCTGACATTACATAACTAATTTCCAAACCTAAAATTATAAGACTTTAGTCAGGGTATGGTTATATGTAATAGAAGATAAAAAGAAGAGACAACAAATTTAAAAACTCATAAAATAGATTCATAAAATATGAAAAATTAGGTGATCATTCACAAGCCTTCAGAAAATGTGGTGCAATTAGTAAACATACTAATATACAAATAAAGGAGTTAGAAGAAATATAACAAAGATAGGGACATATAAATATCATATTAAAAATGAAAATTACAAAAGTGTTTTAAAAAGACATCTAAATAACCAAGGAGGGTCATTTATTTATCCAGGTACCAGCAATACAAAGAAATCCACCAATATCCATACACACCTTGGTTAAGATAATAAAAACCACAGGACTCACAGTGTAGTTAGAGAGAAGTGAATCTTCCAACTTGTCTTCTGATCCCCATGATGTACCATATTATTTGTATGCATATTCTTGTATACATTCATATAGCCAATCATCATAAGTAAAATTTAAAATCTAAAGAAGAAGGAAATTTTGAAATCAATAAGAGCAAAATATTCCAAGGTGTCTATGAAGATAATCAGCTGACTTCCATCAGAAACAATGGAGGTCAGGAGGCAATGGGGTGAGCTAAAGTGCTATAAAGAAAAATAATTATCAACCCAGTGTCAAACATCCAGGAAAATTACCTTCACCAAGTGAAAAGCAATCATGAATGTCCCTTGCTAAACAGAACCCAAGATAATAGTTTCTACCAGAATTGTCTTACTAGAATACTAAAGAAAGTCCTTCAGTGTAAAAGCAACTTATGCCAGTCAGTAACTCAAATCCACAGAGTACACAAAGCTCTCAAATGCATAATTATGTAGGCAATTGTAAGATAAGATAATTGCTCATTTCTTCCTCTTTCTTCTCTTAACTAATTTAAAAATCAATTTGTAAAGCCATTTAAACAATTGTATTGTTGAGACTGTAATATAGAAATGTAACATACTTGACAATAAGAGAAAAGAAGGAGGGAGTAAATGGAAAGTTGTATTGGAATGAGAAAACTGTACCAGATTGTGACTCAAATAGACAAGGAAATCTGAAGGCAATCGGGAAGGGTATGTGGGAAATTACTATGTCTAAATCTATAGATATGTGGCGTCTTTAGCTGGTTTTCAAATGATATGTGGTAGTTAGAATGAAAATGGCCCCCAAAGCTCATACATTTGAAATTTTGGTCTCTAGTTGGTGGAACTATTTGGGAAGGATTAGAGGGTAGTCTTGTTGGAGAAAATGTGTGACTGAGGTCACGCTTTGTGATTTTAAAAGTCCATGTCATTCTCAGTTAGTTCTTTATGCTTGTGATTATGTCACAAGATGTCCACTCTCAGCTACTGCTCTAACACCATTCCTGCCAGCTTGTTGATATGCTTCCCCCAAGATGACCATAAACCCCAGCTTTCTGAAAACCTAAGTCTTAAATAACTTCTATCTTATGTTGCCTTGGTCATGGTGCATTATCACAGTAATAGGAAAGTAACTAAGAAAAGATGTGATGGTAATTACTTTCAAATGTCATTAGGGAATTATAATATATAAAGGAATAACTTTAGATACATAACTGATCCATTTCTCCAGCCCCTAAAGGAATACTTTGCATAACACCAATTGTACAAAACCTTCAGGAGGGGATTGAGTTAAACAGGATAAAGCTTTTCATATCATGATAGAGCTATGTCAGTATTAATTTGAAGTAATTTACAAGTTCAGATGATTGCTATAATTCTTAGATCAACCACTAAAGTAATAGGAAAATATCATTAAAAACAGTAAAATAAAATACTTAAATGTTTCATTAGAAAATGTTTTGACCCATTTTTATCTCCTTGCACTAAGCTCAATTCCAAGTGGATCAAGGACCTCCACATAAAACCAGACACACTGAAACTAATAGAAAGGAAACTAGGGAAGAACCTTGAACATATGGGCACAGGGGAGAATTTCCTGAATAGAACTCCAATAGCTTATGCTCTAAGATCAAGAATTGACAAATGGGACCTCATTAAATTACAAAGTTTTTGCAAGGCAAAAGACACTGTCAAAAAGACAAAGCAGCAACCAACTAACTGGGAAATGATCTTTACCAACCCTACATCCGACATAGGGCTAATATCCAATATATACAAAGAACTCAAGAAGTTAAACTCCAGAGAGGCAAGTAACCCTATTAAAAAATGGGGTACAGAGCTAAACAAAGAGTTCTCACCTGAAGAATATCTAATGGCTGAGAAGCACCTAAAGAGATGTTCATCATCCTTAGTCATTAGGAAAATGCTAATCAAAACAACCCTGAGATTCCATCTCACACCAGTCAGGATGGCTAAGATCAAAAACACAGGAGACAGCAGTTGTTGGTGAGGATGTAGAGAGAGAGGAACACTCCTCCACTACTGGTGGAATTGCAGGCTGGTACAACCACTCTGGAAAGCAGTCTGGCAGTTCCTCAGAAAACTGGGCATGACACTCCCGGAGGATCCGGCTATACCACTCCTGGGCATATACCCAGAGACTTTACCTGCATGCAATAAGGACACATGCTCTACTATGTTCATAGCAGCCTTATTTATAATAGCCAGAAGCTGGAAAGAACCCAGATATCCCTCAATGGAGGAATGGATTCAGAAGATGTGGTATATTTACACAATGGAATACTACTCTGCAATTAAAAACAATGAATTCACGAAATTCCTAGGCAAATGATCAGAACTTGAAAATATCATCCTTAGTGAGGTAACCCAATCACAAAAGAACACACATAGTATACAGTCACTGATAAGGGGATATTAACCCAGAATTTAGGAATACCCTAGACACAATACACATATCAATAGATTTCCAAGAAGATGGAAGGAGAGACCCCTGGTCCTGGAAAGACTGGATGTAGGGGAATACCAAGACAGAGAAGCGAGAGGGGGTTGAATGGGGAACAGAGGGAGGGAAGGGGGCTTATGGGACTTTCGGGGAGGGAGGAAACGGGAAAGGGGAAATGATTTTGAATGTAAATAAAAATATAAAAAATAAAAAATAAATAAAAATAAAAAAAGAAAATGTTTTTATTTGAAGAGAAAACAAAAATAAAGCAAGAAAGAATATATATATATATATATATATATATATATATATATATATATATATATACTGTTAATACCAGCAGATATAAATGAATTAAATGAATTAAACACTCCAATCAAAAGATAAGCATTTTAGCCACACAAAACAGAATTTATGTGCTAAGATACAAAAAAAAAACTGAGACAGTCTGCAAATTCAATCCACATAATAATTGAAGTGGTCATTTTAATACAAAAAACAATAAAATAAAATATTACTAGGGATGAAAATGGAAGTTTTATAGTATAAAAGGGTTGATTCATCTGAAATATCCAAAACTATAAGCATGTATGTACTGAATATGAGTTCATAAATACTTGAAGCAGTAATGATAGAAGAACTAAGGGAAAAAAGAATTCAATTTAATATTCACTTTCAACACTGAATGAAGAGCTACCTTTTGTGGGTCAGAGGGTTGTATTTATTGTTAGCAAAAAAGAAAAAAATCTCAAATGAACAGAGAACAGGTGACTTGAGTCAACTGTCAGAAGCCAAGTGCAAAGTAACTATTGTAGTCAAATGGAAAACAAGGGCTATGGCCTGCAGAGAATAATGGTTAACAATATTTAGTATATTCTGTAGCAAAACATCTGGGTAGCCAATAAAAGTCTTGCTCAATGTATAAAATCAGATTAAATTAAAGAGTCATAATTGGGATGACTGGAAAGAATTTAGTTGCAAGCTAGAAATAAGGATGTGAAGCAGGATCCTTAAATGATTTTTAAGTGGAGACAAAACAAGTTATAAACTGGGGTGAAAGTGATCTTTAGTATAAATTGATAAAGAAGTTAGTAGAGAAATGTTCTATTGTATAGAAGGTAGAAACTAAGCATTAAGATTTAACTAAGATGATTTGTAATCAAAATCTTGATACTTTCTGACTTTTCATAGTAAAATAGGAGAGAAAAATTTAAACTATAAATTAATAAATAAAAAGGAGCCTGAAACATAAAGATTTGGGTATGCCGGGCAGTGGAGGTGCACGCCTTTAATCCCAGCCCTTGGGAGGCAGAGGCAGGTGGATTTCTGAGCTCAAGGTCAGCCAGGTCTACAGAGTGAGTTCCAGGACAGGGCTACACAGAGAAACCTTGTCTCAAAAAACCAAAAAAAAAAAAAAAAAAAAAAAAGATTTGGGTAAATTTGAGCCTACCTGTATTTCCATAAACAAGAAAGCATATGTTGTTAAACAATAAAGGACTGACCTTATATAACTGGCTGAAATGCCGTGAGATGATATGACAGCAAACAATTTAATTCAGAATTGGAGACAACATGGAAAGTAGGAAGGATCTGTAAATCCATGTAATTGAAAATCCAGGAAGATAGTTATTTGGCTATAAACAGGTGCTATATTCTTCAGAGGAGGAAAATTTTCACACTAGAGTGAATTCATAGATTACCAGTGTTTCAATATAGCCTCTGCTCAGAGCCTTGCATATATACATACATACATACATACATACATACATACATACATACATACATATGTGTATGTATATCTATATAATAATTATTAGATTAGATTATTATTACATTCAGTTTGATATTATGTCTACTTAAAAAAAAAAAGCAGGCTCATCCCTGGGGCCCATGGATTCCAGATTCTCAGTACTAGACATTTATTTCTTTCTGCAGAGCAGGTCTTAAAATCATTCAGAAATTGGTTGGCTAACCTTATACCATTTGAGACACTATTGCACTGATAGACACATATTGCCATGTTGATCATCATTGTGGTTCACAGGATTTAAAGCAGAGTTGATGACATTTCACCCCTCTAGCAGCCTGGATAACACTTTCTGGTTCTATGATAGCTAGATAGTAAAGATGAAACTTCCAAGTCACTTCAAGCTAAATGTTTACGTGTTCTGTGACCAAAGTTTGAGGTATCTTCAGCAATAGGGTCTTACCATGAGTTCCAAGTAACCAAGAACAATGGCAAAAGCCTATATTGTTTTTAAGTTTCCTGGGATACCTGTGACCAGTTTAAGGGGAGGTATTCCTCCACCGATACTTGTTGTTATATTTGACAATTTATAACTTCCACTATGAGCGTAAAACCCTGTGTAGGATACCTGCAAGTAAACTCATATACATATATTAGCACTTTTAAGTTCCATCTCATGAAGTAGGCATTATGTCAAATCAGACATTATTCGGTTACTCCTTGTGGTGGTTATAAAATACTTGGCCAGTGGGACGTGAGTTACATATGTGAGTTTACTTGGAGTTATCCTATACAAGGCATCCTATATAATAGGAACATTAGAATGACTTGCAAGAATGTGAGGAATTCATATGTGCTCGACTCAGTTGTTTTAGAGGGGTTTTGTCTTCTGGTCTCCTCTGTACACTATGTTTCCTCAACCCATTCTGTCTCCTCTCCCACAGTGTTCCCTGAGCTCTGAAGGAAGGGATTTGATATCTTGTTTAGAGCTACATATCTCTCACTCTCTATGTAATGTATGGCAGTGGTTCTCTGTATTTGTTTCCAGAGGAAGCCTTTCTGATGATGGTTGAATAAGACAACCAATCTATGAGTATAGCAGAGTATCATTAGGAGTCTTTTGTTATTACATTTTTAAATGCAGTAGTATTTGGTTTAACTCTACGTTCTCTATGATATATAATGTCTGGTTCTTGGTCACCAAAGCACTGTTAGGTTCCATCTCATGAAGTAGGCATTATGTCAAGTCAGACATTATTTGGATACTCCTTGTGGTGGTTTAAAAATACTTGGCCAAAGGGAAGTGGCACTATTAGGAGGAGTGGTCTTATCAGAGGAGGTGTAGCCCTGTTAGAGGAAGTGTGTCACTGTAGAGGTGGGACTCATATATGTGCTTAAGTTTGGTCAGTGGAATCAGAGCCTCCTCCTTGATACCTGTGAAAGACAGTATTCTCCTGGTTGCCTAATGATCAAGGTGTAGATGTCTGAGCTTTCTCAGTATCATGTTTGCCTGGATACTGTCATACTCCTCACCATGAAGATAATGGAATGAATCTTTGAAGTTGTAATCCAGCCCCAATTAAATATTTTTCTTTTATAAGAGTTACATTGGTCATGTTGCCCCTTAACCACAATGACACCCTAACTAAGACATTCCTACAAGGTTTGTGTCTCCATTGACTTAGCATATTCTTCAGGCAGAACAGATTGTTGGTCAAAAGTTTTATGGCTTAGGTTAGTGTTTAGTTTTCATTTTTGGTAGCCCATAGAATACATTTCTGTAGCATAGACATTAGAACATGAGGGTAAAAGTTCTGAGTAGAAACTTCCTTGTCCTCTCCATGTTCAGTGCATGGTTTGGGTCCTGTCTTCAGTAATGGGGCCTTGTCACTTTGCAGAGAGCAACCTATTGACTTGGCAACAGCCTTTGTTGTTGGGGATTTCCATGGAACCCTTTTGCCTACTACCTGAATTAGATGAACCTCAGACACTTGGAGAGACGAGATGGCCAGCTTGGGCTCAATTTCCCTCATTATTTGGAGACTTCATTAGTATCACTTCCATATACTATAGGAAGTTTCCACTGCACTAGATTCCATACGGCCCCTTAAATGCTCAATACTAGCTTTCTCTTTTTCTCATTTTGCTCTCAAGCTCATCTCCCCTCTCCTTTCCCACCTGATTTTTTCATTTTCACTAATTCACACATTTTCAGTTATAACTCATTATCTTTTGCTGATTCTGTTTCTGCTGCAGGTGTGTATATGATTACAGGTTGACCACTCTGCATTAGACAGCTAATAAGGGAGCTTACCTTAGGAGAGGCTTATTTTCCTTCTCCCAGAAGTCATTAGTAGCATATGGTTATTTTGTCTTGGGATGGGAGTCCAAAAAATATTCCCTTTTAAAATTGGTATGTCTAGTGATATTGCCTTAGTTCTAGTCTCCTTTATGCAATTTCTAGGACAGACTATTTCACAGTGGAATTCTTGTGTTCTTGCTCTTACGACATTTTTGCCCCTCTTCCATACTGTCTTACGAGCCATAGATGCAGGGGCTGTGATATAAATGTATCTGCTGGGTCTGAGATCCCCATAACTTACTGATTTCTGCCTTGTGATTAATGTTTCCTCCCCAATCTGGTTTTCTTTATTTGCTGTAAATAGAGGGGCTTCTTTGATGAGGACTGGAAGCTATGCTTACCTAAGTTTATAAGGTAAAGATTTAGAATATAGTAGTGTATTATGCTCTTCTATCAAGATGATTGTAATTGATCTTCTTTAAGTTCCATGATGTCAGTAATCCCAAAAAGCTGGCTAGTTTTCCAGGATCAGGCATGATTTCCCTCCGGATGATTGGCCCTTGAGTTCAATTAGACAGGTGTTGTCTGCCACTGACATGTGAGTGCAACTTATTGCACCCTTATTCATATATTGCCATGCTAATAATTGTTGTATTTCATAGATGTTGCAACTGGTAAGGACTGATTAATTGCTTCCCATACTTGGCAGCTTACATGGCATTTTCTTGTACCATGGAAGTTAGACCACTCGAAAAAGGCTTTTGCGTTAGATTCAGGTCAAATTATCCAAGTCCTGTGTTTTAAGAGCGTGGTGTCTTCAGCAACATGATGAGCAGACCCTCAATTCCTGAGAGACAACCAATGGCTACATTGATAATATTGTTTGAGGAATCACTTGGACTACATTGACCAACTAACTACTCAAAAGGTTTCTCAGGCCACGTACTGTTTTTTTCTAAGTCTGTCATTTTTGTGGATAGCTGATTGTCTCTTTCTACTTGTGTATTCTGTGAATTAATATCAGATTGCTGGTCTTGATAGCAAGTTCATTTTCCAGCTGAACTATCTTGTTGTTCCAAGATATTAGCTTTTATAATGATAACATATATAATTATATTCCTGTATTTTATGCATTCACGGTACACCTAATTTTTAGTCATTTTATGTAGCCGCCCGTGGCTACATTCAAACCAGGTACCTGGAAAGGAAGCTGGGGATATATGGGAAGGCGGCGAGCAAAACATGGAGTCAAGAATAGATTTCTTTTCAAGGCTCAAAGTTTAAGGGAGGTCTCCAAATATATATAGGCAGGGGTAAAAACCCTCCCCCACCCCACCCCAAAGACTGGAAACAGGTCTACAGAACTGGTTCGCTGCTCCACAGGTGACTGGTGTCAGCTGGCTAGTGCCTCTCAGGAAGCTACAGGCCCTTGGAGAACAAAGGGCTTCACATTGGTTTGAGCTCTCCACCCTAAGTGGAGCAGGATTATGGCTAGCACAGGAATTCCAACTCACAGGCTAGGGGGAGGGCACAATTTTATATTTCTTGGACTCTTAGTCACTGTTCTATTGCTGTGAAGAGACATCATGACCATGGGGACTTTTCTAAAAGAAAGCATTTAATTATTGCTTGCATATATTTAAGAGGTTTAGTCTATGATTATTATGGTAGGGAGCATGGTGGCATGTAGGCAGACATGGTGCTAGGGAAGTAGCTGGGAATTTTACAGAGAGTTTTACATCCAGGTCTTCAGGCAACAGGAAGACGACACAGGGCCTGTCATGGACTTTTGAAATCTCAGAGCTCACTCCTAGTAACTTATTTCTTACAACAAGACCATATTTTGTAATCCTTTCAAATAATGCCACATACACTTACACACATGCATGTACAAATATATCTTCCTCTTTTTACATGTACATACGAATGTGAGTATATGTCTATATATTTCCAAGTAAGTTTTCACCCTCATAGTCCTTAGTCCATGGTCCAAACTGGTACTCTTTAATTCCCTCACTGCTTTAACAAATTATTAACTCCCATGAAATTAGATTGGCTTATGTTTAAAGCATAGATGATGTGTATGGCATGGGATGATGATGTCTATGGCATAAAGGATAAAGGCATGAGACTAGAATGGTGTGGGATGTGAAACCATGCCAGGAAGTTTGGTATAAGGTAGGGCAGGTTGAGACTCAGAGACTCACTGGGCACACGTCTGAGGTTTCAGTGACTCCCAGCTCCCTGCTAGATTCCTGGCTTGGAACCTGCCATGCTTCTCACATAAAAGAAATGTGTCCTATGATCATGTCGGCTCAAGACAGAGTACACCATGCCATTGAGGTACCTAGAGGCCCGGAGGGCTTAGTCAATAAGCTTCCCTTCCCGAACATTGCTCCCTGAAAAAGGTATTTAATCTCAGGCCCACCCTAAGAAGTTGGGTATGCTTTTACACATCCGTTTTCCACCATGACAATGAATTGTTTAGAATCATGGACTGTCTCTTTTCATCAAGATCTTCTGGGTGTAAGAGGGCATGAAGAAGGCCTTTACCTACAGAGCCTGCTTCTGACAAGTTAAGGACAATACCCCGCTGTAACAAGTCTGCCCTCTTCTTTTTCCCCCAGCCCTCTGCTACACACTGTCCCCAGCCCTCCAGGCCCAACTCCATTCTCTGCTCTTCCATGACTCCTAGTGGAGCCTGGGTTTCCAAGAATCTGAGAACCCCACAGCCCAGGCCTCATTGTAGTCCTGGGAAACCCTGAAGCAGCTCTGGCTAACCCATACCTCAGACTATGCTCGAGCAGTGTCTCCATTGCTTCCAAATAGCCCAACATCGGCCCTAACAGCAGAGTGGGGTAAGTGCAGTCAAACTCCCCATGTTCCCCCTCCTCAAGTCTCTCCTGCCATGCCCAGTGGCAGGGGAGACTCAGGCCTACAGAATGAGATTTGTGAATATCAAGTCTTGCAGTCAGTTTCCAGTACCTCCCAAAGTACCTGAAGTGAATGCCTATGAGATAAATATTCAATATATGGAAATTCCTCATTTCACTGTGCTCCTTTTGGGTCTTGATTATGTTCTACTTAAATCTCCTCCAGCTTTATAAAACACACACTCATTGAACTTGAATCATCATGCTTATACTCAGTTTTTCTCATAAGTGCTACAAATTTACCTGAGATGTGACAGATATAAATTTAGCAACCCAGCCCTCCAAATACAATAAATAAAGAGAAATGCAATATATTACAGAGATCTTTATGCATCCATTTATGGTTGGACTTTATTATTAGATTTTTAGGACTGAATCTATAAACAATGATGAAGAGTAGACATGTGTTCTGTCCTTATGGGAATGTCTTTCAGATATTACCTTACCATAATGCAGCCTTGAAGGTGAACACTGGAAGAGAGGAAGGCTATGACAGGCAGGCATGAGTTGTGGTCTGTGAAGTATGCCAGATACAAGCCAGGGGTGAATTGATCCCATGATCTGCACTGAACAATCATGAAATTCTTTATGTCCGGCAGTTTCCCTTAGAATAGTTTTTCTTTTTTCTAATTCATTTCCTAGAAGTTTTAGTTGCGTTGAGTGATATTCTCAGTGATAGGGAAGAAATGAAAATGATTTCACATTCTCACCTTCCAGGAGTGAACAAAACAGCCCCTTTTTTTTCCCTCTTAGATGGACAACAGCTTCATAAGGAAAAAGAAAAGAGAAATGTGTATGGACCTTCAGGCTCCTTGGGACTTCTGGGATACAGATGCCAAAGTTCTCCTATTATAGCATTATGAACCTTATGAACTGAAACATTGCTCAAATTACGTTTGGATCAACTAGGCTGAAAGAAATGCTTCCTTGAAGAGGTTTTCTCTTCAGTTTCCTGGGATATGATATAATTATGGGAATTTTGGGGAATTACTATAATTGCTGCTTTCTTACTTTTCTATGGGTCTTTACATTTTTATGGTTCCATTTCTCCTCACATAACTACAATAAAACAAACAGATAGAGAAATATAAGGAGAAAGAAGAGGAAGAAGAGGAGAAAAAGGAGGAAGAGAAAATATTCTGGAAACATTTAACAAATCCTAAAATACACATTGGGGGTTGTTAAGAAAACAAAGAATATATGTCATTCTCTAGATAACTCCAACACCAATTAGTCTTTCTTCCTAAAAATCTCACTCTAGTTTCCAGAACAGATTATGTTTGAAAGATTGAGTGTACTGAATTTATCACCCAGTCTGTGACACATACTTGTACCTGTCTAGATAATGGGGTATTTCCCAGAAGAGGAATTTCATTAGAGCTAAAGGATCATATCTGAAGTGATGTTATCTACTGAGACTCTCAAATAGTCTATGTCCTGCTCTTATGTGGATTCCCTGATATGTTTTTTGTTGTAATTGTTGAAATATGTGCTGGGTTTTATTTATTTATTTATTTATTCATTCAACTTGAAACAAGTTAGTATCATCAAGGATGGAGAAATCTCAATTGACCAAAAGGACTCTAGAGCATTTTCTTTATTGATGATGGGGGTGGGGGAGCTCAGCATTGGGGCTTCCCCTTGGCTGGAGGTCCTGGTAGATATAAGAAAGATACAAGCCAATAAGCAACATCCCTTTATAGCTTCAAGTTCAGTTTCTATCACCAGGTTACTGCCTTGGATTCATGCCTTGGCTACCCTCTGTGGTAGACTGTGACCTGCAGTATGAAATAAATTTGTCCTTCCCAAGTTTCTTGTTATGGTATTTATCACAGCAGAAGGAATCCAATCCAGAAAAAGGTGTCAGGTGAAATGAAGGCTTCCCTGAGAAGTGTTTTGTGCATTTACTAGAAGTCTGAATGGGTCCAGCCACAGATAAACTTATAAAACACAGAAGTTAACTTTGGGCTTAAAGGGTCAAATATTGCACAGGAAATGTTAACCACTTAGAAAAAGTGTGTGCTGAGAAATGGTCAACAGAAGCAAGCTCATTTGTAATCTTTTTGTATCATACTTCTTTTGGGCATTTTTGGACTTGTTTTTTGTCTTACTGGTTGTTTTTTTTTGCTTGTATATTATGTTTTTTGAATTTCTGGATTTTTTTTTTGTTTTTATATGTGCTTCTTGTTTATTTTCTTTGTTTTTTTTTCTTTTGATTCTGTTGGTTTGTTGTTTGCCTTTTTTTTCCTCTAAAGATAGAGAAAGAAAGGGCATGAAGTTGAGTGAATAGGGAGATGAAGGGGATCTCAAAAGATTTGGGGTAGGGGAAACCTTGATAAGAATATATTGTATAAATTTCTTTTAGTGAAAGGATTTAGGAAATGTTTAAATACCCGCTGGCTTGAAAACTTGTCAGTAAATATCTACTTTACATACTGAGATATCATTTTGTCATTTTGTGAATATAATTTCAACAAATTCATGTTTTAGGGTAAATACTTTCTTATAGGATTCACTCATGTAAATTCCAAGCAACAGGTATACTTATAATAATTGAGCTATCTAAAATCTATAATTCACAATAAATTACACATAATCACTTCTGTGTGGTAAAACAAAACAAGTATCATAAAGTATTAGAACCTTAATATACACACAAAAACATTCATACATAATACATATATACACACATACATGCTTATATATATTATAATAATTTTACAGAGGTGTCTGTGACTCTATTTTTCTACTATAACCTTAAGAAAAATCATAAGCAAGAAGATGAAGGATTCATGAAGGTTGAGCACACGCCCTAGCACATAGACACATCCAACTCGCACACAAAACCACACTCAAGACACACCAAAACAAGAGGGTGATTTTATTATCTTTTCTTTTCCCTTCTTTTTCCTACTTCCTTGCCTGCTTTTTATTTTCAGTGATCAAAATCAAACTTGCAATTTCACAGATGACACATGCTGTACTACAGACCATGTCCCCACCTCTGTAGCTTATTTAAATTGAGGGCTATATGATAATAACATTTTTATTTGACTTTAGTTAGAACAGCGATGTCTATAAAATTATTTCATTTTCTTTTGTTTTTCAAACTGGGAAAAAGAGCTCATTGAAAAGTTCTAGTACAGGAAGCTGGAGAGGTAGTGAAAGCACATAATGTTCTGTCAGGGACCATGAATTTGGTTCCCATAGCAAAGGTCAGATGGTTCATAACTCCACATCCTGAGGATGGAAAACCCTCTGGCTACCTTGAGCATCTGCACTGTTATATGCCACGCCTACCTATACACAGACAGAAACACATGCACATAATTTAAAACAATAAAAATAAACCTTTTAAAAAGTTTTATGCATAGGCTTCTAAGTAATGTGATTATCTTCTCAAGCAGTCTCTTTAATGGTTGATCCTAGACTCAGTAATGGAGCCACACTGTGGTTTATACTTTCCCATTTTCTAAAAGCTGTCTAAAGAACAAATTAAGGAAGAAACTACAACACACAGTTACCAAAAAATTGTGTCAAAATTTATTCAGATATATTGATATTTTCAGTCTGATACTACCAAAAAAAATGCATCACATGCTTAGTTCCAGAAATGCTCCATTTCCATTATTGCAGGAAAGGCCATCTAAAAATCACTTGAAGTTGATGATGCATGTTGTTTATTCTCTTGAAAAAACATCCTCTCCAAATAGGGGGAAAGGTTAGAAATGATTTCTTCTGCATTGATCAATTTATCTGAGTTGTCTTTCGACAGATTGTATTAATGGAACTTCATTTTCTTTTATTCAGTTGACGGCCAATTTTTTGTTGTCTCTTAAAAAGATCAATGAACATGTCTCGCCATCTTTTCACAAAACAAGACAATTTTCCCCTTAAACTTTAAGAAAAGACTTTATTATTTTGTTGTAATAGATTTTTGTCCCCCTCTTGCTTTCATCACCTGGCACTGAGTTTTCTAATGCCTGCATATTCTTTTATATATCTTTGTAGTTTGGACTTCAATACCTTGAATTTTGCAATTTTTCTGTCCTGATGATTCTGGGAGCCACAGATGTGGCCAGGGACAGAAGCTTTTCCAGTCCCTGAGCTACATAGGGCAGAGGACTAAGAGTGTTCAAGATTATAATAAATAAACACAATCAAAACTAGTACCCTCAGAAAGAGTGAGTTTTGATTGGGAAATTATATACTTCAGCTTTCATATTCTTTTTTTAAATGAAAGTCTGAAGCTTCCCTCAAGACTAGGTAGGAACAGCTGATGCATTTCTCTTCCAAGAAGGATCAGGAAAGTAGTGGCCCTCATTTGATCTTGCTTGACATTCAGAGGATTTTTTGGAATAGAATGGCTTCTTTACAGAGATGTATTATTTGTGTTTTGTCTGTATGTCTTATGTTTTTATTATAATGAGAGACATGACAAGGAAAGAGATAGAAAAATCATTCATCTACCCACTTTTTTTTCCATGTGTGTGTGATTCTTGATTCTTTCTCTTCCTCCTATGCCCAACCTTTTCATTATTCCCATACTTCTCTGAGACTAGCACAAAATGAATATTAATTGTTAGGGATAATCACTCCTGTAGAGCTGGTTCATTCATACGGCATAGCAAAGTTTTTCTCTGATATCCAGTAGCAGTGGAAGCAGTGTGATATAGTAATGCCTCTTAACCACTCCCAGCAACAAAAGCAAACTGCAACAGGCAACTTTCAGCTCCTTACAATACATCTAGTAAGTACACTAATGACTTTTCAAATATTTATTAATTATGTATACATATGTGATATTTGCATATGTGGGGGTTATACACAGGAGTATAGTTGCTCATAGAGTCTAGAAACGGGCTTTGGATTCCTTGGAGCTGGTATTACAGGAGGTTCTGAACTACCTGACATGGGTGCTGCGAACTGAATTTGGGTCCTCTGTAAGAGCAGTGAGCAAGATATCTTAACTACTTACACTAATTCCTCTCTCCAGCTCCAATATCTATACCTTGTTTGTTTGTTTGTTTGTTTGTTTGTTTTAAAGATACATTCTCTCTGTATAACAATGGCTGTCCTGGAACTTTAGAGTTCACAGAGCTCTGCCTGGCTCTGCCCTCTGAGTTCTAGTATTAAAGGAAAAAGCCACCATTCCTAGTTAATAGTCTATGTCCTGAATATATATTGCCATTTATTTCTTTATTACAGACTCCAGATATCCTTAAAGTATATTGCAGGAGAAAGAAAAGAAGGAAATCAGTCACATTCATGTATCCATTTCTGTACAGTGCCCTGATAGCCAAGCAATGTTAAATTCTGATATCTTGAATTAGATCCTACTCCTAAGTCATTTTCCTATTAGAGAAGAGATTACCCAAGAATAGCTTAGTATCAATCTCAAATCCTGAGGATTCTTTAATATGTGGAGGAGACAATAGGGACTTCTGGACCCTTAAGGTTGCTATAGGAAGGCAGTGGGGTAAGCTGTTATTTCCTTTGTCTTAGAAATTGCCATTACTGCCATCTATGTCCAGATATTTTTCAGCATTCCTTGCTTTCTCAATCCACACCTCAAACCATTAACTGAGTCTTGGAGATCCTTTGTCCTTACTGTTACATTAGCATCACTTTATTTCTATTGCCTTGTGCACAAGTGCAAGTTACTAGCTAGATTTTTGTCAGCTTGACACAAAGCTAGAGTTACAGTTATCTGGGAAGAAGACCCTCAATTGAAATGTCTCCAGCCAGATTGTCTGAAGGCTGTTCTGTAAGGAATTTCCTTGATTAATAATCTATGTATGCTTGCCCAGCCCAGGGGATCAATGTCACTGTGTATATGGTACCCTTAGGTATAAAAGAAGCAGTCTGAGCAAACAATAAGAAACAAGCCAATAAACAATGATGTCTTCATGATGCCTCCTTCAGTACCAGCCTTCAGGTTCTTGTTTGTTTGAGTTCCTGCCCTGACTTCTCTCTGTAATGGACTGCTATCTGTAAGTGTAAGGTGAAACAAACCAAATCTTTCCCAAGATGTTTTTGGTTATGGTGTTTTAGCACATCAATAGAAACTAGGACATATGGGGAAATAAGCATATATCATATATTCATTTTATTCATATCATAAATGATACAAGTACAAACATATCTTTTCCCACCTGGATGACTGGGTCAGCCTCCCAACTTGTCTCATTTCCTCCCTCATGGCCCTTGAAATGAACCTCCACACTGCCAAAACAAACTTCCTGTACTGCAGTTATGGTCATAGCACTGCACTCCTGGAGCTACCTGAGAGTCAGAGCTCACATCACTAACATTTGTTCTAGCTCACTTTCCCCCAGCCACTCTCTCCTACCAACAGGCCCCATGGAAACACTGCTTTTCCTTCCTTAAGCCTGATATTTTATTCCTTTGAAATTTCTCTTTGCCAAGAATGCCCTCTCTTCTGTTACCATGAAAAGTTTTCTACTTGGTTCTTTCTAGTATCTCTGTCCCTGTTTCTCCCTCTTCTCCTCCCTTCTTCCTTCCCTCTTCTTTCTTCCATAGTGTGTGTGAGTATGTGTATAGATGCTAGTGATTAATGATGTTGCCTTCATTTTTTGTTCTATACAATAGTTTTTGAGATAAGGTTTCTTACTTGGAGATCAACAGAAGCCCCCAGCATACTGCTCACTCCACCACTGAAAACTGCCAGTACAGGCATATGCTATTAACCACCATTTTTGTGGGGGAGTTTGGAGATCTGAACTCATGTCCGTATGCTTGAACAGTACTTTTCCCACTGAGGCTTTGCTTCCTCCCTTACCTGTTGTTAAATGTACAAGACAACAGTATATAGTCATCTACGAAATCTAAAGCTTAAAAAAAGCATTCCTTTTGTAGCTGTACTATATTGACCACTGAATGCAATAAATAGCTCATTTCCTCTCTGTCCACAGCAGTCTTTCTGTGTCTTGAAAGAACTGATCACTGGTAGCAGTTATAATAGAGGCTCCTAGCATTATGTAGCTAGTATATCTTATTCAAAAATGCAGTAGACATTGAGCATTTTTGAAATGTTAAATGAAGGATTTAATCTAAACATCTGTGTCTCATGGACTTTTCTGGTGGAGAGGGGTAGCTAGAGATCTCTGACATATTCCTAAGTTAATGGAGTAGAAACTGAAAGCAAATTTCAATGTCTTTTATCCTATGTATCTGGCATCTTCAAAAAAATATTAAAAAGTCAGATTGTACAGTGATGCTTTCTGAAGCTCAGAGCTCAGGAAGATTAAGTCATTTAGACTATAGAAAATTTTACAAAAAGAAAACTTCAGGGAGAATTCCAGTAAAATGCTTAATGCTGTGTGAAGATTAAAAGACAATACATGTTAGAAAATTCTAAAGCGCTTAATATTTGCTGGGCTCTCAGTGAGGCATTCACTATATGCAAGTTCCATAGAAACGTGGAATGTTAGTAGACATGAGGTAGGAATGATGAAAAGAACTCAAGAACTCGGTTGTGATGACTGCAAGGGATGAATATACAAGTGTGTAATCTATAGTCCAGGCCGTCAGTAGGCCATGAGCCTACCACAAACTATGAACAAGATCAGTGATCCTGAGCTCCTATCCAAGTGCTTCCTTACATTAACTTAGTCAGACTGTTACACCAGACACCCACACATGTTTAAAAAACATCTTATGGTTAGAAGAAACTGTTTCTCCTTCTAAACTTCTCCTCTGGTAATTAATGAGTATTCTGGAATGAATAAAGCAATTTGGTTCACACTGGCTCAACATTGGTTCCCAAAAATTTCATCCCATTGGGGTTTTGCGAGGGGAAACAGGAAAGGTGGACAACATTTGAAATGTAAATAAATAAAATAACCAATATAATTTTTTAAAACATACCAATGATAATTAATGATGGTTAATAAGTTATGTAGGTTTACACATAAGATAGTCAGTAAGCTACACTATACGTTTGATATATGTAAACTATGTGCATTTGAAAGATGGAAGGCTTCACTGACTTGTTGATATAATAAATATTACTAAGATTAAAAAAGAGAGAAAACTGCTTCTGCCAACTCTACCAACATATTTAAACATTCCCTTACATCAAGATAAGGGACTCAAACAGGTAAACAGAAGAGTAACCAAATAAAATGAATAGAATGGAAAGACACAGGTATCATATATATGTATAGGTTTAGGTATAGACATAGGTAGAAGTAGAAATATGTGTAAGTACATGTATGTGTAAGAGTGTATATATGTGTGTGTGTATGTGTTTATATGTGTGTGTGTGTATATATATATATATATATATACATATCATACATCCTATGTATATAACAAAAGTGATTTTTAGTTTTTGTCTATTAAGAATCTACTCAATGGAAGTGCTTAGAAAGACTATCCATACATACTAAAAAGGTTGGTACATCGTAGTTTAAATAGCTGCTTGTGAGTTTTTATACGGGTCAACAAAATATTGGGACTTAGTTACTATTTTACAGGAAAACTTTAGAATAGATTTTTAAATTTGGAACTATGAAAATATTACTCTACAAAAAATTAGCAATTATGACAGAAATATGCACAAATCGTTAATTGACGCTAGGGTGGGTATGAAAAGTCAGATGCAGACGGTGTGAATTCACACTCTCTGTTCGGTGAAACAAGATATTCCACATTAAGGAAGTCTTTTACAATTTTTCATCTTCATCCTTAAGCAACAGCATAGGGGAAGACAGAAATGAGTCCTACTAAATTCTTTAAAGTTGGATATTTCTTGTAAGGTGTCCATACCATTTCAAGGCTTCCTTTTTTAAAAATGATCACAGAAAATCAAACCAACATGAAGTAGAAAAACACTGATACTTTATAATCATGGCTATAAACATGATACTGGTGTAAAACAGACATGCACACTAAAAGAGCACACTGAAGGACCTGGAGGAAAAACACACAGGAATGCCTCCGAAGTATTGATAGATGCCTTGAAAACACACACCGGAAAAAAGACTGTTTAACAAATGATGTGGGCAAAACTGTATGTCCATATTTAGAAGAATGAAATTAACTCCATGCCTTTCGTCTTGTGCGCATGCGCAAGCCTGAATGTGCACGTGCATGCGCGCGTGAGCACACTCAATTCAAAGTGGATCAAAGACCTTATTTTAAAATTTGAAACACTGCGACTATTCATTGCTTTTTAAATTTATAATAGCTAGGAAATTTGATCAACTTAACTGGCTATCAGCTGACAAGTGGATAATGAATACCCTGTGTAAGGTCACCCAGACTCAAAAGGACTCGACATTTCTTTTCCACAAAACTGTAAGTTTAAGGGCAATCCTAGTCAACTTCTCAAACTTATTCGCTTGAGTTGACAAGATGATTCCAGAGTTCACTTAGAAATCTGGAAAACTTCAAAGCCAAAAATATGAAGCAGAGAAAAATTGCAGAATTCATACTACTTGGTGTCAAAATTTGTAATGTCCTGTTATGCGAACATACAGATAAACCAGTTTAAGAGAATAGAGTTAAGAAACAATTATCCAAGCATGTGTACAATGAGTTTGACAAGGCTGCCATGGCAACAGAGTGTAGAAGAAAAAATGCTCTTATTACAAGATTTTAGAGCCTTGGCTATCCATAAGCAAATGATGCAATCCTATCCATATAAAAATTAGTTCATGTAAGCGCAAGCAATTATTCACCCAAGCCAAGGTTACCTGATATGGCCAATGAGAAAGGAAAATGAAGCCCAGGTTTGAGGGGCCACAATTAGGCTGAGGCTATGACGAGTTTATTGGAAGCAATCATACTTTTTTTTTTTAAACCTTAGTCAGAAACAGAATATAATGGGATTCCCAGTATCTACAATTGAAGATGCCAGGACACAACAACATTTGCAAGATGTCAAATTTCTATGTGCTTCTTTGACTTCTGAGGGAACATACAG
Source organism: Tokudaia tokunoshimensis (assembly GCA_036184795.1). Lineage (NCBI taxonomy): Eukaryota > Metazoa > Chordata > Mammalia > Rodentia > Muridae > Tokudaia > Tokudaia tokunoshimensis. The sequence goes on from BTHU01000001.1 coordinate 44,652,840, forward strand.
AGAAACAAGAAGTAGCTTGACTGCTTCACTGCCTGAGGAAGTGCCTGAGAAACTTCTCAGGAACTGAAAGAGTCAACCCGGGAGCCATGGGCTCTATCCTGAAAAACCTATGATGCAAAGCTCTCAAGACACCTTAGCCAGGCCAACTCCATGATTCCCTGCAAAATGAAGTAGGTCATATACTTAAATGTACAATCCCAAGCAATGAAATTGCTAAAAGAAAGTAGATTTTATGTACGGCTTTGAGGTGGGCAACGATCAATTAGCTATAAAAACAAAAGCATAATTCATGAAATGCGAATGGATCAATTGGACTTTGTTAGAATATAAAGCTTCTGTTTCTCTAAATATTCTAAAAGATTTGAAAAGACGAGCTACAAACTGGAAGAAACTGGGCACACATAATACTTTTCAGAAGGGGCCTGCATCCAGTATACACACACACACACACACACACACATATATGAAATGCTTAAAACTCATAGGAAAATGTATCACCATTATGGAACATTTTCACAGATAGCTTACCAAGTTTTATCAGGCAAGAGGCACATAAAAATTATCATGGAATCAATCTTCAGAAATTAAATCCTCAAAGATGTACATCTTCAAAACCTTTGTAATATATGAAATATAAAGGTAACTGGTCAAAGTCTTGGACAGATTGTATGAAAATTATAATGTCCATTATTTATTTTGGGGCACATAAAGTGGGATAGAGCTTTGTAAAATGTGTTGGCACTGAAAAATAAACCAATATACACACTGTCCGTATGATCACCATAGGACTCAACTGTTATTCACTTGGATAGAACCTTTGAGGCATGAAAGCAGACATGCATTCATAAATCATACATGGGTGCTTAGACAACTGGAACCAACCAGGTTGGATGGATTAAAAAAGCCATCAACTAGTAATACAACAAAAAAGCATGCAGCAAAAGGAGAATGAACTACTAACACTTCCAAGGCATGAATGAAGAGAAAATATTCTTTTCTGAATGAAAGGAGTTAGGTGAATTAGTACTTATCGTACAATTTAGAAATTTTATATGTTTAGATATACGCATATGTAAACATATAAAGTGATATTACTTTCAAATCCACATACAACAGCTAGTAGCATGTCAAGTGTTACTTGAATAAATTATTTTAGACTGCAAAATGGGTAATTAAGCATTACAATGACTAACAAATGTGGGTGTTTTAAACCACAATTTTTTTTCCAAAAGTATCTAATTTTTAATAGCATGTTAAGCAGCTATTGGTCTCTATTATTCACCATACAGTAACAAAGAAACTCTTCTGATGAGAGCTGAGATTTACAAACCTCCAAGCATGAAGATTAGCAAGAAGAGGAAAGCTTACTACAATTTTGATTTAGCAGAATAAGAGGAGTAGATTCTGTCCAAAGGCCCATCACCCACTCAGTCACAGGTTTTGCTCTCCAGTTAACATAAACAAACATGAACTTGCTCCTTTGGAACAGGCTGTAAATGCATAAATAAAACATTTGGTTACTACCATGACATTAGTGTCCCTATTACACCGGTCCTTACATTTCATCAGAGCAGTCACGACTGTAGTAGTAGGATTCACATTTTTTATTTTTTATTTTCTAAGTTTTTTTTATTTACATTCCAAATCATTTCCCCTTTCCTGTTTCCTCCCTCCCCGAAAGTCCCATAAGCCCCCTTCCCTCCCTCTTTTCTCCATTCAACCCCCTCTCGTTTCTCTGTCCTGGCATTCCCCTACATCCAGTCTTTCCAGGACCAGGGGTCTCTCCTTCCATCTTCTTAGAAATCTATTGATATGCGAATTGTGTCTAGGGTATTCCAAGATTCTGGGTTAATATCCCTTTATCAGTGACTGCATACCATGTGTGTTCTTTTGTGATTGGGTTACCTCACTAAGGATGATATTTTCAAGTTCTGACCATTTGCCTAGGAATTTCGTGAATGCATTGTTTTTAATTGCAGAGTAGTATTCCATTGTGTAGATATACCACATCTTCTGAATACATTCCTCCGTTGAGGGATATCTGGGTTCTTTCCAGCTTCTGGCTATTATAAATAAGGCTGCTATGAACATAGTGGAGCATGTGACCTTATTGCATGCAGGTAAAGTCTCTGGGTATATGCCCAGGAGTGGTATAGCCGGATCCTCCGGGAGTGTCATGCCCAGTTTTCTGAGGAACCGCCAGACTGCTTTCCAGAGTGGTTGTACCAGCTTGCAATCCCACCAGTAGTGGAGGAGTGTTCCTCTTTCTCCACATCCTCGCCAACAGCTGCTGTCTCCTGTGTTTTTGATCTTAGCCATTCTGACTGGTGTGAGATGGAATCTCAGGGTTGTTTTAATTTGCATTTCCCTAATGACTAAGGATGATGAACATCTCTTTAGGTGCTTCTCAGCCATTAGATATTCTTCAGGTGAGAACTCTTTGTTTAGCTCGGTACCCCATTTTTTAATAGGGTTACTTGCCTCTCTGGAGTTTAACTTCTTGAGTTCTTTGTATATATTGGATATTAGCCCTAAGTCGGATGTAAGGTTGGTAAAGATCATTTCCCAGTTAGTTGGTTGCTGCTTTGTCTTTTTGACAGTGTCTTTTGCCTTGCAAAAACTTTGTAATTTAATGAGGTCCCATTTGTCTATTCTTGATCTTAGAGCATAAGCTATTGGAGTTCTGTTCAGGAAATTCTCCCCTGTGCCCATATGTTCAAGGTTCTTCCCTAGTTTCCTTTCTATTAGTTTCAGTGTGTCTGGTTTTATGTGGAGATCCTTGATGCACTTGGAATTGAGCTTAGTGCAAGGAGATAAGAATGGGTCAATATGCATTCTTCTGCATGTTGACCTCCAGTTGAGCCAGCACCATTTGTTGAAAAGGCTATCTTTTTTTCCACTGGATGGTTTTAGCTCCTTTGTCAAAGATCAAGTGACCATAGGAGTGTGGATTCGTTTCTGGGTCTTCAATTCTGTTCCGTTGATCTACATGCCTGTCACTGTACCAATACCATGCGGTTTTTAACACTATTGCTCTGTAGTACAGCTTGAGGTCTGAGATACTGTTTCCCCCAGAGGTTCTTTTACTCTTGAGAATAGTTTTAGCTATTCTGGGTTTTCTGTTATTCCAGATGAATTTTTGAATTGCTCTTTCTAACTATATGAAGAATTGAGTTGGGATTTTGTTGGGGATTGCATTGAATCTGTATATTACTTTTGGTAAGATGCTCATTTTTACTATATTAATCCTGCCAATCCATGAGCATGGCAGATTTTTCCATCTTCTGAGGTCTTCTTCAATTTCTTTCTTCAGAGACTTGAAGTTCTTGTCATACAGATCTTTCACTTGTTTGGTTAGAGTCACACCAAGTTACTTTATATGGTTTGTGGCTATCGTGAAGGGTATCATTTCTCTTACTTCTTTCTCAGCCTGCTTATCCTTTGAGTATAGGAAGGCTTCTGACTTGCTTGAGTTGATTTTATATCCGGCCACTTTGCTGAAGTCGTTTATCAGCTGTAGGAGTTCTCTGGTGGAGTTCTTTGGGTCACTTAAGTATACTATCATATCGTCTGCATATAGTTATAGTTTGACTTCTCCTTTCTAATTTCTATCCCTTTGACCTCTTTTTGTTGTCTAATTGCTCTTGCTAGAACTTCAAGTACTATATTGAAAAGATATGGAGAGAGAGGGCAGCCTTGTCTACTCCCTGATTTTAGTGGAATTGCTTCAAGTTTCTCTCCATTTAGATTGATGCTGGCTACCGGTTTGCTGTAAATTGCTTTTACTATGTTTAGATATGGGCCTTGAATTCCTGATCTTTCTAAGACCTTTAGCATGAAAGGATGCTGAATTTGGTCAAATGCTTTCTCAGCATCTAATGAGATGACCATGTGGTTTTTTTCTTTGAGATTGTTTATATAGTGGATTACATTGATGGATTTCCTTATATTGAACCATCCCTGCATCCCTGGGATGAAGCCTACTTGATCGTATTGAATGATCGTTTTTGTGTTCTTGGATTCGGTTGGCAAGAATTTTATTGAGTATTTTTGCATCGATATTCATAAGAGAGATTGGCCTGAGATTCTCTTTCTTTGTTGGATCTTTGTGTGCTTTTGGTATTAGTGTAATTGTGGCTTCATAGAACGAATTGGGTACTGTTCCTTCTGTTTCTATTTTGTGGAACAGTTTGAAGAGTATTGCTGTTAGGTCTTCTTTGAAGGTCTGATAGAATTCTGCACTAAAACCATCTGGACCTGTGGTTTTTTTGGTTGGAAGACTTCCAATGACGACTTCTATTTCTTCAGGGGTTATAGGACGGTTTAGATGGTCTATTTGATCCTGATTTAATTTTGGTACTTGGTATCTGTCAAGGAAATTGTCCATTTCCTCAAGATTTTCTAGTTGTGTTGAATACAGGTTTTTGTAGTAGGATCTGATAATTTTTTGAATTTCCTCAGTTTCTGTTGTTATCTCTCCCTTTTTGTTTCTGATTTTATTAATTTGGATACTATCTCTGTGCCCTCTGGTTAGTCTGGCTAAGGGCTTATGTATCTTGTTGATTTTCTCAAAGAACCAACTCCTCGTTTTGTTGATTCTTTGTATGGTTTTATTTGTTTCTACTTGATTGATTTCAGCCCTGAATTTGATGATTTCCTGCCTTCTACTCCTCTTTGGTGTATTTGCTTCTTTTTGTTCCAGGGCTTTCAGGTGTGCCATTAAGCTGTTAGTGTATGCTGTCTCCTGTTTCTTTTTGGCGGCACTCAGGACTATGAATTTTCCTCTTATCACTGCTTTCATTGTGTCCCATAAATTAGGGTATGTTGTGCCTTCATTTTCATTAACTTTCAAAAAGTCTTTGATTTCTTTCTTTATTTCCACCTTGACCAAGTTATCATTGAGTAGAGCATTGTTCAGCCTCCATGTGTACGTGGGTTTTCTTTTGTTTTTGTTGCCATTGAAGACCACCCTTATTCCATAGTGATCTGATAGGAGGCATGGGATTATTTCTATCTTCTTATATCTGTTGAGGTCTGATTTGTGACCAATTATATGGTCAATTTTGGAGAAGGTACCATGAGGAGCTGAGAAGAAGGTGTATTCTTTAGCTCTAGGATGAAATGTTCTATATATATCTGTTAGTTCCATTTGGTTCAAGGCTTCAATTAGATTCACTGTGTCCCTGTTTAGTTTCTGCTTTCCTGAACGATCCATTTCAGAGAGCGGGGTGTTGAAGTCACCCACTATTATTGTGTGCGGTGCGATGTGTGCTTTGAGCTTTATTAAAGTTTCTTTTACAAATGAGGGTGCCCTTGCATTTGGAGCATAGATATTCACAATTGAGAGTTCTCTTTGGTGGATTTTTCCCTTGATCAGTATGTAGTGTCCTTCTGTGTCTTTTTTGATGACTTTAGGTTGAAAATCAATTTTATCTGATATTAGGATGGCTACTCCAGCTCATTTCTTGGGGCCATTTGCTTGTAAAATTGTTTTCCAGCCTTTTACTCTGAGGTAGTGTTTGTCTTTGAAACTGAGGTGCGTTTCCTGCATGCAGCAAAATGCTGGGTCCTGTTTACGTTTCCAGTCTGCTAGTCTATGTCTTTTTTTTTTAAAGATTTATTTCTTATTATATATAAGTACACTGTAGCTGTCTTCAGACACCCCAGAAGAGGGCGTCACTTCTCATTACGGATGGTTGTGAGCCACCATGTGGTTGCTGGGATTTGAACTCAGGACCTTCGGAAGAGCAGTCTATGCTCTTAACCACTGAGCCATCTCTCCAGCCCCAGTCTATGTCTTTTAATTGGGGAATTGAGACCATTGATATTAAGAGAGATTAAGGCATAGTGATTATTGCCATCTGCCATTCTTGACGCTATCTTTATGTTTGAGTGGTTATCTACTTTTGGGTTTGATTCAAGAAGTTTATTATCTCATTTTTTCCAGGGTGTTGTTTCTCTCCCTGTATTGGAGGTTTCCACCTGTTATCCGTTGCAGGGCTGGATTTGTGGAAAGATATTGTGAAAATTTGGTTTTATCATGGAATATCTTGATCTCTCCATCTATGGTGACTGAGAGTTTTGCTGGGTATAGTCGTCAAGGCTGGCATTTGTGCACTCTTAGTGTCTGCATGAGCTCTGCCCAGGATCTTCTGGCTTTCATAGTCTCTGGTGAGAAGTCTGATGTGATTCGGATAGGTCTTCCTTTGTATGTTACTTGGCCCTTTTCTCTTACTGCTTTTAATATTCTTTCTTTGTTTAGAACATTTGGTGTTTTGATTATTATGTGACGGAAGGTATTTCTGTTCTGGTCCAGTCTGTTTGGAGTTCTGTAGGCTTCGTGTACGTTCATCGGCATCTCTCTCTTTAGGTTAAGGAAGTTTTCCTCCATAATTTTGTTGAAGATGTTTACTGGCCCTTTAAGTTGCAAATCTTCACTCTCATCTATACCTATAATCCTTAGGTTTGGTCTTCTCATTGTGTCCTGGATTTCCTGGATATTTTGGGTTACATGTTTTTTGCATTTTGCATTTTCTTTGACTGTTGAGTCGATGCTTTCTATGGAATATTCAGCACCTGAGATTCTTTCTTCCATCTCTTGTATTCTATTGTTGATGTTTGCATCTATGACTCCTGATTTCTTCCCAAGGTTTTCTATCTCCAACGTTGTCTCCCTTTGTGATTTCTTAGTTGTTTCTACTTCCTTTTTTAGTTCCTGGATGGATTTGCTGAGCTCCTTCACTTGTTTGTTTGTATTTTCCTGTATTTCTTTAAGGTATTTTTGCATTACCTCTTTCAGGATTTCTGCCTGTTGACCCACGTTCTCCTGCATTTCTCTGAGCGATTTTTGTGTTTCCTCCTCATTGGAATCCATCTGTTGATCCATCGTCTCCTGCATTTCTTTAAGCAGTTCTCGTGTTTCCTTTGTAAGGGCATCTAACCGTTGATTCATTTCTTTAAGCAATTTTTGTGTTGCCTCTTTATGGGCATCTGTCTGTTGACCCATATTCTTCTGCATTTCTTTATGCAATTTTTGTGATTCCTTTGTGAGTGCACCTACCCGTTGATTCATCTCGTTAAGCGATTTTTGTGTTGTCTCCTTGTGCGCCTCCCTCTTTTGATCCATGTTCTCCTGAATTTCTCTAAGCGATTTTTGTGTTTCCTTTGTAAGGGCTTCTAACCGTTGATTCATGGTCTCCTGTAATTCTTTATTAGATTTATTTGTGTCCTTCTTGTGATTCTCTAATAGCATCATGAGAAGTGATTTTAAATCCAAATCTTGTCTTTCGGGTGTGGTGGGGTATCCAGGACTTGCTGCTGTTGGAGAGTTGGGTTCGGATGGTGCCATATTACTTTGATTTCTGTTAGTAACGTTCCTACGTTTGCCTTTTGCCATCTTGTTACCTCTGATGTTAGTTGGTCCTGCTGTCACTGGCTGTTGGTTGGACCTCCTGTGAGCTTGCAATGCTATTTGTGCCCCCCCCCCCTGGTTTACCAGGATTCCCCTGGCACAGATTTCTGGGGCCTGCCCTGCTCCTGAGTGACTTTGCCTGATGTGCCTTGCCCCAAGTGATGTTACATTGGGGAGTCCTTGCACATCCAAACGCTCAGCGTAGTGGATTCCTGGAGCAGAGGTCGCCAAAGGGAGGCTGGTAGGTTCCTGCCCTGTGCAGGGGTGTGTGATCTCTCCTAGAGTGGGGTGTGGGGAGGGGGTGTCCCTCTGCCAGGCAGAAGTCCCACAGCAGAGCTGGCACGCTGGTTACTGCAGATCTGCCCAGCTCTTGGGAGCCACGTACACACAAGCCGCCCAAGACCCAAGCGATATTATGCCTGTCTGTCTCTGAGTCTGGCAGTCCCAACTTCCCGGCCACTGGACAAAGATGGCGGAGTGCACTCTGCACTCTCTCAGTGGCGCTGCTCACCCTGCAGAGGCGATGGCCTACAGCAGATCTGGCACCCAGACAACCACAGCGCTGTCCCGTTCTTGGGAGCAGGCGTAAGCCCCAACAGGCTGTGTCCCAAGCGATGTTATATTGGGGAGAACCTGAGTACCTGTCTCTTCAGTGCAGTCTACCGGAACAGAGGTCGTGGAAGGGAAGCTGGTAGGCTCCCGCCCAGTGCGGGGGGGTCCCTCTGCCAGGCAGAAGTCCCACAGCAGAGCTGGCGCGCTGGTTACTGCAGATCTCCACAATTTTTTTATATAAGTTTTCCCTTTGTTTGTATTGATATATTTGAGTATAGGTTCTTAGTCTACATTTGTCAAGGGTTATACCATGAGAAATAGCCTCAGCTGTTTTCTTGGAGTTCCTTTTGAAACAGGAGCTCAAGAACTTGTTGAGGCTGGCATTGATCTAATTCTATAGATTACAGAGTGTTTGAACTTGTGATCCTCCTGTCGTAGCCTTCTAAGAGCTTAGATCACATGCCTATGTCACTATTCCGACCTTTATTGGTCCATTAGTAGACAAAAGTAATCAATTTACACATTCCAGATTATTGGCTTCTCTGGTAAAGCTGACTGGAAGGGGCAGCAGAGAACTTTCTCAGAGCAGAATGTCTTGAATCTTGCTCTGTATTGTGGTTTGTAAATAAAAATTCTGACAAGGTGCTATACTAGTCAGCCTCTTATTCTTATAGCAAATGCCTGAGTTGAGACACAGAGTTATTCTGGTTTGCATTATAGGATGCTTCATAATGAGAGCACAGAGTGGAGAACAACAATTCAGCTCTCAGTGAGATGACAAAAGAAAAAGCTCAAGGGACTGGTGCTCTCATGTCTCTCCCAATGACACATATGAAAAGGCCAGGACACTGTCATTGGACTCTATGCTTAAAGTTCCCTTCATGTACTGAGATTACCATGTTGGTGACTAAAACTTAGGTCACATGGCCTTTGGGAATCATTAAATATATAGACTATAGGAATAAAGGTTGTGTGAGTTGGTTTATAGAGAGATTTCAGAAAACACAACACTGAAATGCAGTAAGCAGAGTTGTACTAACTTTTCTATGAAATTGTTTCCCATTTGCTTCTTAGTCCCCTGGAGATATTGATGCAATTAGCGTTCTAGAGACTCTGAGGGTTTTGAAGTAGAGAGTTTGGCCTAACTCTACTTTAAGCAAGTACTTTCAAGACTTATTGGACCCTGAAATGTATTTATTTTTCATTTAACACATTTAAATATCCAGTGAAACAAGTGTTTCAAGGGGATCTACTTTAGGAAATGCCAAACAAACCAATTAAAATGTATCATGTAGAGTCTGTGGAGGGTGAGAGAACTTAATTGTGTCAGAACTTACACTTCCTGTAAAGGGCAAATATCTTGATAGAAAACACAGGGCTGTCTTGCTCAATGGTTATTGCTCATTTCTTCCATCATTGCTAACTGATTAGAGTCTTGGTTTTCCCATCAGGAGAATGAGGTGATAAATGCAGCTACAGAGGGTGAGATAAACCTTCCCCATCTGTGGTCTTGGACAACTTAATGCACTAGAATTTTTAAGTGAGAATTCTGATAACCCGAAGGCCGTATACTGCTCTGTCTGATAATTTCATTTAGTAAAAGATGCTTTACAAAGTTGACATTCATTGCCTGTGTTATATATTAGCAGCTCTTACTCTACTTCAAGTTCATGTTAATAGGTTTGGCACAATGCTTGAGTGTGTCTTAGTCATTTGATGTCATATGTCAATGATATTTTAAAAGTACTATGTTAATGTGAATATTTTATATATTTATCCTTTAAGAACTGGCATAATTTACCATGAGTTGTGTTAGGTGATCACAATATTAACCAATATTTACAAACATTTTTGCATGTAATTATATCTTCTGTAAATATACTTTTTCATCTTCCTTTCGTATTCATATTTACCTCCTTTACTTTTTGTATTTCTCTATCTAAGATTTCAAGTAAGTTGGTGGGAAGTGGACATCCTGATTTTTAGTGGAGTTTCTTGAGTTCTTCTGTTTATGATGATGCTGACTTTGTGCTTCCTAATGGAGGATACAAGAAATCACCAGAGTTACCCAGCTACATGTAAACACTGGAAGCTACACGAAGTTTCACAACTGACAAAGGAGCAGATAATAGGAAATTTGGGAATGCTTAGCCACAAGTGGAACTCTACATTGCAGTCTTCCTTCCGAGCTCTTGGAACACTGTAGAAATGTATAAGATGCCAGAAGCTGCAAATCATTATAGTGAAAAAAAATGTCTTCTTGACACAGCAGGACAGCTTTACACATGAACTTACAATGGTTGTAACAGCATACAGAAGACCTGGGCAAGCTGAAGGCAGACCAAATCTCTGCGTGAAGAGAAGAACTGGATATAAAGTCCTACTGCTGCTGAGGAATTCTTGCGGCTGTGAGAGAAACTCAGTTTTCTCTAAAAGCGTTCCTCCTGATAGTTGACAAAGCTACAGTGGAAGACCATAATTCCAAGAACAAATTCCAGCACAAATTGGACTTGATATTTTTTAAAGAACCCGTATTTGATGTATAAATAAATGAGGGTGGATCTCGGAACAGGTGGAGGAAGGATTAGTGAATATAAGCAAACTCCTTGTGTGAACTTCTCTAAGAACTAATAATTTTTGTTATTTAATTAAAAATCCAAGAGAAAATATACATAGTTATTCATTGAAAGAATAATGTTTAGGATCTTCTATTGAGTATCTAACCTTTGAATTTTTTAAAATTATGTTTATTCTTGTTTTTAATCTCCAAATTTTATCCCCCTCCCAGTCCTCCTCTGACTGTTCCATATCCCATACCTCCTCCCTGCCCCACTATCTCCACGAAGATGTCCCCACTCCCTATGCCCCACCCCTCCAGACCTCTCCACTCCCTGGAGCCTCCAGTCTCTTGAAGGTTAAGTAAATCTTCTTTGACTGAATCCAGACCCAGCAGTCCTCTGCTGTATATGTGTTGGGGGCATCATATCAGCTGGTACATGCTGCCTGGTTGGTCCAGTATCTGAGAGCTCTCAGGGGTCCAGGTTAACTGAGACTGCTAGTTTTCCTACAGGGTCGCCCTCCTCCTCAGCTTCTAATAGTTTATCCCTAATTCAACCACAGAAGTCAACAATTTCTGTCCATCTAGAATGTACCGGAGACCTGAGAGGTGAGAGACTCTCAGGACTCAAAGGGAGGGACCTTAGATGAAATGTCCTACAGTGGAGAGAGGGAACTTGTAGAGCCCACCTCCAGTAGAAAGACAGGACATCAAGTGAGAGATGGAGTTGCCATCCCAGAGTCAAAAACTCTGACTCATAATTGTTCCTGTCTGAGAGAACCACAGGGACAAAAATGTAGAAGAGTCTGAGGAAATGGAGGTCCAGTGACAGGCCCAAAGTGGGATCCAGCTCAAGGGGAGGCTCTAAGGCCTGACACTACTACTGAAGCTAAGGAGTGCTCACAAAAAGGGACGTATCATGACTGCCCTCCAAAAGACTCAACAAGCAACTAAAAGAGTCAGATGCAGATATTTATGTCTAAACTTTGAATTGTTAAGGAGCTACTATTTACATCAGATTTGTTGTCTCTTGAGTCTCCGTTATGTCTGTGACTTCAATTCTGTTCTCACTCAAGTCCTTTATTATCCTTAAAGGTACACATGGGTCAGGAATCTCTCTCTAACATAATGCTTTGTTTTGTTTTTGTCTTACAACTAGAACAGGACTCACCTCTTAAAAGTTTTGTAATTAAGATAGTAAAATAAATTGCTTATCATTACTCTTTCTACATATCAATTGGTAATTTATTTTTAATGCCTCTTTAAGGAAAATGAAGAGTATCATCAAGTATATTTCAGAAATGTAATAAAATAAAAGAATGTAAATATAGCCCTTGTAAGTCCAAAGTCATATAGACTTTCCTTTCAACAGCATGAAAAAAATATCTTATTGTTGCATTTATTTCTGAATTATCAGGGAATAGAGGTGTGTTCATATTGAAATAATTCATATTGCAAAATCCATTTATAATGATAAAGCAACATGTGTCATGTACATCAGCTTAAGCATGCAAATAACTAGATGTTATCTGTTGAGATTCTCTAAGTAACGCTCTGCAAACACCAACTCTTATACAATTTAGCTAATAATATTTACCAGTCATTTATTTAAAAACAACCTCATGTTTTTCAGTAACTACTATATGTCATATCCTGTGGGAGATGAGTGTAGATAGATAAAGTTATGTTTGACTCCTCTCATAGAACATACTAATAATTTAAAGGAAATTAAAAGACAAACATGAAAAGATACAGGATTATTAAACAAAATGACTCAGTATGAGCTAAAATAATGAAGTGACATTAAATTCATACCCCCATAATAGTATACACAGTCTTGAATCATCTTATTTTCACAGACTCATCTCATCTCTCCCAATTCTTCTCTCTTATAGCTGTCTACATATGCGTTGCTGATGATCCGTGTTGGAAGAATGCCACTTCTTACCCACATTAGGTGTTTCTCAAAATACTCATACATTGTACATTTTATTGTTCCTTGTACTTTATTTCTACCATATCTTTTATTTTCATGATCACACACACACACACATGCCCATTGTTAATATCATGAGCCATTAATCCCTCAAGTTATAAGTTGGACCCTAAAACTCCATTGACATTGTAATAGACAGCCTAATAATGATAATTTGTATACTGATTCATGATTCATTTGTTCACACAAGGCTATTTGTATATGCAGATGCATGCACATAAATATTTGACTTTATTCCAATATAACTTTCCATATATAAACTACCTTTTAATTATCTTTCTCTTCTCCATTTTTTCATCTCCTCCCTTTACACTCATCTTTTTTTCTTTTTCCTTCTCCCTTTCTATCATTGTCTAGGGTATACATGAAAATCAAGTAGCTTACAGTCTCCACTGGCCTCCAGATAGCAATACCAACATAAATATTATGGTGTTCATTTCAGAGCTACATGAAATCATGAAATTGCACCATTATGCTAAAATTTAATAAAACTTGAATAAAAGTTGAATTCTACATATTTGATAGCTTAGTTTTAAGCTATCAAAAATAGCTTATTTTTAAGAGCATTATAACAATACTTTTATGAGTTTTAGACTTTTGTTTAGCACAATCCACAGCATTCAATAAGAATTAAACTTCTCAGGTAGGTAGTCTTAAGTACCAAACATATCCTAATAGGTCATCTGTATTTCCAGACAGAGTGGATGAACTACTGGGCTGGACTGTTTTAAGTTAACAATTGTTTGAAAGTTATAATTCCTCAGGAGCCTGATGAAGGGTGTGACTGATGTGTAATAGAATCAAAAACTAAAAGATTTGCTGGTGATGATCAAATAATTCAATAATCATTGATTGCCAATTGGCTAAAAGAAAGACTAAACATAAGCCCACACTATATTAAAAGAAAATTTATTTGTGGCTGTGAATATCTGCTTCTAGCTTGTTCTATGAGGTGTTACACAAGAAGGAGTGGTTTGGTCAGGAGATATCAACACTTTAACATGAATAAACATTCATTCAGGGAGGAGAAACACAAAATAGTATCACTTATGGGTAAACAAGGGTGCAGATTATTAATTGTGGAAAAATATTCATTACAAGATCTACATCAAGCATTATATTTTATTGAATATTTCTGAAAAATAATCATGGATGAGAACAAAATCCCTACTGTATTTTTGAATTTGGCAAATCCTTCTGGCAAATACTGTATAGAACTGAAAAGGAAATCTTTTTGAGCTCACCCCCACCACACCAACTGTTGTGCCATCATGAGAAGAGCAAGGGGATAGGTAGTTGCAATGTTGGACAAACATGGAAGTTAACAATCTCTTAGTCTTTGGTAAGTAAAGGAACATAGGAACATATCTTCTTACTCTTGCCATGGGACACAATATGTAAGTTTTGGAAGACTAAATGAAAAAGGACAGGTGTCTTTGGCTTTTGTGTCTTTGTGTTTTTGATTCTTTTTAAAGAAAATACTTCTTTTACTTTTTGGAATATTATCTTATTTTCCCTTTCCTGTTATCCTTTTTTAAAAAATTTTATTGGTTATTTTATTTATTACATTTCAAATCTTATCTTCTTTCCCAGATTAACCCTCCACAAACCCCTTATCCTATCCCTTCCCCAACTTTTATGAGTTTGCTCCCCCACTCCTGACCCATCCCCCCCACAAGACCAAGGGCCTCCCCTCTCATAAATGCCAGATAGGGCCATCTGCTGCTACATATGCAGCTGGAGCCATGGGTCCCTCCGTGTGTACTCTTTGGTTGGTGGTTTAGTCCCTGCGAGTTCTGGGGGGTATGGTTGGTTGATATCGTTGATCTTCCTATGGGGTTGCAAACCCTTTCAGCTCCTTCAGTCCTTCCTCTAACTCCTCCATTGGTGTCCCTGTGCTCAATCCAATGGTTGGCTGCGAGGGTCTGCCTCTGTATCAGTCAGGCTCTGGCAGAGCCTCTCAGGAGACAGTTATATCAGGCTCTTGTCAGCAAATACTTCTTGGCATCAGCAATAGTCACTGGGTTTGATGGCTGCTTATGGGATGGATTCCCAGGTGGGACATGAGAGAATTTTTTTTCTTATTTTTGAGGAATGGTAGTGGAGATTGTATGAGTAACTCAAATGCTCAACAAACTATAGTAAAATAAATTGAAGAGATAGAATATAAAGAATGAATCATTTCTATTATTCATTATATAAGAACCTAGCTGATACAACTTCAAGAGAACAAAGAGAGCAGGTTGTCTTGTTTTGAAAACAAAAACACGTAGAAATGTGTGTGTGTGTGTGTGTCCTTTGGAGAATATTCAAGATTCAAAACATAGCCATGCATTTTCAAAACATATCTGTATTACTCAGTCCACTCACTGCATTCATTATCTCATATAGTTGTTATTTTTATGGTGAAGCATATATCAACTGTTTTATACTTTTCAAAAAAATAGTGTATCATCATTAACTATAGAACTATTTTTTTATATTAGAGTTATTGAAATTTATTACTCCTCTCTGACTATGAGGATGCATGCTTTGAGTACCGACATGTCATCCTTCTAAGCACTAGTAACCATATTCTATTACCACTTTTTATAGGGTCAGTCTTTATGCTGTACTGTTGTTGAAAATATTTAATCTTATCCTACTCTGCCTTAGACTATTTAGTCCCCAGATAAAAGATACACACAACCAGCAGAAAAAATAAAAAAAGTAGAATATAACCCTTAGTTATTACTTACTATCTTTCATCTGGTTGCCCTTAATTCCAATTTGTCACATCTCAGGGCCATTCTTTTTTGACTTCTAACCATGGCATCTTTCCATCTCTCTACTTTCTTTTCTCTACTTGTGGTCTCTTCCAACTCCCAAGACCAAAAACACCAAGCCCCATCTATCTCAATTCTGCCCAGCTATAGGCTGTAGGTATCTTTATTCACCAATCAGAAATGACTTGGGGGCCAGGCTATATAGCAATATTTGGGTTTACATGTGGACTCTCTTGTCTCTGAGGCAACCAGGTCTTGGTGACCCAGACAGACTTAACATTACAATACATAGCAACAGACCAAACCTCGACTCTGCACATCTAAGCGAGTATATGTGATATTTGTCTTTAAGCAAGGCTTAAGTCTTTCAACCTATATTTTCTCAAATGATGGGATTTCATTCATTTTTAAGGCAAAATTATCCTTCATTGTCCATGTATATACTGTGTTTCCTTTATCCACTCAGTTTTTGATGATACCTACATGGTATCTATACCTTGGGTGTTGAAAAAAATACTACTAAAAATGCAATAGTAAATATATCTCCTAGCGACGTTGATGTCAATTCTTTTAAAACTGAAGGCAAACAGAGTTTCAGATAAATCATGTTAGTTGAGTATCATTGAGGTCACAATATTTTGTTTCTCACTATTTGCTCTTATGTTGCTTTGCCTTGGTAAGCTTTGTTTATAATATGGGGGTCTAGCTTTACTCATATAAGCTATATAGTATTGTTTCTCCATCACTGAACAGTGGTACAAATTCAGAATGCCTATCACTCCAGACCCTTTTATAATTTAACCACTTGACTTTATCCTTAAGTCAGGTACTGGTACCCAGCCCTTATCCATTAGGTAATATGTCAGATAGATAAATGCATTTACTGAACCTACAGAAAATCATAACATGTATGATGCCCAAGAAATGATGCCAGGGCATATATGACAGAGACAGGAACAGGACTTGCTTCTCTGTTTTGGTGTAAGGTTAACCACAGAGAAATCTGTGCATCCCTGGAAAGTTGAGAAGAAGCAGAAGTTACTGTAGTCAGAAAGTTGCAGAGTGGCTGGAAACTCCATTGAATCCCACTCATGCTGGCAATGACTTTCTGAAGAGTAGCCACTTAGTCTCTGTCACCCAATTTGCATTGCTTTACTTCCTTAGTTTCTTGGAATCTTAACCAAGTTCAGATAGGGACATGTGGCTGTGGGAGTGGCATGTTTGCTCTGTAGATCACCTGAGAGGGAGAATAGGAGAACAATTTGTACTCATGGGCTCCTTGGTCATCACAGATTTCAACTTCTCTCTCCTCACTTCTGACCTCCTCGAACAATAGTTGGAACCCATAGATGTAGTGGACTAGGATGAATCTGCTTGTATCCTAATGCTAATACTGGTTTCTCAAGACCTGCTTGCCTCAGAACATCTGCACATAGGCCCAAGTAATGCTATGTGACCTTGCCTCCAAGTTATTTTTGATTGTTGAATAAGCATGCTGACAGCCAATAGCTGGGCAGAAGAGACATAGGTTTTAAGCTTCCAGTGTCTTGGGGGTCAGGGAGAACCATGGGAAAGAAATGTGAGGAGGAAAAGAAAGTTGCCATGGGTTAAGAATCAAGAAAACATGGCCCCGAGGGCTGGCCTATTGGAGTTAAAAACAGCCCAGATGAAACATGGTAAATAATAAGTTGGTGTTACTGATGGCAAATAGATTTTAATAGCATAGAGGATAGATATATGTCCAGTTCTAGTTATGATTAAGGCTTATTGTAGATATAAAGGTTATGCGTGTGTCTTCTCTGGGAACTAAATGGTCAAAGACAAGGTAGAAATCCCATATTGGGATTAAAAACTTTGACAATACATATCTTCACCCCAAATCCTGTAATTGCAGAATTATAATGCCTATAATTACCAAATTCTACATGTTGCACCTCTCAGAGTGTCTCACTTCTCTGTTTGAAGCAGCAATACAGCAATGATAAAACAGGCATCAAGAAAGTCTTGGGAACAGAATAGCTGGTGTGCACTTATCTACCCTCTAACTCTTTCTTTGTTCGCTCCTTCCCATTGTTCCTTCCTGTCTTTCTTTCTTTCTTTCTTTCTTTCTTTCTTTCTTTCTTTCTTTCTTTCTTTCTTTCTTTCTTTCTTTCTTTCTTTCTCTTTCTCTCTCTCTCTCTTTCTTTCTTTCTCTTTCTTTCTCTCTCTCTCTTTCTTTTCTTTCTTTCATTCTTTCTTTTTTCCTCTTTCTTTCTTTCTCTTTCTTTCTTTCTTTCTCTTTCTTTCTCTCTCTCTCTCTTTCTTTTCTTTCTTTCATTCTTTCTTTTTTCCTCTTTCTTTCTCTCACTTTCTTTCTTCCTTCCTTTCTCTCTCTCTCTCTCTTTCTTTCTTTCATTCTTTCTTCCTCTTTCTTTCTTTCATTCTTTCTTCCTCTTTCTTTCTTTCTTTCTTTCTTTCTTTCTTTCTTTCTTTCTTTCTTTCTTTCTTCCTCTTTCTCTCTTTCTCTCTCTCTCTCTCTTTCTTTCTTTCTTTCCATTCCTCTTGCTTTCCTTCCTTCTCTGTATGTCTTTATTTATATATACACATGTATACATTCATGAAGAGGCCTAGATTGTTCTCCATCATATTTTTTAAAGCAGAGTCACTTACCAGGAACTCACTGATTAGTGGAACTGCGTAGGTAGCAAGTTGTAAGGATGCTTCATTGTCTACCTCCCTAGTGCTGGGATTAGAGCACCTGGCATTTGCTCAGATCTTCATGCTCTCATGGCAAGCATTTACTCCTCTCCCCAGTCTTCAATCTATCCTTTAACTGGTTCACACCCTGTGTGTGAGCATTTGACTCAGCTAGAACAGAAACTAAGAATTCTTCCTGGAAATGATTATAATTCAAAATGTGTACAAACAGACCTTAGACTTTAAGAAGAAATTCTCAAATGTATCCTTTGCAGAGCAAAAGTTTTGTTTCTGCACCAACCCCACTGGAAATGAAAAACATGTATAGTACTATACCTGTGCTACCCACGTCACAAGGCTCTTACCTGAAAAGTCTCTCATTTCCACACATTCTCTATTCTACTGTGCCTGGAGAGGAACAGGTGGAAACTTCTACTCTGAAATCTAATGAATGCCACAAAGTGAAAACAAACTGTAGATAGTTGACAAAAGAGAGAAAAGGAAAGAAACTCCACTTCAAGGAATTGAAGCTTGTCATCTCCCCCTCTCTACCAGTCACTTGGAGCCAGCTTTAGCTCTGCACACATTCTCCTGTCTCGGGCATGCATGCAGGGTGTCTGTGGTGGTGACAACTGATTCATGTGTTCATTTGCATATCCCTGGTGCCAGCAGCGGAATACAGAACAGGGCCTCCTGCTCTGGCAGCAGACACTGCACTGGCAAATCAGGAGAGCTGTCAGAAACAGCTGCCCATTAACAGAGTTTGTGGAAACAACCCGGAGCTGTTTGAGCATGCTAGGTGGTAGAATTTAATTGGAGTAGCAAGTGTTCGAAATTAAGATCAAAAGGACCAGTCAGTCAATGTGGATTTCATGACACTTTAGAAAATAATGGTTCAGGTTTGATTAATGCTGCATAGAGTTTGCACATTTCTCTCCACTGGCAAAAAGGCCCATTTGCTGGTTTTGGATTCAGTGAACGTATCCAACAGTGAGCTCAAGGCTCCCAGGGTCAGTTTGCCCATTCTCTGTTCAGAAACCTTCTTGCTTTAAGAGAACTGGAGTTTAATAGGAATCAGACACTGATGGGAAAGATACAACCATGTGGTAGTGAAGAAGCAAAGTTAGCCCTTTCAGGAGGTATTAATTTATCTATGCTGTGTGACTGAGGTTCCATTAACAGTAGCTCTCACCTCAGTCCTTAGGCCTTCAGGCCAAATGTAAAAATGTACAAGGCGCATTGCCTTTGGGTAGCAATTTGAAGGAGAGAAGGCAGTTTGGTCTCATGACCTATTTCCCTATCGCCTCCTCCTTCTACATCTTGCCACAAAGGGTACAGTGCTACCACCACTGTAAAGGAAGCAGTAGGTGTGAAAAGAATGAAAGGATGAAGAGCAGTAGGAAGGTCCTGGGATGGGTGGGGACCGTAGTGCCAGTGATGGGATCCTAAAAAGGGCTATGTTTTTATCCTGAAAAATATCAAGGAAATGTTGCATTAAGGTTAGCAAATATTTTTCCACGACAGAAATAGCTATGTACAACTCAGAGCAGAACTTGTAGTCCAAAATCCTGAATTTTAACCATTTTAAATTGCAGCCTGGGTAAATCTTGAAGTGAGTGTTCTTCAGTGTGCACGTGATTCTGTTACTGAACAATCTATTTTATTTTATTTTAGCGCTTATTATAGGGTGGAGTGACAAACATACCAATCATAAACTTTTAAAAATGATTTAATATTTAATTGATAAAGACAACACATGTGTAAGGTGTTTAGAAGCTATTAAAAAAATTAATCAGAGCAGGTACCGCATAGGATTGGGACAATGGGTGCCGGATGGCAGTTCCAGATAGGTAGTGTGTGGCAGCCAGGAGAAGTGACAGCTGGTGGCTTCGTAAACAGATTTCATTTTAGGATTTTTCTGAACCTTTTAATATGCTTCTTCACTGTATCTTTTGTTCTCAATTCAATAACAAAGATATTTCTTATTTGTTGCCTTATAATAGCAGATTAGTTAGAAAACACACAGAAAAAAATATTTGGCATTATTAAAGCATTTCTAACTATCCAATGCAATGTTATAATAATGTGGGGGAGAGTATGCTATAAAAGGAGAAAGCATGTAATATCTGCAATGGGAATAGTTGGGATTTCTTTTCTGTTGCTATTGCCTTAAATTATGATTTATCTCCCCCAAATTATGCTATCCCTTAACTTTAACAAAATGAAGCAACAGGCCTAATAGCACTGTGAAGCTTGGAAGGAAAAAGAACAAAATGAAGATTGAGAATCACAGGGTGACATAGAAAGCCCGAGCAGCCTCGCTCATGTCAAAGATGTCAGACACTAAAGGGAACAGCTATCTTTGAGTGCCAGGGTATGTGTGGCATGCTTTGTCTATTTCTATAAAAGGCATCAATTGGTGTTTGTTGTAAAGATCTACAAATTCTGGCAGCTAGTTTTAAATTGTTAGTGGCCATGGGGAAAGTGTAATTGAGTTCTCTGTGTGCTAACAGCATTCGCAAAGGATGCAACAAGACGTACAAAAAGTGAAATGTTCCCCTTCGGCTTGAAGGCAGGAAAGAAGTGCTTCAAAATTCAGCTCTTCTCTTGATGGTTTTAGTTAAGTTTGACTTACACTTGTTCATGACTCAGTGCTGTCTGTGCATTTTTCCCATGAAATGACTGAACGAAACGGCAATGAACAGAGATATTCTTGATCAAGTCATCACTGGGAAATCCTAGTTTAGAGAAAAGACAACTGAAATTAAGGATAAAGTCAGTGCATTGTGGAACAAACCATTCCATATCACCACATCTTATCTCACAAAGAGACAATGGAAAGGACTCATATTTCACAGTGTCTCAGTGTGGGGTGGTGTGTGTGTGTGTGTGTGTGTGTATCTGTTAGTGTGGAGGGGCACATGTATATGTGTGTCCTTTTTAAAATTCTAAATTGAACACTTAGGAAGTGTACAGATCCCATTAACAGACTCAGATTAGGTATAATTAGCATCCACTCAAGTCAGTTCACTTATGGATTGGCGCATAGTAAGCCCATGCTAAGTGCTAGAAGGATGGTAGAAAAAGATGGAAGAAAGTGTATTCAGGTCTTTCCACATTTTTCAGTCCTTCCTTACTAATTTATATTTACCTCTTCCAAAAGCAACCCAGTTGTGTCTTTATATGTTCTTAAAACTCAACCCAGCACACAACTATTACCCTGTCTTTGTAGCATATAACCAAAATTGTATTTTCTTGTCTTGAAGTCTTTAAAGCCATTCAGCTCCAACACTTTTCTCACATCTCTTGTGGTTATGGTGACTGTTCTGATCTACTCTCTATTCCTGTGGTAAATGCCATGACCAAGCACAGTATAAGGGAGGAAAGTTTATGGCATATTACAACTTACGCTATCATGAAGAGGAAATAAGGGTAAGAACTTAAGGCAGTGGTCTTGAAGCAGGAACTGAAACAGAGAGCATGGAGGAATGCTGCTTACTGGCTTGCTCTCCATGGTTTGCTCAGCTTGCTTTCTTAGACAACCAAGAACCATCTGTCTACGGGTGTCTTTTCCCATAGTAAGCTTAGCCCTCCTGTATCCATCATTAATCACAAAAATGTCAAGGAATTGCCTACAGGTCAATCTGATGGAGACATTTTCTCAGTTGAAGAACGCTCTTTCCAGGTGGCACTCGCTCTTGCCAAGTTTACAAAACATCAAGTAAAGCAATTGAGCATCACAGTGGTCATATGGCTTTTTCTCCTCAATGGAATCTAAAGAGAAACAACAGCCTACTTTGGAGCTGTTCTCTTCCCTAAGGAGTTCACAAAGCTCCTGCATATGCTCTTTCTTGCTAAGGAATAGCTAGACCATAAACAATAACAGTAACTAAAGGCATATATTTCTCACATATTTTAAAAAGGGATAAACAGAAAGGTTGTAGAAAGGAAAGGTTATTAGAATACAGGGGAAGTGGACCTGTTTAGAAATAGTCTTTTGGGGCTATTCTAGTCTTCCTTGTTCTCAGTCCAGTTGACTCAGCAGACGCCACACTCCAACCAGCCGCTGCACTCCAGCCTTGGCAGACACCACGCACAAATCAGCAAGGGCAGTTCAATTCAGAAGATACTGAGAGACTCACTAACTGGCGAGGATCTTTGGAAGCAGCAAGAAGCTTCAGGAACCTCAGAAGTTTTTCTCTCCATGAAGTCACCACAAGCAAAGCTCAGTAACACAATGTAAGGCAAACAAATACATGCACATGAGCAAAGACTGGCAAGGCAGAGTGAGGCGAACTAATGCTCGAGCTCCCACTGTTTGTGGGATCACATTTATATTCCTTCTAAACATCATGTGCCCTTTCACATGTTTGCCTTAGCAAAACATTCTTTCATCTGTGTGTTCCAGCAAAACATCATTTGATATGACTGACTCTCCAAAGAAACCAGAAGTTTCTACTTCTAGTAACCACCACTAAAGAAATACTGTCTCCATCTCAAATCATCTAGGAGACTTTCGCATCAGTTGGAATGAACTTCCTTTGTGTTTGAGATATATTTCTATGAATTAGTTCTGTGGCTTGTGCAAAGAAAGTCTCTTTATACATATGGTCTTGAAATTCATAAGAACAATTATTTTTTCTCTCACCACCATTGTGATCCAGGCAATCTATTTGTTCTCTCTCAAATTTAATTGATCAATTCAGAGTGTTTGCTTGGACTTTGTTCGCACTTGGTAGAGTGATCTGGAATCATTGATGATGGACCACAAATGATGGGCTTTACCTGTCAGAAGACAACATAAGGCCAAAGGGTAAGGTGACAGCTTCTTGGATGAGGAACACTGAATTGAGTGTGAACTACCTTATTCTACTCCACTTCTGAGCTTCCAGTCTTTTACACTGCCAAACTATAAAGTTCAAGCCATGGTTGTGTGCCACAAGAACTCTTCTCCCTCGTTAAGCCTTATTCTCAGTTAAACTTGCATGTGCCAAAATTACAAATGGACCATCATTGATTCTGTTATCCTGGGGTTCTGTCTCCTCAATAATGGGATTCTTTTATCTTCAAATGAGGGTTGCTGACAAATATAATGAAAGTATTCTTTATCCTTTAGAAGTTCCCAGGCAGGAGAAGCCAATCATGATACAAAGTACCAAAAGAAAAATGTTGAATTTTCTTTCATATGTTCCTTTTCATAATTTGTTACGTATTTCTTATGTAACATATTATATATTATATGAAAAAAATTTTATGTTACACATTTCTTATGTAATTTATTATGTTACATATTTCTTATGTAACTTATAATATGTTACATATTTCTGCATTTTTTCTTTCAATATTCCTTTTCATAATTTGTGACATATAACAATAGTGTACAGGTCAAATGCATTCAGCAATCTATAAAACTATCATGGATCATGTAAAACTTTAAAATATGTTATTCAGATTCATTTTATATCACAATTGAGCGGAAAGATGGGGAGGGAAGCCATTGAAATGTCAGAAGGTGAATTTCTTAAATAATTTCTTTCTTCATGATCCTCGAAACTCAATCACAATTTTACAAATCAGCTTTTAATTGCTTTTAAAATATTTACAAGTTGAAAACTTGTTTCATTTAATTATTTCTACTCAAGTAAAAATAAGGAAATCTTGTGTTTTTTCCTAACATGAATAGGTTACATCCCACAGATTGATTACCACCGTAGGGTGCTGGCCCTGGAATTTTTAGAAGGATTTTGACTTATGACTATATACAGATTGAACCAAAGATACAAATATCAAATACTAGGTATTGTTTTATGTTCTTCATCAAGTACACAGCAGGAAAAAAATCACAAATGTTGAATTTTAACCAAGTCACATAAAAAGCTAATGTTTTAGCCTTTACCAAGAGAATTAAAATAGAAAAGAAGAGAGTAGATACAGGCTTGTGCAGTATAAATTACACTGCTTGTCTACCTTGCTTACAGCAATGCCTTTTTTTTAAAATGATTTGTTCTATTATGTATTGGGTGTGTGTGTGTATGTGTGTGTGTGTGTCTGTCTGTCTGTCTGTCTGTCTGTCTGTGTCTGTGTGTGTATACATCTGTGCATGTGTTGGACTTAGTTCCTGTTGAGACCAAAAGAAAGTGACAGAACCCTAGAATTTAAATCACAGACAGCTGTGGGCAGCCAGACTTTAGGTACTGGTGTTTGAAACTTGGTACTTCAAAGAGCATGAAAGGTCTTAACCATTGGGCCAATCTCCAGCCCCTATACTTTATTTTTATACTTAGAACCTTTTGTGGTTGAGATATTTTTATACAAACCCCAAATAGATCTATACAAAATAGTACACACATTTATCATTTATTGATAATAAAGTATAAAGTTTATTATAAAAAATTCTTTGCTACTCATATAGTCTTATGATTTGTGAATGGAAGAAGCAAATTTGCAAATTCATTATTATGGGTGTGCTTATTATTTGTAAACAATGAATTAAGTTTTTCATTACGATTTACTGATATTTTGATTCTGCAAGTTGTGTCAGAATTGAGCAATATTTGGATTCTGTAATCATCAATGTTGAGAACATCACACACACACACACATACACACACAAACCCAAAAACTGTAGAAGTGTGTATAGAGGCATTTCAGACAAATTTCAAAATTATGCACTAATCCAAAATTAAAATTATTTTAGTATTATTTGGTGAAACTCAAGCAATCAGTTTTAAAGTGAAATACTCTAACACAATACAGGCTAAAGAAAATGTAGTAAAAATTAAAATTCTTTATCTTCTACAAGTAAACTCACTTCTATAAGAACAGCAAACTGCACATGCAATGATAACAGAGCAGGGTGGTTCATAGCATTCAGTGGGTTTAAATGTGAACTGGGGTGTTTTAGGGACTGGTCACTGGTAGTGTGTGGCATGATACATATGTACACACATGGTGCAAAGTACACATGTCAGGTGTTCAGAAGCAATAATTCTGTGGAGTTGCATGATACAACACGGGGAAGAGATTCCTGAACACTTTATGTCAGTGTCCATTTATTCAAATAATTTTTAATTGCTATATATTCAAAAAAGATTTTCTGTTGCCAAATTTTTCATGATCCGCACACTCATTTACACAATTCTTTATGAGGTGACCACCTATAGTTTAAGAACCTGAGTTCATCAGGAATGACACATGACATTTCCTGCAGAAAAAGTAAGAATGTTGGTCTATTCTGGGTATATTGGTTTTTGGAATTCTTAGTAACTTGGCTTATTCTTACTAAGAGTGTTATAACTAAAGTTACAGCACAAAGTGGCCAATGGAACCTCTATATTCAGCAGTATTGACTATGGAAAACAAGATCACATTTTCTCTTTGCTGCATGCACACAGGCAACTCTACGGAATCCTTAGATATCATTCTAAGGCATATGCAAAAGGGAAGTTTTTTACAACCATGAATATATTTCAATAAGATGTTAATGCCTAAAGAAGTACATAGGTGGTGTGAGTTTTCAAAGTATATTTGGCTAGGCAACACTTTTTTCTTCATATCAAGCGTGTGTGTGTGTGTGTGTGTGTGTGTGTGTGTGTGTGTGTGCGTGCACTATTGCACTTTTGTGTATTATGGTCATATATGTGTAGGTGTATATGTGGTGTTTGTGTGTGTGTGTGTGTGTGTGTGTGTGTGTGTCTGTGTGCTATTACAGTTTTGTGTATTATGGTCATATGTGTGTGGGTGTATATGTTGTGTGTGTGTGTGTGTGTGTGTGTGTGTGTGCACAAGATGATGCTAGAAGTTGATATCACGAATCTTTTGTAGGCAAGGTTTCTTAGACAAGAGCTTCATACCTGAATTGATAGTCTTGCTCATTAATTTCTCATTTACTTTCTCAATACCAGGATCCTAGAATTCCAGATGGAGTGTTACACTCAGCACTTACAATGGGTGTTAGGGAACTAACTTGTCCTCCTGTTTGTTTGTCAAGTGTTTTAAACTCTTCACTTAACCTTCAGCTCTCTGTGCAGCACCATTCTTTTTAGTGGAGATTTTATTTTTAAATGCACACTTCAGGCCTTTCCTGTGTGCTTCCATGGTACTTCCCCATTGGTTTTGCAGTTTTGTACATTAATTCCTCTTTCAATATCACTAACATTTATACATCCAATGGAGTTTTCGTTAACTTGGAAAGCTGCTGAAAAAAATGATACACGTGGAACAAGAGAGCTGGGCAATAAACGAGATATATAAATATCATAGTAGTTTATGTGTGAATTTATGTTATAATGACTATAAAAATTATGTATTTATTTATTTTGTATCACAACAGTTTTAGTGATATTACAACAGTGAGAGGAGAAGAAAATTAAAATAAATAATATAAAGAATTGGTTGATATTAACAGGAGGTTGTATTTATATATATGTGCATATATATATGCATACACATATAAATGCACATGTATATATCATATATACATACACACACTACACAGAGAATACACACACTCATACACATGTGCACAATAATAATAAAGACAAAGATGCTCACACTGGATGGCATGGAAGGGGTTGAAGGGAGGAAAGGAAATGGGGAAAATGATCTAGTGGAAAACTCCTGCCCAGGAGCCAGAAAGGTGTCAGTGGTTATCTAGACCTTAATCATCATTTAGGCAACATTCTGAAGCTCTTTTCTGAGTCTCAAGTTATGCCATGCTAAGATATAGCTAATATGTTCTCTTGGATGAAATAAGTGAGTTTCTCTATTTGCAATGCTGCAGATGCTACCTGGTTCATAAGGGAAATCATCACAGCTCAATCCACTCTTAGTGTGGATATGCTCTGTGGCTGTGGATCTTACCATCATATTCCATAATCGAGTCTTAGATGGCATCAAACTTTGTTTCTTTCCTGTCTCTTATTCGATAGTTATTTGTCCTGCATATTTTGAGTATATACTATTCCTTGATGGTGAAGCATTTTAAAAGCTAATAATGTTGCATGTTAAGATAAAAGTTTCTGATGCCAATGACAAGTGTGGTATTTTGAGAACAGAACACATGAAGGAAAGTTTGATATCATTCTGTTGTAACATTTGCTATATTAATCATTTTATAGTACATTACACTGCTACAGCAGGACCTACTAAACAAACCACTAGCCCATACAAAGGATGCCATTCTCATTTCCCGGTATTCAGGATTATAAGTAAATATGCTGTATTTTTACGGTCAGTACTTTTATGCTTTCATCAAATGGTTCCCAAATTTGTATACTCTGACTCAACATTATGATAATCCTGTCAACCAATGTCTTTTACTACAGTACAGTTGTATGAATGAAGGAACTGCAATTTTCTTTAAACCAGTCATAAAAAAAACATGCTTGCAAAACTTCAAAGTTCTTATAAGCAACATAGTACTGAGCTATAAAGATTAATATATTCATGCAAACAGCACAGTCTACTGGTGTAACTGCACAGGTTATCTTAGTATAGCCCAGCTATAGAGATCCTCACTACAGCACATATGATAATAAATGGAAATGCAAATTTAAGAAGAAAAATATAATAAAGCATTAGGTGGGGAGGCAGGCAGAGAGAGAGGGGCTGTTGCTTAAATAGGAAGCATCAGCAGGTCACGTAACCTACTCATCTGTCTGTGTGCTTCATGCTTCTCATTCAGCTGGGCAAGATTCTCAAACAAAGTCCAGTGTCCTAAAAATATTTGGAACTATTACAAAGCATAAATTATAAATGTGTCAGGAAAATGGAAAAAGGTGTCCTGGGTCTACTTAAAGCACAAAATGATCTCAACCATTATTCAACAATGATATGAACATCTTTTATTTCATTTCTCCTTAACAGTTCCTTCTGTTTGCTATCATTTCCTGCTCAGCACCATGTCAATAATTACTAAATTACCAGGACGCCTGTACAATTTCAGCTCAAGTGTTATTACTGACAAGTCAAACAATGGGGCTGATAGAAAAGATGGGACTCTATCCCCTTATTTAAATGGACCGTGTTCAGGAGGAAAGATTGAAGTCCCCTTTTTCTTCAAAAGAAAGAGGGAGGGGATGGTTTACATTTGTGTGGCTCAAGGACATGAAGTCAGAGGAAATGCCTTTTTAATGTAAACCTCTTTTCATTTCCAGGGGACAAAAATGAAGGGTATTGAAAAGACTCATGCTTGGTGGAAGAAGTAATTACATTTTTTTCTTTCAAATCTCAGAGGAATAATGCTTTTATAGTTCCTGAGATGACCCAATTTGTGCTCCGATATGCTCCCTTAAATGTAAGTGTGCAGATGTCCTCACCCTGCATTGTTTTTCCCTCATAAAGATGCCCGTTTGCACCTAGGATTAATTTGAGTACTGCTCTCTCCGTGTGCAGAAACAACCACTCCAGAGCCATCCTGCTGCATCGAGACCTAAAACCTTAAAGAAACTTGGCGAGGTGTTCAAAAAAAAATGTAATTCATGGAAAATGTAGCTGCAACTATCACTCATCTCCTCAAACTGTACAATTTGTAAGTTACCTTGTCTTGGAGGAGGAAAGTGTATGTACATGTTAGCACTAGAAGAAGAAAGCCCAGTACTTTCTGCAGCCAGTGAGTGGGTAGTCATGTAGACTTGAAAAGAGCCTTCTTAGTCATAGATCATCTTTCTCCATTATGTATACCTATGCATGCATATTCAATACATGCATACACATATACATATGTATATATATATGTATATATACATTCATGTGCATAAATATATTCACGTACAGACAACCTGTCATATATGCAGGCAGTTGGATGCAGAACTTTCAGACACTTGAGTCTATAGATATGTTCAAGTCTTATGCATGAAGTAGCCTTATAGTTGCATATAACCTACATAATCTTCCCTGCTGGAAATATCTTCTAGATGACCTATAGGATAAAATACAATACAAATGATGTGGTTAAAATTTGTTACAGTATATTATTTAAGAAAAATGACAATAGAACATGCATACCATTCAATAGAATGCAATGAAAAATATTTTTCCTTCAACAAATGTGGAACTGATTTGTGTCTGACTTTAGTCACCTTATGTCTATAGCTGAATAAAAAAAAGTTTCTTTTTTTCTATAATTAAAAATAGAACTTTTTCTTGCAGCATAATCTGATTATGGTTTTCCTCCCCCATACTCCTCCCAGTTCCTTTCCAACTTCTCTCCCATCGAGACCTATACTCTTTCTGTCAGGCATCTAACAAATAAAAATAAAATAACATAAGTAAAAATAAGCACATTAGAATATGACAAGACATACAAACATGAAAAAGAGCCAAAGAGAAAGCAAAGTAAGGGTATATAAATTCAAAGACACAACAAATGCCTTCATTCTTCAGGATTCCATAAAATCTTAAAACAGGTTGCCATAATCTATGAGCTAAGGACATGTGAGGTCCTTAAGACAATCAATGCCTGACTTAACTTCATGAGACAAAGAACCTCAAAAGATGTGGTGGATGCTGTTTTTTTGGTAGCTATCTACTGCTTGGCATAAGAGCCTATTTTTAAGGGTGATTTGTCCCTTAGTGAGACTTCCTTGGAGAAAAGTAAATTTTCATTTGCAAGTACCTTTCAATTGGAGATTGCTTCTGATGGATGAGATTTGTATGAGGGGTGGAAACTTGTGTCCACTTCTCCTTTCAGCTACAGAACTCCCATTTCCCACAGATCCACGGATGCTTTGTACATGCTATCACCATCTCTGTGAGTTCATATGTGTGCCAGCCCTGTTGTGTCTAGAAGATCTTGATTGCTTGGTATCCTCCACCCCTGCAGGTTCTTACATTCTTTCTGCTTCCTCTTCTACTGAATCACATGAACCCTGAGGGGAGAGATTTGATGGAGATATACTCTTTAAGGGATGATTGTTTTATTATCTGCACATTGTCTTGCTGTGGGTCTCTGTATTTGTTTCCATCTGCTGGAGAAGGCAGCCTCCCTAATAAAATTTGAAAGAGGCACTGAATGACAGCAGACTGTCTTTAGGAGTCATTTTGTTGCTATGTTCTTTGGCAGAACAGTAGCATTTGGCTTTTTCCTAGTTCCCTGTTCTTTCTAGTCTTTGTTTCTTGGCCACCCTAGCATTGTTGGGTATTGATCCATCTCATGGAGTGTGCCTTAAATCAAATCAGATATTGGTTAGTTAATCCCACAAGCTTTGTGCCACTATTGCATCAGAGTGTCTTACAGGTTGGTTACTCTGCTAGACTGAAGGCTTCATAGATGGGTTGGTGTTTACTTTTCTCTTTTGTTTGCATACAGAGTACTTTCTAATACCATGAATACTAGTCTGTAGCCCTGAAGGCTCAACGTAAGACCTTGATTTTTCCCTGTTCATTGAGTTGTTTGAAGTGTTGTCTTCAGCAAGAGAGTCTTGCTGCCAGTTTGTGGAGATCAGCTAATAGTGTTGGCAACAGCCTGGCTTGTTTGCGGGTTACTAAAAGCCAAAGTAAATAAGGGAGATTAGCAGTGTTGGAATAGAGAATGGGATGGTAGGATGTTTAGTTTTAATTGCCAACTTGGCATAAGAAGATCACCTTGAAAGAGAGCCATAATGAGAAATTACCTAGATCATAATGGCTTATAAACTTGGATGTTAGGGACTATCTTGATTGTTAATTGATGTGTGAATACATAATCTACTGTGGGTGACACCATTCCCTACAAAGAGGTTCCTGGACTATATTCAAATAAAGAAAACTAGCAACAGGTGCCAATGAATAACTTGTTTTTCTCTAACTTGACTGTGTATATGGTATGACAAAGGTTTAAAGGTCCTTCTTCTATGATTTTTCTCCAAAGACAAGCTAAAAACTGAAATTGTGCAAAACAAACACTCTCATTTTACAGATGTTTTCATCTGGATATTTTATCACTACAGAAATTAAACTAAAACAGATCATCATTAATGTTTTAAAGTGTGGTCACAAAAGCTCTCATACTGGGAAAAATAAGAAAAAGGCCTGTAATGATATGAGATAGAATAATATAAAACATGCCAGACAGAAGTGAATCTAATATGGTAGAATCTCATTCAGGGAAGTCAGTAGAGTCAAAGGTTTGAAACTGGAAGATGAAGTCTGTGAAGAAGTGTGAACTGGCTTAACCTGAGATTCTGTAGAAAATATATGTGTAGATCTGGGCCTTTTCTTTGGATGATGGGTAGACTGTTTGGAAAGCACCAAGAAGATAATTGATAGGAATTAGCTAGTGATTTTTTAAAAGGACCACAATGATATCAGCTCAGAGTAAGACTGAAAGAAGGCTAGCTAGTTTTGAAATTTGTTGTGAGAATCCAAGCAAGGAATCATTTGAGATTTGCTCTTTGATAATAGCAATGGCACTACTAAAAGTAATATAATTCTGAAAAATGTTGATGGGTGTTAGTAATATTTAAGAAGTATAATTAAAAAAATCTCAATGTTAGTGCTAAGAGAACCAATGGTCTTTAAAAGAGATAAAGCCAGACGTGTGATTCCTATCTGTAATCCCAGAACTGAAGCAGGAGGATTTTGAGTCTACTCTGACTAAGACATATATTGAGATAATATGTCAACAAATGAATGAATAAATAAATGAATAAATAAATGCATTGAGCGAGAGAGAGAGAGAGAGAGAGAGAGAGAGAGAGAGAGAGAGAGAGAGATTGAGACCCATCAACAAAGCTAATAGCACAAATATCATTAATCCCTTCAGTAACTCCTATTTGTTTGTTTGTTTGTTTTTCCTTTAATGTAATTTTCCAGAGTTCTGGGAATGGAAGCCTGCATTTAGGATGCCACAGTCATAAATAGGACTTCTGAGGACTTATCCTATAAAGCAGAGGATGGCAACATAGACCTTATATATGAAATTTTATCAGAAGATAGCTAGATGTGTAACATACATCATTCTTTGGTACTCCATTGGAAGACATAAATACTAGAAACAGAGATCATATATATATATATATATATATATATATATATATATATATATATATATGGCCTCCATATTCTGAAGTTGTTATTACATTCCATTTACAGAAAACAGTTTCCAAACCCCACTCTAGAAAATTGAGGAGAGATTGGGTAATGTCTAGAGGGTGACATGGGAACAAGAAAGACTAATTTTTATGATAGAAGATACTCCAAAATAAGGTAAGGGGGATTTTCATGAGGAATGAATAAAGAATATTACTTCAGAGTGAGAGGTCAGTGCTAGCACATCTTATTTAATCTGGCCTTACAAGAGGATCTAAAATCTATGTGACCGTGAAGAAATTGAATATAAGGTAAGGGAGTATATAGAAGTTCAGATGCAAGCACATGGGTATTATGGTTATAGATACGATCATCTGATTGTTTGAATTGTTTTTATACCTGAGATAAACAAGATCACCAGTAGCATGAAACTTGGTGTTGCAGCTTATAGAGCCAAATGAATGGAGAATAGTTGTGATGAGAGCAGGCAGTACCAGGTTCCCAGTCCTGATCACAAACACTAAGTGAAGCTCATTCTACATTGTGAAATCATTCCCTGTGTAGAAAAACTCAGGTACAGGCCTTGATGTAATCATAGAGTTTTATCAGACTTGGTTTTGGTGCTTCATGACAGGAGAAAGAGGGTCAGAAGCTAAAAAATTTCGTATGAAAGGGTCTGGGTTCTGTAACCCTCAAATGTGATTTAAAATCTTCCCAGGGATTTCATTGAACTATAGTTTCCTGTGGTCCATATTCAAAACTTCTGAGTTCTAAGAAAAGTATTCCATGGATTAGAATTTCTAATAATCCCATAGATAATCCTAAAACAGGTTCTCATCCTTCCTAATGCTGGTTCCATTAATACAGCTCCTCATGTTGTGGCCCCAACCATAAATCTATTTTTGCTGATACTTCATAACTGTAGTTTTACTGCTGCTATGAATCTTAATATAAATATTGGTGTTTTCTGATAGTCTTAGGCCAACCCTGTGAAAGGGTCATTTAACTCTCAAATATGTTACAACTCATAGGTTAGAAACATCTGTCCTAAAACTATTAGTAAAAATAAGCAAATTTGGGAAATTATCACTGCCATATCACACCATTAAGCCTGGTTATGTAAGGAAATGAGAAATAAGGTGTGATAGAGACAGTGGAAGGGAGAAAGAATGATGTGATATAAGATCCATGCATTATGAGAAGAATGAGAAATAAGGCTTAGAGGTAATCTTGGTGTATATATGGATGTGGTATAAATTGTTGATATGATAGGTTCTACTGTATCCCCACACCAATGAGAGACTAAAATATATTGTGTAAAATAAGATCTCTGGAAGTGAAATTCTAAAGGAAGAATGAGTCTCAGGTTTATTAGTATGCCCCAATAATATTGAGTATGGAGACACAGGAACTACCTTTAATTTGATTGTACTAGAGATGTAGACATTGACAGTGATCAGTTAGGCATAAAGAGCATACCCATAGTACCACTAGACTTATGACTAGATGCAAGAGAGCTGCAGAAGTGAATATAGATGGCACATAAAAGAGCAATGAGAGAGGATTCTTACAAGGTGAGCTTCTTGGAGGCAGAGTAGAAATGTGTGTGTGTGTGTGTGTGTGTGTGTGTGTGCATGTGTGTGTGCGTGTGCATGTGTGCGTGTGCGTGTGTGTGCGTGCATGCATGCGTGTGTGTATCAAAGGAATTTTATTAAGGATGAATTTCAGGGGACTCAAAGAAAGGATTGGGAGTAGGAAAATAGAATGCTTTCATTGGATTGGGTAATATAATGAGCTTGAATTTCTTAATAACCCAAACAGGGATGGAAGGCCTAGAGGACTTCTTCATCAGTGTCCATGGCAAATTTTTCATGTTGAGAAAGGTCATGTAGGGTATGTAATTCTGTATGATACTTGGTGTGCTTCTCACTCTATAAACCACAAATTCCTACCATATCTCTGCCTTGTCTCCATTTATTGTGGACCACACTGATCTTAGTGTCTAGTATTGTTCTGCAGGCAGGAAGTATAGGTGTACATCACATGGCTATATTCTCTCTTCTTATACAATTTATATACACTGATGTACTACACGATCAAAAATTCACAAGTAAATTCAATCCAAATAGTAACAATGTACATGGTTGAAATCATATTGAGTAAATTGCAATTGCATGGTTAATGGCTTGGGAAGAGAATTCCTCTCTTGGAAACTGACATTTAATGGGAAAAATGGGATGCAGAAAGAAAGAACTGGATGAAAGGTATTGAGGAGGTTACTTTTGAAGAAGAAATACTCAATACATAGTGCATGCAGTGGTCAAATGTACCTGATTGTAGACCGGGAAGGAGGTCAGAATGTTAGGGTAATGTGCATAGTGGAGTATGCAATATAGAGGTAGAAATGGACCAGGCCAGCCTTGCAGACTGCTCTTAGAAGACAGAGAATGAATGAAATTAACTTATCCTTTATTTAAACAGGCTTCCTAGGTACTATATGAAGCTATCTCCTTGAGATGAAACAAAATACAGTTGAATTTTGTGAATAGTGCAATTTAAGCAGATGTGTCCTAATTTTTCTAGTGATATGAGTGGATGTTCCCATGGAGAGACCAGTCTCGCTAAAATCAGTTCAGGAGCATGTGCTACCCACAGCTATGAATCACATTGTCATGCTACATCTAGTTCACGAGGCCGTGACTCATCAAAGTCTCAATTTCTTCTGTATAAAAAATATTCCTTCTGTAATTAGATTTTTTATCTGTCTAGTCTGAGTCTGATAAGAGCCTCTTTTAATGTGGGAAATATTAAGAGCAGTGTTTGCTTTCACAGAAACCAGAGTCTTTGCTAGTTAAGAATTTTTTTTTGTTGACTTTCACATCCATTACATGGAGTTTCACCAACGTATAATATTCCTGACAGCCAAACTCATTTTTTTTTAAATCAAGAGCATAACCTGTTTGCTGCCTCTAGGTCAAATAATTTAACTTAACAAGTAATAGGCAGTACACCTTTGACTGTTGGAGATACAAACTTTTAAATTAGTTTCTAGAGGCCTGCTCAGCGTTGTGAGTGGTGAAGGAGGAGCTTGAATAAGTCCCAACTTCCCCCTCATTCCACAATTTCCATTTTCTAAAATATTTGATTTCAGACTTAAATGTCAAGGAAGACAAAGAATATGGCCATGAGTAATTACTTCAGTCCTCTTAAGAACGGAACACAATGTGTGCCTGCTCTTTCCACATAATCAGAAAATGTAGATAGTCGTTTGCCTCTTTCACACAATAATTTAAATTTAATAAATATAATTTTATTATGTATTTGTTTATCGTTTGTGTTTCCTTGTGTCATCTCATGTGGAATATTGAAAATAGAGGTTAGTGAGGCTCAGGTGTTAAGACCGAGTGACACTCTTGTAGAGGACCCGAGTTTTGTTCCTAGTATCCATCTCAGGCAATTCATTACAATTTGTATCTCCATTGGGATCCAATGCCTCTGAACTAATAGACACCTGTGTGCACATTCATATATCCACACACAGATGCACAAACATATATCATATATTTGGTTAAAAATAATAAAAATATACTAACAATTATGTTTAAAAATATAGGAAATAAAATCCTTAAGAAAGCTGTGTAAAGACTGCTATCAATGTGAAAATGCATTAAAATGAACTCTATAAGAAAAATGTAAATGCTATTAAAGTAACAGGGTTTATATCGGAAAAGAAACTTGAAAATGAAAATTTGGTATTTGTCTCTAAAAAATAAATCACTTGTTCAGGAACGTTCAGTTATGGCTTCTGATAAGACCATGGCATGTTTTCTTTGAAACATTTCTCAAGAAGAAATTTGTATAACAGCAATCCACATTTAAGCCTGGCAGGAAAGAACACCTGACAAGGACAAATATTGTGCTCTCTTTTTGCTTTCAACCATTAGTGTTTTTGTCACATGCAAAATTTGTAAGGTTAGCAACCATCAAGGAGTCTAAAGACAAGGCTGTTCTCCAAAGAGAAAACACAAAGTCCTTTGCTTACTTGTACCTATCAAATGAATGGGACCAGAAGCGAAGAACTCTGACATCAGCTCCCCATGATGCCTTTGTGAGCAACCCGTTTGAGATTCCAAAGGCTAGTGATGGGTTTGGCATCTCAGATTTCTCTTTAAGCTATTTTTATTTCACTCATTTCCATCCATCAGGAAAGTTTTTCCATGGTCTCTGAAGTTTGACTATTTTTTCTAGACATTTATCATACTTTTAAGATTATGTAAAGTTTAGTTTCTCTGGTAAATGTCTATCCCTTTATATCCATAGAGATCCTATTTCCCTTGAATGAACCCTGATGATCACAATTCATTAAAATTGTCTATATGTACAGAATCTTAAAGATTGAACCAATTCTTTGGAATGAGCAGAGATAATGGTGTTAGAAACCTTACTGGTGCTAACGAATGTGACACTGCTTGGTAGTCTGTGGTGTAAAGTGGGAAATTATTAGATCATTATATATAATCAACTGGAATTAAGGATTCAGAAGGGCAAATACTTTGGGCAAAAGACTGATACAATGTTTTTTTTGGGGGAAAATGACTATATAGTAAACTGAATATTTTTTTGGGAAAAAGACTTTAAGGAATGTAAGTTCAAAATTTTAAATTCCTGACTGAAAGTTTAGCCATGGTAGTATATACCAAGGTTGGGTGGTTAAGATTGGAGGACAAAGAGCTCAAGTTCAGCTCATTCTACATGGCAAGTTTGAGCTACATCTGGGTTGCATGGCCAGAAAATGCTAGAGAGGGAGCCCCAAAGCTTAACTGATCACTCTATAATAAATTCTTATCTCTTGAACAATGAGATTTCTGAAAGTGAAGCTCAGAGCAAAATTATGAAGTTGGATAAATAATAATCTAAATTAAATTCCCCAGCATTTATTGGGGAGAAGGAAACCTTTAAATTCTTGGCAAATTTCAATGCTCTGAAGGCTTGCAACTTCAGATCCCCAATGGAAGAGCTAGAGAAAGGACTGAAGGAGCTGAAGGGGTTTGCAGTCCCATAAGAGGAACGACAATATGAACCAACCAGTATCCTCAGAGCTCCCAGGGACTAAGCCACCAACAAAAGAGTACACATGGAAAGACCCATGGCTCCAGCCACATATGTTTCAGAGGATGGCCTTGTCAGACATCAATGAAAGGAGTGGCCCTTGGTCCTGGGAAGGCTCGATGCCCCAGTGTAGGGGAATGCCAGGAGAGGGAAGCAGGATTGGGTGGGTTGGTAAGCAGGGGGTGGGATATAAGACTCTGGTGAGTCTTAGCTTACTGGAGACCCCTGAGTGAACAACGTGGAAGACAGGAATTGATGCAAAAGCAAGAGGAATTTTACTTAATCTAGCATGCTTCGCCTTGCACATGGGGAGAGAACGACCACGAGCAGCCCATCCAGAGAGCCTTTATACAGTTCTCAGGGCCACCTCCATTAGACACAATGTGATTGGCAGAACAGTGCGACTTTTAAAACTGATTGGTCTTTAGGGGGTGGCCAGGACCACTTCTGTAGGTGACCAGTGGTCCATGAGGCAGAATGTGTCCCCACCCCCAGTTCCATTCTACCTCCTGTGGTGGAATTCTGAGGAATGTTGATTAGCCTCTCCCTTCAGGAGGGGCAAGTGTTCCATGAGCTTTCCAAAGTTCCTGAGCTGACCTCTTCAAGGGATGCGATAGGGGGTTTTGGGAAGGGAAACCAAGAAAGGGGATAGCATTTGAAGTGAAAATAAAGAAAATATCTAATAGAAAAAAAAGTTACATGAAAAAAAAAAGAAAAAGA
Organism: Tokudaia tokunoshimensis; assembly: GCA_036184795.1. Taxonomy (NCBI): domain Eukaryota; kingdom Metazoa; phylum Chordata; class Mammalia; order Rodentia; family Muridae; genus Tokudaia; species Tokudaia tokunoshimensis. Next base: position 44,690,636 of record BTHU01000001.1, read on the forward strand.
AAAAGAAAATAGAAAGTCTCCCTTGTTATTGTCTAGAGTCTACTGATCCTGGTTGACTTCTCCAATTGCCTTTACTTGCTTTTTGACCTAAACTCACAGTTCAATATCTGGGATTCTGAGGGAGGATACAGCATACACAGCAACAGGATTATAAACTGTTGCTTGGTGATATTGACACTACCATAATGGTAGATTAAGATAGTGTTGGTAGGAATGATGGATCAGGTTTGGGGAAGGACAGGAGAGATGACCAGATGACCATAAAAATGAATGGAAAGTAGCAATTGATGGGGATGGGGAGGAGGATGGGGATCTTCAGGATAATGGAAGAAGGAACCCAAGAATCAGTGGGGGTGATCTTAGTGGTGACTCACTACACTAGGGATATGGAAACTGTTGAGCCCAGCGCGGCCCTGGTATGGACAGAAAGACCTATTTCCTGATCTGAGACAGGGCCTTAGTGTGAGGAGCTTCCAGAAAATTGGTGGTGCTGTGGGTGTAAGACTTATTTGTGCAATAATGTACATATTTCACATTCCTTCGAGGAATGTCCTCTTTGTAATGTTAAGGACTTCATGTTAATGGAGACATCATGAGTCCAGGAGGTGAAGGTGTGGTTAATGTCTCAGCAAAATGGTAAACCAGGAGTAGTCAGGACATGGAAAAGAGCTCTAAATACATGAGTTCAAAAAATATATAATTTCTTAACTATGCAAAATATAAGGATGCAATATGAATTATAAGGGCCTTCAGGAATCTAAAGGAACAAAGGCAACTACAATGAGTCAGCTTGTCAGAAAGATACAAAGGTAGGCAGATTCCTGAGCTCAAGGTCAGCCTAGGACAGAGCAAGGTTAGGCCTGGGTGTGGTAGAAATGGTAATTTCAGGACAGGGTCCAACCCAAGTAGTTTATCATCTGTGCTTAACAAAGACAGACAGATCTCTGAGTTCTTTTGCAATGTTAAGAAAAAAAATGTATGCTTGCTACCTCTTAAGAATCAAAGGGCTAGGATTATGGGATGCTGATTCACAAGATAATAAAAAAGGAAACCTGAAATAACTGAATTGATATGTAAATAAACTGAGCTTTTGGCCTGCTTAAAAAAAAAAGAGAGAGATAGCTATTCTCTAGCAAGAGAAGAGCTGTCTGGAGATCTCTGGAGAGCAACACAGCTCTTCAAGAATTCTTTCTTAACAGGATTTCTGACATGGTCAGAAGATCTAATAATTTTTATAGCAGTTTTTCTGACTTTGAAAAGCCATCAGCTAACCAGATCGCTTTTAGAATGTTTACTAGCAGAGAGAGGTTTCTCAACCAGAGAGTTTTTAGAATAGCAAGAAAAAGCTGTCTACGGTAGAGCAGAACATAACAACCCCCAACACACACACACACACACACACACACACACACACACACACACACACACACACACACGGAGAGGGAGGGGCAGTAAGAGGGGGAGGGAGGAAAGGGAGAGGGAGAGGGAAAGCAGTCTGGAAAGCCATCTCTGCAGAATCTAGGCCATCAGCTTGGATCTACAATTCGACTCCAGTAGTTCTTTTTGCCACTTCCACACACCCCCTTCTCTCAGAACCCCTCTCTATTGAGACTGGTCCTTAGCAGGTGGCACCCAAAGGAACCTGAAGAAGCCACTTCCTATAAGCCAGGCAGGAACCCTAGTAGAGTGAGAGACACAAACCCACCCACAAAACTGAACTCTTAGTATCACTCAATCTAGGTTTCTAACAAAACACTGTTTAATTAACCTATCTTTCAGCTTCATTCCTCCTCAGTTTCAAACAGTACCTCATGGAATTTAGGCACTCTAACTTATACTTTGCCCTTTCTACTAATCCATTGTGTCTGCATTCAACATGGTAAAAAATCCTGTTTGATCCATCATTCCTACCAACACTAGTTTTTTTTTTTATCTTTTCTTTTTTAACTTATTCACCTTACATCTCCCTCACCTGCATCCCCTTCAGGTCATGCCCTCCAACAATCCTTCCCCCATCCATGTCCTCTTCTCCTCTGAGTGGGTGGCAGTCCCTGGTGGTGTCCCCCTACCATGGTACTTCGAGTCTCTGAAAGGTTAGGGACTTCCTCTCTTATTGAGGTCAGACAAGGCAGCCTAGCTAAAAGAACACATTGCTTACATACAGGCAATAGCTTTTGGGATAACCCCTGTTCCAAATGTTCAGGACTTCCATGAAGACCAAGCTGTACATCTCTTACATATGACCAGGGAGGTCTAGGTCTAGCCTGTATATGTTTTTTAGTTGGTGCTTCAGACTCTGAGAGCCCAAAGGGTCCAGATTAGTTGACTCTGTTAGTCTTTCTGTGGAGTTTCTATCCCCTTCTACTGCAATCCTTCCTCCTATACTTTCATTAGAGTCCCCAAGCTCCATCTACTCTTTGGCTGTGGGTGTCTGCATCTGTCTGAGGCAGATGCTGGGTGGAGCCTCTCAGAGTACGTGCTCCTGTCTGCAAGCATAGTAACAGAGTACCATTCATAGTCCTAGGGATGGCGCTTTCCATGGGGTGGGTCTCAAGTTGGACTGGTTATTGGTTGGCCATTCCCTCAGCCTCTGCTTCATCCCTGCTGCCTGCATTTCTTGTAGACAGGTCAAGCTCAGGGTTGAAAGTTTTGTGGGTGGGTTTGTGTCTCTCACTCTACTAGGGTTCCTGCCTGGCTTATAGGAAGTGGCTTCTTCAGGTTCCTTTGGGTGCCACCTGCTAAGGACCAGTCTCAATAGAGAGGGGTTCTGAGAGAAGGGGGTGTGTGGAAGTGGCAAAAAGAACTACTGGAGTCAAATTATAGATCCAAGCTGATGGCCTAGATTCTGCAGAGATGGCTTTCCAGACTGCTTTCCCTCTCCCTCTCCCTTTCCTCCCTCCCCCTCTTACTGCCCCTCCCTCTCCGTGTGTGTGTGTGTGTGTGTGTGTGTGTGTGTGTGTGTGTGTGTTGGGGGTTGTTATGTTCTGCTCTACCGTAGACAGCTTTTTCTTGCTATTCTAAAAACTCTCTGGTTGAGAAACCTCTCTCTGCTAGTAAACATTCTAAAAGCGATCTGGTTAGCTGATGGCTTTTCAAAGTCAGAAAAACTGCTATAAAAATTATTAAATCTTCTGACCATGTCAGAAATCCTGTTAAGAAAGAATTCTTGAAGAGCTGTGTTGCTCTCCAGAGATCTCCAGACAGCTCTTCTCTTGCTAGAGAAAAATTCTAAAGAGTAGCTATCTCTCTTTTTTTTTAAGCAGGCCAAAAGCTCAGTTTGTTTACATATCAATTCAGTTATTTCAGGTTTCCTTTTTTATTATCTTGTGAATCAGCATCCCATAATCCTAGCCCTTTGATTCTTAAGAGGTAGCAAGCATACATTTTTTTTCTTTTTCTTTTTTTTTTTTTTTTGGTTTTTCGAGACAGGGTTTCTCTGTGTAGCCCTGGCTGTCCTGGAACTCACTTTGTAGACCAGGCTGGCCTCGAACTCAGAAATCCTCCTGCCTCTGCCTCTGTGCCACACATTTTTTTTCTTAACATTGCAAAAGAACTCAGAGATCTGTCTGTCTTTGTTAAGCACAGATGATAAACTACTTGGGTTGGACCCTGTCCTGAAATTACCATTTCTACCACACCCAGGCCTAACCTTGCTCTGTCCTAGGCTGACCTTGAGCTCAGGAATCTGCCTACCTTTGTATCTTTCTGACAAGCTGACTCATTGTAGTTGCCTTTGTTCCTTTAGATTCCTGAAGGCCCTTATAATTCATATTGCATCCTTATATTTTGCATAGTTAAGAAATTATATATTTTTTGAACTCATGTATTTAGAGCTCTTTTCCATGTCCTGACTACTCCTGGTTTACCATTTTGCTGAGACATTAACCACACCTTCACCTCCTGGACTCATGATGTCTCCATTAACATGAAGTCCTTAACATTACAAAGAGGACATTCCTCGAAGGAATGTGAAATATGTACATCCTGGGCATATACCCAGAGGCTTTACTTGCATGCAATAAGGACACATGCTCCACTATGTTCATAGCAGCCTTATTTATAATAGCCAGAAGCTGGAAAGAACCCAGATGTCCCTCAACGGAGGAATGGATTCAGAAGATGTGTTATATCTACACATGGAATACTACTCTGCAATTAAAAACAATGAATTCACGAAATTCCTAGGCAAATGGTCAGAACTTGAAAATATCATCCTTAGTGAGGTAACCCAGTCACAAAAGAACACACATGGTATGCAGTCACTGATAAGGGGATATTGACCCAGAATCTCGGAATACCCTAGACACAATCCGCATATCAATAGATTTCTAAGAAGATGGAAGGAGAGACCCCTGGTCCTGGAAAGACTGGATGTAGGGGAACGCCAGGACAGAGTAACAAGAGGGGGTTGAATGGAGAAAAGAGGGAGGGAAGGGGGCTTATGGGACTTTCGGGGAGGGAGGAAACGGGAAAGGGGAAATGATTTGGAATGTAAATTAAAAAAAATAAATAAAATAAAATAAATAATTAAAAAAAAAAGAGTTCAGTACCTCCTTTTATTGTACCAAAGAGAAAGATTTCTGCAAGTACAGACTGAGAGAGCTACTTTGCTTTACATAAGAATTCCCCATTCTTGTATAAACTGCTATGCTACAATGGGAAATCTGGAATTTATAATATGTGCCAATTTCTGAATTCCTTTAGATAGCCTCAACACTATTGAAGATTTCTGATGTGACTGATTCTTTGATGCCAAAGTAATGAGTAGGAAATACTGCTGTAGAACTAAGCACTTTAAGACAGGCTTGAGTGGCAGAGGTCATAAAGGGACAATGAAACACAAACAGCAAGGTAGCACTGCAACATGCAGCCTAATGAAAACAGACATCAGAATGTTTTGACATGCAGAAACCATTGGTTTTCACTAAATTGCCCTGGCATGTCTAGAACAGAAGTGAATGAAGGTCTTCAATAGCATTCCATACTGGCATACCCAGTAAAGTCTTAGGTTTGTTAACAGTACAACTCAAATCACCTTATTTTAGGACTATAGTTCCTCAATTACTTTAAGTGGATCAGCAATCTAACCCAAAGAGGAAGGAACCTTGGGCCATATCAGCAATTTTTGATAATATTGTTTCTTATGATCTCATAAGAGACAAATACCTACTGAACAGATTGATTGTGCATGGGAGTAGGGGTGGTGGGGGATTAATGGATACTGGTTCTGATGCCATTAGTTGTAGAATGGTCCCTCCTTACCACACACCCCATTGTTCTTTTAGACATTTTAGGGTTTATAGATGCACAGCAGTTAATTAGTGGAAATACTTTTCAGGTTAATCTGAAATTATCTAACTAGGTCTTTCAATTTGGCCTATGGCTATGAGGTTTAATTTTAAGCACTTCGATAATAACACTCTAGTGCTAAAGACTTCAAATACTTGAGTTTTAGAACATGGGGAAATCTCACTGCTACTGATGTGGAAGCCTTATTCTTCCTGGGTAGCTTTCACAATGCTGGAAGATTCTATTCAGGCTACAGGGAGACAAAAGTAATCAAGTCTCATCTGGTTGTGAACCCTGTGATGTACAATAATGACCGGCATGATAAAAAATACAGCAGCAGTGGCGCGATTGCAGTTGAGGTCACTAACCACTTCCTGACTGGACTCACACACTCCAACAGGCAAGCTCATCCCTGGAGCTAACTGGGATAAAAATCTGCATAGGTCATAGGCCACCGAAGAGAATCTGATGCTATTCTGATGAGTGCAAAAGGTAATAAACTCTCTTCTAAGCTCCATCTTTACACTCATAGATTAGTGCATCTCTAACCCTCCTCAGAGAAACTTCTTATAGTATATGCCAATTAACATAGACCCTCACAGCTGATAAGTTGCAGAGAATAGTGTGGAGTGTTAGGCTCTAAATTTACATCTCACTCTCCTTCTAAGGCTCAGCAATTGAGTGATGAATGCTGAAAGATGCCCTAGAGGTATGGGAGCTATGCAACCAAACAGCATTTGCCTTATATAATGGGGTCATGGACACAAGAACTCAGTAGCTGGCAATGCATACATAAGAACTAAACAAGATCAATCCAATCCAAATCCAAGAATATATTTTATATTATATACATGCAAAGGAGAAGAGATTACCATCAATTTAAGTGTGAAGTTTTATAAACGTCAACTGTTCTTCCCTACCAAGCAAAGTAATGCATCTTGAAGAATCTGCTACATAGTCACCAATTTCCAAAATCACTTTATTTCTTCTATGCTTGTGAGTCAACTGTCATAAGCAGCTCTTTTAATCAGTAAAGACTGAAAAGTCTTACGTTATTTTAATTATCCAAGGCTTTATATAATTTTTATCAATTAAATAATAAATATTGATGTCATATTCAGAAGCTATCTATAATCCTTGTTACATATTAAAAATAATGAAATTACTTGAAAATATTCTTAGTTCATACACCAGGTAAAAACAAGTCACAAGCCAAGTATGAATCTTTGAGTTTATTTAATCATGGTTCTATCTACAGTCACATTAATAATCTCTCTTTTGCAAAGTGCCTCATGCTGGTCCTCTGGGCTGAAAATACTTTGCTGAGAGAAAGGAGTATAGCAGAACATACAATAGAGCACAATGAGACTTATGAAAGAAACAGTTTATTCTGGTTAAAGGTTTAAGAAGGAGAATCAGTGATGGTGAAGGAGGCATAGTACAGGTAGCCAGAGTCAGAGTCAAAGAATGCATAGAGAGAGGAAACTGGAGGTGGGGTGAGGCTATGAACTCTCCAAACTCAACTCTGTTGATGTACTTCCTCTTGCAAAGCTCTACTGACTTACAGTTCCAGAGCCTTCCCAAACAGCATCAACTGGAGACTAGGTATTTAAATTCAGTAGCCTTTCATGTAAATTTCTCATCTAAATCACCACACTTCAACTCAGATGAGTGCCAAAATAGAACTAGCTCACAGTGAGATATAAGATTCAGGTGGCCACGAACAAGGTGCTGGATCTTGTACCACGTGATACAGCATCTTAAGTAGGTCTTAAAAGAGTCACCGTTAGACGGGATGCTGGGCATGTAAGTACTATGTAGCCACAGTTAATGAAACAGAGTCTGAACTTGTTAGCAGGTCAAAGTACATAGGGGTTTGGAAGAATCAAAATCCCAACTCAATTCTTCATAGAGTTAGAAAGAGCAATTCAAAAATTCATCTGGAATAACAGAAAACCCAGAATAGCTAAAACTATTCTCAAGAGTAAAAGAACCTCTGGGGGAATCAGTATCCCGGACCTCAAGCTGTACTACAGAGCAATAGTGTTAAAAACTGCATGGTATTGGTACAGTAACAGACATGTAGATCAATGGAACAGAATTGAAGACCCAGAAATGAATCCACACTCCTATGGTCACTTGATCTTTGACAAAGGAGCTAAAACCATCCAGTGGAAAAAAGATAGCCTTTTCAACAAATGGTGCTGGCTCAGCTGGAGGTCAACATGCAGAAGAATGCAAATTGACCCATCCTTATCTCCTTGCACTAAGCTCAATTCTAAGTGGATCAAAGATCTCCACATAAAACCAGACACACTGAAACTAATAGAAGGGAAACTAGGGAAGAACCTTGAACATATGGGCACAGGGGAGAATTTCCTGAACAGAACTCCAATAGCTTATACTCTAAGATCAAGAATAGACAAATGGGACCTCATTAAATTACAAAGTTTTTGCAAGGCAAAAGACACCGTCAAAAAGACAAAGCGGCAACCAACTAACTGGGAAATGATCTTTACCAACCTTACATCCGACAGAGGGCTAATATCCAAGATATACAAAGAACTCAAGAAGTTAAACTCCAGAGAGGCAAGTAACCCTATTAAAAAATGGGGTACAGAGCTCCACAAAGAGTTCTCACCTGAAGAATATCTAATGGCTGAGAAGCACCTAAAGAGATGTTCATCATCCTTAGTCATTAGGGAAATGCAAATCAAAACAACCCTGAGATTCCATCTCACACCAGTCAGGATGGCTAAGATCAAAAACACAGGAGACAGCAGTTGTTGGCGAGGATGTGGAGAAAGAGGAACACTCCTCCACTGCTGGTGGAATTGCAGGCTGGTACAACCACTCTGGAAAGCAGTCTGGCGGCTCCTCAGAAAACTGGGCATGACACTTCCGGAGGATCCGGCTATACCACTCCTGGGCATATACCCAGAGACTTTACCTGCATGCAATAAGGACACATGCTCCACTATATTCATAGCAGCCTTATTTATAATAGCCAGAAGCTGGAAAGAACCCAGATGTCCCTCAACGGAGGAATGGATTCAGAAGATGTGGTATATTTACACAATGGAATACTACTCTGCAATTAAAAACAATGAATTCACGAAATTCCTAGGCAAATGGTCAGAACTTGAAAATATCATCCTTAGTGAGGTAACCCAATCACAAAAGATCACACATGGTATGAAGTCACTGATAAGGGGATATTGACCCAGAATCTCAGAATACCCTAGACACAATCAGCATATCAATAGATTTCTAAAAAGATGGAAGGAGAGACCCCTGGTCCTGGAAAGACTGGATGTAGGGGAACGCCAGGACAGAGTAATGAGAGGGGGTTGAACGGAGAAAAGAGGGAGGGAAGGGGGCTTATGGGACTTTCGGGGAGGGAGGAAACGGGAAAGGGGAAGTGATTTGGAATGTAAATTAAAAAAATAAAATAAAATTAAATTAAAAAAAAAAAAAAAGAAAAGGGATATTTGCTTTCTTTAGGCTGGTGATTCATTTCCCAGTTCCTTCAGAAACCCATACTTGCTTGTCTAGAAATAGTGTTAACTAAGTATCTGGACATCCTCCGACTCACTCAACCTAATGCCCAAAGCTAGCAAACAGAGCAGCTTTGGAGCTCAGTCTTGCATGATGAGATTCAGTTGGCAGTACTAAGTGTGGATGCTAATGAGTGGATTTGAAGTGGAGGAGTACTGTCCTTCTCCTCCTGTCTCTCTTCTGAAATAAAGCTGTGCCAGTCAAAGTTCTGCCGGGACATATACTGATAATCATTGTTTTACATCGTATCCCCGGGTTAATTCCATTTTCAGAAGAATTAAATAGATTTCTGTCTGGCTTACTTGGAGTCAAATCAAAGAATAATGATTGAAGAGAAAGACATATCAATGCATGTTGAGCATTTTCCTATTGCTCTAGATAGGCTCCTTGGAATTAATACCAAAACATATATAAAACATGCTTGTACCATACTAAGAAAGATAAAATGTCTATCCTAAATATACAAAATTCAAACAAAAGAAACCTGAACTTTGACCAAGTTCACTGACTGAAAAACATGTTTTATAGGTTCATTACTGCCGCAGATTCTATTGGAAGTTGGCCATTTTGGAAGCATATAGGATCGTTTCCCAATGCCTAGTATCTACAGTGCTTCATAGCACATATATCATCTAAAGCAGGAATAAAAGTAAAACTTCTTAACATAGAATACCTTCATCTCTTCAGTGATGTTATGATTCAGAACAACATTACATCCTAGCCAAAATATATAGCATATTAATAAAAAATTCTCCATCCTACATAAAAACTAGGTAAAACCCTTCTTTATTATCCTTTGAGAAATAAACTTTGAATTTTTTTCTTATAGTATGAGACTTACATGAACAACTTTGTCATCTGATTCCATCAAAGTGACCAACTTGTGTCTGTCTGATCACTGTCTCTGTCTTCTTTTAGCTTCAAAAAAAAAAAAAATTTTCTGGACCCAGATCTTTGATTCGGGAACCTTCTTTTATAGTATATGGATTTGCCAAGATTTGTTTGAGGTCCTCCCATTCTCAGGTCTTCAAAGATGAGCCTTTGCCATCCCAGTGGTCTCTGCTGCATTACTCTACATTATTAACATACTATAATATGAGTCTTAGGCGTCATTCGGTTACGAGGGAACACCATGAATTCCAAAGTGAGTCTTCAGAAGATAAAGCTATCAAGCAGCACAGAACGTGCAGGTTATCTTCTGACCCGCTTGTCTTTCCATTGATGTTCAGACACTGGGCATTCTGAGAGCCAGCGCTTTGACACGCAAGTATCCAATTACTTTCGAGATTTAGAAAGAGTTACCAGCACCTTTGCTTTTCAACCCTGGAGTGTCAGCTTCCTACGTTTCAAAGGGAATGCAATGCTGAAAAGAATGAGCAGAAGTTTGTAGATGCTTGACTCCTTTTCTTCAGATCTCACAAATCTTGCCAGCTTAAATTCTGTCCAGGTAGATGGAACAGAAAGCTCACCACTGAAGGAGGGCAAAGTGCAAAGGTTCGTGAGGGACTCGACAGGTGATGGTGACATCTTCGGCTTCTTCATCGCCCCATTTTTTTCTTTTTTTACACATTTCTATCATCTGTCAGATATAAGGTGAGAAGAATTCAGTTATAGGTGTCATGCATGAACTTCTTCAAAGGATAGTTCAAATTTTATTTAAAGCTGTATTTTAATGGGCCAATTAACTGAAATCATAATATTTCACTTAAGCAGCTTGCAAACCTGTGGTGCCGTGTCTTATGAGCCTTCCCAAAGGAGCATTGGAAAGTTCAAGTATGCTTTAGGGAGAGATTTAGGAGTCCTCACAGAGCTGTGTTACATTTTTAAAAAATGTTCTTTGATTTAGAGCTGGCAGTTTAGCTGTGATTATAAACCTTGGAATAAATCATGATGAGAAAGAGGAGCGAACATCCCACCTGAGGGACAGCAAGATACTCTCTAGGTGCCAGAAAGCTTTAACTCAGCTAGTTGAGCTTCTTTTCTGTTCTCCACAGAATTGGGTTCCAAGTCACAAGACTTTGAGGGGCATCTCTGAATATTTTATGGCTGTGTATGTGTGTGTGTGTGTGTGTTTGCTGAGTGTGAGTGTATGTGAATATACTCATGTCTATGAGACTGTATCAAAAGATTCCTTGGGGTTTCTGACTGTAGATAGCAGCCAAAGCTTTTCTCTCTTTTTATAATTGTGTGAAGTGATTCTGTTTAGTGTTTCGTTGCCTCCCTTCTCCTCTTAACCTCTTCTCTCTCTCCCCTCTTCTCTTCCTGTCCCCTCCCCTTTTCTCCCTCCCCCTCCTTTCCTCTCCTCCTTTTCCATTTGCATCTTTCCCCTATCTTCTTCTCTTCTCTGTTGAGTGTTGTGTTGGGTGTGTGTATGTGTGTGTTTGCATGCATGTGTGCATGTGTGACTGCTTTAGCTTCTATGTTTCTAGAGTAACCTACTGTAACTTCACAAATGGTGAAAACTGTAAGTACATAAAGGAGGTAAGATGGATAAAGAACACTTGATTTCTACATTTTTTGTTTGTGTGTATTTGTACTTATAGGTGTGGACACATGAATGCTACCATGTGCATGTGGCAGCACTCAGAGGACACCCTAAGGTGTCATTGCCTCCTCCTTATTTGAGAAGGCTCTGTCTCTCCTCCCCTCTCTCTGTCTGTCTCTCTGCCTGCCTGTCTGTCAGTCTGTCTTTGTTGTTTGCTGCCACACTCATCAAGCTGTGTGTTCTGTGTGTTTCTAGGGAGTCTCCACTTCTAATTTATGAGTAGAAACCCTGGGGTTATAGATATAAACAATTATGCATAGTTTCAAGGAGGTTCTGGGGATCTAAACTTAGGTCCTCATGCCGGACTTACCCACCAAACCATCTTCCCTGCTTTATAAATGTTTTAAAGAGATTTTTTTTCAAAAAATGAATAAAATGTAGAGATCATTCTCAGGCTTTAATGTATCTCCTTCTTATATCACTTGAATGTAATCAAGAATTTCAATATAATTAGAAGAAAGGATTTTTCAGGAGTTTGGTTGTATCTCTATAGAACTCAATTACTCTTTGTTATGACGTAATCTGAACAAAGGATTGACTGGATCCAGTGACTTAGTACTATGTAAAATGAAATAGAATTAGAATTTTAGTATCCTTACTTTGAAAACCTCAAATTTAAAATGATCTTGTTGACCAGTATAACATAACACATGAAAAATTCTACATTATGAAACTTCACTTCATGCATAAAGTCATTAATATATTTCTACCAAATAAAAATTTGAAATGTGTATTTATTCAAGAATGCAGGTAATGGCTAAAAATTGGTACTAAGTCTGATATCTGATTTCATGTGGAAGAGATTGACTATATAATCATCTTAATTTTACATAAATGAACCTGTTTGGAAATAAAAATGCATTTGATGAAGACATATTTTCTTCTTGGATTTGAGTATGTGAGTTAGAACTATCTTTTTTGTGTGGTTTTTGTTTGTTTGTTTGTTTGTTTGTTTTGAGACAGGGTTTTTCTGTTTAGTTTTGGCTGTCCTGGAACTTACTCTGTAGACCAGGCTGGCCTCAAACTCAGAAATCTGCCTGCCTCTGCTTCCCAAGTGCTGGGATTAAAAGCATGTGCCACCACTGCCCGGCTGAGTTAGAACAATCTTTTGGCATGAAATAAAATTACATATATAAAATTCTGTAGAAGTAACAGGTTTTCAACTCCTTGAATTATAGCATTTATTTTATGCAAACACACAAATTCTAATATTTAGCCAAAATGTGTTTATTTATTTTATCTTTGAAAGTCATATACTACTCAACAATTGATTCTGTCTTATGTTGGATCAAGCTTGGCATGAGGAGCTGTGTCTATAGGATGGCTTTTCCCCCTAAAAGTCTATCTGTGACCTCTTCACTGTCATGTTATAAAAGAGTATTTGATGTCAAGATGGCAGTTTCTTTGTGTCTTTCTAAAGTTCTTGCTCTTGTGACTTCATGCCTTGAATTTCCTGACAGTTTGCCCAAATGCTGGCATAAGATGGAAGCATTTTGTCCAAGGTGACACAAAGTGTTATGGCCTCTGTGATTAATGTGACACATTTTCACACTCAAGACCTCTTGCTGTCATAAGTGCCACTGAGGGTGTAGATTCCCCATGATGCCACTTAAGCGATATCAGAAAGTTCAAAGATCTGTGAGATATTCAGAAAATTACTTCAAATATTCCTACCTTTTTAGGGACTATAGGCACACTCTTAATCAAAAGATACAGAAGAATTTTAGATAAAGCAGGAAATATCAAAGCTCCCCCCTTCTCAAACTTCAGATGGCTAGAGTCCTGTCACTCTTATTGCTATCCATGTCTTATTCCAAATGCTAGGCTATTGGCAGGGGGACACCAAAGAACCAACACATTCCAAGGAAACAAAACATCAACTGTTTTTCAAGTATTAAAGTATTGCCCCACCCCCAGCCCAAGGTATGCTTAGGATACTAACTTTCATCATGTTTACCACAGTTTGACATGGTTTAAGCAATTTTTCAATGTGAAACTCGAATTAAAAGCCAGAATTTCATGTGTAGGGAGAAGGCAGACCAACTTTTATCTGTTTTTCTCTGAATGAAACTGAATTTTTCTCAGATACCTCAAAGTATATGTAATCCATAGTGCTCAAAACTATTTGAGGAATGAATAAGTCAACAGAAAAATGAGTTCACACTCAATGGAAAAGTGTTACATGATGACAAAAAAAAAAAACTATACTGTTTGGATGATAATTGGCACATGTAATTATTTAATTGTTGGTGTATTTTTCTTACATACCATGACCCCACTGAAATCCAGGCAAATGTCCACCCACTATTAAGTTTTCCCGTTTAATGTGGTTTCAGAGCTCATCTTTGTCTTTGCTCTGACAGTCTGCTTTTTATTTTCTAAAAGTATGCAAATGTAGGATGGCTTCTTTTGTTATCAGTTCCCCAACTGCAGACTCGCTGATCATTAACTAATTGTTTCTGTGTTCTATTGACAAGTTGACCACTGTCTTGCTAATTTTTGCTGACATTGTTGGAGGATTCCTAGTACTGGGCAAACCTTTGGCTCCTCACTCAAGAACCACAGGTGGGAAGACCATCGATCACACTGGCCTCTGTGTCCAGGAAATCCTCATCACTGCTCCAAGCGATTTGTTTAATGAGGCATCATTAATTGACAATAAGCAGGGAGACAAAGAATTTACTTTACTGCAAATACAGTTTTGCTAGAGTGGACCAAAGACTCAGAAAAAGAAGCATCAGGAGGAGTGAGTCACAAAAGAGTTTAAACACTATAAGGCAAGTAACCACGAACACTGGACACGTCCTCTGGACACGTCCTCACAGTTGATCTGCGAAGGATACACTATACATCATTAAGTTTACATGGATGGTTAATAGTGTAAAGCCTTAACTATAGTGATATTAGTTTATTTTCTTAAGGTATTAGCTAGAGGATGGTGAAGCTGTAAATGTGGATATGATGGTAGAAGTTGACATCAAACTTCAAGTTTAATAACACTGGGTATAATACTGCTACTTAGACCCTCACTTACACTTTCAGTCAGTGGTGAAAACCATTCATGCAACTAGTATGTATTGAGTCTCTAAAATAATATAGGATCTGTTTTGGTATACATTGATAATTGAGATGTTTATATACAGGAGTAAACATCTGGTAAGAATAGAGATTGAAAAATGCATGTCCTTTTTATGGGCTTTTTAAAAAAACATTGGTATGTGCACCATTGGTAGGTGAATGATGAACAGAAAAATGATGATTAAGTAAGCTACATGATGTTGAAAGGCAATAAAGGTTTTTGTTGTAGTTGTTCATATGTTTTGCTTTGTTTTTTATGGAAAAGGGGTATGGAAGACCAGTAGAGCTGCAAGGATTAGGAGTAGAGTGGGTAGTAAAACAGTAAATTTTTTATTAGATATTTTCTTGATTTACATTTCAAATATTATCCCATTTTCTGATTTCTCTATCCCATCCCTCCTATCCCATCCCTCTTCCCCCTGCTCATTAACCCACCCACTTCCACTTCCCTGTCCTGGCATTCCCCTACACTGGGGAAACTAGCCTTCACAGTACCAAGGGCCTCTCCTCTCATTAATGTCTGATAAGATCGTCCTTTGCTACATATGCAGCTGGAGCCATTAGTCCCTCCATATATACTCTTTGGTTGGTGGTTTAGTCCCTAGGAGCTCTGGGAGTACTGGTTGGTTCACATTGTTGTTCTTCCTATAGGTTTGCAAACCCTTTCAGCTGCTTGGGACCTTTCTCTTGGTCCTCCATGGGGGCCCTGTACTCAGTCCAGTGGTTGGCTGAGAGCACCTCCTTCTGTATTTGGCAGGTTCTGGCAGGGCCTCTCAAGAGACAGCTATATCAGGCTCCTGTCAACAAGCACTTGTTGGCATACACAATAGTGTCTGGGTTTGGTAACTGTATATGGGATGGAACCCCAGGTGGGGCAGTCTCTAGATGGCCTTTCCTTCAGTCTCTGCTTCACACTTTGTCTCTGTATTTCCTCCTATGGGTACTTTGTTCCCCCTTTTAAGAAGGATAGAAGTAGCCACACTTTGGTATTCCTACTTCTTGAGCTTCATATGATCCTTGAATTATATCTTGGGTATTCCGAGCTTTTGGGCTAATATCCACTTATCAGTGAGTGCATACCATGTGTGTTCTTTTGTGATTGGGTTACCTCACTCTTGATGATATTTTCTAGTTCCATCTATTTGCCTAAGAATTTCATGAAGTCATTGTTTTAATAGCTGAGTAGTATTCCATTGTGTAAATGTACCACATTTTTTGTATCCATTCGTCTGTGGAGGGACATCTGGGTTCTTTCCAGCTTCTGGCTATTATAAATAAGGCTGCTATGAACATAGTGGAGCATGAGTCCTTGTTACATGTTCTAGCATCTGCTGGGTATATGCCCAGGAGAGGTATAGCTGGGTCCTTAGGTAGTACTATGTCCAGTTTTCTGAGGAACCGCCAAACTGATTTCCCGAGTGGTTGTACCAGCTTGCAATCACACCAGCAGTGGAGGAGTATTCCTCTTTCTCCACATCCTCACCAGAATCTGGTGTCACCTGAGCTTTTGATCCTTGCCATTCTGACTAAGTGGCTTGATGTAAAATTCACTCAAACAAATCAGTCGCCTTCCTCTAATCAAAGGGTAAACAGGCTGAGAAAGAAATTAGGGAAACAAACCCCTTCACAATAGTCATAAATAATGTAAAATAACTTGGTGTTACTCTAACCAAGCAAGTGAAAGATCTGTATGACAAGAACTTCAAGCCTCTGAAGAAAGAAATCTAAGAAGATCTCAGAAGACAGAAAAATCTCCCATGCTCATAGATTGGCAGGATTAATATAGTAAAAATGGTCATCTTGCCAAAAGCAATCTACAGATTCAATGCAATCCCCATCAAAATTCCAACTCTATTCTTCATAGAGCTAGAAAGAACAATTTGCAAATTTATCTGGAATAACAAAAAAACCATGATAGCGAAAACTATTCTCAACAATAAAAGAACTTCTGGGGGAATCACCATCCCTGACCTCAAGCTTTACTACAGAGCAATCCTGATAAAAACTGCATGGTATTGGTACAGTGACAGACAGGTAGATCAATGGTATAGAATTGAAGACCCAGAAATGAACCCACACAACTATGGTCACTTGATCTTTGACAAAGGATCTAAAACTATCCAGTGGAAAAAAGACAGCATTTTCAACAAATGGTGCTGGTTCAACTGCATGCAAAAGAATGCAAATTGATTCATTCTTATCTTTTTTTACAAAGCTCAAGTCCAAGTGGATCAAGAACCTGCACATAAAACTAGATACACTGAAACTAATAGAAAACAAAGTGAGGAAGAGCCTTGAGCACATGGGCACAGGGTAAAATTTCCTGAACAGAACAATAATAGTTTATGCTCTAAGATCAAGAATTGACAAATGGGACCTCATAAAATTGAAAAGCTTCTGTAAGGCAAAGGACACTGTCAATAGGACAAAACAGCAACCGACAAATTGGGAAAGGATCTTTACCAATCCTATATTCAATAGAGGACTAATGTCCAATATATACAAAGAACTCAAGAAGTTAGACTCCAAAGAACCAAATAACCCTACTAAAAATGGGGTACAGAGCTAAACAAAGAATTCTCAACTAAGGAATACCGAATAGCTGAGAAGCACCTAAAGAAATGTTCAGCATCCTTAGTCATCACGGAAGTAATTTAAATTTAAAAATATTAGTTAAAACAAAAAACTTAAACAAACAAACCCAAATTTAGAAGCCAGGAAGAAAACAAGACAGAGAATAAGTACAAACAGATGAAGACTCAACAAAAATTCAGATTTACAGATCTGGAAGAAACTGATAAAGGCAATGTGGTCAGGTATATAGGAACAAGGGAAGCAGGGAGAGCAGAGCCCCCCCACCATGTGGAACAACTGGTGTGAACAAAATGGCAAAGGGGCCATTTTTACCATCACAGGAGCTCTGACCTTCAGAGTAAAGAAACTGTAGATCATAGCTTAGTCAATAATCTAACTGAAGAAGCACAAGGACAAGCAGTTGCTATGTTGAAAATAGAAACACAAACCCGTTTCTGCTGTTAGTGATTACAGAGATTGTGAGCTCAGCTTGCATTTGAAGATGTATTCATTTTTCAGGGATTTGGAATTTGTACCTTTCCTTGGCTTAATTTTTGATGGTTTGGTGTGAAAAGGCTTTAGTTGATTCTACTTAGGTCTCTCACTGCTGACAAGGGAATGTCAAGGGACTAGGCAAAAGAACTGAATTATGGGAATCTGTGTAGACATGCAATGAATGCACCAGTAGAAATCTTGGGACAAAAAAGACCTACTTATGTATGAGAGGGATTTTTTTTTTTACTAATTGTCCAAAAAAAATAACAAACAAACAAACAAACAAACAAAAAAAGCCCTTCTATGGTATACCTAACACTGAAGCATGAAATAAAATTAGTGTACAATTGAGATTTATAAGAGCTTGTCTGTTTATCACTGGCATTGTCATGCCTTCTTGAGACTCCTCCCAGCTAATAAACTGAAGACTCCTTAGACAGAGTGAAAAATGTAATCTAACTCTATTCACAGTGAGAGAAAAAAAATCAACAAGCTGTCAGTCAGAAACAATGTAAAAAAACCTTATATATTAGGAAAGTACTACTGAAATAATTCATTTTCCCCAGATATGTAATTAATATCTGATTTCATTGCACAGTATTCTGAGCAGTTATTCTTGTAGAGTTCTATATATATAAGTGAATTTTGAAATTAAGAGGTCCTCAGTGGAGGAGTTAGAGAAAGGACAGAAGGAGCTGAAGGGGTTTACAACCCATAGGAAGAACAACAGTATCAACCAACCAGATCCCCAGAACTCCCAGAGACTAAACCACCAACCAAAGAGTATACATGGAGGGACCCATGGCTCCAGCTGCATATGTAGCAGAGGGTGGCCTTGTTGGACATCAGTGTGAGGAGAAGCCCTTGGTCTTGTGAAGACTTGAAGCCCCAGTATAGGCGAATGCCAGGATAGGGGAGCTGTAGTGGGTAAATAGGTGAGCACCCTCATAGAAGCAAGGGAGAGGGGATGGGATATGGGGTTTCCAGAGGGGAAACCAGGAAAGGGGATTTGAAATGTAAATAAATAAAATACCCAATAAATTAAAAAAAAAAGAAAAGTGTATTTCAAAGTTAAAATTTTGATCTTAGATGATTTTTTTCCTGAGACAGGATCTTATATAGCTTATGCAGATCTGGTTGTTTTGGAAATTATATCAATTGTCCTTTGTCAGTCTCTTGAGTGTTGGGACAACAGATATGGCCCAATTTGACTGGCTGCATGATTTTGCTTTCCATGGTTAGGGATAGAATTTAATTACTTCTTTTCCCTCTATTTGGAGACTACATGTAATTTTTCAGGTCAGTTCTCTTGGCATTGTAACTATATTTATTACATCCTTTCATTTATACTATTAATATATGTATAGAATTACATGGTAGGTCTAAGCTGTGCTAACAGTACTATTAAAACAAGGTATCAGGTCCTGCAATATGTTTAGCATATGATTGGTAGGAAAGAATGCAGACTTGAGGATTTATTTTGCTCATCAGTGGTACTCAAATGTAAGAAAAAGGGTCAATTGGGATGATACTATAAAAGACTATTGTATTATATTCACATTTAAATAATTTCTTTGACATTGGCCTTGTTTTACTTCTGACACTTACTAATAAACCAGTGAGATATCTATTCTTAAGTTGTCTTATGACAATGAGTAAGAGTTACATTACAAAGAGTGACCAGCAAATTAGTCTTTCTTCTAATATTCTATATTATTATCATATCTATACTTTTCCCCACATTGTTTAAAGATTCGAGTCCAATCAATAAAGATCAATAATTAATGTGGATAAGAGTCTTTCACTTTGCCTAACCATGATACTATCAGTGAGAATGAATACCTATAGAGATGTGTAGGGAATTTTTACTTGTCATCTTCTTTCCTTCTCTTTTCTTGTTGTCTCTCTGTCATCCTCCTCCTCCTCTTCCTTCTCTCCCTCTTTTTCTCCTTCTCCTTCTACAACACCACCACCTCCTTCCCCTGTTCTTCCTCCTCTTTCTTAACCTTATTCATTCTTTCCAATTTTATTTATGGATGTCACAAAAGAACACACAGAATATATACTCAGTGATAAGTGGATATTAGCCCAAAAGCTTGGAATAGCCAAGATGCAATTCACAGACCACATGGAGCTCAAGAAGAAGGAGGACCAAAGTGTGGATGCTTCAGTCCGTCTTAGAAGGTGGAACAAAATACTCAATGGAGGAAATAGTGGGACAAAGTGTGGAGTAGAGACTGAAGGAAAGGCCATCCAGACACTGCCCCACATGGGGATTCATCCCATATATAGACATCAAACCCAGACACTGTGGATGCCAAGAAGTGCTTGCTGACAGGAGTCTGATATAGCTGTTTCCTGAGAGTCTCTGTCAGAGCCTGACAAAAATAGGGGAAGATGCTTGCAGTCAACCATTGAACTTAGTATGGGGTTTAGAAAAAGGACTGAAGGAGCTGAAGGGGTTTGCAACTCACAGGAAGAACAACAATATCAACCAACCAGATCCCCAGAGCTCCCAGGGACTAAACCACCAACCAAAGAGTACACATGGAGGAACCCATGGCTCCTGCTGCATATGTAGCAGAGGATGGTCTTGTTGGACATCAATTCGAAAAGAGGCCCTTGGTCCTGTGAAGGCTCCATGCCCCAGTGTAGGGGAATGCCAGGGTGGAGAGGTGGAAGTGGGTGGGTGGGGGAGCACCCTTATAGAAGCAGGGGGAGAGGGAATGGGATAGAGGGCTTCCAGAGGGGAATCCAGGAAATGGGATCAGATTTGAAATGTAAATACATAAAATATCCAATTAAAAAAAAAGAAAAGAAGCAAGGATGTATTTGCTAAATAGTGAAATGGTTTGAAACTCAAGTTTAACCAAAGTATGAAAAAGAACATTGGCACCATTTTAGCACAAATACTACCATTGATTGCTTCAATAAATGAAAATAGTGTGTGCTCTTATACAAATTCTTCATTGTGTGTTGGAAGTTTAACAATGGACTACATTAATTATTGCTATCTATTACTGTTACTACCCAGAGGCAAAATTATATGATTTAACACAGTAAAAGAAACTTTATAGTCCTCTTTATTCTTGTGCTAAAATGGTGTGATAGTTAATTCTGGTTGTAGATTTGACATACATGCAAAGAAATCTCAGTTGAGGAACTGCTTCCATTAAATTGTCTTGTGGTAAGTTTGTGGGGTGCATTTTCTTGATTGCGAATTAATGTAGTAGGGCCCAGCCCACTGTGGGGAGTGTCATGCCTAGTCACTCAGGTCTGTGCTGAATAAGAAAGGCTTCTGAGCAAGTGGGGGGAGCAAGCCAATTAGCATCATCACTCTAAGTTTTCTGCTTCTGTTCCTGCCTTTAGATTCCTACCTTGATCTGCCCAGCTTTTCTCATTTATGTACTCTGAGATGGAAGTCTGAGCTGAAGTAAACCACGTTCTTCCCCGAGTTGATTTTGGATAGTGTTTTATCATAGCAACAGGAAGTAAACATTGACAGATGGTATTTACTCTGTACATCCCTGTGTAACAACGGAAAAAATTTACTATGGTTGTCAAAGACGGACAATCCACATTTTTAGTTTTACCTTTAATATCTTTTTTCCAATTGTTTTTGAGACTATAATTACAACATTTCTTTCTTCTCGTTCCTCCCTCCAAAATCTCCAGTGTTTCAAATTCATTGATTCATTTTCACTGTTATTGAATATGTGTGTGTGTGTGTGTGTGTGTGTATGTGTGTGTGTATACATATGTTCCTAAATATAGACTATTTGATTTCTACAATGTTACTAATATGTGTTGCAGTATCTGCTTGGGCCCCTGGCAACTGCACCTTCCCAAGAGCTCTCTAGATTTGTGAATGAAAGATACACACACCCACACACTCATGCACAGGAACACCCGTGTATGCCAGCTAATTTTGATATGCCTTGACTAACTCAATGGCTGGGCATTTCTTTCTTTCTTTTTTTTATTTTCTATAATTTTATTATTTCCAGAAACCCAGCTACCTTAAATATATCTCATTCTATACAAAATCACTCTGTTTTTAATGAAGTAATAAAATTACTATATTTTGGACTCTCTTCTTAATGAAGAAGTAAAATATTCTTTGGCAGAGCACATATAACCAAGTGAATAGGACCAATATGTGTTCTAAGAACATTCATCAAATTATTATGGAGCCATTTTGTTCCTCCTATGGGGCTGCAAGATCCTTCAGCTCCTTTGGTCCTTTCCGGCTGGGCATGTCTAATCATCCCTGTGGCTAGGGTACATTTCCTTCTGATATTCCTGGCATAAAGCCTTCTAAATTTATGTTTTATCTTTGCTGCCCTTTTATCTTCTGGACAGCACTCCCCCTGCCCCCTGGCATAGGGTTGCTTCCCCTTTCCACCTACAGTTTGAACGACTTTTCTTTTGCAGCTCTTAAATCTGATCTCTCTCTCTCTCTCTCTCTCTCTCTCTCTCTCTCTCTCTCTCTCTCTGTCTCTCTCTCTGTCTCTCTCTCTGTCTCTCTCTGTCTCTCTCTCTGTCTCTCTCTCTGTCTCTCTCTCTCTCTCTCTCTCTCTCTCTCTCTCTCTCTCTCTCTCTCTCTCTCTCTCTCCCTCTCCCTCTCCCTCTCCCTCTCCCTCTCCCTCTCTCCAAATGGTCCAAGTTAACCTTGAATTTAAGAGCCTCTTTATTTTTTCCTCTAAAATCTGGCATTAAAACATGTGCCAAAATTCATAGGTTTTAGTTTCACAGGAGAAGGCTATATATCTAAAGATAACCTTGAATTCCTGACTTTTTTAACTAGACCTCCTAATTTCTGGGGTTACAAGTATGTTCCTCTACATCCAACTTTAGTTCTTAACTTTTAATACATTTTGAGTTATTTGCTAAATAGACTAAATAGATGCATTCTTAAAGGTATAATTATAGTTGTTTTTAGATTGTGTGGTAACCACCAAAGTTTCCAAATACTTCAAAACTAAAGTTCACATTGCCAGGATGATTCTTTGGGACAGAAATTCTCTGGTAATTGGTGAAAACAGATGATGCTCAAGTTATCTAGATAATATATTTATTTAGTCTCAAAGTTGTTCTTTTCTTCAGTAAACCAACCAAATGGAGCCTCTTTATAGCCTGCTCTTTATGGCATGGTGGAGCATTCTGTACAGTGTACCTTCCAGTAAATAATATAAATTGAACTTTTGAATGTCATCATCTCGGGAAGCTCATAATCTTTGGATAGCCAACTGAAACTGGTTTACACAGCCCTGCTCTGGTTTTACATTGAGAATTCCATATCCCAGACAACTTCAAGTCCAGGCAAACCAAGGAGATTTACTACCCTATAGTTCACTTTCTGCTTTCATTATCTACTTACACAACAATCATCTATTTATCATATTTGTCTGTCATCCATCTAACCTTTTATGATTCATGGAGATGATTGAATTAATATTTCTGAACATTTTTATATTTTTACCAAATTCATTTTAGTGAGGGCTGGAGAGATTGCTCAGTGGTTAAGAGCACTGGCTACTCTTGAACAAGACAGTGGCTTGTATCCCATTATCCACATTTTTAACTCCAGTTCTCTATATTTACCAAGTACCAACAAGATACCCATACATACATGCAGACAAAAATAAAATGAAGGTGTCTTTAAAACAGTTTAATGGAGTAGAGTCAATAATATTGAATTCACCTGAGAAATATTGAGTTCATCTGGGAAAAAAAACAAGACTGTAAAAACTGTCCTTGAATTTCTCTTACCTTATTTTAGAGTTTTGAGATGGTGTTGGATGGGGGATGGCCAGGTTACAGAAGCACTTAGTGTAGTATGGTGCTGCTGCT
This sequence comes from Tokudaia tokunoshimensis, assembly GCA_036184795.1. Lineage (NCBI taxonomy): Eukaryota > Metazoa > Chordata > Mammalia > Rodentia > Muridae > Tokudaia > Tokudaia tokunoshimensis. The sequence goes on from BTHU01000001.1 coordinate 44,714,028, forward strand.
CACCTGCTCCTAGAACCCTGTAGATGGAGCCCTCAGCCAATTGGTAGGGTCTCTCCACACAGATTGAGTTCCTTTGGGTTGATTATGATTGATTATGGTAGTTTCTTCATTACTTTAAACCTAATCAGTGCTTAGAGTAATTTGAGTAATGATTGCTCATTATTGGCAATTGTGAAGTTTAAGTCTTTCCCTATTTTGCTTCATGGGCAGTCAGTCGAGTAACACAGGGACACATCCTTGTTCACACACATTTTCCAAGCAAAAGTGGGAATAAATGATTCACAGAGTCTGGATAGACAGGAAGTCGTGGATGATTTTGCAGAAGTCATATTACATATCTTTTGGCATGAAAGAATGGTCGTTTCCACCAGACCAAATGTGATAATCAAAGATAGTTATTACTGGATTTGAAAGCCGTTCAGCCTTTTACAGAAATTCCAAGTTCAATAAATCATGCTATTTCATATCATATTGTTATTCCACTCTGTCTTATAAATGAAGATCTATGGCTCTCCAACCAATTTGCTATTGTTTCAAAAGATAATTAATGATGCTAACATAAAAACCAATGCTGTTTTATATTACAAGTTATTAGATGGTGTGGCTTTAAGGTGTCTCCCAGATTCTTTAGTTAAATCCAGTTTAACAGTACATTTGCTTGTATGGATTGATTGATTCACAGCCTTCAAGGTAGTTACACTAGAGAGACCTTTTAGGCTCTTCAGTAAGGAAAGAATTTACAAAGTCATTAGATATTACCAGTAGGTTTATTAAATTAAGTTAGACCATTTGGCTAGCCTATTCAGAAAAGATTAAAAAAATACTCACTCTAAAATTACAGATGATGAGGAGGATGGTGGAGGTGATGTTGGTGGTGGTGTTGGTAGTGGTGGTGTGTGTGTACCAGTGTGTGTGCACATGAGTGGCTGTGTTTGTATGGTAAGATTACCTTAAAAGTTCTAATGTCTTTTAACATTTTAAGCCACCATGAAAAATACAATTATCCTTCAGAAAATGTTCAGAATTGACGTTACATTAGAACTATTTGTTTTGTCAACCATAAGATCGTATCTTCAGGTTATGGAGCGTTACAATAGCCTTGGCAATAGTCTATGATGTTTGGGGTAGTGTCTACGGGACTCCTTTGGCCAATGACTGTACAAGATGCAACTCATTCTTGGCACTGGGAGTCTTTCCTTAGTGGTATAAGGTGTCTATTTGAGGCATGGTCTCACCTTATATGGTGCTTTCATTTATGGTCCTTTCATATGTGTATATATTTTAGGAAGCTTCTACAGTAGTAGGCTTCCACATGGCTTCTCAGAAGGCCATTAGTGCAAGTTGCTCCTCCTCATATTCTCTCCTTTCCTCTGCTCTCCCATCCCCTTCCCCTTTTTATCCTCTGATTCTAGTTTCCCCTTTAGCTCTTTGTAACACTCCATTTCTCCTTGCTTAGAAGAGCCTCTCTGCCCCTCACTAACTACCTAATTTCTATAGTTATTGGGGCTGAAACAAACAGAAAAAAAACTTACATCCACATATAAGAGAAAACATACAATATTTGTCTTTCGTGTCTAGTTTACATTATTCAGGATTATTGTTTCTAAGCCCATCAATTTATCTGAAAATTTTATAATTTTACTTTTCCTTACCATCTGAATGATATTCCATTGTATAAACATAACACACATACTTTCAGACTTTGGAGCACTCAACTACAAAGAGGATGTTTTTTTAATCGAACCCCACTCCTTCAAGCCTCAGAGATCTATGGGAGAGGAGGAAAAAGCAGTTGTAAAAACCAGAGGCACTAGAAGACTCAAAGGAAAATTATCATCCAGATATAACAGAGCTAATACACATATGAACTCCCAGAGGCTGTGACAGCATGTGCAAGATCTGTAAACAGGTCCAAACAAACTTTCAGAACTGAAAAAGAGGCAATGGACATTAAGTCCTACCCTTAACCATGAAACTATTTGTAATTGGTAACCACTATGAAAGAGAAATTCAGTTTACTGCAATGGAATGTCACTGGGTACATCAAACACTCTTTAAGTCAGGTTTTATGGACAATATAAAACAGAATTCTGTCTCTATGTCTGTCTGTCTATCTATCTATCTATCTATCTATCTATCTATCTATCTATCATCTATCTATCTATCATCTATCTCATCTCCATCTCTCTCCATCCCTCCATCCCCCACCATCTATGTTTGCACTTTTTGTTTTTAGTTTTAATTTTATTGAAAATACATTTCTGTATCAAGGTTTTTCTTCCCCCAACTCCTCCCAGATTCTCTATACCTCCTTACATTACTTACCACACCTTTTCTTCCTTACTCATATTAGAAAACTGACAGGCAAGTAAAATCAAAGCAAAAGGGGAAAGCAGTAAAGAAAAGGCACAAGAAATACATTCAGATGCAGAGATCCACAAAATCATAAAATCAGAAACAACATATAAGCAAAAGACTCATAAGGTAAAAATCAATCAATCAAACAAACAAACAAACAAACAAACAAAAAACTGTCCAGATAAAGCATTAAGATAAAGACACTCCAAAAATAGCACTGAATTCATTTTTTGTGTTGGCCATCTACTACGAAGCCTGGTTCTTGCCCTTAACGGTGGTATGTATACTCAGTGAGACTTTGTTGGAGAGAATGTTTTTTATAAGCAGTTGTTGTCAATTAGAGATACTTTCTGGCTTAGGGATGGAGACTTGTATCCACTTCCCTTCTCAGTGCTAGGATCCCATTTGGTTTTGACCTATAAGGGCCCTGTGCATGCTGCCATGGTTTCTGTAAGTTAGTTTCTAAATCATCCCTCTTATATCTAGAAGGGCTGTTTCCTTGGAGTCTCCCATCAATACAGGCTCTTACAATCTTTCCGCCTCCTCTTCCACAGAGCTCCTGGAGCCCAAGGGAAGGTATTTGATGGAGACATACAATTAGCACTGTTGTATCAGGGATGGTGATACTTCCAGAAGTTCTTTTATTGTACAGGATTAAATTTAACTCTCCTGTTTTATTTTGTTTTCTTTTCTTTTCCATAAGATGTTGAGTACTGTTCTTTCAAGGTCTGTTGGAATTTTGATGAGGATTGCATTGACTCTGTAAATTGCTTTTGGTGATACAGTCATTTTTCCAACGTTAATCCTACAGACCCATAAGCATGAGAGAACTTTCCATCTCCAGGTTTTTTCCTTCCAAGACTAGACGTTATTGTCATACAGGCCTTTCAAGTGCTTGATTAGAGTTAGACCATGATATTTTGCATTATTTGTGGTTATTCTGAAGTATGTCATTTCTCTGATTTCTTTCTCAGTTTTTGATGAAGGCATACAATCAGACCTATACAGAAAGCAGGCTGGACACTTCAAACAAGCAATCAAATACAAATTACAAGACAAAGATGGTAAAGTCACTACCTTAAAGACACCAAAAGGCTTGCAGTGTTATATAAGGAGTAGAGTACTTTCCTGGAATGAATGATAGCCTGTATATGACTTCTAAAAATTAAAGTTAAAATTGACTAAGTAGTTAAAGGAGACAAACATGTTGGTATTTTGCTGTAAACCTAGCACATAGAAGGTTGATAAAAGAGGGTTGTGGATTGAAGGCCAGCTTCAGATATATAGTTAGTTATTGACAGTCATGAATTCACAGAGCCTTCATGTCAAAAATTAATATATATATGTATATTCTGAGATGAAGAATATAAGTACATTAAGACATGTGAAAAAATATATGCTAAAGTGACTCAGAAAGGTAGCAGTACATAAATATCAATGTAAGTTTCAATGTTCACTCAAGCAGGTTTCAGTTTAAGTTCAATTAAGTTTCAGTGTAAATAAATATTCCAATGGAAAGACATGGATTGTCCCTGAATCTTAGGTTTAGGGCTGCATTACAGATAGATCAGCCTGGATTAGGCACTCCTACCTTAAATTATTTTTTTCTGCATTTTTAACAGGTATGTGTCTCTTTAATGTGCTTCATTTATTGCAGAAAGAAAATTCTTTGAGGAGGGATAAGAAGATGAGGGGGGAGAAAAAGAGCCAGAGGCTAAGGAGACCTTTGGACAGATCTTGTTCCCTAGACATAACAGGGAACTCATGAGCAATCAACAGTATGGTTGCCTGAATAAAAACAGCACAATGACAGCATACCAATCAGATGGGGGAAATTCCACATGGTCCAGGACCTAGAAAAAGAGCAGTCAATGGCTGTTGAGAGAAAGAGCATCAGATTCCTCCAAAAATAAACTCCTACATAGGTTGTCAAATCCCAAGTCATTAATCTTGGGCACACACATGCACACATGCACATATACATACACACATACACACACAAACACACACACACACACACACACAGAGAGAGAGAGAGAGAGAGAGAGAGAGAGAGAGAGAGAGAGAGAGAGAAAGAGAGAGAGAGAGAGATTGAGAGAAAGAGTTGGAGAAGGCAGAAGGAAGGCAGGAGTGGTCTGAATCCAGTGTCTGGCCCTAAGTGGTTAACCAACAAAGTGATCAGCCCTGAAATCATATACCCAGAATCCTTTTGAAATAGATTCAACAAGTTGTATTTAGAGTTCTTGCATTTATGTGTATGTAATGAAAATAATCAAAAGAGGCCATCAGTTTGAAAGGAGTGAGGGCATCTTGGGAGGGATGGGAGGGGATATGGGGCAGTTGGAAGAATGACAGGAAAGAGGGAAGTAATATCATTGTATCTTAATTGAAAAATTTAAAATACATGTATTAAATGAATGGATTAATAACAATATAGTCCTAACATACATTCTATAGGAGGCTCACTTTGATTATCAGTACAGGACTTGATTTTATTAAAACAATAGAAAATGGCAGTTCTACTGAGAATAAACGCTGTAGCTCCAGTGGTTCCCCATGCTTGTGAGAGAATATCTGAGGTCATGGATGACACTGTTATCAATAAATGCTATATTTTTATATGCATAATGTTAATTCCTTTTACTTTATGTAAGTTATCCTTTGTACTCTAAGTAATGAATATTACATGCTGACAGAACATAAGTCAAGAAAAAGAGGACTTAAACAATGAGAAGCCAACGGTATATTAGATGTAACCTCATAGGATAGATTTTTCTTCTCATGTGCCCCTAGGGTGTTTTCAGGAATAGATCACAAATTAGGCTACAAGTTAAGTCTTGACAGAATTACAGCATAAATATGACATAAATTATTCTATCTGAATGTAGTGAAGTGAAGTCAGAATTCAGTAATATAAATATATTGAAAAGTCTTTTAAAACTATGAAATTTGAATAGCATAGTCACAATTAGTGGATAAATATAAATCATGAGATAAATCAGAAAACACTTGAAGATGAATAAAAATGAAAACAAGATGTACAAAACCATTTGGAAAAAAGCCAAAAGCAATTCACATAGGGACAAATATAGCCATAAATATTTCAATTAAAAGATGGGAAATGTCTTAAAATGACAACTTAATTTTATATTTTGAGGAATTATAAAACATAATAAATTAATGCCAAGCAAGTTGAAGGAAGGAAATAAAAAACTACCTATACCCAAAGTAAACAATGAATGAAAATGGTTTAATTCAAAATGATGTGTGTTAACTGATCAAAGAGAGCAGGACATGGTCATTTGAGCTCAGGTGCTAAAAGTGCTTGACAAGTGGGGACATGGGAGAAGTTGAATGGTGGATCATGGGGGACAAGACTGATATATATATATATCTCAAGACATTAGATATAATATATTACATATATATACACACATATATGCAGTATTCATGTATAAAGTTATCAAGAAATATTAAGCAAAATATTGGCAAAATTAAAGATAGGTGTTTTATGCTAAAAAACACTCAACAAACAAAAAGTAGGAAAAAAAATCAAACATAAATAAAGTTACAAATGAAAAATTGTAAGAAAATGACATACAAAATATATATAGGTGTTCAAAGCCCTCATATTGGAAATGGGAATTAATTCAGAGATCTTACAAGTAAATATCCCTAAAGACTCTACTGGTCAGTTGTAGTAGTGTTCTCCAGTAGGGTTTATTGAAGGAGGCAAAGGCAGAGGCAGGAGGATCACTAGTTCGAAGACAGCCTGGGTTACACATTAGCTGGGTAGTGGTAATATAGACATTTAATCCAAGTACTTTGAAGGCTGGGTGAGGTAGATCTCTGATTCTGAGGCCAACCTGGTCTAAAGAGAGAGTTCCAGGAGAGCCAGGACTACATAGAAAAACCCTGCTTTGAGAATAAAAATTAAATAATAAATAAAAAAAGAAAAGACAAAAGGACAGACTTTAGTGGAAATAGTCTTAAAGTCTTAAAAGTAGCAAATAAATTCTGTAAAGGAGTGCAAACTTAATACAATGGCAACATAGAAAAGTTCAATTGCATTGATATATGCTAATAAATGATATGATAAAAAGTAATAAAATAATAGTATGAAAATGATTTTTAGTCAGGAATTACATCCATATACATAGCTTGTTTTTTTCCAGTGTGCTTTTTCTTGTTCATTGTTTTGTCATATTCAGAGTTGCTTTTTTTTATTAGATATTTCCTTTATTTACATTTCAAATGTTAACCCCTTTCCACATTACCCCACCAAAAACCCTCTATCCCGTCCCCCCTCCCCCTCTTTAATTCCCCCCACCTAATACCCTGACTTGCATTTCCCTATTCTAGGGAATCAAGCCTTCAGAAGACCAATGGCCTCTCCTCTCATTGATGTCTGAAATGGTCATCTTCTGCTACATACACAGCTAGAGCCATGGGACCTTCCACATGTACTCTTTGGTTTAGTCCCTGGGATCTCTGGATGTACTGTTTGGTACATATTATTGTTCCTTCTGGGAGCTGCATACCTCTTCAGTTCCTTGGGTCCTCTCTCTAGCTGCTCCATTGGGGAACCTATTCTCATTCTATTGGTTGACTGTGAGCCATGGGTGTTTTGATCCACTTTCCAATAAGGATCAAAGTACCCACACTTTGGTCTTCCTTCATCTTGAGCTTCCATGTGATCTGTGAATTGTATCATGGGTATTACAAGCTTTTGGGCTAATATCCACTTATCAACGATTGCATACTGTGTGTGTTCTTTTGTGATTGGGTTACCTCACTCAGGATAATAGTTTCTAGCTCCATCCATTTGCCCAAGAATTTCATTAATTCATTGTTTTTAATAGCTGAGTAGTACTCCATTGTGTAAATGTACCACATTTTCTGTATCCATTCCTCCATTGAGGGACATCTGGGTTCTTTCCAGCTTCTGGCTATTATAAATAAGGCAGCTATGAACATAGTGGAGCATGTCTCCTTATTACATGTTGGAGCATATTCTGGGTATATTCCAAGGAGTGGTATAGCTGGGTCCTCAGGTAGTCCTATGTCCACTTTTCTAAGGAACTGCCAAACTGATTTCTAGAGTGGTTTTACCAACTTGCAATCCCACCAGCAATGGAGGATTGTTCCTCTTTCTCCACATCCTCTCCAGCATTTGCTGTCCCCTGAGTTTTTCTTTCTTTTTGTTTTCTAAGTTTTTTTATTTACATTCCAAATCATTTCCCCTTTCCCGTTTCCTCCCTCCCCTAAAGTCCCATAAGCCCCCTTCCCTCCCTCTTTTCCCCATTCAACCCCCTCTTGCTCCTCTGTTCTAGTATTCCCCTACATCCAGTCTTTCCAGGACCAGGGGTCTCTCCTTCCATCTTCTTGGAAATCTATTGATATGCGAATTGTGTCTAGGGTATTCTGAGATTCTGGGTTAATCAGTGACTGCATACCATGTGTATTCTTTTGTGATTGGGTTACCTCACTAAGGATGATATTTTCAAGTTCTGACCATTTGCCTAGGAATTTCGTGAATTCATTGTTTTTAATTGCAGAGTAGTATTCCATTGTGTAAATATACCACATCTTCTGAATCCATTCCTCCATTGAGGGACATCTGGGTTCTTTCCAGCTTCTGGCTATTATAAATAAGGCTGCTACGAACATAGTGGAGCATGTGTCCTTATTGCATGCAGATAAAGCCTCTGGGTATATTCCCAGGAGTGGTATAGCCGGATCCTCCGGGAGTGTCATACCCAGTTTTCTGAGGAACCGCCAGACTGCTTTCCAGAGTGGTTGTACCAGCTTGCAATTCCACCTGCAGTGGAGGAGTGTTCCTCTTTCTCCACATCCTCGCCAACAACTGCTGTCTCCTGTGTTTTTGATCTTAGCCATTCTGACTGGTGTGAGATGGAATCTCTGGGTTGTTTTGATTTGCATTTCCCTAATGACTAAGGATGATGAACATCTCTTTAGGTGCTTCTCAGCCATTAGATATTCTTCAGGTGAGAATTCTTTGTTTAGCTCTGTATCCCATTTTTTTTAATAGGGTTACATGTCTCCTGGAGGTCATATGTTTGAAGCTTGATATTATGGGGAATGATGGCTCTATTAAAAGGCTGTATTCTGTCAGTGGATGTGCCACCAAAGTGGTTACTGGAATCGAGTGCTGCCTCTCTCTATCCATTTCCTGCTCACTATACAGTCATCTGCTCTTTGCCACGCTATTCTTTCTTACCAAATGACTGGGCCATGCAACCACGGACAGAAACCTCTCAAACTATGAGCCAAAATTACCCTTTTCTGTTAATTATTTGATTTATCTAATACACTTTGTGACAGAAACTAAAAGCTGGGTAAAATAAAACGAGTAATGAAAATTGGAAAAGCATTGGTGAAGGCATTCAAGGTGATAAGATTGAATGGAAACACATTTCATGCTCACTGATGGGAGTTTTAATATGTAAATATTACTCAAATTGGATCATACAGACTCTGTAATACTGATGATCAAAATCTCAATGGATTATTGTTTCTTGCAGGCGTAGGAAAAAAGTATTATGTAGTCTCAAGAATATTTGAGTAGCCAGAACAATATTGGAAAAAAAACCCAGCAAATATGATGTTAATTCTTTCAAACTTTAGCTTGGTTACAAAAGCTACAGTACCCCAACAGTATGGTGATATTATAACAGTACAAATACAAACAGGATTCAATGGGATCCCAGAAATAATCCTTCCCATGTGTGCTAAAATAATGCTGGACAAGGGTTCCAAGAGTACTCGATATTGAAAGAAGAGTCAATGTCAAATGATAGTCAAGGAACTGGATGTATACATACTAATGTAGGAGACAACACACATAGACACTGAGCTAAAATAATTAAAGCCGCTACATGGACCCAAAGGTCATAAAAACTTATAAGAAGCAGCTGTAGGGATGACTTAATTTTTAAGAGCATTTGCTGCTCTTTGGGAGGAAGTTCCCAGCATGCATAGAGACTGCCCTTATCTGCAGCACTAGGGAATCCTAAACCCTCTTCTGGACTCTATGGGTACCTCTGCTCGTATGTATACACACCTACACCCACAGACACACCCACTGACACCCCCCCACACACACACACTTAATAAATAAAAACTTTTATATGTTTCTATGCTGGTAGTGCTCCTGCAAACATAGTGATTGTTTGTATGCCATGCCACACTTTCTGTATGAAATGTCATAAGCACCATTCCCATAAATTGACACAGTACAAGAACGGCAAGTGTTCCCTATCTGTCCAGGGAAATTAGTATTCTGACAAGAAGCAGAGTGGCCACAGTAAGCAGTCTAAGCCTACCACACACCCCGAATTTGAAAGCCACAAAGAAAATTGTGCTAAGGCTTGAGTGTATTGATGTGAACTGAAGATCTAAGCTGAGTGCATAGAGCTGAATTGCAGACCTTAGAGAACACTGGCTATTAAGAGATGCAAGGATATTGAACTGAGAGAAAAAAAGAAAGGGTGTGAATCTTATGTGGGGTAACCCATCACTTTCTTATTGAATTTTATCCACACTCTCCTGCAGGAAACACTTGCTACCTACTATAAACTGACAAAGAATCTATCATTGAAGTTTCTATAATTAGTATTTTGCTAATTGGACATGCTATCAAACTGTCCTCTCAATTTGTATGTCTGTATCTATATATCAGTGTCACTCTCATACCAAGTTCAAAGAAATTTCTTTGCTCACTAGTTGGTAATCAACACAGGAATTCACAACGAATCAAAGTGTGAGATCAACCTTATAGTGCTTAGTCATAAATGTAACATCTAATCTCTATCACATTCCCTACTCCCATGGGTCAAGGACCAGCATAGAAGAAGGGATCTAAAGGTTGTAAGAGCCAGAGGTCTGGGAAGATCAGAGAGAAGCAGTATCTTCTGGACATGTTAAGAACCATGGACTCATGGACTTATAGCACCTGTAGATACCTGCCCATGACCTACACCAGCTCACTCCAGTGAACATTCTATCATGGAAGTGGGGAGGAATCATGAGTAATGCCTCCTGACTGAGGACTCTTGATTTTCAACAGGATCTTAATCACCTAGGAAACATTTCTGGACATGTCTGTGAGGAAGTTTCTAAATTGGATTAATTATGATGGGTCTTGTGTGAGCAAGAACATTTCATAGAGTGGGAACTAGAACTTTATAAAAAAGAGAAAGCCAGCTGAGCATCAATAATCACATTCCCTGAATGCAATGAATGTGACCAGCTACCTTGGGTTCCTATCACCAGGCCTCTCCTGCAATCATAGAATAACTGGAACTTCAAACTGTGAGCCGAAGTTACCCTTACTTCAGCCACTTTAGTCCAATATTTTGACACAGTAGTGAATAAGGTCACTAACAGTAACCATGGGTTAAAATTAGGAACAGGATCTACTACTGTAATAGTAGGGTACACACAAGAGCATTAAAATAAGCTGAGGTGTTTTGACAAGTGTATAGCCTAATATGAGGGCTCACATTGTCTAAGATCCCTAACATTACAGTGACAAATAACAGTATTTTGCAATTCAACAATACTCTTTTCTTGGAATTCAAATGATATAAGAGTTACTCTTTAAAATCAACACCAAATTGGTGCTCATGAAGAAGTATCTAACATCTCCAGCTCAAATATATTTGATTGGAAAGAGTATAAGAAGAGTCTAAATGCTGAATTAAATATAATTACCCAATTGAAATTCATTTGATTAAAAAAGTTGACAGACAGGCTTGAGGAGATGACTTCATAAAATTCTTTCTATAGAAGCACAAGGACACACACACATCTGGCTCTCCCAGACCTATGTAGGCTGGCCATAGCAGTGCTTGACTATAATCCCAGCTGTGGAGGACAGAGCAATGTACCTCTCCAGAATATGTGTATCTAGCCTCACCAAACTAACAAGCTTCAGGTTCTGTGAGAGACCCTGTCTGGGAAAAAAATGGTGATTTGTTTTTTTATTTTAAAAGTTTCTACTTAAAATCTTTTTGTGGAAGTAAGGTTTGTATAACCATGCACTTATCAATAATTGGTATCCGCCATTGAAATTACTTTGAAAGTTGCATGTGATGTTGAATAAATTTCGTGGCTATTGTTGTGATCAAATTTTGGGAGAATTGTAGAGGAACTTTGGAACATTTGACCAGAAAGAACCACTGAGTGTTGAGAACTCAGTGGGATGTTCTGTCAGAGCTTTGAAGATTGGAGTGTTGAGACCAGTGCAGATGGTGGAGGTCTGAATTGCTAAGTTTCAGAGTCCCTTAATAATTCTATCAGGGCTGTTTGTTATTTTGAATTAAGAATCTATGGTCCTGGTTGGCTGAGGCTGAAGAATCAACTGTAAATAACACAGCTAAGAAACCAGAAACACTAATGTAGAACCTTTACTGGGACAGTTTATGCTGGTTAGTTGGTACTGAGAAATCAGTTGTGGTTGAGAAGAGATGATTGAGAAGAGACCAATATCTTTGATGTGAAGTTTTCTGGGTAATATTTCCTCAGAGTCTGTACATGCAAGCTATGTTCAGAGGTGGTCTAGACTATACCTTATATTGGCAGCCAAACTTGGTCATGGTCAAAGAGAGTATCCCAAGTGGGACAGGTTTTGAAGGGATGAGTAGGTCATAGAGAGAAGTTCCTGTTTGACACTGAAAGGCCAGAGACATCTATTGATAAGGTTGCAGTCAGAGTAGCATTTGAACATCCTTATTGAAGGGGTAATAAAGAAAACTTGAGATTTTGTACCATTTGTAGAGCCCAGGAAAGGCTATTGGTGAAAGTATAGCTCAGATACAGTGGAAGATCCCAGAATTTTGGAGATGGGACTACCAGCTAGGATAGCAACAGGTATGGAGTGTAGCTGGACTGAGTTTAGCAGACAATCTGTGTGTGCAGAGCCAGAAAATTATTCAAGTCTTTGGAGGAATGAGCCTATAAGATTGTGAGTGGATCCCAGACATCAGATATTGAGATTTTTTTTTTGTTTGACTGTGACTCTGTCTCTGGTTTTTCCCTTTGGAAGTAAGAAAGTATTTGGCTTAGTTTTGATTTTATGGGAGCCAACAGTTGAGAAACTAATTTTTGAAAACAGTTTTTAGGTTTTAGAAAAGACTCTGGACTTTGTTTTATTGAATATAGTCTTCATTTACATTTCAAATGCTAAAACCTTTCCCAATTTCCCCCATCCCCGAAAACCCCCAACCTCTCCTCCCACCCCCTAACTCCAAGTATGTGCCCCTCCATCTGACCCCGCCCACCTCCCCCTCCCACCTCCCCCCCCCACCTCGATTTCCTTTGTTGGAGCATCTATTGAACCTTCACAGGACAAGGACCTCTCCTCCCACTGATGCCTGACAAGGCATTCTTCTGCCACACTTTTGGTACAACCATGTGTACCCCTTGGTTGAAGGTTTTGTCCCTGGACTTTTTAAATAGATGGAATTTTAAAGTGTTTGGGCTTGTAAAGATTGTGGGACTTTTTAAGTTTGTAAAATGTTTTATAGTTTGATGTACATGTTAATGTGTAATATTTAGGATTAACAAGAAAAAAATTGGTCGTGGCTTAACAATGACATGTTTGTATCAGATGATGACAAGCATTCAACTGTCCTGCATAGTTTTATGTCATTTTGTCACAAGTTAGAGTCATCTGAAAGGTGGAATTGTCAGTGGAGAAAATGCCACCATAAGATCTAACTGTTTGACATTCAAGAAAAAAATAACCAGCCATTGATGGGAGAGGGTACAACCCATTCTTGGTGGTGCAATCCCTGAGCTGGTGGTCCTGGGTTTTAAAAGAAATCAATCTGAACAACCCATGAGGAACAAGGCAATAAGCAGCATCCCTCAATGGCCTCTTCATCATCACTTGCTCTGTTTGAATTCCTGCCTTGATTTCCTTCAGTGATGGACCGTGATCTGGAAGCATAATCCAAATAAACACTGTCCTCCCCAAATTACTTTTAGCCATTGTGTTTCATTGCAGCAATAGTAATTGTATCTCAGAAAGAAATCATACATAAAAATATGTCACTAAAAGAATAAATGATATCAGTAATCATATCAATCTATCTTGTTCTCTGGAGATCCTTCCTGGAAGTTCACTTTCATAGATAGTTCTAAGACTTCTGCTCTACCATTCCAGCTAAATATCATATGCCAGATTGTGCTGTGCCATAGAACAGCAGCCTCAACACAAATTATGATTGGGTTTATATGACTGAATCTCCAAAATAAGAAGCTTCCAAGATTCCTCAGGAAATTATGGGGTATTTTGTGTGTGATAAATTTGGGTAGAATACTATAGTAAGTATGAATTTCACTTGTGTTATATACTAACGTCTTTCTACTCAAGATTAATATAAACCCTTGGAGAGTCATGTGAAGTGAGTTCATGTTCATGACACTTGAACAATATTACAAATGCTCTTGAACATCCTTTGTACTTCAGCTGCAGGGCCAGCTTTGGGCTAGCTTTCCTTTAATTCCATCAATGCTTCCAACAGTGAGTTTAGAGACTGGGGAGATTACTCCATAGGCAAAGTACTTGCTCCATAAGCAGGAAGAACTATGTTCAGGTTCCCAGTACTTATGCAAAACGCTCAACATGGCCTCTGTAACCCAGTCTGTAAGTAGTTCCAGGGGGGTGAGGGTGTTAGACAGACAAAGGCAAATCCCATATGTAGTTTCCAGCCATAATAGCTGAAATATCAAATATCTCAGTGAGATATGTTTCAAAAAAAGTATAATATAGAAAGAAGTAGAAGACATAATGATTGGCATTTAGTCTCAGCATAGACACACACACACACTCACACACACACACACACACACACACATGCACACACACATTTAATATTTGTGGAGTTTGATTTTGGACTCTTCAAAGACTTTCTTCTCTTGGCAGGATGAAAAGAAGCATTAAAAATCTATCTATGTGCTTAACTGCTTTCTTGCTCATCACAATCTCTTCATTAGGTTTACTGAAGGAAGGGCATGGGAATATAATGCTGTTCTAGACATAATGTCCCTCTTGTCAGTGAGTGTCTTGATATAGCAACAGAATGCAAACCCTAATTGCTTAAAGAGCTAAGGCTTTGGGTTTCTTTTTATACTCTAACCCAACAGCAAGGGACCGCTGAAGTAGAAATTATCCACCCTGCCCCAATTCTAGAAAAAAAATGCCTCCTTGGAGAGATGGGTAAAGTAAGCATTTTTCTGCTATGAAGATATCCTGAGAGTAGAAAGCTCTGATCTTGGCAGTCTTGTTTTCTTGTGTTGTTGTAAAGGTTCAGTGGCTCCCTTTACATTTCAAGTCAAGCATCAGGCTGCAATATCTGCACAGTGGTTGGAAGGGAGAATCTAGTTAGTGTCAGCTTTATCAACTATTTACAAGCAAAAAATTCTAATGAACAGAAGTGTCCCAGGAAATATATAGTTAGGAAATACCACCAACTGAATAATTGATGCCTCTGAAGTCTATTTTCCTATCATTACTTAGTTATTCCTATTATAAGCAGAAATTGTTATTACTGTTACATCTAATTTACAATATATTCAAAATAATGTTAGTAATTTAGTTATGAATGTACAAAGCCTTTATTACTAAACTTTCTTTTCTCAGAAGTGTGGACTCATACTTTTTCTTATGTGTCAGCATGTTAGTAATTTGTTTCCATAACTACTATCCAGGGTCTATGATGACAGGGCCATTCTCCAGTATTAAAATCAGATTTTTCGCAAGCAAGGGTTGTATAAAGATGATGCCATTGGGAAGAAGGCAAACTTTGGACCCAAACTAAAGTTAATTTTGATCAAATTTATTTTCCCCTTAAAAATGAAACTTTTGGTTTGTTTATGTTATAACCTTCTTTGTTTCCACAAAAAAGGGAAATTTTACACAAATCCCAGTCAACGTGTATTTCCTTATATTTCTTGACATAGAAGATCAATTATTTAATGTGAAATATGTAAATGTGTTAAACCCAGCACAGTGTACTCACAGCATTTCTATTGCCAGCATGCAAATTTGTGGAATCTTAGAACTCTGTCTCCCCATTCCAATCTCTTTTATCAATTACTAAATATATTAATATACATGTAAAATAACCTCTAAAGAAGGTAACCTCTAAAGAAGGTAATTATACTTAAAATTAAACTCTTCAAACCATTTGACATTTGTTTACTTCCTCTCTCAATACACATAAATCATGGGAAATAAACTTTTCACCTCAGATGAATTTTGAGAATAGTGAATTGTACCATTTCCAGCACAGTCTTTATTAGGTTTTGCCAAAATTAGTCATTGTGCTTGCTGTGGAATCAAGGCAACTAGTCCCTGAGAAAGACACAGTATGCAATAGACTCTACAGTAGGACTTCTCTGCTGTGGTATCAAATGGCACCAACACTGCCCTGCTCAAAATTTGTTTGGCTTAGTAAAAGAGTAGTTCCGACTTCCTCGTTGATTGCAAGTTGATTGACAGGGAAATCAAACCTAAGCCTTGAAGCATTCAGAAACCAGAAGGCACACAGGCATCCTTCCCGAGAGAATTGAGGCATTTTTTTGCAAACTATTTCCAAATGGTGGACCTCAGTTGACCCTGCTCAAAAATGCAGCCCACATTAGCAGGTGGAAGCAGTTTAATATGGCATACCTTTCCTGTCAAATGTCAGAAAATGATTTGGAATCATGAGCACCACAAAGCGGAGTAAACGTCACCAATTAAAGATTAAAATATCAGTCAGCAGATGTTTGAGCATTTTCCAACAGATGGTAGAACTTTACCTGAGGTAAGAATCTCAATTCAGTCATATCAGTGACCAAATGAGACAAGTAACCATGCCCTGACCACCCCCAGAGTGAGCGTTTAGATTCTGTGGATGGCTTGCTTCAATTTCAACACCATAGAATTTTACATGAACACCTGTTCATACATAGAACATCACGGTATGAACAATATAAGAAATTCTGGGCAATAGGATAAGGGACATGTACTAAGAATCCCTGGATGACAAGTTCAGGAGAATTGCTCAAGAATATGCAAATACAGCTTTGTCAAGGATCCCTAAATAGAACATAGAAATTGAACACAATGTGAGTCATTTTTGTTAAGAAGAAAGTCTATAAAGTAGAAAGGAAAACAGAGATGAGAAGTGAAAAGAGCATCTTTAGCATGACCTTTGGAAACATGGAATGTGTTAAATGAATTCTATAGCCATTCCAATGAATCTTTTCCATCTCTTAACTCATCAAAATGTTAAGCTCATTGAATATGATAGAGTTTATTGGGAAAAATAATCACATTAACTTGGGGCCCTGCATGATGGCACAGCTCATATGAGCATGTGCTGCCAAGCCTGACAACCTGGGTCAGTCCCTGGAATGAGGATGGTGGAAAGAGATAAATGATTCCGGAAAGTTGTCTTCTGACATGTACATGTGACCATGGTACATGTTAACACATAACACATAACACACACACACACACACACAACACACATAAACACACAACGGAAGGGTCTAAATGTAAAGTTAAATTGATATAATTAATTTTAAATCAAACACTACAGAAAGTTCTTAAGACTGTACCTTCAATGACTGACAAACAAACAAAGTTTATTTGACAATGCTTTTTTGTCTCCAATATCTTGCCTAGAACCTTCCAGTTTTACGAAAGCTAGCAACCAGAGTTGTAAGCTGCCGATCAGTATAAGCTTTATTTCCCTATCTTCTATGACTCAGTTATGTGGTGGCTTCAGCAGTGGGGGTTCACTACCAACTTCTGGAAGGTAAAAGAGATCTTGGGCAATAGCCTATAATGTTCAAGGTCTATCAGACCTTGTTGACCAACAAGTAGAAAACAGGAAATCCATACTTGGCATTGGCTATTTTATTTGAAGTCTATGGATTCTAGGAATGCCAGTACCCTCTTATCCCCATCTCTGACTCCTGTTATTGGAAATTTCAATTTATATTTCTTTTTATGTATATGTATATGATGCATATGTATATTTATGTATCTATATCATCTGTTTCTTTCTGTATATGTGTGTACGCATGTACATGTATTTCAAGAAGCATCTGGAGAACTAGGTTTCCATATGGTTTTATCAAAGGTCTTTTTGTTAGTCTTTTTAAACTACATTCCCTATATATTTGCCACCTTTCCTAAATCCAGTTATACCTTTCTGCTCTAATATACCTCTTATATGCTGTTTAATAATTATTGGAAGCTCCATCTCTTTCCTTACAACTTTTATAACTCCCCTTTTCTTTAGAGATGAATAATATCCAATTGAAACTATGCACCACATTTTTATCATATACTTATCAGCTCTTCTTTAGGCTGCTTCCACTTTCTGTCTTCTGTGAATAAAACAACATTGTCTATGGGTGAGCAAATAACTACATAATGGGGTATACAGTGCTTTGATAATATGCACAGTGGAACTATAGATGTATCACATGGTATATCTACTTACAACTTTTGGAGAACTGACACATGAATTTCCAGAGTGGCTTTTACCACTTTGTACTCCTACTACCAATGTGGTTTTACCCAGTGCCCTATTGATTTCTGTTCCTGTGATACAACATTGGACAAAAGCAAGTCAGGGGAGGAAATGAACTATATCAGCTTAAAATTTTTAGTCCATCATTGGGGAAGTCAGTGCCAGAATTTGAAGCAGTAACTTGGAGGCAGGAACTGAATCAGAATCTACGGAGGACAATGCTCTCTGCCTTCTTCCTCATGGCTTATTAAGTTTACTTTGCTTTACCACCAGGACCACCTGCCCAGTGTTGATACTGTCCACAATAAGCTGGATCCTCACACATCAGTCACCAGTTAAGATAATATGTTAGTATCTTGTGTACAGGACAGTGGAGGGATTTTCTCAATTAGGATTCCCTCTTCCCAGATAAATCTAACTCTTGTCAAGCTGACAAATAACACAACAACAGAAACTTACTACTGCATCCAAGTGTGACTCCTGTGAGCTATAGTTACAACTGGTCTGGAAAGATATGTGCACTGATGAAAAAGGGTATCATCTTCATTACAGAACAGGGAGAAATTAAGTTGGTAGTGGCCAGAAAGCTTCCCTCATGTTGGGTTGCTCTCATAGTTCTGACAGGTGCTATGTAGATTGTGGCAGAAGGAGGGGGATCTCATCAGCAGTCTATCCCAACTGTGAGCTGTAGCATAATTAAGATATGTTCAAATGTACAATAGTGACATGAATGCTACAGGGTATTCAACTGTCTTCTGACTTTATTTAAATCCTGATGCACAGTTTAACACACATGGATGGTATTGTCAGTGGGGCTGAGGGGTCATGGTTGCAGAGCTCCTGGACTTCAGATATGAATTTGCTACTATTACTCTGCTAAATAGATATGATGTCCAAATAGACTCTAAATTACTATTTCTCTACCTGTCGACTAGACCACATTAGAGAAGTTTCTTTATCCAGTGGAAGCTGGTTCATGCAGAGAAACTCATTGCTCAAAGTTTTATGAATCCTTGTTATAATGCTAGGCAGAATAAGCAGTTTCCTACTACCCAAACAAAATGTTCACTCATAGAATACATCTACATGGCACATGACTGACAAATGTAAGGAGAACGGAAAGGAAAGGAGATGGTGGCAGAAAATAAGGGAAGAAAAACAAGTAGAGGAGGATAAAGAGAAGGAAGAAGAAGAAGGGGCAGACTAAGAAGAGGAAGGAAAAGCAAAAAAAAAAGAGAGAGAGAAATTAAAAGTTTCAGAAAATAAAGGCAAAATCATCAATGTATTTTAAGGTGAATAAAAACCTCTTGAAACTTCAAGTTCATCAACATCAGTTCAAGAAGGGAATGTATAAATGTCATCAGGGTCTTCCACACACCCCATTTAGAACTTCCTTTTTAATGTATCCAACTGTCTCAGATTCTGGTGCTATGTTAAAACGTAGTGAGCAAAAGAAACTTGAAGGGGAGTGGTTTTATTTGGATTACATATCCCAATTATATTTCATCAGTGATTGAAGAAAATCAGGGCAGGATTTCAAGGCAGGGACTTGGAGGAACCCTGGTTACCCAGGATCAACACCTGGCGGTGGTACTGCCCTCATTGAGTTGAGCTCTCCCACATCAATCAACAATCAAGAAAATGCTCTACTCTCTTATCTATAGGCCAGTCTTATGGGTGCATTTTTTTTAATTGAGATTCCCTCTTCCTAGATAGCTATAGCTTATGGCAAGGTAATAACAACAAAAAGAGATTAAATAAAAATTAGTCAAGTATTTCTGTCAAGTTATTTCTCTAATCTGAAGACAAAATATACAATAAAATAGCAAAAGCTTATGAATATAATCAATATATCTATATATGCTTTGAAAATAAAAAATAACTAGTAAAAAAAAAAAGGAAATACTGGATGGGTGCCAAAGATAAACAGGAAAACTGCAAACAAATGCTGGAGGGGATATGGAGGAAAAGGAGAACCCTCAGTCTTGTAGGTAGGGTTACAAACTTGTAGAGAAACTATGGAAACCAATGTGGAGAATTCTCAAGACTAAAAATAAATTTATCACATCAGCCAGTTATACCATTCCTTGCTTATGCTCCAAGAACTCAACATCATACTCCACAAATATTTGCTCAGTGAATTTTATTGCTATTCTATTCAAGATAGTTAAGAAATGGAAATAGCCTATATGTCTGACAGCTGAAGAATAGATAACAAAGGTATGGTTGATATATCATGGATACTATTCAACTGCAAAGAAAATGAAATAAAACATCTTGTAGATAAATGTATGGAACTAGAAAATAGCATATTGATCAAGGTAACTAAGGCTACAATGACAAACATTACATTTTCTCTCCTTTTGGAGGTTCTTAGCTCAAAATCTTCAGATGTGAATACACAGCCGGTACTAGCTACAGAACCAGGAATATAAAATAGGACTATGTTAGAAAATTAAAGAAAGAGTGATGGTTTGTATATGCTTGACCCAGGGAGTGGCATTATTTGGAGGTGTGGCCTTGTTGGAGTATGTGTGTCACTGTGGGCGTGGACTTTAAGACCCTACTCCTAGCTGTCTGGAGTCCTCCACTAGCAGCATTCAAATGAAGATGTTGAACTCTCAGGTTTGCCTGTACCATGCCTACCCAGATGCTGCCATAATCTTGCCTTGTTGATAATGGAATGAACCGCTGAACCTGTAAGACAGCCCCAGTTAAATGTTGTCCTTTATAAGACTTGCCATGGACATGATATCTGTTCACAGCAGTAAAACCCCAACTAAGTCAGAGGAGAATATCACGGGACAATTAATCTTATCAGGAAAGTGATAAAAAATGGGTTCCTTAGTGAAGGGGAAGGAGATAAACATAGAAGTTGGAAGGAGGATGAAGGGGAATCACAGGATACAAGAGATCTATTTGTTAGGAAAAAAATGGAAAAGGGGGCCCCATAGGGATGGGTAGAGAATTACATACAGAAGAAAGGAAATAGGTAGAATAATGATAAAGATGTTTTAAAAAGCAAAATAGGAATCATACTATTAACTATTTACCTTAAAATCCCTATAATACAGCCAATCCAGTGAGTTTCAGATATGAGATTATGAATCTTACAATAAGTTGTAATTAATGTTATACTCTAAAACAAGTGTAAAGCTTCTAAAACTGAAGTATCTTAATTTCCTTTATTTAACTGTTCTACTCCTCAGACCTATTCTAAAATAGTCATGTGTTTCTATGTAAGTAGGGTCACAGTGATGAATGCATAATGACTCCCATTCAAGAAGCAAAAACAGGCTGATCACAATAACTTTAAGGCCAAAATGATCTACACAATGAGTTCTACTCCATACAGGTAGTTGTTTCACATGATAGATTGGTGAGGTCAGTAAACTGTTTATGACAACCATATAAAGGATACTTGGACATTATATACAGAAATTGTATTGAATATTGCCATTTAACAAAAACTCAGATAGGCTAAAACAAGGTTGTAAAGGAAATGGGATTGCTAAAGAGACACAGTGTTATGTGAATTTATATGAACAAATAATGGTTGAAATAGGGTGTTGCTGAAGAGTTGGGGGAAGAATTGAGGAACTCAGAGAGGATAGGGGCTCTCCAAGAAGACCATCAGAATCAACTAATTTGTACTCTTGAGGGCTCCTAGAGATTGAACTACCAACCAAAGAGCATACAAGGACCAGACCTAGGTGCTCCACACATATGTAGGAGATGTACAGCTTGAAGTTCATGTTGGTCCCCAAACAATTGGAGGAAGGGTTTACCCTGGATCTGTTGCCTGCCTATGGATCCTATTCCCCTAACTGGTCTTCTTTGTCTGGCATGAATAGGATAGGATGTACCTAGTGCTGTACTAACTTGAGGCACCAGTGTGTGTTGGCACCCTGGTGAGACCTCACCATCTTCAGAGGTGAAAGGGATAGGTGCAGGGAGTGACTGTGTGAGGGGTGATCCTGGGAAGAGAAGGGGGTTGTGATCAGGATGTAAAGTGAATAAATGAATGAATAAATAAATGAATGGAAAAAATAGGTCATTGCTTTAACCAAGTATTATTGATTCCCAAAGAATAAAGCTACCATAGAGAAAAATGTCTCCCAATGTGTCTCCATTTGTATCTCATTTGTAGTGCAGGGGGAAGAATTTTAAGATATGACCTTGGAAGCATGTCAGAGAGAGTTTAGCCTACTAACATATCGAGTGTGTTCTCTACATATCTGTGTGGCTATAAAAATGTTAGAAAAGGCAGAGACTTGGAGAAAATAAATTATCACTGCTCAAAGTAAAATATCTAAGTAAGAGAAGATTTATGCAGTGAGTCAACTGTAGAAAAGCAGGATAAATGCAAATTATTTATTGATAAACCATCTTGATCCTATGCCAATGTTGTAAATCCACAGGGGAGGAAAGCCTCCAGATTTTAAGCAACAAACATGATAGCTGAGAGAGCCTGCCCTTCCACCCTGAGTTATGAGCATGGATAGGACTCTTATCCCTTCTGTCATAGACAATTTACTGGCTGCCCATCATGGAGTGCCAGAGACTATCTCTGGTTTGGATTCTGAACATGTCAAAAAGAAAAGCATACCCAGCTTCCTTAAGCTATTGTCTTCCAACTAAATCATATGTATGTATGTATGTGTGTATGTGTGTATGCATGTATGCATGTATATATGCATGTATATATATATATATATATATATATATATATGAAAAATTACTGGGACTGTAAAATGGTTCCACAGAAATAAGTATGTGCTGTGGAAGCCTTGTAACCATGGTTTGATTTCATATTCTATGTAAAGGAGAATGAGAACAAACTCCACAAAGTTTTTTGTCTGACCTTCATATGAATACTATGGCATGTACACCCACATTATACATGTCCAGACATCATCATCACCATCATCATCATTATATATATATATATATATATATATATATATATATATATACTTAAAAATAATAATTCTAGAATTCCTCACAACCCACTAGAATGATCTGTTCCCACCATGGAAAAATCTGCTGCCAAAATTAAGAATATTATTCATGCTTAAGTTGTAAAATGAGAGGAAAACTACTCATTTCCAGAGCAGTTAAGTCCAAACTACTATTCACTTAGATGTGATTTAGCAAGTTGGAATCTCAGGTAAGGAGCAGTCTCATAGAAGACTACATGCTTATCTGAAACAAATAACTCACAGATCATTTCTCACCGTATTTGAAGTAAAACCTGACTTGAAGGGGTGTTGTGAAACACAAAATGTGATATTTACTGCTTGACAAGTAGCCAAAAAATACATGAAGGCAAAATTAAAATAGAAACAAACAAAAAACCAAAAACAAATCATCATCACCATCAACAACAACAAAACCAACCAAACAAACAAAAATACCCAAAACTATTTGCATTGCTTTTGTTACATAAGTTTTCTTTATAAGTACTTTTCAATCAAAACGTCATATCATTGCTAGTCTAAATATTATGTACATAAATATACTTATTAGATGAAAGATTTATAAAAGGAAGTAGTTACTTACTCTTTAAAGCTTTCTACTTATAACAAAACTCCTCTTGAGATGAGGAATGGCTTTACCCCCAGCTGTGAGATTATATTTAAAAAAGATCTGCCTGGGGACTTGTGGCATAAGGTATCTCCCATTTATGGTTTATTTATGGGCTTTTGGCAAATTATCATGGAGCCATTTTAATGCCCACTCAAAATCATCGAACCAATTACATAATTCACGGGCACAAACAGGAAGCTGTACTTTTATAAATTAGGTTTTCTTAGCATGACCTATATATTTTTTAATGTTTAGAGCACTACACTGATTTCAGAAAGAACATCAATACCTCCTTTCATCTAAAAATCACTATTGCACATGCAACCCACCAGCATCTTTCCCTGAACTCCCATTTAAGTCAAGATTCCTGGACACTAGTGATACTATGGTATAAATATTTAAGCAGCTACATGTTCATAACTTCAAACTAAGCCTCCCCTTCTTAGTCTCTCCCCAGAATGTGGCTGACTTTGAGTTGGAGGAGACCCATATTCCTTCTGGGTGATAGAGCAGGGAGTTCACTGGTGAGACCTAGCACCATGTTCAGATCTTAGAATTGTTTTAATATCGGGTCCATAATCCCATTGTTTCCTTCTGGAGTAACATATTGACTGTTCTTGAATATTACTTCTCTGTGATAATCTTGAAGTTTAAATAGAGGTAATGGAAATAAAATATCAAGAATACACTGAAATTTAGTATGTACACAATTAACAGAATCATTCATGTAAGGTTCATTTTTATTTCTTTATCCCTTGCTTGCTACATAAAAGAGCACCGGGTGTTTACTGAGTAGAAGAAAAATGTAGTCAGTTGTTGGTTGATTTAATGCATTTTGAATGCCTCCTAAGTGTTATAATTTGGGCCCTGGGGATTTAAAGATGACCGGAAATACGTAGTTAGGAAATAGTGTCCCTCCACAAGTGTATCATTAATAGCAATGTGCTAATGGAATGTAGTACCTCTGGATCACATGTAATTGTGACTTTACCGTGCTGTGGCTTCAAGCACCATACATTCTTATCTCAGGAAATAAAGTTTATATGTATAGGAGTTTTACAGCTCTGTGTGCAGGTATATAGACTCAGAGAAGATGCCTGATCCTTCTGCTTCCAGAAGGTGCAGCAGATCCCTCTGCAAATTAATTCACAAGATGCACTTGTCTTCCTATCATTGTGCAGGCAAGGCCTAATTCATTTGAAACTTCAATTAGTATTTGTCGTGATGAGTATTTGACATACTATTACTTAAACTAATTCCCCTGCCAGGTCTTTGGGAAATCTCTACTCAGTGCCAAACAGTCTGTTAAAATCTTGCTTCCCAAGCCTGTGCATTCCAAACTGGAGAACAGTAGCATCTGTCTCCCATGGCTGGAGAGAGGTGGCCTTCTGTGTCTTGGATGGAGCCTTTTCCCTTGTTTGCATGTACCCATAGCCCTCACATCAGACCTGCTTCCCAGTGATTTTCAGAAATCCTAACCTACTTACAGAATGCCAACAGCATCCTATTCCTTCCCATAGAGATCTTCTCAGCAGAGACAGCCAACATCCTGGCAAAGGAAAGTAACTGTTTTATCTCCAGTTAGTTGAAAGAACTTGAACTTTGGAATATTTCCATCTGAATCCAGATTCCTTGCATTCTGTAACACTCTGCCATTAAATTGAAAGATTAGTTGTAGATTATACCTTGAGTTCTGGAGTGGACAACAAAGGCTATAAAAATACTTCAGACTGTGATAGGGATCTTTGTAAGATCACAACAAATCCCCAGTGTGATTTTATAAGAGGAACAATTATATGTATGCGTATATCCAAATTGCACTATTAATAATTATAATATTAGGGTCAAAGATATTCCCATCTTTCTGTCTTATCTACTTTCACATTGCCTCTGGAATTTGTTGATTATTTAATCAAAACCAAAGGTTCCATGGTATCCCTAAGTAGGGAAAGATTAGTTTAATATGACTTGTTCTAAGTTATTTATGAGTGAGGCAGATTTTTTCAAACAAATGTTTAAAGTTGATTTTTATCTAACCGTTAATTTGTTACTTTACTAATCAGATCTTATCAGACTTCACTGTACCCTATTGAGAAATCACAGGTATATACATTTTAACTATTTTAGTTACATCTCAGAATGTATTTATCATGGTACAGGATCATGGTGCTGTGTGTCCTTAGTTTATCTGCAACCAACAAGCTTGAATTGTGACCTCAATGTGTCTCAAATAAATTTTAGCATGTGACTTTTCACAAGCACTATTCCATCTATCACACTGGAGCTTCAGAATATTATCTTATAGGTCAGCAAATCTAGGATGTATAGCCTATACCACCAAACCTCATTGGTTCAGAAAGTGGTATTAAACATACAATGTAGACTATCTACACAATTGATAGAAAATATCCACCGATAATTCCCAGTAAATTCTAACATGTTAATATGCCATGTACACACATTGAGGCTTCTTCAGCCATTATCTCTTAAGCAATTTAGCTTGTGACAAGTTAAACTGCTGATTGCCAAGCAACATCTGATTACTTTAAAAATTGATTCAGTGTTTAAAATTGTCATTCTATTGAAATATTTATGCTCTATAGATGCAAAGTATAGGAATCCATTCTATTATTCATTTACTTTATAGTGTCCATGGGGTTTTTAATGTTTTAAAAAATTTGCTCTCTTGAGACATACTCCACTGTCTTTTAGGCTTTCAAATCTGTCAAAGAATGAGCCATACTTAATATGGTTACTTTTCTTTCTTTTTTTTATTATCTTTAATCTGTTTTTTGTTTTTTTTGCTTTTTTACAGTTCAGTTAGTATCCACTCCCCTGTTCTGTCCTCCAACATCTCCTAATCCCGTTCCTCCTCCCCTGTCTCCAAGAGGATGTCCTCACACCCCACACCCCACACACATACCTCCAGGCCTTCCTATTCCCTGGGGCCTCAAATCTCCCAAGTGTTAGGTGCATCTTCTCTCACTGAGGTTAGACCAGGCAGTCCTCTGCTGTGTATGTGTTGGAGGTCTCATATAAGCTAGTGGATGCTGCCTGGTTTGTGCTTAGTGTCTGAGAGATCTCAGGGGTCCAGGTTTGTTGATACTGCTAGTCTTCCTATGGTGCTGCCCTCCTACTAACCACAGGGCCCCTTGACTTCAGACCATTGGTTGGGTGTAAATATCTGCTTCTGTCTCAGTCAGCTGCTTGTTGGGCCTCTTGGAGGACAGCCATGCTAGACTCCTGTCTGTAAACTCACCATAGTATCAGTAATGATGACAGGTCTTGGAGCCTCCCCTTGAGCTAGGTCCCAATTTGGGCCAGGTTTCTATATTATGCTATTTACCATGGGTAAAAAGTCTTTAAACCATTTTGTAAAGGATGAAAGAAATGATAAAAAGCCAACATTAGCAAGAACACATGGCAAGAAATATTTCAATCTCACCTAAAGAAGTCAAACAAAAGAGCCCTAGACCTGCCCAATAACTTAGTTCTCAATAAGCTTCATTAGTGTATGGACAGATAGAGAGCACAATTTAGTTATGTACATTCCCTTTGCACCTTTGCTTACCTTTTAAAAACAAGCTATAGCTTCTAACATATGTCAGAGCACATGACTACATAAGCATTTCCCATACAGTATCTAAAAATAGAAGTTAATATAGGTGAATGGCAGGAAAAGGCATAACGTAGTTTATAATTATTATATTTCTAAATTTACATGTGAAAAAACTACTCTACATTGATTGCAGGTAAAAAGACACATCAAGATTGTGCACCACTTCATTATGAAATGTGGTTATGCAAATATACCAAAATGTGTACCAATGTTCAATTTTAATTTCCAGTCTTATTATACACATTTCCAGGTAAATATGACTTGCAATAATTGGCCAAATGCACGAGTTATCTCACTGTAAGCCTTCAAAGAATGATGTGAAGAGTTCACATATCTCTTTTGGAAAAGTCTGCTGTGTTGTATTTACACCACCAGGCTCCTCTCTAATGTTGTTAGCAATTCAAGATCGCATTTTCCTCCCACATTTATAAACCACCACACATTTTGGTGCCAGGTGTGAGGGAATTCCAAATTGAAGATCCAAGTTGGATTTTTTTGGGGGGGCTGGCCAGGCCAACAAACTAAATAAACCCAATAATTCAGGAGGGGATCTTTTGGATCTGCTTCTTGTAAGAGTGCAGTATATATGATAATGACTTCATTGTCATCAAATAGAATACAATTAATTTTATTTTTTAGTATGTTATCAGCAAGCAAACCACCAGTATTAGCTCGATACCATCTGGGAGTGACAGTTTCCTTATTACAAAATATGTAAAAATATGGATTCCCTTAAGGAATCTGTTGCATTGCATCTGCTCAGATTTTGTTATATGCTAATGGTTTTAACCCAGCATATGAAGCATGCAAAAAAAATAACTGAAAATTTTCAGCTAAATTACTCATTTCACATTTAAAGTGTCTCAAAGATAGAGAAAGCTACATATGTGCCTTTAGCTACAGGGGACTGAATGGAGACAAAGGAGGAGGGCACACTTCTTTCCTCTCACCTGGTTTTCGTCATCCTCATCTTTGTCTCCAGAGAGGGTCTGACTGCCCACATAATTGAGGCTACTTGATATGTGAGGGAGGGGTGCAGAATGGAGCTATACTATACTAAATCCCAAATGAGCACTGGTGATAACAAAGAGATTGTGACTGATAAGACAATTATTATCCTTATAGCTCCGTGTTCATAATATATTAAACAATCACAGTGATTAAAATGAGCTATTATAATTATGAAGCCATTCTCCCCGATGGCGTTTCTTTTCTTTCAGTCTTTGGCCTTTCTGCATTTTCTCACCTTCCCTTTGCTTGGATATAGAAAATTCATTCCAATGAATTCTGTCTATTGACTAAAGGGAGTTCTTGGGCAGGCGCCAAAACATGTAGCCGATTTCAAAGACGGGTCTCTGAGTATCAACCATTAGGGGAAGGCCCCATTTGTGAGAGAGATCAGACCAAATCAGGTTTATAGACTAATTCTAGGGCAGAAGTTTTATGTTGTGGTTTTGTTTCTCTTGCTGGGTTATGAGAAGTTATTGCTTTAGGCTGACAGAATTTTCACATGCGGGAAACAATTTGGTATAAATTGCCTCCTTGTATACATAAGTCCTCAGGCTCCAGAATGTGAAACCTACCCAGCATTACCTTTTAGTAGTATTGTTCTAAGAGACATTTATATATATTTTGTCATCAAATAATTGTCACGTCTGTGACATATATATGCACAAAAGCTTCATAACTGGTAGTTTGTTTATAGAGAAATAAGAACCGTCCTTTGAAGAAGCACAGTGACCATAGACCTCTATAATACTGTAGCTTATCACAGTTCTCCAGAGTTTGATTCTACTGGCAGTGTTATTATGGCTTTAGTTGGGATGGAAATGAAAACTTTTTAAATCGACAGATAAAGCAATCTTGATTTTCCAAAAGTAGTTGTGTATCCCTGGCAGTCGGGGGCGGGGAGAGTTAAAATTCACAGACACTGGACAACAGTAGTAACAAAGGCCTTGTTTAAGTCAGCATGCACTTTGAGGTAGCAAAGCTTTGTCCTCGGTTTTCAGACTGCATGTGGGAAAATGGTCATTTGCAAACATTTCACCTAAAGAAAACTGGGAATGCATACAAGTATTTTTATTTTATTTATGTATTTTTCTTTTTTTTATTGGACATTTTCTTCATTTACATTTCAAATGTTATCCCCTTCCCAGTTTCCTCCCTCCCAGAATCCCCTATCCCATCCCCCTCCTCCTGCTTCTATGACGGTGTTCCTCCCAACTATCCCCACTCCTGCCTTCCCGCCCTGGCATTCCCCTATATTGGGGCATCAAGCCTTCACAGGGCCAAGTGCCTTTCCTACCATTGATGCTAGAAAAGACTGTCTTCTGCTGTATATGAAGCAGAGGACGGCCTTTTTTATTTTATAACCACAAGTATGTATGTATGTATGTATCTATCTATCTATCTATCTATCTATCTATCTATCTATCTATCTATCTATCTATCTATCTATCTATCTACCTATCATCTATTTATTTGTCTTTACATTTTCATTTGTATTTATTTAATATGTTTTATCTTTTCTTTTATTAAAAATATATTTTTTCATACAATATATTCTGATTATGGCTTCCCCATCCCTTACTCTTCCCAGTTCCTCCTATTTCCCTTCCCATCTGGATCTATACCTTTTCTGTTTCTCCTTAGAAAGCAGTTTCTAAGGAATAATAATAATAATAATAAATCAATAACAAGCAAATTGGAATATAACCAAACAAGAAAAGACCAAAGAAAATGTACAAGAAACACACTTAAATAAAGGCACACACTTGTCCACATACTTAGGAATCCCATAAAATCTCCAAATTGGAAGCCATAATATATATGAAAAGGATCTGTAAGGTAGAATAAATGAAACTGAAAGAAAGAAAATAAAATTTTAAAAACTCTGAATTAACACTATGAGACAAAACTTACTGTGTTTGTCTTCTACTGCTGGGCACAGGGTCTGCCCATAGCAGTGGTTTGTTTTCCCAGTGATATTCCCTTGGAGGAAACTGTTTCATTTTCAAATGTCTGTCAGTTGGAGATTGCTTCCGGGTTAGGGATGTGGGCTTATGTCCACTATTTTTTGAACTCTAAAATTGCAATCTGGTACAGACTTGTGCAGGTCCAATGTACGCAGGCTGGGTCTCTGTGCACTAGCCTTTTTGTGCCCAGAAAGTCTTGATTTCTCGCTGTCCTTTATCTCCATGACTCTTACATTCCTTCTCCATCTATGCAGTAGTTTGACTAGATATGGTCACCAGAGACTTGTATGCTTGAATGCTTGGCCCATAGTGGGTGGTACTATTAGGAGGTATGGCCTAGTTGGAGTAGATGTGGCCTTGTTGGAGGAAATGTGTCACTGTGGAGACATTCTTGGAGGTCTCCTATGCACATGCTATGCTCCGTGTGGCTTACACCCTTGTTCTGCCTGTGGCTCAGGATATAGAAATCCCAGCTCCTTCTCCAGCACTGTGTCTCCCTGGTTGCCACCATGTTTCCCACCATGACAATACTGGAATAAACCTCTGAAATTTTAAACTCTGCCCAACTAAAAGTTTTCTGTTATAAGAGTTGCCATGGTCATGTTGTCTCTTCACAAAAATAAAACCCATGAGTCCTGGGGAGAAGGATTAGATGGAGACATCCCTTTGAGGCCTGAGTGTTTCACTGTCTCTCACTCTGTGCATGATTCTGGGTCTCTGCATCTTGAGTTTCATTTTTCTTTCAATTCCATTTTGATCTATCCAAGACTTGAGCATCTCCAAACTGTGCTGAATAGTTTTGATTACTCTTTCTCAAGCAATGCTTGCTATTATAACATTTCCACTTTCCTGGCCAGAAAAATCAAGAATTGGAGACTGGAGGAAGGTTCCTCGCTCTGAGGGAATTGAAATTGAGGTATTTATTTGAATGTATCTTAAGTTCATAACCAAGCTAGGTACAGGGGATTCATTCGAATCTTTGTTCTCCATGTATGCTTGACAGAAACGAATGTATTTTCATACTCATTCCAAAGGGCAGATCTACTAAAGATCTGTTGATAAATTGAAAACTCTACTTAAAGGAGTTGTCCTTGGAATATTCATGTTGTATCACGCCTAGAAGAGTTATAGTTATATATGCAAAGTGATAGATAAACTGATGTCATTGCAAATGTTAATCATTCAAGGTTAATATCCTTTGCAGTAGTACTATGTTCTAGATGTTCTCTTCGGTTTCCAGGAGCTATGTGTTCACCTTTTTATGCCAAGGTGGGAGAAAATGTCAGCTTTTCACTGTGAAGATCTACAAGGAGCAGTTGGTTCTCTTGACTTTAGGTTTGAATGCTGATTGTTAGAGCAGGAAGGAGAATTACTGTCCATCTTTTTTTTTTTTAAATCTAAGTCTTTGTGATGCTGAAGCCAGATACTTGTGTGAAAATAGGGCCAAAGGGGAGTTTGTAATGGGTCTCAATGAGCTCAGAGTTAGAGTATCCTTCCAGTATATTTCTGATGAGGTATTCAGTAACAGATTTAAATGGTACTTAATGTTTCTCTAGTAGATGCTGTCAGTAGACTTTAAATAAAATCGACTAGGAGTGTATCTTTGAACTGGGTGAGCCAGGGGAACCTAGCAGAACTTTACTGATGAGCTTGCAAAACACAGTCAAAGTTTGTAAAGATATAATTAAAAAACTGCAACATGACACTTGATAAAGTCCACCTTTAAATAATTCAAGAGATGAAACACCACTTTTCCCTCTACCCCTTGATGGTGTGTCCCTGCAGATGCTGAAGCCATTTGTATTTAAAATGCATTACTGTACTTGTAATAAAATATATTCCTATGACATTACAATTTTGTTTTTTGAAAAAACTATATAAAGAAGAATGGAAAGCATGCTTTACCAAGAAAGTTAGCAAGTCAGAAATGTATTTTCTTTAGTTTGGTATATAATGTCCATTGGAGAGTGCAGAGTAGGTATTGATCTGATGTTGAGAGATGGGTAAGAACACTTCATATTTTTATTAAAAACAATGTCTATAAATCCAGTTGTTCTAGAGGAAATCAGGTATACTTTATGGGCTTACTCTCCCTTATCTGACTTGTTCACTTGAATTTGACTCTGGCCTGGTTTGAGTCTGAAGTAATTCATGGTGGACATGCCTAACAACACTCAACTAATAAGTTATTCTCCAGGTTTCTGAGTGAATAATTGACCTTGAGCAAAGGAAAGACTTCATTTCCTCAGAAACAGAAGGTGATATGACTTCAACTGATGATATTGGTCTTTATACCAGCATGTGATACTATAACCTAGGATGAAGGCAGTTGGAAAGAAAGCACTTGCTTATGCTGTAGATGGATTTCTATTGTTCTTAGTCTCATGACAAGACAAGAGCCATGCTCCTGGGAACTTCTTAGTCAGGTGAATAAATAAATGATGATTAAGCCTTTTGTTGCTTGTAACCATATTCTGATTCCCAAAGCCATTACCTTTCCATATGTTACTCCTAACTTCAGCACAAAATGCAGTGAGTACTTTCTATAATTCTGCTAACATCTTGCTCTATAGATCCTATATAGCCTATTCCTATTCAAACTACTCTCTTAAAGATTAAATAGTTCAAATATCTATGGATCTGGCTATCTCCTTTTATGACATTCCATTAAAGACAGACTTTTTTTTTTAACCTTTGAATTAGTGTTAGTCTGTGAGAGTATTTCAAGACAAGGTAAGTGAAGAGGAAAGACCTTCCCTGAATTTTGGCAAGATTATTCCATGGGGTTGGATCCCAGAATGAATACAAAAATTACTGAGGCACAGAATCCATCTTTTCCTGCTTCAAGAGTTGTGGACACACACTGTCTGTCCCTCTTGCCACCTCAGCTGGAGGCACTGCCACTACTGTACTTTCCTGCCATGGTAGTCTGCATCCTCAGACTGTGAGCTTAAGTAGACCCTCCTTATGTTGCTTTGTTTATATATTATGACACCATCCAGGGCAGAGACAGACTTTAGAGGATCCACAGGAAGCTCACCCAATTTGATACCCTTTTCCATTCCCTTCTCTGAATAGTTCACATTGAGCATAATTACCACCTAAAGACCTACTGTCATTTTCAAAGCATCATTTCTCATTATGCTTTTTTATTGATAAACAGCTTCTTGTGAAGAGGACACTGAGAACTTTTGTTATAGATGGATTTCAGTCAGCCACTTAGTAGAGTGGTTCTGAGTACATCAACTTTATGTGTGGATGCCACTTTAATGAAAAGTTAAAATAATAGTAGGAAATATACATTTCTCTTATTGCCTATATGACTATATAACATATCTAATGAGCTAACTTTCATGGTGCCTTTGTACACAGTACATTGTAATACATTTATTATCTAGCTGCCCCAGCAAAATCAATTTAAGTTGTAGGAAGTTAATGAAATTTCCACTTTCCTGCCATCCTACTTTCTATAATTAATATATGAGAATAAAAATCAAATCACTTATTGTAGATAAAAAACTTACTTTCTCTTCTCTTTCTTCCCCTCCCCTTCCCTTCCCTTCCCTTCCCTTCCCTTCCCTTCCCTTCCCTTCCCTTCCCTTCCCTTCTTCCCTTCTCTTTTCTTTTTGTATGTGTTTGTCTCTTATTTTTCTCCACCCAATGACCTCTTTCTGCATTGGGAACAATCTAACTATGTTTTTATCTTAGATTCTATTCTTGGAACTGAACTCAAGGCTCTTCACATGGTATATAAATGCAACATCACTGAGCTATATCCACAGTCTTGTCTTAGGCTCTCTGTAAATGGCTGCTTCCTTGGTGTGGTATGCTTTATACCTGCCTCTTGCCATTAACTTTCCAAGTCTGTTTTACATTCTCCTCAAGTCTCCCTCATCTAGCTCTTTGCTATTCTACAGGGCATTTCACTTTTTCAGACAATGAAATTTAATATCCATTATATTGGGATCTTTCACTATGATAAGAAAGATTTTTATTCTATTCCATCCCTCCATCATTTTTGTCAACACTATGACCTCATTCTTACAACATTTCTGATATATCTAAGGCACTTAAGTTTTAATTGAATGAATAAAAGAAATCTTCAGTCTGTTTCTTAAAGTTAATGTTCTTGTCACAGTAGCCTCACAAACTAACCTGGACCCTAACTACTCTGCCTCCATGCTGCAACTCATCAAGTGCCTCTTATTTAAGGATCCATTATCAATTAATTAATTGTTTTAGAATTTGTAATCACTACCATCTTAAGGTCTTCTTCATCATCTGGGTTATGATGTATTCCATGCATTTGAGATAGGCACCGACCTATTTGAATTTGGTATAGTATACCTCCTTTGCCCTTCAATGTTTATCTTTTAGCCCTAAGAATAATTATAGACACATCTCTATAACCAATTGATCTTCCTTAACTATATTTGGTCACATAATCATTAAATAATTGATTCATTTGATAATTGGTGAATGTTTATTATAAAATGAACACTATACTAAGACAGAGAGGAAACAGGCCCTGTCTTTAATGTGGCCATAGACTGATTTTGGGGGAGATGGTGAACCTGGCAATGAAAAAGTATTGATATTAGGAGAGAAAAAAATGAATGAGGCATGGAAAAAAAGGCTTGTGCAAAGGGGGGAAGTTAAGTGGATGCCAAGCACATGGATGGTGAAACACCTAAAGAATTAAGGGTGAAGGTAGTTAGAAGGATATACTGAAGCTGACCAATTAATCCTATGCAAAGGTCAAGAGGGAAAGAAACTTAATTTTGTGTGTTCAGATGGCAAATACCAGTAACTGGAAGCATGAGAAAAGGGAAAATGAATCAGGAAATGAAATGGAAAATTTGAGTCCTTGCCCCCTCTCCCCACCATCATACACACACACACACACACACACACACACACACACACACACACACACACACACACGTATATGCACATCCTGTAAAACTGCAACCCCAGTGTTCTCAGAATGCTTGCACATCTTTTCTTTCTGAAGATTGGCAGGTCCAACTCTTCACTGCCAGCAACTGTTTGTTTACTCTCACTTATTCTGTGGGTAGGATCCTCAAGACTCTTCTAAGCATTTATTCTTTCCAGACTTGTGACCTTACAACATAATCCTTTCACTGATCCCTGTTCTTATCAAGAGGCAAAACCTTTCCATGAAGCACCTCCTTTGCCTGTCTTAAATTTTCATTGGCCAGAATTGTGTCACATGTCAATTTCTTTTTTTTTTTTTTTTGTGAAGACAAATTGGATGATTATATCTAAGCAGACAAAACAATGAGATTTCATAGGAGTATTTGATATATCCTCACTGTATAGGCACTATCTGTTGAACATGTACTGCTGACCATTCTTGTGTCCTAGAACTTGATGGGCCATCTACATAGCCCTTGAGTAACTTAAGTGGCAACAAGACTGAATAACTTCAATGTTTCCCTAGTAGCATCTCCTAGAGAAACATATTTGCCTTCCAAGAAGGGAGCATGGGACTTGAGAATGGAGACACAATGTGGTAAACACATCACAGCAAACAAGGATTCCTAGGTTAGGAACCCTTGAGACTTACTTTTCTGATTGTTCAAAGGGAAACAATGCCAAGTCTATTTTAGACTAATATCAAATATTAATGGCAATGAATAAAACACATTTCAGAGCACTGGTATAGGTATTTAGTAGTTAGGGTTGATTATTGTTAATAACGATCCCTGTCTTTCAGTCAAGAATTTATGTTGTTAATGACTAAATGGAGTACTGTATTGAATAAGAAAAGAAATGATATCAAAGCCTATGCATGGTAAGGTTTATGGAGTAGTGAGTACTGAATTTTCAAATTTCCAAAAAATTACATTACATGTTTTCCTCTATGAATCTAAAAACTGTTCACTTCATCCATATTTGTCTGTATGATGTATATGTTTATGGGGTTTCCTAGTTGTTCCAATGTCCAAGGCACCTATAGAATTTACACCTTTACTGCAGTGCAAAACTTTGGGACTTATTTTCACTTCTAGTATCTACAAAATTAAAGTTAGTAAAATTGTATTTAATTTGTGTATATCAAAAGATAAGCAATGCTGGGCGGTGGTGGCGCACGCCTTTAATCCCAGCACTGGGAGGCAGAGGCAGAGGCAGGAGGATTTCTGAGTTCGAGGCCAGCCTGGTCTACAAAGTGAGTTCCAGGACAGCCAAGGCTACACAGAGAAACCCTGTCTCGAAAAACCAAAAAAAAAAAAAGATAAGCAACTTGGTGTTCGTTTGGTTCTTTTTTGGTTTTGTTTTGTTGTTATGTTTTTTGCTTTTTAAAAAAATTTTCCCTAGTCTTGGTCTCTATATTCTAGTTCTTTAGACACCAACTACTTCAGCTACCTGGACTTCCATTTAGTACTAACTGATGAAGGAGATCCGACTAGAACAGACAGAGAAGGCACATCTAAGAAAGAGGATGCCTTGTTTAGTAATGAACTAGTCCAGGAAAGAGAAAATCCACATAGAGCAGAGCTGGTGAAAACCACAGTAAACGATCATTCACATAAGAGACACTTAGCAGAAAGAATGGAGCAGCTCTGAACCAAGAATAGACCTCAGCAAACCTTGGGGTACAGGTCTTTAATACTCATACTTTATGTCAGAAATAATCCTTTCATTCTCAAATTAGCTTTTTTTGGGTTTGGTTTCAATTCCACTTGAAACTAGAAAAAGTTTGGATTCAGAATTTTTTCATGTTTTAGAATATCCATATATAGTATTAGATGTCTTCATGGTGGATCCAAATAAAGATGAAATTCATCTTTATTTTATATGTGGCTCAAAGTACTTTTATGGAATATATATATATATATATATATATATATATATATATATACACATATATATATTGGTTTTTCAAGACGGGGTTTCTCTGTGTAGCCCTGGCTGTCCTGGAACTCACTCTTTAGACCAGGCTGGCCTTGAAATCAGAAATCTGCCTGCCTCTGCCTCCAAAGTGCTGGGATTAAATGAGTGCGCCACCACTGCCCGGCTTGGAATGTTTTCATAATTTTTAATATAATAAAAAGTCCATGGTATAGAATTTTCTACTTATGACATTATTTCAAGGTTCAGTTAGCATTGGGTTTTGGCTTACTTGGATATTTTAAAGTTTGGAATGCTCAATCTATTTCATAACATAAAATGTTTTACTTAAGGATCAAAGCAGACATAGCATACCATAAACTGTAGTTAAAATAGTTTTGGGGTATATCTGATTTCCAGGTTTAGCCAAGATCCAATGTTCTGTATTCTGATGAGGTCCTAGGTCCTAAGCACACCTGCACCCTCCAAAATTCCCAGATCTGCCTAAAGTTTCATATACTGGGCTCCAGTCTGGTAAGGTCTCTGTACCATAGCCTGCCTTCACTTTCCCTAGCCCGCAGACCTTGCCTTGGCCTCAAATATCTGTATGCATGCATAGCATGATGAGCATTCACAATCCTGGCCTATCTATTCTTCATACAGCCAGGCATAGGTTAAGTATCACAGTTTTTACTCTAGCCCAAGCATATATGCCCATCTGTTTCATTTGCATGTTTTCTTTCTTTCAAGGGAAATGGAATAAATCAGTTCTTCTATTCCACAAAAACAACATTGAATATCTGAGGGATTGACCATCCAACTCCTCATCCATAATCTGAAATGAACTTTGGCAGTAAAACCCACCAAAACAAACTTCCACTAAAGGGAAGCAGTCTATAATCTCAGAGTATACATACAACCACCTCAAGAAGTACACATGCCTAGTCTAATTACAAAAACACAAGACAGGCCAAGACAGCATGTCTCTGCACACTACAAATCTACCAATTCTATAGAAATGTTTTCTAATAAGAATGATTAATGCCATGACATAGAATTTAAAAGAACTAAGAATTCAAATTGTTTAATGAAGATACAAACAGCTCAATGAACGTAAAGGGAATCGTCATAGTTACCTGAATGATGGTCAAGGAAACAGAAACATATAGTTGAATAAATTGATGAAAGCAATTTGGAATTTGAAAACTAAACTCAGTAAAAATAAATATTGGAGATATCTCTAGCTGAGATGAACAGAAAACTCAACAATCCAATGAGGAAACTCAGGTGAACGTCTGAGAAATAGAATCAAATAGAACAGAAGGCAGCAGAGCGTTCAGATAAAGTTGAGACATTTGACCATACACATACAAAGATTATGAAAACAAAACAAAATGAAACACACGAGGAAAATTCAGGAACTGCAAGACAGAATGGAAAGATCATGTCTTCAAATTATAGACATAAAAAAGGAACATCATTCAAAGTCAGTGGCATGGAGCTGATCTTCAAAAGGGTCTTAGAAAGATTTCTCAAATTAAGACAGGTAGGATGTGAATAGCCATATGCATACAAACACAAGAAGCACACAGGATGTCAAACAGATAAGATCACAAAGACACAACACACACACACACACACACACACACACACACACACCATGCTCTATGTAAATTACTAATTATACAGAAAATTATACAGAACAGGAATGGAAAACAATCACAGGTCACAGGTACAGGAAAATGTATAAGAACAACAGCTGATTTCTTAGTGGATATTTTAAAAGGTAATACACTCCAACTTCTTAAAGAATATGGATACCAACCTAGGCTACTCTACACTGAACAACTACATGTGATAGTGGAAGGAGAAATAAAACCTTTGGAAGACATAGACCAACTTTACTGAGGATATTGGAATCAATACTTTGTATTGACAAGATGAATGAGCAAAGGCAAGAGACGATAGAGATGAACAAACATAAGGCTAAGACATAAATAGCAAAAAAATCAAAATATTAGCAATTAAGACAAACCATTCAATGATAACTTTATATATTAATGGTTTCAATTCCCCATTAAAGAGACATGGTTAAGAAGCAAAAACATGTTTGTTGACTACAGGAAACTCCTCTTACTTTCAAAGAAGAGAATGAACTTAAAGTGAAAGGATGAAGAGTAGTCCAAACAAACGGGGACAGAATGCAAGCAGGCATTGCTATCCTATCCTAACATCTGATAAAGCAGACTTCAAAATAAAACTGATTAAAGGAGACAAAGAGGGATGCTTCATTCTAATCAAGGCAACAGGTAGCCAAGAAGACATTACTATCCTAAACAAAGATACAATAACACATGTGATTTTTTAAAAAAAAAGCAGCTCATTGTTAGACATGAAAGTACAGATAACTGTACCTCCATAATTGTTGATTTGAATATCCCACTTTCTCCAAGAGACAGGTCATGAGCCAAAGTCATCTAAGTTGTGATAAACATTGGACTAGATCAACTTCTAATAATACTCCAATTAGGCAAATAGAGACTCTTCCTTGTTTGTGTAGTGTTATTAGCACTGATAATCTATATTGTGCTTTCTTTTAATTAAAATATATGAATGGGTTGTGACCCACGTATGCCAGGTAGGATATAAAGATTGCTAGTAATGAAGGGTATCTAATGAAGGAAAGATTTCTGGGACCTTTTTTTCTTCCTTTTCTGGGGCCTTTTTTTCTTCCGTGTCTGGGACGTTTTTTCTTCCTTTTCTCCTCATGCTTTGTTCCCTTCCTCTTCCCTCTTTCTTTTATTTGTTTGCTTGTTTGTGTGTTTATTACTATGTTTGAGACAGAGACTTATTTTTCTTTGTTCAAATCCAGTTGGTAGATTATTCTAGCAATAAATAAAATTAGTGTAAAAATAGAAAAAGAGAAACACGTGAAATAAATAAAGAAAAACGAAGTTCAAGCACAATTGAGACAGCATCTACCAAGTTGAACCCGGGCATAGAAAATTTCCAAAGCTTGGCAGTCTTGATAGATTTTTTTTGAGGGCGTCTTGCATACAAGCAGCATCTACAGCTATCACCCTTGTTGCTAATTTGCATCATTTTCTAAAAAAACACAGGCTGTGCCCAGTCCATGCACAGTGTTTCTTGCCCAACCTGCAGTGGTGGGGTATGAGATACTCCTCCATGCCCACATATAAAGCTCTATACTGTAACTATATTAGCTCTTCAAAGGAGTGTTTCTGACAATTAATGAATTAGTAAAATTTTAGCAATACAGCAATTTAGTAGATATGGTGTTTTTTAAATGTAGATAACTTTCAGAAATTTATTTTTAATTTACTTAGCCTAGTTTTTTTTTAAAGAACTGTTTCTTGTACCTTTAGCTTTGTCTAAGCTATTCAATAAGCACTCTTCTTCAAACAATTGAAATACTAAAAAAATGACTGTTTTATTTGCTCTTACACCTATTTATTGCTAAATAGGGAAAACCAATAAATGTTAATCATCTTTCAAACTTAATTTACAGTTGATATTTTTGACAGATATTGTCAAAGGCATTTATGTCTATACAGGCATCCTTTGAGATGCTATTGACACAGAAGAAGATACGAGTCAGCAGTAAGGATGGTTTTCACAAAACTTGACTGTGTAAAAAAACAGTTTTTAAGATATCATGACCAAATTTCAAGGTTACACTTTCTGAGTGTTTCCTAGGTCCAACTTCAATGTAGTAATGGACACCTTAGTGATTAGTAGTAGTATTTTAAAAGTCGATTTATTTATTTGGTTCATTTGTCATTTTCAATCTCTCTCTCTCTCACTCTCTCTCACACACACACACATACACACACACATACACACTCACATTAGATTTATTAACTTGTAGAATAATCTACCCATTTTGATGGAGAAAACTAAGGTCAGGGAAAATGTTCAGGCATACATCTCCACTGTCTTGTTGGTAAATTTCAAAGACAAATCATTTCATAAACATTGATGTGTCTGTGTCTGTATCACTCTCCTGGTACCAAAAGTAATTGTTTAATCCTTTTGAAAAGAAACTTACCTAATGATACTTTTGAACTTTTTAAAATTTGTAGTGAAATCTTTCATAAATTTCTGGCCTGGAAGAATATGCACTTACTGCCTCCAAGTTTAGCCGATCACCCCAGAGTCTTCTCTGATGAACCTTTCCTGTATCAGTGATCACGGTGATACTCTTACTCTTTGGGGATTTTAAATAACAGCCCAATCAGGATGCGTTCCTTTTCATCTTTGCCTCCCATAATTTTCTTTGGTAGAGGTCTTGTCAAAAATGCCTCATTTTTTTTCTTCTCCAATTATAAGTCTTCAAAAGGGAGAAAATGAGGCTCAGGACTGGGTCCACAGCTGCTCTAGCTTTTGAAGTCCCCTCTGCCCGGCTCTTGATGCTATAGCCCTTTTAATAGCAGCATTAGCAGTTTCAGCTCCATTTTCTAACAGTCTTGGTGGAGTGAAGGAAAGCCTTTTATACAGGATGTTGCTACTATGCTACCATACTGGAAATTTATAAATAATTTTTTATATATCTAGCACTGGCACACATATATAACATTGGTTTCTTTGCTCAGCAAGCAATAATGGGTATCACAGAGTCTTTGTTCCATATTAATTAGGAAAAGGGAAGCCCTATATCCCTAATAAAAATCTTATTTTCCAAGAATGATTCAGTGCATTTCCTACATGAACCCCAGGAAGACCATAAGTGGTCCAACCCAGTTTCTTTGTTCTTTGTTCTTTGTTTGGTTTTTGTTTTGTTTGTTTGTTTTTGATTTTTTGTTTGTTGTTTCTAGTCAGGAGTGTCTAAGGAATTGGGTGAAAATGTATTAAAATCATTTTTTAAGCTAGAAAGGAAAGTCTATTGGATATTTACTTTAAATATTAAAATAAGGAAAAGAACAATAAAGCCCACATTGCCCTTTAGTGGAAGATGATTTCAGTAGCTGCAAGGTAAGTGGTATAAGTGCATGTCAAAGGCTGAATAAAAATGTTTTTCTACAATACTTGACGTCTTCACTGGAATAGGGCAATATGGAGCCATAGACTAGCTCTGCCTCCAAGTGAAAAACACTTTAGTGAGCTTGCTGGTTCTAGGTTTTGTTTGCTTCATGGGTTTCATTTTTTTTTCATCAGGAAAAAAATCACTGACTATGTTTGTGACATTACTAATGGCATTTCTGAACACTGTCTTATTTCTGGAAGTCCTTTAAAAAATATTCTCAAGCACTTTCTTATTTTTATTTGATAAAATAAAAAGTGTATTATTTGACTGTGTATACTAGATAACCTGCTATATAGTTACAATAGAAAAGAACCTTCCTGGGCCTAGAGAGATGACTCAGCAGTTAAGGGATACTATTGCTTTTACAGATGACCTGGGTTCAATTCCTAATACCCACGTGATGGCCCATAGCCTTCTGTAACTCTTGTTCCAAGGGATCCACTGCCTTCTTCTGACTTCCACAAGTACTGACCACATACATTGCACAACAGACCCAGGTGCAGACAAAACACTCACACGTGTAATAAAATTAAAAATATAAAATAAAATGTTTTTTTTTCTTGAGCAGGGCTTCTCTGTCTGGCTGACCTGAAAG
This sequence comes from Tokudaia tokunoshimensis, assembly GCA_036184795.1. Taxonomy (NCBI): domain Eukaryota; kingdom Metazoa; phylum Chordata; class Mammalia; order Rodentia; family Muridae; genus Tokudaia; species Tokudaia tokunoshimensis. Next base: position 44,756,623 of record BTHU01000001.1, read on the forward strand.
TCTATAGACCAGTCTGGCTTTAAACTCAGACACCCACATGGCTTTGCCTTTGAAGTGTTTGGATTAATGTTGTGTCTCTACAAGGATCAAGCATTACACTGTTGTTGATGATGACATCGTTGTTGTTGTTATCATTATTTTTATTATTATTAAGTAGAAAATGAATCTTGATACTGCAAATGAATCTTCAGATTGATACTTGGTGTTGCTAGAGTCAATAAATCATGGTAGAGAGTGTTTCTTGAAATAAAAGAGAAAACTACTGTGGCCCCCAGGATGAGTTTATTAACCATACATCCCCCCAAAAATCATGAAGTGGAACAACTAGTTCTTATTCAGTCACTAAACTTCTAGAATAAAGAAAGTCTGGAGATAGTCTATGAACAACAATAAAAAACAAACAAACCAAAAAAAAAAAAAGAAACAAGTAAGTTTTAAAAAAACAATCAAGCTGGTGTTCACCATGAGCCCCTTCAAGGATAGAAGCCATCTGAATAGTAACTAGTACAGGCTGAGAGAGATGAAGCCCAACTCAAGAAGATGGTTCTCAATCAATTTTCTCTCCTGCAAAAACAGTGCAGTTACGGAAGAATTAAAAGTCGTCTCATGTGCAGACAATTCTGGGCATCTGTTGGCCTAACATACGTACTCAAAACTCAATGGAACCTAGTGATTTAAAGGCAAAAATCTAAAAGCAAAAATTTGTGGGTATAAAGAACATTAATTGTTAAAGCAGAGCTTGACGTTGCCTCCTGTGCCACAAGTAAAACAGAGATGTGGGTGATATAAGCACATCTCATACTCAGCATGCTTTCATTCATTTTGTGTCATTTTAAACCAAATGCTTTAACAGAAATGACTTAAGAGAGGAAAGTATTGTTTGATTGTTTGTTTCAGAGGTTCTGGTCCATGAAGATGAGTAAAGGGTGGGGAAGTGGCTCAGTCTTAGGTGGTGATGGCAACTTGGGGAACAGCAGTAGCATAGGCCATAGCAGCAGTGATAGCATCCATTTTAACAGTATCCAGAAATCTGAGTTGACACTCTATACGTAAACTCAGCTTAGTTTTGATCCCCAGTAAAAATAAAACAAACACAGAGCAGAGTCCCATGCTTCCAATGGACAGAAAGGGAAGAATGAGGGCAAAGAAGAGTGGGGATCAAATCAAGGCTGACAGGAGCTGGGAAACACTGAACCTGGTAGCGCCATGCTTAATAACCAAGTTGGTGGCCCTTTGACTATGGCTTGCTGTTGGTGAGCTGAAGGTGTGTCTCTTGTCTGCTTGTCTCTTGTCTGGCTTTATTACCTACAGCTCTCCTAGGAAGATGCTCCATATTCCTGGCATCTCCAATATCCAAGGGTATCCACTCCAATTAAGAATTGTTCTATGAGGAAACTAGGGAAGATCCTTGAACATATGGGCACAGGGGAGAATTTCCTGAATAGAACTCCAATAGCTTATGCTCTAAGATCAAGAATTGACAAATGGGACCTCATTAAATTGCAAAGTTTTTGCAAGGCAAAAGACACTGTCAAAAAGACAAAGCGGCAACCAACTAACTGGGAAATGATCTTTACCAACCCTACATCCGACAGAGGGCTAATATCCAATATATACAAAGAACTCAAGAAGTTAAACTCCAGAGAGGTAAGTAACCCTATTAAAAAATGGGGTACAGAGCTAAACAAAGAGTTCTCACCTGAAGAATATCTAATGGCTGAGAAGCACCTAAAGAGATGTTCATCATCCTTAGTCATTAGGGAAATGAAAATCAAAACAACCCAGAGATTCCATCTCACACCAGTCAGAATGGCTAAGATCAAAAACACAGGAGACAGCATCTGTTGGCAAGGATGTGGAGAAAGAGGAACACTCCTCCACTGCTGGTGGGATTGCAAGCTGGTACAACCACTCTGGAGAGCAGTCTGGCAGTTCCTCAGAAAACTGGGCATGACACTCCCGGAGGATCCGGCTATACCACTCCTGGGCATATACCCAGAGGCTTTACCTGCATGCAATAAGGTCACATGCTCCACTATGTTCATAGCAACCTTATTTATAATAGCCAGAAGCTGGAAAGAACCCAGATGTCCCTCAACGGAGGAATGGATTCAGAAGATGTGGTATATTTACACAATGGAATACTACTCTGCAATTAAAAACAATGAATTCACAAAATTCCTAGGCAAATGGTCAGATCTTGAAAATATCATCCTTAGTGAGGTAACCCAATCACAAAAGAACACACATGGTTTGCAGTCACTGATAAGGGAATATTAACCCAGAATCTCGGAATACCCTAGACACAATTTGCATATCAATAGATTTCCAAGAAGATGGAAGGAGAGACCCCTGGTCCTGGAAAGACTGGATGTAGGGGAATGCCAAGACAGAGAAGCGAGAGGGGGTTGAATGGGGAAAAGAAAGAGGGAAGGGGGCTTATGGGACTTTTGGGGAGGGAGGAAACGGGAAAGGGGAAATGATTTTGAATGTAAATAAAAAAACTTAGAAAAAAAAAAAGAATCGTTCTATGAACTTCCCATTATACTCTCTCAGGAACTCCCACAGGTAGTGTGACATATAGTATGCTTCTTGACCTGTAATGCCTTCCTTACAAATAGTTCCAGGCTTTGTCACCAAGTCGTTCTTACATTTTGCATGCCTGAAATAAGCCACTAGTAATGTTAAAGTCTTCAACTTACTCCATCAGTATCTGGATTCTTTTAGACTACTATCACAGTAGCAGCTGAGGCTGGGCAACTAAACCCAGGGAAACACTTCTCCAAGTGATTCCCTGACAACATGGTGACCCAGCAATGCTCTTCTAAAGGGAAAGTCTTTTGAACAAATCTCTAGTTTTACCATTTAGGTTTTTCAGTGAGTTGATGAGGTCTTGCCAATTTCCCGTTGTCCTGCTGCAATGTGCCTGGCTTCATTTTAATGGCACATCTCTCTGTAAACAGCACTCTGACCTCAACTGTATTTTTTTTTTCTTTCTTCATATTTCTGGTTTTCATTTTCTCTGTTTCCACTTTTTAGGAGCATGTTTTAATTGTATAAAATGATGAGTTCCATGATGACATTTCATACGTTATATAACAGAGTTTGATACTCTTCAATACTCTACTTCATATCCTGTTTTCTGTTTGCAGTATTCACTCCTGTACCTCTAAGCCATGTTTCTATTTTTATTTATTTTCTATATTTTTTTATTTTCCTTAATTGTTATTTTTCTATGTATGCACACAAAAATATAAATACAAACTGCTAAGACAATTTCCTCTTCCTCATATGTATTATTTTAGGACTGACCACTACTTTTTGAATAATTTAGGGAGATCACCACTGGGCAAGACTGTTTTTTCCACTCTTGGTCATTGATCTACCATAGTTCTTCATCTAGATGTGGAGTCATCTGCACACAACTTTCAGCTCATTCTTTTTCTTTCCTTTTTTTTTTAAGTTTCAATGTTTTATTATAAAAAGGTAGAAAGAGAAAAGGAGATAAAAGTTAGAGAGAAAGAGATGATAGAGAGATGGCTATGATCATGTGGAAAGAGGGGAAAGAATGGAGAGAGAGGGGGAACAGAGAGAGAGGGACAAGAGAGGGCAGAGAGGGATAAGAGACCAGAGAGCTCATTCTTTTTTGTACAGCACATCAAAACAAAATCCTTCTATTTTACTTTTGATCTTGATTCTCAAAGTGAGCCCTGCTTAAATAAATACAGCTGCTCATTTTGAATATAATAGTATCTTGAATTTTCTCAAATTAGCAAATTAGTTTGTCCATTTTTTAAAACTCATTCTGTGTCTTGTTAATTTTTCCTAGGGATATGCAAAAGAATGTCAAATCACACTAACTGGGTGCCATCGACAGATAAAAGTACAATTTCACCATAATCCACATTGGTTAAAGTCAACGACTTTATTGACCTTTCTTACATAGCACAGAGCTGAGCTGGTTACTTCAATATGAGTGATGTTGAAACACCTGCATCACCACATTGTCTCACCCAATCATGGACGGTGATCCCTTGGGAGCTGCACCATGGAGCTCCACTACTCACATCCCCAGAGCCTCTATTTTGTATGTTGTGCTCATCAAGTTTTGAAATTTCATTTTGTCCATTTTTATTGACTTACTTTGTGACAAGAGGAGGGCAGGCCTGTGTCATGGCCCTTGTGTGGAGATAGGATGATAACCTGAAGAGGTCAACAGTCACTTTCCACTCTGTTTTACATGGGAACAAGGGGGATCTTGGTGATGGATTTGAGAACAAGTACCTGATACATGCACTAATCTCACAGGTTCTTTAATTTTTATGATCTATTCCTTGATTTTAAATATCTTTTAGACATTAGTAGTTTTTGTAGGATGAAAATGGTTAAAGTCAAGCGAATGTATCATTTCATTACAATGTCCGCTTCTTTCATAAGTTTCCATAAACTTCATTAAAATGAAAATTTACAAACATAAAAGTGTATGAATGCAACTTAGGATATCACTTACATCTGTTCATTACATATATGCATCCGTATTTTATCCATTTAATCAGTCTATCTTTTTCCATGTTTAATACTCATGTGCATGATTATAATTATATGCATATACATGATTTGAGAGAATGTTACAACATTCCTTCAACATCAAACAGGGCTATCTCTGTGTAATAAAAACTTACCATCTATTTATTTTTATACATTTCTTTGCATATGTATGAGCACCTGTGGGGGTCATAGGTTAATGTCAGGTGTCTTCTCTATGTTCTCTTCACCCTATTTTTGAGACATAGACTCTGACTGGATCGGGACTTCCTGAATGATTAAAGTGGATGGGCACCTAGCCCTGGGATCCTCCTGCTACTGCAGGAGCTGAGGTGCATCCAGACACTGCTGCATCTATTTTCTATGAGCACTGGGGTTCCAAAGCCATGACCTCATGGATAATTACACGCAGGTAATTTACTCACTGGTCAGCCTCCCCAGATCACCTTTTTTTTTAAATCTATTTCTTTACTGATTTTATTAAAATTAATCAAAACTCATTATGTAAAACTGTGAAGTATCTTTTTTATCTCTAACTTCTAATAACATTTGTGTTATATATGTGAAAATGTAAATCCCCTGAAAAAAAGTCTATCATAAGAAAAGAAGAATCATGTATCTCAGGAAAAAGATAACTTGAAATAAAATGAAAAAGAAGTCTGTGGACCATGAAAAAAAATGTAAAGTTTACAAAGGACAAGTTCCTCTTATATATTCTTTTCTGTATCTTTTCTGTGTAATTCTATATCCAAGAATGAGATGGATCTTTTATTACCAAGGGCAAAACTCGAGCACTGATATGAGAATGTGCTTAACACTTCCCAAGACAAAATTATATATTGTTCTTGTTCTGTTCAATGTCCTAAGGAGTCTCTGACCTTTCCCCTCTCCTATTACACTCACTAGGAAACACTCATGACTCCAGTCTACTGGTTACATGTGGAGTGTGACACAGATAAGGAGGCAAATGTAAAAAACATGTAGGAGCCACAATTCTCTTTGTATTTCACATCTCCTGTTCTGAAAAACATAAGAAAGACTGAGCTATTGGAATTCCAGTAATACAGGCTTTTCATATTTTCTCATGAGGTCTAAATAAACCTTGAGTCAGATGATATTTACTTTAAAATTCATGTAAGTAATGGCCAGGTAATAAGCAGTCAGAATATCTTCGATAATTGAGTAGACCTAAAGTAATGGGAGATTCCTGATAAAAGTTGCGGTTTGGTCTTTACAAAAATTTTCACTGACCTTTCTGATTAATCAGTCCCAAAAAGTTGATTTGTGTCAGTTCTTTGAATATTGCCATACTGCCTCTCCACATTCTAAACAGGTTATAATAAATCCCAGCAACTTTTTTGAAGGGACCTAAGGAAGTCTGAGGCTAGAACAATGAGGAAGTGCTTTTGAAGACTACGCTATGCTCTTCTTGAGAAGGACAATGTGCTCAAACATCTTCTCTCTCCTTTCTCTCCCAGCTTTCACTTCGTAGCTCAAAACTGAAGGTGTCTAAAGAAGCAGTATGAGTTTCCACAGCCTATATTTTTTTACAACTCATGGAAAAAAATATTCAGATATATTCCATTAGACCATTGCAGGCCATCATCAAGTAGGTATTGAGTAAATTCAAAGTAATTGTATGGCCACTAGGGTCCACTAGACAAAATGCTAACCTCAGACTCCTTCCACACCATAGCTATGCATATCAAGGCTCCTATCCTAGACCAAAAATGGAGTCCTAAATTCACAGAAAGAGAAGTAGTCCTACTGATGAGAACACTGCCCTCCATCTACTGTCCCCTCATCCTTACTTGGAAAACTGTAAAAGCCTCAAGTGGATCGATGTATTCTTGTGCCAGGGGCTGTTTATTTTGTTTAATGGTTGCCTCTTGCCCCCTTTTCTTTCCTTTTTGATTGTCTAGACGGGCACCAAGCAATTGAGTACAAAGTGATTTCATTCAAGTGTCTGGTGGAATCACTGAAAAGAATGATCTACCTCTGGGCTTCTTGACTCTCCACTCAGACATCATTGCTTCTCTCAACTACAGTTTTCACTGTCTATTCTCTGAAGTGTTCATGTGGTGCCAAAGTCAATCCTCAAACTTTGATAGGGTCTTTTCCCAGAAAGTCACTTTTCAGTTCATGGCAGATGGGGGGAGAGAAGTTCCCGAAAGTGAAATTTATAGTTTTATATACATTTTTCCTTCACAGGTCACACTGACCCTTTCTTGGTGCTAAGAAAATGTCAGGAATTGCTAAAATTGGGCTGCATGGAGTTGCTAGGATGCAATACTTGGAATAAACCCATCTAGCAAACTTATGAGCCATATAGGGTGGGCTGCTGCCGCTCCTTAATGAAACACTCCATGCTAACACTTGTTACACTTAATGAGGAACTTCCATGTTCAACAGAAAGTTTATGATTAATTACACAGTAATAATTTCTGATTTTCACTCAATATAGAAAGGGGCTTACCTAAATTTACAAAATAGTCTTCCGGACTAGTCTTTTCATTGCCATTATTTTAAAATTCCAATTTTAAAAAACTTTTCCCTCTATCTTCCTTCTCTCTTCCTATGTTCCATCCTGATATCTCTATGTTCTTTCCATGTTTCTATTGATTTCTGCCTCTGATCCAGTTGATTACTTTTTCTTTAATATCATCATAAAAACTTACATTTTTTATCATGTCAATAGCTATAATTATTTACTAAAATATACAGAAAATAATCTTTTGTAGGGATCCACTTTGAAGACTGCAGTAGGTTTATGTTACAGTGATCAGTACCAGTGAGAAAGCACCTTGAAAACTTCAACATAGTTAGCCCCATCATCCACCTCTTGAGTGGGGTAGTGGAAGTCATATCTCCTGCAAGACATTTTCTTTTAGAAAATTAGTTCCAGGATAGAAGAATAATGAATTCAAGACAGTCAAATCATGTGCATGTTAACCAGAATTCCGGCAAGGGAGAAGGAATGTCTATGGAAATCTTGGTGCTTTGATTCCAGTATTTAACTTGTATCCTACAACATAGTAAAGTTGTTCAACTTTACCTTTGATCCCTGGATCTTTTCTTATGTAGTTGCTAGTGAAAAGCCACCAGAGTTATGTGTAATGACAAATATTAGTGTATATTTTGTATATTTGGGTGGGAAACATGAGACATCTTTGAATATTTTGTGGCATCACTGTACAATCATCTTTTATTTCCAGTGGAGTCTATAAATGGTGTCACCTGTCACTTGTGTTTTAGAAAGGGAGCATTATAGCTGATGTTTGCGTCGTATTTTGTAACCAATTTTTGATCATATAGAGCTAAACTGTATGTATTGGAAATACAGACACTTGATCATAATTATGCAGCATTTGGATTATAAAATACCTTCAAATGAAGAAAACACAGACTCAGGAATCAGCTAATAAGTCAACTGAAAATATTGGGAATGTTACATTTCAATGAATTGATTTTTAGACCCTCAGTTTATAACTAGCTGTCCTCCTTCATAGCAAACCCAATAATTATGTTTAGTATGAACTTTCCCTATAGACTCGTTAAAAGTTCAGAATTGATAATTATATACCTACTTTTCTTTTATTAAAATTGTCTCTTACCTTTTCTATTTCATATACTGTAATGAACTGTCTATGAAATGTCTATTTGGAAAATTTCATGCATTGATTGAGCTCACAAAGAAGTTGTCTCCGAAAGTGGGATTGTCCTAGCTTCTTCTACCTCTGACCAAACACATTTACCTGAGAGTATACTATAAGGTCTCTTGACTGGGGCTGGGTTTCCTAACTGTGCAATTGTGAGGGAGGATGATAGCTAAACAGCCAGAGAATAAAACTATTTTCCTCTTGGGAAAGGACACTGCCATTGTTTGGTCAGTGAGGAAGCTCAGTCATGGGATGCTCATTCATGGCGAGAAAGCTCAATTCCAAACCCCAGCTGATGGCCTCAGCTTCCCTATTTGGTTTCTGCTGAATGTTTATATGTTCTTTATGTGAAAACCTCATCTTTCTGATCTTACATATCCTATTTCTTAGAAATGACTCTCTGTTCATCTCAGGACTCTGATTGCAGCTGACAACCTCAACAAGACTGTCCCAGTCAATTTTGGCTAGATTCTCAGAGTACCCAACTTGATGATATTTTGCTCTGACTTGCTAAATGGTCAGTAAACATGTTCATTCGAAGGTGAAAGTATGGTTCCATAGACCATTCTCACAGCCATAAACAACAATATAGTACATGAATTCTTAAAGCTCAGAGAATTCATAATCTTTGATTGTCAAATCACTCTAATGATAGTTAGCCTTGAGGACATAGAAAAAAAGGTGTAGCATTTTGAATTAGGATTATAGTCCCAGAAAAAATTATTGTATTATAAAATACATATAGTAGCTGCCAACATGAATTTTAAATTTCTAACAAGTACACAACAGTTCATTATGATAACCATGCCTTCATGTTCTTGGCAGACCATATTTTCAGCATGAAGCCAGATTCTGGAGATGTAAAGTAGGCATTTACGGAATGTGACTTGAATTTGTATTTCTGCTTTTCCAGAAATATCATTTCCCTGAAGTAATTTTTGTTTTCTTCTTCTCCCTCTCCCCTCTCCCTCTCCTTCTCCCTCTCTCTATCCCTTCTCTCCCTTTCCCTCTCCCTCTCCCTCTCCTTCCTCTTCCTCTTCCTCTTCCTCTTCCTCTTCCTCTTCCTCTTCCTCTTCCTCTTCCTCTTCTCCTTCTCCTTCTCCTTCTCCTTCTCCTTCTCCTTCTCCTTCTCCTTCTCCTTCTCCTTCTCCTTCTCCTTCTCCTTCTCCTTCTTCTTCTTCTTCTTCTTCTTCTTCTTCTTCTTCTTCTACTTTAGAGTGTTGTGGTTGAATTTACTATTGCACTATGTTTCCCATAAATATACAGACACAAACTTTCAAAATATAATCTCTTGACTAAGTCTCATTGGTTTTATTTAATGAGTGAGGAATGAACATATTCACATGTAATCTTTTATTCAGAATGTAATATAAAATAGATATTCTATATCAGAAGTACCTGAGAAATAATAGGAAATAGGCATATGCTAACATGTAAATAGTGCTTAGACACTGTTTACAAAAATTTCAACATCATGTTAATTTTTCCAACATTTAGGAAATGAATTCATAGTAAAGAACAAAATTAAAAAGTCAGTTACCTTCATTATTCAATTTGATAATAGAATAAAATATTTTGATGTGTTTCATCCATCAGCAAAGAATCCAATAATCCTGAAAGCAAAATCAGTAGGATAAAGGTAATTATGAGTTCTGTACATGTTTTCTTCTAAATCATCTTTATTATTTTACTAGACTGTATGAAAGACCAGCATGTTATTATAAGATCTATTTTGCAAAGACTTAGAAGCATTCAATAAATTGCTTAAATATCTGGCAGGTATGACAGCCAAAATTTGAACTCTGGCTGCTTTTAGTCTAAAGCCTTGGGCTACTTCAATTATGACATGTTCTTGTTATTAAGGTCACATAATAACAGGAAAAAGAAATAATTAAAAATTATATTTTCTTGTACCTAGCCAATATGAACCATCTAATTTCTTGAAGATATATTGTGTAATAATGCTTGGTTTTTCTCTGTTTTAAATTTTCTTTTATCTTATGGAAAATACACTATGACTAATATAAAGTTATAAATTTATAAATTGGCCTAGTTTGGTTGTTCTCATTATTCTAAGCAAGAATATTTTTTTCATTCAGTAGAAAAAGAAGCTATGCATTTGAAGAAGAGGATGAGGGGTATGTGGGAGGTTTTGGAGGGAGAAAAGGCAAGATAAAAATGTAAGTTATAATATTTTTTGTTAACTTTATTTATTTATTCAGTTTATATCCAAGTATCAGCTCTTCCTCTCCTCCAAGTACTCCCTCACATAAGTCCACCACCAATGACTCCTCTGGGTGTCAACCCCACCACCCACCCCAGGGAAATCTGCTGAGAACAGGGGCTCAACCCATGTGCAAAAACCTTCAATCCAAAATGTGTCCTTCCTACAAGATGTGCAAGGATAAAAAAAGCAGTCTGAGGGAATGGCCAACCAAAGATTGCCCCAAATTTAGACCTATACCAAGGGAGGAACCAACCCACAAAATACTATTAATGATTCTCCATTATGTTGCACACAGGAACCTAGCACAACTGCAAAATCACTGTGAATTTAGCTTTGCAAAGGCCAACTTGTCTCCTGAGAACATATTCACCACCACAGGCCCCTACAATATTTTTTCTCTCCTCTTTTGTAAAGATTTCTGAGGCTTGGTGGGTAGAACCATTTTACAAACACACACACACACACACACACACACATATGTTGTATGTATGTATATGTGATCTATAGGTATAGCCATAAGTCATCTGAAGGCCTTTTGCTACTATGTCCATTTAGAGTTCTTTCCTAGAGCCTATAATGTATTTAGGCATATGTTCCTGCCACAATTAAAACTGCCAAATATATGAGTTTCATCTCAAGGAGCAAGCCTTCGATTTAATCAGTAAATGTTGGTTCCTCCCATAACATTATGATAATACACATTGGGTATATATTGTCATTTACAGATCTCATGTGCATATGGTAAGATTAACAATTACTTTTCTCTTCTCTTAGCATGCATAGCATCTTCCAGCATTATGAAAGGTAGCCAGTAAAGATGAAAATTTCAGGTCCGTAAATCCTCTTGGCAGGGACTGTCACAACACATAGGCAGAAATGATAGCTTAGAGTTCTGTATCCAGATCTAAAGGCACCAGTAGGAGAGAGACTTGGTTACTTCATGTTCTAGGATTCAAGTATGTAGTATATTCAGGAATAGGGATCTAACAATCAAATTCTGTAGGACAGCCAATAGGATTTTCATAACTTATACAGTTAAGGGCTCTTTGTGGCCCTATTTTTCAACAAGTCAAAAAGTGGTAAACTATTTCTGATTCTGGGATTGTTATTTACTAGCATAAAGTATCCAGGAGAAGTACTGCCCCTCCATTGTAGGATAATTCAATTAACCTACACACACACACACACACACACAATATGTATGTGTGTGCATGTATTTTTGTCTGTGTATCAGAAAGCTGCTTTTGTTCTCTTCAAGTAAACTTGATGGTACAAAATACAAGCTGAAATAAGAGTCATTACTGTTATCAATTGTATATGTTCAGTTATTTCATGTACAATTTACAAGCAACAGTAAGTTCTAAAAAAGCACCTTGACATTATGTACCTATTTCTCAAAATATTGTTATTCTTTTTCTCAAATTTCTATTTTAGAAAATTCATGTCAAAAAATCAGATTTTTAAAGAATAGTCATAATAGTGATACTTAGTAATAGTGAGAAATACAGACAAATGGTTATCAGTTCAATAAAAATAAATGACAAAATATTAATATATCCTGAAACAGAACACAAAATTCAACCTAGGTTAATATGCATTGTCTTTGAGACAAATCTTTTTCAACTCTCTTAAGTTACAAAATTTTTATATGTTTGTGGTGACTGAAATAAGAATGTCCCCCATAGCCTAATATTTTTGAATGCTTGAGAGTGGTACTACTTGATATAAATAAGGATAATATGACCTTTTTGGAGTAGGTGGTATGCTCTTGTTGGAGGAAGTATGTCACTAGCATGGGGGTGCATTGGGGTTTTAACAGCCAAAGCAAGGACCAGAGTCTCTCTTCCTGCTGCCTTTGGATGTGGATATAGAACTCCCAGCTATTAAATCTCCCTATGTGTTGTGATGTTCATTGTCCAGAGGATAATGGACTAAAACTCTGAATGTAAGCAAGCAACAATTAAATGCTTGCCTTTATAAAAGTTGTTGGGGTCATGGTGTCTCCTCACAGCAATAGAATACTGACAGAGACAGAAGTTTGCAGCAGGGAAGAGAGTATTGCTGTGCTAGGTCTGACCATGCTGCTTGTTGGCAAAATGTGAACTCTTGAAATTTGTATTAGGATAGCAGTTGAGTGCTTTAAGCAGGAGTCTAATGAGCCATACTAGTAGGAACATGGAAGACAGTGCTGAGGGTGATTTGAATTGTGGGGTCCAGCTCAAGAAATTTCAGAAAGGAAGAATATTAGCAAGTGGCCTAGAGACCATTCCTGTGAAGTTTTGGCAAAGAATGTGTCTGCTCTTTGCCTTTGTCTGAATAAATGTACATTAGGCTAACTTGAAGAGCTTTGCGTTAATAGCATTAGCAGAAGAAATTTCAAGATACTTTAGTAATGACTGAATCTATAATGAAAAGAAGCAAGCTGACCAGGGGAAATATATAAAATGTACAGTTTGAGGAGAAAAGGAACACCAGGAAGTATAATGGAGCTTAGCCTATTGCTCAAAGAGATTATAAGTTTAAAGAAAAGTCTGATAGTAGATGGAATAAAGGGAGTGGTAACTTCAGGGCAAGACCTGACCCAGCTAACCTTCCATCTTGTAGAATGGAGTTAAAGAAGAGCTTAAGCATCCAAGCAAATGATCAACAATAAAAATCAGGAAGATGTAATTGAACATGGGAGTCACATTCCCGCCCCAGTAAGCAGAAGGACTTGGACATGCAGTTCTTGCTTCAGAGTCGAGAATACAAAAAAGTTGTTGTGGAATATCCCTCCATGGATAAGAAATGTTGTTGAGGCCAGGATTGTGGGTTTTGAGGGATACAGGGAGGCTGTCGTGGGAGACCACTGTGTACAACTAGGAAGGTGAAGCCTGGATTATGTTGGAGACCCTAAGATGTTGTGGTATACTTGCTATGGGATACTTGCCAAGGAAAGCTACTAAGAGGATCTAAAACCAGCCCAAGAGAGAGAAGTATGTGGCAGTCAATAGAGCTGAAAGAAATTAAGAGATTTGAAGAGCCCCTTTTCATCAGACATGGAGATGTAGAGTTTGGAGTTTGCTCAGATGGGTTTTGTTCTTGCTTTGGTCCAGTCTTTCTTCACTATGTTCCTTTTCTTTCCATTTGGAATGGTAATGCATATTCTATGCTATCATACATTGGACGTATGTGATCTGCTTTTTGAGTTTGATTTTACAGTGGCTGCATTTAAGAGATTGCCTTTAGTCTCAGAAGAGACTTTGAACCTTGGACTTTTAAATAGTGTTGAGACTATTAATGGGTTTTTGCATTATAATATGGCTACAAGCCTATGGGGGACAGGAAGGGAAGTGTGTGACTTGAATGAGACTATACCCTATAGGCTCACAAATTTGAATGCTTAGGGAGTAGCATTACTTGAGAGGAATTAGGAACTGTGACTTAGGGATTAGGAGTAGGTGTAGCCTTGGAGAAAATGTGTCACTGGGTGCCCTTTATGGTTTTAAAAATCCAAGTCAGTCTCAGTATCTCTCTCTTGCTGCTGCCGTACGATCCAGATGTAGCTTTCTCAGATGCTTCTCTAACACCAAACCTGCCTGTGTGTCACCATGCTCCCCACAATGAGAATAATGGACTAAATCTCTGAATCAAGCCTCAATTAAATGCTTTCCTTCAGAACAATGTGTAAGAGCTGCTGTGCTCATTTGTCTTTTCAAAGCAATAAAACATTGACTAAGACAATGTCATATGAATAAAAAATTGCATAAAATATAATTTTATTCACAAGACAAAAATCAATTCATTTACCGAGAGCTCCAATGAATTGTTTGTTTTGATGTCAGACTCTTGCTAATTGTTGGGTAACATGAATCAAATCTGGCATATAACTCTCTAATTATTTCCTTGCTGCACCTGTGTATTAACAACCAGAGGCAGGCTGTATATAGGAAGCAGTCCTGGCTCTCAAGCATCTATATGTAAGATATATTTTGGCATGGTGCATCCAACCCATTATCTTAACTGAAACAATTTCTACTTAAGTAAAGCAACAAAAATTTCTTTCGAGTATACATTACAAAATGCTTGACTCAAAGACAAAAAATGTAGTGTCAGTACAGACAACTACTTATCCTCAAAGATCAAATTATAAACAGTAAAATATCTCTAGGAATGGTACCTACAACCTGCCACAGCTCATAGCTCATAGTATATTCTAATAGGTACTTGCTGAATCAAGCTGTCTTCAGCATTTATTAATGTATACACAGTACTATTTACTATCTGGATGTTTAAACAAATATCTTTACTATTCAAAACCATTAGTATTTACTGTTAGACTATACTGTGAGAGACATTCAAAAATTTTTTTTTCTGATTGGTCTATTATTAAAACTGTGACATACTAGAATAGAAAGTAACAGAACACAAAATGAAAACTTGAAATTCCACATAATATTTGGGTCACAAATTTTAACTAGTTTGCATTTCTCTTCAAAGATCTTATCTGTATAAACTTTGAGAAAATCTAATAATATATCTAATAGTGTATTCTGCTTAATTGTCATTGATTCTGTTCCAGTGTTTGTGAAGTTACCAGGTATTATCTGGCATACCATACAGTCGAGTTGTGCAAAGAAAAATAATTGTCCAGATCAGATAAGATCAGCAGTCCTGGTAATGTGATCAGCCTAGCGTATAGCTCTTGTGGAAGTCCTTCCAAGTGGATCTGCAGTAAAGGACAAACTCTGTGGATTGTGATGGACATAATGCCTTGGACTAAATGGATCACTTCCTTCTGGGAATATTACTTGGACTTTCTTTGAGAGGCCAACGTAACGAATAACCTTAAACTTTAAATATCAACTCTGGCACTCATTGCTTGGTGATGCAGCACAAATTATCTGACATCACTGTCCTTACAGCTAATCATATGAAAACACAACCATGACAGCTCTGATGCAGGGAAAGGCACCTGGATAATTTACTCTAAATATCACAGCAGTTAGCATAGTGTTTAAAAATAATATGTGCGCTGAGGTATTTGTTGAATAAATAGACTCCCCCTCCTTTATATCTTCTCTTCATGGGACTCATACCAGAGATTTTGCATGTCCTTAGCCAAGAAGTGACATTAGTTCTAAGCCAAACCTAATCATACACATTGTTGACAAACACCGCTGTCACATATATTCAGGCACATAAATTTGAGATGATTTCTTAGGCTGGATTCTTTGAAGTATGATCTCTGAGAAAATAGTATAAAACCTTTCAAGATCTTGAAATTATTATTGAGTTGCTGTTTAGAAAATCTGTTGCTGATTTTTTCTTTTCCTTAAATGTGTTTATCTATGGAGGGAATATGTTTAGTGAATGCATTGATTTGTGAAGTTGTGTGCCTGTGTGCATATGGATGTATATGTAAATGTGTGTGCATGAGAACTGAGGATGATGTTGGGTTGATTTGAATGAGAATGACCCCCATTGACTCATATATTTGAATGCTTGCTCCCCAGTAGGTAGAACTGTTTGGAAAAGACAAGAAGGTGAGATATTAGAGAAGGCTGTCTCATTGATGATTCAAAAGCCCATGCTGTTTCCTTGGTGTGTTCTCTCCCTCCTCTCCCTACCACAAGGTGTAATGGTGGTGTCTCAAGGTCTAAGCCCTCATCTGCAGATACAGCACAATGTTTGCTTTCTTCCATGCTAACCATTATGACGAATGGCCATGCACTCTGACCCTCTGGAACTATAAGTTTCCAGTAAACTCTTTCTTCTCTTTGTTGCCTTGCTCATTGTGTCTCTTCACAGCAAGAGAAGAGTAACTAAGAAAAGTGCCTCCGTTGATTGCTCTCAATCTTAGTTTTTGAGACAGGGCCTCTCATTAAGCCAGTTTCTTATTGTCCTAGCAAAACTGCCGGACAATTCTGCTCCAGAGACCCACGCATGCCCCTCCAGTGCAGGCATTACAAATGCATTCTCCTGCTATCAGATAGTGAGTATGTGTGTAGTCATCAAACTGTTCCCTACGACTGTTCAGCTGGCACTTCACCACCTGAGCTATCAACCCAGCTAGAGCTTTTCTTACCTTGAAAGTTTAACTGAACTAAATGAATTCATGCTGTTGGTAAAGTCTTGTACCAATTCTCTCCAGCATCTGTTAAATGGAGTTTTAGAACTGTCCAGCATCCTGTTTCACACATCAATAATTAGTGTTTCCCTAATTATTCTAAGATTGAATGTTTTAAAATACAAATAAGGGTTATTTTTATTATATTATATTTTGCCTTTAATTTATTATATATCTTTGATGATTCTATGTTGAATTGTGAATATTTATCTGTGGACTGTTTGTATAAATCAGGGCAAGTGTTTCTGCCCAGGATATAAAATGGGAATGGTGCTAGAGATTAAGACTTCAGCATAAACACATGGGCAGGCTATTTTATTATTTTTATATGTAACAATATGTTTCTTTCTCTCTTACTTAATTTTCGAGAATTTTGTGTAACACATTTTATTATATTCTTTTCAATCCTTTGCAACTCATTTCAGTTCCTCCAACCTCCCCTCCAACCAAACTTTATGGTCTTTCTTATTCTTAAAAAATAAAATAAAATCATCAAATACCACGGAGTCTGGTTTGTGTGTTGGACAATCATTCCTAAGCATGGGGCTGCCATGGAGAGTGGTTGATATGTCCAGTGTTATTCCACTGAAGAAAGCTGTTCTCTTCCCTTCCCAGCATGTATCTCAATTATTGGTGCATTTTTTGTAAGTTTAAAACTTTTACCTATAGATTTTATTCTGTACTTTGTTTCTTCCTAGGTGAACATTTTTATGTAGTATTCTTTTTGTTATTTTATGGCCATGTTCTCTAGTTTGAGTACATTTATGATACTTTGTGGTACATGGTTCTGTGCACAAAAAAAAAAAAATCCATACCATTGATTCCACAGTTAGTGAGAGATCTGGAACTCTGCTTCAAGAAAAATATTAACAACTTTATATTCATTGCCAGCAAATGAAAGAACAATGGATTTACCAACACATTTTATCTTTTTCCTTGTTGCTTTAACAGTTTTATTTTTTTAAGTTATTTCTCTTTTTTGGGGTAGGTCTGGTACTTTCTTTATTAGGATCAGCATATCTACTAAAATTTTTATTGGGAATTTGAATTTGTCATAGTATTTGGATAGAATGACTATTTAAAAACTACTTATTTTTCCAAGTTACAATCATGGAGTATCATTCTAATTTTATCTTTTTTAATTTCTCTGAACAATGTTGCTTGGTTGTTTTACATTGATTACTGAGCCTTTTGAATTAATATTATTATAATATTGAATAATATTGTAATATGTTATAATTATGTATTGTTTATGTATAATATATTATATATAATATTGTATATTATATATCATATGTAATATATATATTTATATTATATTAAATAATGATATAATATTATTATTAAATTACTTTGTGTATGTCTGTGTGTGTCTGTGTCTATGTCTCTATTGCGTGTGTGTGTGTGTATGTGTATGTGTGCACGTGTGTGTGTATGTGTGTATGTTTGTATCTATGTGCTCAAAGAGGCCAAAACATGGAGTCACAGGCGATTGTATGCTGATGGACATAGGTATGGGGAACTGAACTCCAGTCTTCTATAAGAGCAGCAAGTGCTATTAACTGCTGGGCTGTCTCTCCAGCCCCCATCTTGCAAAATGTTTCATCCACTGGGGTTACGGTTTGAGCATGATATGTGTACACACTCAGATTTGTAATGCTCATTCTCCAGATGGATAACACTGGAAACCTTCATATGGGCCTCATATGAAGAAGTCACTTAGGATCGTGATGTTGAAGTTTAGACTAGGTCCTCAGTCCTGGTTCACTAGCTCCCTTCTCCCTGTCTACTCTAGTTAAACAGCTTGTTTCCTACAGCATGTGCTCTGCCATGGGCCCAGAATCAATGGAGACATAGGCTATCCACTGAAACCTCTGAGACTTGAGTCAGAACAAACCATCCCTTCCTTCACGTGTTTCCTCAGATATTTTTCTCACAGAAATGTAAAAAGAACATATTCATGGTGAGACTGGGCCCAAGCCTTTTGTTTCATCTGTGTATTGACAGCATCTATTAAAAAACAGTCAGTACATTCCTCAGGAGCAGAAGTCTATGATGTAGCAGAAGACTAGTGGCAGAACACTGGTCCCATGAAGTTATTTCTGTCTTCTCTCACAAATGGCATGACACAGAGTACAGAAGGAATCACCTACAATCTTACACCAAAGACTAAATAAAGAATTGCTGCATTTGTCACCATTTATTTTAGGTAGTAAAGATGAATTTTACATTCGATGCTTCTCTTCTGGGCTCCCACTTTGACTAATATTTCCCTGATCTCTAATAAATGAAAAACAATTACCAACTGATTTCTGAAATTCTGGTTACTCCTGACACTGTTTTTTCTTATGCTCATGTAGCTCCGAACATCTTTAAACGATGTGACTATTGTGAAGGGTGTTGTTTCACTAATTTATTTCTCAGCCTGTTTATCATGTATATAAAGGAAGGCTAGACTGATTTGTTTAAGCTAACTTTACATTCTACCACTTTGCTGAAGTTGTTTATCAGCAAAACAATTATTACTTCTCTGGTAGAATTTTGAGGTTCGCTTATGTATGCCGTCTTATCATCTGCAAATAGTAACACTTTGAGTTCTTCCTTTCCAATTTGTATCCCCTCGCTATCCTTTTGTTGTCTAATTGCTCTAGCTAGAACTTCAAGTATTATATTGAATAGATAGGGAGAGAGTGGGCAACCTTGTCTTGTCCCAGATTTTAGTGAGGTTGCTTCTAGTTTCTCTCCATTTAATTTGATGTTAGCTACCACTCTGGAAATCAATCTGGAGATTTCTCAGAAAGTTGGAAATAGTTCTACCTGAAGACCCAGCTATAGCACTCTTGGGCATATACCCAAAAGATGCTACAGCTTACCACAAGGACACATGTTCCACCATGTTCCTAAAAGCCTTATTTTTAATAGCCAGAAGCTGGACACAACCCAGATGCCCCACAATAGAACAATGGATAAAGAAAATGTGGTTCATTTACACAATGGAATACTATTCAGCTATTAAAAAAGAGTACATAATGAATTTTTCAATCAAATGGATGGAACTAGAAAATATCATCCTGAGTGAGGTAAAATGTACAGAATACCTAATTGTAGAGTGCCTTTTTGGGGTGCCATGCCACCTGGCAGGAACTTGACATCGACCAATGTTAAGTCCTCTCTCAGCCTTTGAGCGGGAACTCCTGTGTTAGCCATATCCCCTCCACCTGCGGTGGAGCGCTCAGACCAAGGTGAAGCCCTTGGATTTTCAAGCACCTGCAGTTTCCTGAAAAACACTCGCCACCTGTGGAGAAGCTTCCAGCCTTTGGGGAAGGGTTTCCCTGCCTGTATATTTGGAGTTCTCCGTTAAACTTTGAGACCTTGAACAGTAATGATGTCTTGGTCTTCATCTCTTTTTGCTGCCTTCCCGTACATCCCCAGCTTCCCTTCCAGGTAAACCATTCGATGTAACTGCAGGCAGTTACACCTAATATACTACCTATGGACCTTAACAGGTATAAAAAACAGAAATGCTCAAGTGAGGAGGTTTCAATCCCACTTAGAAGAGAAAAGGAAATAATCACAGAAGGCAGAGGGAGGGACCTGGATGGGAGAGGGAAGGGGGAGGGAAAAAGGGGAACAGGATCAGATATGGAGGGAGGGACAGGAAAATAGCCCAGAGAGCCAAGAGAATGAATGGAAATAAGCAGCCTCAGAGAGTGGGAGTTTGGTGGACCCTCTAGAAAATACCAGAGACCCAGGATGTGAGACACTCTCAGGACTCATTGGGGTTGAACTTAGCCAAAATGTCCAACACTGGGGAAAGGGAATTCAGTAAGTCCACCTCTAGGAGATAGAGAGGGTCTCTAGTGGAGTAACACAGAATTATTCCTTTCTAAAAGAATACAAGGAAAAAAATGGAGAAAAGACTTGAAGAAAGGCAGTCCAATGACCAGCCCAACTAGGGATCCATCTCATGGGGGGACACTAAGACCTGATACTACTATGCTATGATGTGTTACCCATGGGACCCTGGCGTAGCTGTCCTGTGAGAGCCCCTACCAGCAGTTGAATGAAACAGAAGCAGATATATCCAACCATTGGACTGAAGACAGGGACCCCTATGGTTGAATTAGGAGAAGGATTGAAAAACCTGAAAGCGAGAGCAACCCTATAGGAAGACCAACAGTAAACCAGACCCCAGGGAGCTCCCAGAAACTGAGCCACAGACCAGGAACATACACACATAGGCAGGCTTGTCCAAGGTCCTTGGTACATATGTAGCAGAGGTCAGCCTGGTCTGGCCTCAGGGGGAGAAGATGTGCTTAATTCTCAAGAGACTTGAGGCCTCAGGGAAGGGGGAAGCCTGGTGTGTGGGAGGGAAGACCCTCTCAGAGGCAAAGGGGAGGAGGAATGGGCTGAGTAACTGGGAGGAGAGTCTGAGAGGGGAGGCAATGACTAGAATGAAAATAAGTAAAATGATTAAAAACAAACAAACAGACAAACAAAACCAATGTGATAGTCAAACTCAAGTTGCTTTTATACTCACTGACAAGTCATTTAATGTTCAGGAAAGTTGGTTACTATTTTTTCCTTTTTAGATTGAATTTACTTTTTATATATACATCATTCTGCCTACATATATGCCTGCAGGCCAGAAGAGGGCATGAGATCTCATTATAGATGGTTACTAGCCATCAAGTGGTTGCTGGGCATTAAGCTAAGTACCTCTGGAAGAGCAGCAAGTGCTCTTAACCTCTGAGCCATTGTTCCACCCTGTGACTATTCTTTATATATTCAAATTATTTTATTTACACTTCAAATGTTGACTCCCTTCCTGTCCCCAGTTCCTTAGTTCTTTACCCCCTGCCCCTCCATCTCTGTCTCTGAGAGGGTGCTCCCCCACCAACCTACCCACCACCACCTCACAAGCACACCCTGCTAGCATCCCCCTTCCTTGGGATGTCAAGTTTCTATAGGATTAAGTGCATCCTCTCTCACTGAGGCCAGACTGGGCAGTCCTGTGCCAGGGAGACAGAGCAGCCCATGTATGTTCTTTGGTTGGTGGTTTAGTCTCTGGGAGCTCTGAGATGTTCAGATAAGTTGATACTGTTGTTCTTCCTATGGGGTAGTAATCCCCTTGAGCTCTTTCAGTTCTGTCCCTAAGTCTTCCATAGGGGTCTCCAACCTCACTCAAATGGTTGGCTCTACATATCTGCATCTGTCTCAGTCAGCTGCTGGTAGAACCTATCAGAGAACAGCCATGCTAGGTTCCTGTCTGCAAGCACAACATAGCATCAGTAATAGTGTCATTGTTTGGTGCCTATGCATGGGATGGGTTCCAAGTTGGGCTGGTCACTGGATGACCTTTCCTTCAGTCTCTGCTCCATTTTTGTCCCTGCGTTTCCTTTAGACAAGAACAAATCTGGGTCAAATTTTTTGGAGATGAGTGGATGAACACATGCCTCAACTGGGGGGCCATGTCTATCTATGGGAGGTGGTTTCTTCAGGTTCTATCTCCCAACTGTTGTGCGTTTTCACTAAAGTCATGCCCATTGAATTCTTGGAATCTCTCATATTCCAGGTCTCTGGGACCTTCTAGAGGGTCCCCCTGCCCCCCTACTCCACACTTGCTGCATATTTCCATTCATTCTCCTGGTCCTCTGGGTTTTTCTCCTGTCTCCCATCCCCATAACTGATCCTGACCCCCTTTTCCCTCTCCCTCCCCTCTTCCACCAGGTTCTTCTCTTCCTCTGTCTACCATGATTATTTTGTTTGCCCTGCTAAGAGGGAATGAAGGATCCACTCACACTTGGCCCTTCCTTCTTGTTGAACTTCCTATGGTCTGTGTCATAGGTATTCTGAACTATTTGACTAATACTTACTTATCAGTAAGTACATACTATGCATTTCCTTTTGGGTCTAGGTTACCACACTCAGGATGATATTTTCCAGTTTTATGCATTATCTATAAAATTCATGATGTCCTTGCTTTTAATGGCTGCATAGTGTTCCATTGTGTAATGAGTCACATTTTCTGTATCCATTCTTTGGTCAAGGGGCATCTGCATTGTTTCCAGTTTCTGACTATTATGCATTATGCTTCCATGACCATTGTGGAATATGTGTCCTTGTGGGATGGTGGAGCATCTTTTGGATATATGCCCAGGAGTGGCAAAGCTGGGTCTTCATGTAGAACTATTTCCAATTTTCTGAGGAACTGCCAGATTGTTTTTCCAGAGTGGTTGAATCAATTTGCAAACCTACCAGCAATGGTGTAGTGTTTCTCTTTCTTTACATCCTCTCCAGCATGTGATTTCCCTTGAGTTTTTGATCTTAGCCATTCTAATTGGTGTAAAGTGTAATCTCAGGGTTGTTTGGGTTTGAATTTCCCTGATGACTAAGGATGTTGAATATTTCTTTTTTTTTATTATTTTATATCCAGCCACTTTGCTGAAGTTGTTTATCAGCTGAAGGAGTTCTCTGGTGGAATTGTTGAGGTCACTTAAGTATACTATCAAATCATTTTCAAATATGGTATTGTCTTTTTTTTCTCCTTTTATCAGATATTTTCTTTATTTACATTTCAAATGTTATCCACTTTTCAGGTCTCCCCTCTGGAACCCCCTATCTCATATCCCTTTCCCTGCCTCCATGAGGGTGCTCCCTGACCTACCCACTCCTGCTTCCTGCCCTGGCATTCCTCTACATTGGGATATCGAAACCCCTCAGACCCAAGGGCAGCTCCTCCCACTTATGTCCAACAAGGTGGTCATTCTCTGCCACATATGCAGACAGCGCCATGGGTCTTTCCATGTGTATGCTTTGGTTGGTGGTCCAGTCCCTGGGAGCTCTGGAGGATCTGTCCTGTTGACACTGTTGCTCCCCATGGGGCTGCAAACTCCCTCAGCTTCTTCAGACCCTTCTCCAACTCCTCTATCTGGGACCCTGCACTCAGTCCAATGGTTCGCTGTGAGCTTCTGCCTCTGTATTTGTCAGGCTCTGACAGAGCCTCACAGGAGACAGCCATATCAGGCTCCAATCAGCAAGCACTTCCTGGCCTCTGTAATAGGGTCCAGGCTTTGTGACTGTATAAGGGATGGATCCCTAGGTAGGGCAGTCTCTGACTGGCCTTTCCTTCATTCTCTGCTTTACACTTTATCTCCATATTTCCTCCTGTGAGTATTTTGTTCCCCATTCTAAGAAGCACTGAAGCATCCACACTTTCTTTGGTCTTTCTTCTTCTTGAACTTCAGATGGTCTGTGAATTGTATCTCAGGTAATCTGAACTTTTGAGCTAATATTCACTTATCAATGAGTGCATATCATGTGTGTTCTTTTGTTACTGTGTTACCTTACTCAGGATAATATTTTCAAGTTCCATCCATTTGCCTGCACATTTCATTTCTTTAAGTGCTTCTTGGCCATTCAAGATTCCTTGCTCGAGAATTCGCTGTTTAGCTCTGTACCTGTTTTTTATAATTGGGTTATTTGGCTATTTGGAATCTAACTTCTTGAGTTCTTTGTGTATTTTGGATATTATTTGTCTATCAGATGCAGGGTTAGTGAACATCTTTTCTCAGTCTGTAGGTTGCCTTTTGCCCTATTGACAGTATAGATATCAATGTTTCCCAGCATGAAATGTCTTTTTCATGTATTCTGAAGATAGTATCCCTTTTAATGTATATATTGAGATCTTTCTAAAAAAATAAGTATGCATGCAATTACATCTGGATCCTAATTTTTACTACATTTAACTATTTGTCTGCATTTGAACCAGTACTGCTATACTTTGTTGACAAGGCTCTGTAGTATAACTTGAAATCAGGTGCATGATGTTACCTGCCATATTCTTTCTGTTTAACATTGCTTCAGCTGTGCTTGGTATATCTTCCTTCCATATAAATTGCAAGATTTTTTTTTTAAATCTGCTAAGTGTCACCCTTGCATTTTTACTGGTATAGTATTGAATCTGTAGGTTGCTTTGGATAAGATAGCCATTTTACACAATACCAATTCTTCTAATTTTTGAACAGGGAAGAACTGTTTTCTGAGCCTTCCTTTATTTCATTTTTAATGATCTTATAATTTTTATTGTAGAAGTCTCACATTACCTTGGTAATGTTTATTCTTAGATGTTTTAAGTTTAGGAGGCTATTGTGAATGGGAACAGTCTCCTTATTCAAGTCTACATTTTCTCTTTTGTTTCATTGTTCGGTTATTATTTTATATTCAGTTAACATTTATTATAATGTAGATATATGCCACATATATATATATATATATATATATACATATGTATATATGTGTGTATGTATATATGTGTGTATATATTTATGTATTTTTATTGCCCTATACATTTATCATTCCTAGCATTATGCACTCTCTTGTGTATATATGATTATCTCTGATGTAACTTCCATTCGTTAAGAAGGATTTTCTCAGGTGTTACCTTTCATGAAAATCTGGCAGCTAAGAAACATTGATCTTCACCTCTCTGTCAATGTATTCATTTTTTTCATTTTTTAAAGCAGAGCTTGTTGGAATCAGAATGTATGGTCAACTTTGTTTAATTCTGCCAAATGGAAATGGTATTCCATTTCCCTCTGGCCTTCACCATACTTGATGGGAAGTTAGTTATTATGTTTGTTAATGTAGGAATGCATTCATATATGGGGAATCTTTCATGTGTGTTCTATGGCTCTATGTTACACATTTTGTGTCATGTGGAGCTGTTCTGAAATGGGTACCATCTACTGGTCAATCAGGTATGGTTTGATTTTATGTTCATAAACACTCTGTCATCCAGCCCACAATTTATAAATTCTCATCAAATACCATTCAGCCACTCTCTAGAGCTGTGCAGGAAGTCCTCCACAATTCTCCTGAATTCTGTTGCTTAGTTCAAATGGACTTTCAAGTTCAGACAATATTGTTTCCCCTGTTTGGTTGTTACTAATTACTGTAACTCATCACACTGGTAAGCTCCTTTGCACTGGTAGGAAATACCCTCTTGACTAACTCTCCATGCCTGGGTGATGGTTGATTCTAATAGATCTGGAGATGGGCTGAGTAGCCTCCCCAGAAGAGCAAATCTCATACCCACTGCTTCATTTTTTCAAGAAGTTTTGCCTTTTACACAGACACAGTTTTCTGTCTCTTGCACTGGTTTGCACTCGTGAATGAAGAAAAGTTTTGCTTTTTAAAATTTGTTTCCTCATGATTTATCATTGCTTGGGAGGAGATGGGGTTTGTTGATTTTTCTGTCTGCCACAGCAGAAATTGTTCTCTGAATAAAAACAATTATTACTTAATAACAGCTATTCTTGAGACACAGTACAGCCTGAGGATTTTAAGTTTCTTAGACAAAATTTGTCCCATTTGTGCCAAGCTAATCCTAGACTCTTCCACCGAACTCTACATTATCCCACTGGCTTCACTTTGTCTTTAAAAATGTCTCTGACCTTGACTGTTAGCAATATTCAACTGTTTCCTTTGTTCCCAGGCCACACCTTTTTTTTTCTAAGACACCTAGACAGTGAACTAGCTCTCCTATCAGCTTGTAGCTTGCTTGAGATCTCTGCATTACTGGTACTTTCTACAAAGGGCTTATCTTTTACATCAACTCCTTTAGTTTAGAGCTCAGCCATCACAAAATTTTTATATAAATTCATCTAACTGGAACAGTGACCAAAAAAGGATCACTAAGCCTTGTTTGATGAAAAAGAAATAAAAGAATCCTGTCTTTTTTTCCTTAAGAGAAAGTGACATGAGGTAAATGAAGAGAAATGCTCAAAACTGAAGAACTTTTAAGAAAAAAATTGAGATGACTTTGGTGTTTTACTTTGTAAAATTTGCTGATACCATTTGGTCTAAGCAACATGAAAAGCAAGAGTTTGGGTCAAATACAACAGTATTTAAAACCTCAGGGTTAAATGCTTTGTGGAAATCCTATTTGGATGAGAAGAGAACAAGAAGAGAGGAACATAAATGTCCTGGATATGAGAGCCTTAATCTGCACTCTGAGAAGCTTATAAAGTAATTTTAAACCAAATGGGATTTAGCTAAAATACAGGCATCAGAGGTCAAAGACCTGTGGGCTACCTCTCTTTGTTTCTGCACAAAACACAGGGAAATCTTTGGTTTTTCCATGGTATCCAAAGCCCTGCCTTCCAGAAAGATAGTTCGTTACCATAGGGGTGTTGCAGAAAGCCTCCCTTCAACAATCAAAGCACAAGTGAAATTGCAGGCTGATACAACCACTCTGGCAAGCAGTCTGGCGGTTCCTCAGAAAACTGGGCATGACACTCCCAGAGGATCCGGCTATACCACTCCTGGGCATATACCCAGAGACTTTACCTGCATGCAATAAGGACACATGCTCCACTATGTTCATAGCAGCCTTATTTATAATAGCCAGAAGCTGGAAAGACCCCAGATGTCCCTCAACGGAGGAATGGATTCAGAAGATGTGTTATATCTACACAATGGAATACTACTCTGCAATTAAAAACAATGAATTCACGAAATTCCTAGACAAATGGTCAGATCTTGAAAATATCATCCTTAGTGAGGTAACCCAATCACAAAAGAACACACATGGTATGCAGTCACTGATAAGGGGATATTGACCCAGAATCTCGGAATACCCTAGACACAATCCGCATATCAATAGATTTCTAAGAAGATGGAAGGAGAGACCCCTGGTCCTGGAAAGACTGGATGTAGGGGGACGCCAGGACAGAGTAACGAGAGGGGGTTGAATGGAGAAAAGAGGGAGGGAAGGGGGTTTATGGGACTTTCGGGGAGGGAGGAAACGGGAAAGGGGAAGTGATTTGGAATGTAAATTAAAAAAAAAAAAAAGAAGTGTTCATTGGAAGTCTTCCAACCAAAAAAAGCACAGATCCAGACGGTTTTAGTGCAGAATTCTATCAGACCTTCAAAGAAGACCTAACACCAATACTCTTCAAACTATTCCACAAAATAGAAATGAAGGAACACTACCCAACTTGTTCTATGAAGCCACAATTACGTTAATACCAAAATCACAAAGATCTGACAAAGAAAGAGAATCTCAGGCCAATTTCTCTTATGAATATTGATGCAAAAATACTCAATAAAATTCTTGCCAACTGAATCCAAGAACACATCAAAACAATCATTCACCACGATCAAGTAGGCTTCATCCCAGGGATGCAAGGATAATTCAATATAAGGAAGTCCATCAATGTAATCCATTACATAGACCATCTCAAAGAAAAAAAACCCACATGGTCATTTCATTAGATGCTGGGAAAGCATTTGACAAAATTCAGCATCTTTTCATGTTAACGGTCTTGGAAAGATCAGGAATTCGAGGCCCATATCTAAACATAGTAAAAGCAATTTACAGCAAACCGGTATCCAACATCAATCTAAATGGAGAGAAACTGGAAGCAATCCCACTAAAATCAGGGACTAGACAAGGCTGCCCTCTCTCTCCATATCTTTTCAATATAGTACTTGAAGTTCTAGCTAGAGCAATTAGACAACAAAAAGAGGTCAAAGGGATACAAATTGGAAAGGAAGAAGTCAAACTATCACTATTTGCAGACGATATGATAGTATACTTAAGTGACCCAAAGAACTCCACCAGAGAACTCCTACAGCTGATAAACGACTTCAGCAAAGTGGCCGGATATCAAATCAACTCAAGCAAGTCAGAAGCCTTCCTATACTCAAAGGATAAGCAGGCTGAGAAAGAAATAAGAGAAATGATACCCTTCCTGATAGCCACAAACAATATAAAGTATCTTGGTTTGAATCTAACCAAACAAGTGAAAGATCTGTATGACAAGAACTTCAAGTCTCTGAAGAAAAAAATTGAAGAAGACCTCAGAAGATGGAAAAATCTTCCATGCTCATGGATTGCCAGGATTAATATAGTAGAAATCTGGTTTCCCTTTACTTTGGGATAGGAAGTAAGAAGAAGACTACTGCAAACCATGGAGTTATATGAAAAAAAATGATGAATCTTTTAGGGGTGCATGTTATGAAAAATATGGTAATACTCTCTCTCTCTCTCTCTCTCTCTCTCTCTCTCTCTCTCTCTCTCTCTCTCTCTCTCTCTCTCCCTCCCTCCCTCCCTCCATCCCTCCCTCCCTTCCTTTCTTCCATCTCCTCTCTCTTCACATCAATGGATTATATATTTCTACATAAGAAGTTTCTCAAATTTTAAGTGATTCACACCTTTTTAAAGTAGATATTTGCTTTATTTACATTTCATTTTCCCCTCTGAAAACCCCCTATTCCACCCCCCCTGTTTGCCAACCCCCCCCCCCACTACCCTGTCCTGACATTCCTCTACTCTGGGGCATTGAGCCTTCACAGAACCTCTCCTCTCATTGATGTCTGAATAGGTCATCCTCTGCTACATATGTAGCTGGAGCCATGGATCCCTCCATGTGTATTCTTTGGTTGGTAGTTTAGTCCCTGGGAGCTCTGGGGGTACTAGTTGGTTCATATTATTGTTCCTCATATGTGGCTTCAAACTTCTTCAGCTCTTTGGTTTCTTTTCCTAGCTCCTCCATTGGGGACCCTATGCTCAATCCATTGATTGGTTGTGAGCCATGGGTATTTTGATCCCCCTTTTAAGGACCAAAGTATCTACACTTTGGTCGTCCTTCTTGAACTTCATGTGGTCTGTGAATTGTATCTTGGGTATTCTGAGCTTTTGGATTAATATTCACTTATCAGTGAGTGCATACTTTGTGTGTTCTTTTGTAATTGGGTTACCTCATTCTGGATGATATTTTCTAGTTCTATCTATTTGCCTAAGAATTTCATGAATTCATTGTTTTTAATGGCTGAGTAGTACTCCATCACACTTTTTAACATCTCAGATAATGTATGACACAGGCAAGTCCTCCAGTTTCCATTTTTTTCCAAATAAATTCATTTCATGTTTCAGTAGCAGATCTGATAACGATAATAAAACCTTGAAACATATTTCCACACTATTGAAATCTTTGAATGATTCATACCTTTTATGATCTCTCTTTCTTTACCTCAAAGAATAACTCTGCATTCCCTGGCTTGTCACTAAGCATACACTAATGTCCAGACAGTGTCATGTGAATATATGCATAACTCATTCTTATGAAAATGTGCCCACGGACATGAAGCACTCTTTTATATCATCCTAAATAAACCAGTGAGAATTCACTCAAATAATCATTTTGGCTACGATATGATAAAACTTAGGTTCAATTAATAACTAAAATATCAACTTTAATCTTCTTTGTCTTTTTTAGGGAAATGCATATTTTATGGCTCAATGTGCCACTCCTTCAATGTATGGCTTGTATGTATTTTTTCTGTTTTTATTTCAATACTTCATAACAGTCAAGATAAAGATTTCATCATGCCGTGTAGGTTACATTTGTTGTATAATTAAAAACATTCAATAAATTATAGGTGGTTATAAAAGCTAGTAATATGTAGTTCTTCAAGATTAAAACAATAGCATCAACACAATTTCTCACCCTTTGCTGCTATCATGCCTTCCTGTTAGCACTAACATCCTTGTATTCCTCTCCATATGTTTTATTTGGACATCTGTTAAAATTTAGATAATCTCTCACTTTATTCTTGACTGTACACTAAGTAGGTATTACAGGCTACAATTTCCAGGGCTATAAAAATTAGTTTATATTAAGATTTATATCTGGCTATTAGTAATAAAGCTACTATGAATATAGTCAACCAAGTGTCCTTGTGGTATATGGTGAGCTTATTTTGGGTGTATGCCCAGGAAAGTATAGCTTCATCTTGTAGTTGTATTCTAATTTTCTGAGAAACAGTCAAATTGATTTCTATAGTCATTGTACAAGTCTGCACTCATATCAGCAATAGAGGAGTATCCCTCTTGATCAACATCCTTACACCATGAGTGATTGCTTGAGTTTCTGATCTTAGCCTTTGTGATGGGTGTAAGCATCAGTGGGAGGAGAAGTCCTTGGTCCTGAGAAAACTCGATGCCCCAGTATAGGGGAATGCCAAGTCAGTGAGGTGGGAGTGGGTAGTTGGGTAGGGCAGCACCCTCATAGAAGCAGGGGGAGGGGGATGGGATAGGAGGTTTGCAGAGGGGAAACCAGGAAAGGGGATAACATTTGAATGTAAATAAACAAAATATCCAATAAAAGTCCCTATTTTTAAGAAAAGAAAAATAGAAAAAAAATAAAAATAAAATATAAAAAGGATGGAATCTCAGAGTTATTTTGATTTGCATTTCTCTGATGACTAAGGGTGTTGAATATTTCTTTAAGTGCTTCTTGGCCATTAGAGATTCCTCTGTTGAGAATTTGTTTTGCTTTGAACTTCATTTATTATTTGGGTTATTTGCTTTATCAATGTCTATTTTCTTGAGTTCTTAATATATTTTGGACATTAGCCTTCTGTCAGATGTGAAATTGGTGAATATATTTTCACATTCGTAGTTAGTGTTGTCATTTATATCACAAAAGCCTTTCAGTTTCATTTGGTCCCATTTATTCATTGTTGATCTTAGTGCCTGAGCTATTGATGTTCTATTTATGAAGTTGTCTCCTGCGCCAATATGTTCAGGCTATTCCCCACTTTATCAGATTTACAGTATCTGGATTTATGTTGAGGTTTTTGATCCACTTGGACTTCAGTTTTGTGTAGGTAGTAGAAATGTATCCCCTTGCATTCTTTTATACAAAGACATCCAGTTAAATCAGCACAATTTGTTGAAGATACTTTCTTTTTTCTATTTTATAGTTTTGGATTCTTTGTCAAAAGTCAAGTGTTAGATGTGTAGGTTTATTTCTGGGTCTTTGATTTAATGCCATTGATCAGCCTGTCTGTTTTTATGCCAGTACCATACAGTTCTTATTACTATTATTCTACAGGACAGCCTGACATCAGAGATGGTGATGCCTTCAGAAGTTCTTTTATTGTAAAGATTGTTTTTGCTCTCTTGGGTTTTTGTTTTACCATATAAAGTTGAGTGTTATTCTTTCAACATCTGTAAAGAATTGTGTTGATATTTTGATGGAAATTGCACTGAATATGTAGATTGCCTTTGGTAGAATGGTCATTTTGACATTTTCAATCATACCAATCCATGAGCACAGGAGATATGTCCACCTGATATCTTCTTCAATTTTTTCCCTTAAAGATTTCATGTTCTTTCGTATTAATTTTTAACTTTGATTAGAGTTATACCAAGATAGTTTATATTATTTGGGACTATTGTGAAGGATGGTGTTTCTCTAATTCCTTTCTCAGTCTGTTTATCATTTGTATATAGGAGAGCTGTCTCTCAAGGATGAATGGATAAAGACAATGTGGTACATTCACACAGTAGAGTATTGCTCAAATTAAAAACAATGACATCATGAAATTTGCAGGCAAATGGATGGATCAAGAAAAGATCATCCTGAGTGAGGTAACACAGACCCAGAAAGACAAACATGTTATGTTCTCACTATAAGTGAGTATTAGTTATAAATTACAGGATCACCATGCTATAAACCACAGATCCAAAAGAAGCTAAATATCAAGGTGAACCGAAATGGTGGTGAGAAGGGGAAATAGATTGGACAGTGGGTGAGGATGAGGGGACAGAACTGGGTGGGTAAAGAGGTAGGGATAGGAACAGAGGGATGAAATAATGGAAGAAAAGAGGGAAAGAGTACTGGGAGTGACAATTGGATGGGGGCAGCATATCTTTGAAAAGCTACAAACGTAGGACAATGGGAACTCACAGGAGTCTATGAGGGTGACGCTAGTTAAGTATTCAAGTAATGGGGATATGGAGCCTGAACTGGCCATCTCCTGTAACAAGGCAAGACTTCCAATGGAAGGATTAAGACATCAATCCATCCACAAAACGTTAATACCACAAAATGTGTCCTTCCTACAAGATGTTCAGGAGTGAAAGATGGAACAACATTTGAAGGGATGACCAACCAATGACCGGGCCAGCTTGAGACTCATGTAATGGGAGGGAGCCCTTACTTGACACTATTAATTATATTTTTCTATACTTGCAGACAGGATCCTAGCTTGTCATCAAAGTGGATTCACACAGTAGCTCATGGAATCTGATGCAGAGACACACAGCCAAACATTAAATGGAGTTTGGAAAATCCTATGAAAAAGGAAGAGTAAAGATTCAAGACTCTAGGAGGCTCAAGGGCACCACAAAAAGCTACAGAATCAACTAACCTGAGCCTACAGGTACTCATAGAGACTGAACTGCCAACCAGAGAGCATGCATGGGATGGACTTAGGCCCTCTGTACATACATAACACTTGTACAGTTTGGTCTTCCTATGGAACTTTTAATTTTGGAATAGAGGCTATCTCTGGCTATATTGCCTGCCTTTGGATCCATTGCCCTTAACTAGGTTGCCTCTTACATCAA
This sequence comes from Tokudaia tokunoshimensis, assembly GCA_036184795.1. Lineage (NCBI taxonomy): Eukaryota > Metazoa > Chordata > Mammalia > Rodentia > Muridae > Tokudaia > Tokudaia tokunoshimensis. The sequence goes on from BTHU01000001.1 coordinate 44,789,586, forward strand.
TATAAGATGCCCTAGTTTTAGTTTAACTTGTTATGCCCAGGCTAGTTGATATCTATGGGAGGCCTTCCCTTTTCTGAGGTGAAGGTGAAGAGGGAGAGAATGAGGGTACAGGGGAGATAGAGAGTCTGGGTGGAGAGGAGGGGAAGCTGCAATTGGAATGTAAGATAAATAAATGAGTTAATAAAAAATTCATATCTATGACTTATAAATGAAAATTAGGAATCCGCTTTATTATTATTCTAAAAAGTGATACTGTATCTTGTAGTAAGCCATAAGGGAGTAGAAGAAGTTCTGGCAGAGGGCCTGAGATTGGTGTTAACTTCAAAAGCAGAGGTGATTTTTAATGGTTCAAGACCATGCATGAAATATTATGTATATAATTTGTACTCATAATAACAAACATATTCTCCAAGGAAGCATTAAGACAAAGAGCTTCTTTAACTCTTTAATACCTTGATCATATCTCAGCTTGATGAACCCATAAAAAGGGAAGGTAAGATTGATGTTAGCCAGATCAGTAGGGTAATCATGTAGTTTATTATATATTTATGACTCCAAAAGATCAAAGGATGTTTTTATACTCATAGCTTGGCAAATGTATCTCGCCACACTCAGATATGTTCCAAGTGACTTCAGTGGGGAAGAGAAGAGTTCTGGCAGTGTGCCTGTAATGCTGTTTGGCAAGACATTGAATGATGGTGAGATTCGAGAACACAGTAGCATACTGTGTTCCATGTATACACATACACACTCTATATATGTATGTACACATTCACTGGTATATAGGAAATGTGTGACTATATACATACTGTATGCAAATATGGCAAACTATTACATAATCAGGCTAATTAGATTTAAATAATAGTGTGTGGCTATATCAATAAATTTCTGAATATGAAAGATCTTTAATATTATTTCATCTTAGAGTAATTTCAAGGAAATTGCAACTAAAAATGTTACCAATAAAACACTATATGCAATTAATATGGTGTAATTGCTTTCAGTTTAACTGACTAAAATTTTGGATGATTTGCAACTTGAGTCTGATTACACAATTTACAAAGGACTGAAAGAGTAAGATTGACTTCGACAACACAGACTGCAACAACACAGGCTGGGGCCTCCCAGTCTCTCCTTAGGCCAGTTTTATGTATAAAGTACATTCTAGGATGTTATTCAGTATGAATATTTTTACTATTAGGAGTCCAATTATCTGGATGACAAATGACCTAGCGCCCCATTCACAAAATCATGCTTTAACTTAAAATATGAAAATGTTTGACTTTCAGTTTTTTATATATTGAAATAATCACCTTCTCCTTCATAAATATCAATAGATTGTTAAAACTACAATAGCCACTTATTAGTATATATTTCAAGAAAATGAAACCTGGTACCAAGGAGGAACAAATACATCTGTTTTTGTTATATACTATAAGCAATAACTAAGATACAGTGTCACTCTAAGTATCAATTATAGATGAATGAATAAAGAAAAATGTGACCTATATACCAAACAAAATATTTACCCATAAATAATAATGAAATACTGTTATTTACCAAAAATTGATGGAAGTAATCAGCAATGAATTAAGTAAAATAAGTAAGGTAGACAATGCTGCACATTCTCACTCATGCATGAGAGTTTTTATTTACTTAAGGTAAGTTTTAATGTTATATGAAAATATATATGTGTGGGTACTTGGTGCACATAAATTTAGGTGCCAATCAAGACCATAAGAGGGTGTCATATCCTTTGAAAATGAAATTATAGGTGTTATGAGCAGCTCGAGTTGAGTTCTGAGAACTAAGCCTAGGTGGTTTGTAGAAGTATGTGCCCTTTTCCATTGTTGCATTTCTCCAGCCTCTTATTCATTTTTCATGAAAAGTTAACCTGAATTCAGAATAGTGTTCATCAAATTTTAAGAAATAGATGGAGAAGTGGATTGAGGAGTCTGTGAATCCTGCATGTTGTAGGTTTGTTCTACAGAAACAATTTCATGCCAAGATTCACTATTGTGTATAGTTAGGCATGATGATAAATCAGAGACATCAATAATCTCCAATGTGTATTGCAAAATATATGCTAAACCTTTTGGTTATAGACGGGGTCACTTATAAAAGAATACCTCTGTGAAATATATTTGGGGGGATACGGGATGCAATGGTTGGGCATTGTGATGTTGGCACTCTGTTTTGTCACAAGATGCATAGATTCAGTAGGTCCTTTGAGCACAGCACCAGGAACATGGTACATAACTGATGCTGGTGAACCATTTTATCTGAAAGAACCATCATTGTAATAATAGTAACAAAAACTAGTTGTTTTCTGTCTTTTATTGAATGCTTGAATCTTCTTACACATTTAAAGTATCACTCAATAAATAGCTCTCATCAAATCCTTGATCATTCTTGGAGTATTCCATCAAACTACATGGGAATACAAGATGGGTAATGGAGGCAGTTACTAAACCAGAGGTGTCCAGTATTGTATTCATAAAATCTATATACATTATAATGTTAAAATACTTTTATTCAAATGTGAATATTCATTAGGAAACAGTAATTCTAAGAAGCCATTCTGTCTATTGTTCCCATTCAAATGTATTGCTTTTAACATCAAGGCTGCTTTTTATGTTGATTTAATTTCAAAAGACTAATGAATAGGGGCTTACTAAGAAAAATATTTGTGGTCCTAGCATAGAGCAGCATTCTGAGCCCCAGAACACAAATTTAAAGGGGTAAAAAGAAAGAAAAAGAGAAAAAAGAAACAAAAGAAAAATGCTGAGATATGTATGTGTAACCTCATGTTGGGGTCATGGAGACAGGAATGCCCACTGAGCTTACTGATCACCCAGCCTACCTAAACCAGCAAACTTCACATTCAGCAAGAGATCTTATCTGAAAATATGTGAAAAAAGGTGGAAGATCCCTAATGTTGACCTATGAACTTCACAAACAGATACATGTTCAGCACACATACCCATGTACACACATACACGTACAAACACATGCACATGCCCCAATAAACACATAGAAAACTTGATCCATGCTATAAGAGGATGGGTTTATCCTCTTATTTACTATAGAACTTATAATGTAGATAAGAGAAATTTTGTTACTAGTCACTAGTTAAACATGTGTTATTCTCAAAAGTTATTATTCATAAATATAAATTTGTGATTAAATTTGGAACATAAGGCAACAATTTGTTACATATGTATATAACAAAAATTAGTAAAAATAAACCATGGATTTGGAAGAGAGTAAGGAAGGTTTGGAAGGATATAAGCAAAGGGGGAAATGATTTTTATATTATAATTTTATATATTATAATATAAAAATAAACAGAAATTAAAGTTTTTAAAATTAAAAATTTTAAAAATATTTAAAAAGCCTTTGATTTCTTTCTTTATTTCCACCTTGACCAAGTTATCATTGAGTAGAGCATTGTTCAGCCTCCATGTGTACGTGGGTTTTCTTTTGTTTTTGTTGCCATTGAAGACCACCCTTATTCCATAGTGATCTGATAGGAGGCATGGGATTATTTCTATCTCCTTGTATCTGTTGAGGTCTGATTTGTGACCAATTATATGGTCAATTTTGGAGAAGGTACCATGAGGAGCTGAGAAGAAGGTGTATTCTTTAGCTCTAGGATGAAATGTTCTATATATATCAGTTAGTTCCATTTGGTCCAAGGCTTCAATTAGATTCACTGTGTCCCTGTTTAGTTTCTGCTTTCCTGAACGATCCATTTCAGAGAGCGGGGTGTTGAAGTCACCCACTATTATTGTGTGCGGTGTGATGTGTGCTTTGAGTTTTAGTAAAGTTTCTTTTACGAATGAGGGTGCCCTTGCATTTGGAGCATAGATATTCAGAATTGAGAGTTCTTGATGGTGGATTTTTCCCTTGATCAGTATGTAGTGTCCTTCTGTGTCTTTTTTGATGACTTTAGGTTGAAAATCAATTTTATCCGATATTAGGATGGCTACTCCACCTCGTTTCTTGGGGCCATTTGCTTGTAAAATTGTTTTCCAGCCTTTTACTCTGAGGTAGTGTTTGTCTTTGACACTGAGGTGCGTTTCCTGCATGCAGCAAAATGCTGGGTCCTGTTTACGTATCCAGTCTGCTAGTCTATGTCTTTTAATTGGGAAATTGAGACCATTGATATTAAGAGAGATTAAGGCATAGTGATTATTGCCATCTGCCATTCTTGATGCTATCTTTATGTTTGAGTGGTTATCTACTTTTGGGTTTGATTCAAGAAGGTTATTATCTCATTTTTTTCCAGGGTGTTGTTTCTCTCCCTGTATTGGAGGTTTCCACCTATTATCCATTGCAGGGCTGGATTTGTGGAAAGATATTGTGAAAATTTGGTTTTATCATGGAATATCTTGGTCTCTCCATCTATGGTGATTGAGAGTTTTGCTGGGTATAGTAGTCTAGGCTGGCATTTGTGCTGTCTTAGTGTCTGCGTGAGATCTGCCCAGGATCTTCTGGCTTTCATAGTCTCTGGTGAGAAGTCTGATGTGATTCGGATAGGTCTTCCTTTGTATGTTACTTGGCCCTTTTCTCTTACTGCTTTTAGTATTCTTTCTTTGTTTAGAACATTCGGTGTTTTGATTATTATGTGACGGGAGGTATTTCCGTTCTGGTCCTGTCTGTTTGGAGTTCTGTAGGCTTCTTGTACGTTCATCGGCATCTCTCTCTTTAAGTTAGGGAATAAAACATTTTAGCCCTGTTTTAACTGAATTTAAAAATAGTCTATAAGTTGAATTTTGAAATAGTTCTTTCTGAAGAATCTTCCTCTTTTCCTCTTTTATAAAATTTACTTGGTCCAATTGTGTTCATTAATTTTTACCAATGTGCTCATACATACATAAGATTCTGAGACTAAGACATGGCACTGACAATGTGGGAACAGTTATCTTTTCCACCTATCTTTCCTTATGCAGAGAACTGTCTTAAAATTTCAAATTTAGTATTTTATATCCCCTTCCCTGACCTGGAGTTAGAGTGAGAAAATTATCCCTACTGTAGAAATCAACTACCCAAATAATCAAATGCTCACCTTTGGTTTTGAACACTTCTCACCTGGAATAGCTCAGTTGAAAGTCAAATCACAGTCACTGCAAATGTCCCAGAATTCTCAGCATGTTTAGTGGAAATGAATTAAGGTGATCTAGTACTCGAGACAGAGTTGTTAGGATACCAACAGGAACCCATGCTAGTTCACCCTTATTCTTTATTTTCTCCATGTTAACTTATTCCCTACTCTTAGAAGCATTTACAGGCCTGTACAGTAGAAACTTTTACCTTCCCCTGTATGGGAAGACCATTCTCTGTGATACAACAGTACAGATTTAACTTACTTGCAGACGTGTAGTGATCCAGCTTTTTATGAACTGAACTTGGCATTCAGATGGCTAAATAGTGGCTCAATAGTACCTCCCCTGAGCTTCATGGAACAAGGTGTGTACTTGATACCCACAAGGTCATTCACCTCTTATGAAGAACAGGTTCTTAAATCTTTCTTTTCCTTTTTATTAGACACTTTCTTTATTTACATTTCAAATGTTATCCTCTTTTCTCGTTTCCCCTCCAACTTCCCCATCCCATCCCACATCCCCCTGCTCACTAACCCACCCACTCCTGCTTCCCTGTTCTGGCATTCCTCCACACTGGTGCAACAAGCCTTCACAGGACAAAGGGCCTCTCCTTTCATTGATGTCCAACAAGGCCATCCTCTACTACATATGTGACTGGAGCCATGGGTCCCTCCATGTGTATTCTTTGGTTGGTGTGTTCTTAACTCTTAAGGATAACATTCCTACTGGTCTCTGCTATCGCTATTCACCATAACTCAACAAAAGCATCCCTTCCTTACCCAGAATATACAAACAGACAAGGCTCTCCTTATAGAGTCTTCATAGAGTTTTAAAAAGCACATTAGAAAGGACTGTGTACTTCTTTGAATTAAAATTTTGGGGAAGATTTTACACATGGGTCCTGTATCCACAGCATTGTAACCCTTCCTCTTTCTCCTCCACCACCTCCTATATCCTTCACTCCATCTCAGATTCATGACCTCTTCTTTAGTTATATTTTACAGGTGAAGACATACATATTCATATATACATATGCATAAAAACATGAATGCATTTAATCAGTCAATGATTTATTAGAGGCAGTACAATAGTACTAGGTCAGAAAGCTCTTCTGTTTGGTCTACAGCCAAGCTTCTGCCATCTTGGAATTCTATGATATCTGAATTCTAATAATATCTGAAGAAGAAACTGCTTCTTCACTTGTTTCAGACTTCATTCACACTCCCAAGATTCCAGCTTGTTGGTTTGTTGTTGTTGTTGTTTGCTTTGTTTTGTTTTGTAGATGAAGTAACATCATTAATGTAGAAGATACACATTCTCATTTTTGTTAAGTATTGCTCAAGAAGACAGGGTCGATGTGTTCCTGACAAATCACATGGGTTTATCACAGATGTTCACATATAAGATTCAAATGAGGGAAGTAACAGGATTCAGTTTTCCTTCAGTCTCTCTATTGATAGTCAGTAAATGCTGAATCCAAGGCCATGGGCAAGCAGATCACCATTATTTTTGTGAGATTTCATCATAGCTGTAGACACCATCTAATAAACATAAAGGAAATTATTAATGTACTGCCTTCTGGACCTGTCCACTCAAGAAGTTGGGTAACTGTCACAATGCATAAAGTTGGAATGAGAGGTGTCCTGGAGAACAAAACTTACAGTATTATGTGGAAGAATTGCTTTAAGGCCATTTGTCTAAAAGTGACTTTATGCTCACTGGAGCCAGGCAGTCCTTTGATATCCATTTTTTAAAGCACATAAGTAATAATTCCCTTTGTTTAAGAGAACTTTATGAAAACATTGACAATAGGATGATCACAAGGAATCACAAGGGCTTTCAGTCCTAAGAGGGTAACCAGTATAACCAGGTAAAATGCTTTTCCTCTCTATAAGTGTTGTGGTGGGTTTGTTTTGGCTTCTCTATCATTTCTCCACCAGAGGCTCTTTCCTTTCCTGGATTCCTTCCTCCTTTTCTCAACAGTCTGAGATACCCATCATTTAGATATCAGCAAAGAGACAGTTGTAAAATTTAGGAATTTCCTGAGTGCTGGTGATAATTCGTGCTATCTAAAAAAGTCAGTTATTTGGAACCATCTGAACTTGGAGAAATTAGTTGCAAAAACACATGCATTAACTATACATGTAATTATATCTTATATATATTAATGTTTTAATTAAAATAGAATTGCATAATGTATTCAATCTCTTCCTCCCTCCAATCCCTTCAGTCACCTTTTCCAAACACCTCCCATTTCCCCACGACGTTCAAGTCGATTACATTATAGTTGTATACATATATGTGTATGAATATGTATGAACAAATATGTATAAATATAACTTGCTGAGTCTATTTTTGTTTGGATGTATATGGTTTTGAGGATGAACATTCTGAATCTGAAAAACAAAAACAAAAAGTATGGGCTCTTTTCCTTGGGAGAAGCTAATTTTCCTTTTGCCATTACTCATTAGTTGCCAGTGGTTTTTTGTCTAATAGTGAGACTCTATAGTATGTGCCCTTCTATGCTAACATGTCGATTGATATTGTCATTGCTCTGGCCTGATTTAGTTTGTTATTTCTTGGAGAGACTATTGCATAATGGATACAACTGTCTGGTTTTCTGGCTCTTTTAATTTTTTTTGCTCCTTTCTCTGAAATATTCCCTGAGCCATAGATGCATGGGCTATGAGATGCAAAATTTGCTGGGGCTGGGATCCACAGAATCTATTTATCTCTATTATTATAACTAGTTGTGATTTTCTGTGATGGTCTTCATTTTCTGTAAAAAGAGTCTTCTTTGATGATAGGTGGTAGCCATACTTATCTGCAACTATAAGGATATAATTTAGAAAATAGTTAGAAATTAGGCTGGTCTAGAAATGAGGCAGTGTTAGAGTTTTTGAAGGTCTATGACCTCATTAGACCCTGGAAACTGACGAAGTTTCCAGTGCCCAGTATGATTTCTCTCCTCTCAAGCAGCAATACCAGCAAATAAACATTTTTCAGGTCTTTCCTGGGTTGGAATCTTTAGTTCAAATATTTTCAAAATTGCAATATCTTCTTGTAAGTTCTCTTTTCTTTCATATTGTGTTCTGATGAGATGTGGCTCTCTGTGGAAAATCTGTGCTCCAAGTCTTTATGAGATAGCTCAAGTCCTGTAATGATGGTGGCATTGACATTCTAGCCACTCAGAAATGGTCCTGGCTATATGATCGCCTTAAAGTATTCTTTCATTCATATCTTCTCACTATATCAACCTCTTTGGTTGAGGTTAACACCTTATTATAAGAAGACCAAAAAGACTCAGTGGGTTTTTTAGTAGTTATCTTTGCCAACAAGAAAAGAAAAATCCTGAAATACAATCAGTGATTTTTTTTTTCCTAGATTACAGTTAATTGACGGAGAATCTTCTGCCAATCTAGGAAAACTTGTGGGATGGTAAAAGGTTTTTCTTGGAGTGTCCAGTAGAATAATTAAAAGGGGGACATTATCTTTCCTTTTTCATCTCTTTCACCACAATTTAATGTGATTCTATCAATAAACATAGTTTGCATGCACTAACCCTTTCTCTTCACTTGTAGTAATTTTGATATTACTTGTGTACAGTACATGCACCTATGTGTCAGTCTAGCATAGATTTCACTTCTAGCTTAAAAATCTCTTGTGCTATTCCAGACAAAGATCCTTCTGGGACAGACTTTCCAGGAGAAGACCACAACTTAAATCATTTATTGCTACTAGAAGACAATCAATACGATATTAAAGGATCTAAAACGTGTACAACTCTTCTTTCAAAGCAAAGGGTCTTGTTAATATGATTTTCATTCTTGGAAATTTTGATTAAATGATGTGAGAGGAATTAGGTCCATTGCAGGTCAATTATTCTAAGTAGAATGAGCCCTGGTGGTCACACATAGGAATGAGAAATAACAGATTGTGTAGTTTGTGGCAAGAAAGTCAGAAATGAAAGAGCTCTGAGTCACAGTGCATGGGAGGCAGATCAGGTCAGTGTTTTATGCTCTTCAATTCACTACAACTTTCAAAAGAACCAGTGGGAAAAGTCATCTAATATCTGATCCCATTGATTTGAGCTTTCTCAGATGAATATAAATTTTAAAAGTTTTTTTACTACTTAACTAGCATACCAAGAAGCAAGATAGGAGTACGATTTATATGTTTTTGCCCTTACAGAAGAAGTAAAATGCAGTCAATATTGTATTTTCCCATTAGGAACATGGAGCATATCCCATAATCATAAAACTCATCTCTAATCCATCCTCAGAAATATGGGAACATTATCAGAGACCAAGAATCAGAGAGATCAAAAAGTTAAGTAACGTGTCCAGAGTAGTAGGGATTCCAAGTTTTAAACAAGAATCTTTCTGTGTTTTCTATAACACAGTATTTTCTTTCTGTAATGCCGATTAAATATATTAATAGTGAGGGTAATCAAGAGAGCAAGAGTGAGAGACCTTAGCATTAACTGAATGTATATTGATTGGAATGGTAGCATCTGTGTTATTTCATTCTTCCGTTGCAAATCAGACCATTCTTTGTATTTTTATCTATGAAAATAAAGAAACTTACAAAAATCAAGTACTGGGAGAATATGGAGCCAAGACTTATCGTCAGTGAGATTAGCTCTGCTCAGTTGTCCCCATGACCTGAGAAACAATTCCTGCATGAAGAAATGATGTGCTAATACACAAGTGAACACTTAACATGTATTCATTCCCATACTAAAATTTCTGTATGGTGGTCAACACTATTGCAAACACATTAAGCATTTGTAGGAGCTAACATGAGACAGAGTTCCAGCATGCTTCTTCAATTTGGAAGCATGAGAAGAGTGCTGAGGCATACAACAGGACAGCAGGATCAAGAGTGTCTAACAGGATCCCCAAGCACTTCTGATACAGAAGATACATGCAGCAAAACGGTAGGGACCTGAGAGATGACTCAGTGGTTGTCCAACAACCTGACATTCCAACTCGAATCTCTGGGATCCTTGTAAAAAGGCTTATAGGGTTGTATGCATCTGTAATTCCAACATTTCTCCTGAAAGATGCAGACCAGGAAGAAGAGAATCATCCAGAGTCTAAAATTACAGCTATCCTATAATACACAGTTCTTGGGGACAACAGAAACACGAGTCTGCACTTGAAAACTGATGTTGAGAAGAATAGCACCTGTAAGCTCTCCTCTGATACTCGAAAGCATGTTGTAACATGTCTAAGTCTCCCCCCAGGTTAAAATACTAATTAGACAATTTTAAAACATCATGTGGCTAGGCAGTGGTGGCGCATGCCTTTAATCCCAGCACTTGGGAGGCAGAGGCAGGAGGATCTCTGAGTTCAATGCTAACCTAGTCTATAGAGTGAGTTCCAGGATAGCCAGGACTACAGAGAAACCCTGTCTCAAAAACAAAAAAACAAAAAAACAAAAAAAAAAAACAAACCAAAAAACAAAAACAAAAAAAAACCAAACAAACAACAAAAACCATTATGTGAAAAGAGTTCCTTCCATATGGTTTTATTCTTAGGTTGTGTCTTTTACAAATATTCATGAAATAATATATATAATCAAGTATTTCTTTAACTAAAGGTCTATCTCCAGTTATTCGTAGCTATTGCAATGAGAAAATTTATATATCATATGTGTGTATGTATGTTTTATGGACAAAACCCAGTGGTTTTAAATATTTTTCTTGGATTGTGAATGCTGTTCAATGTCAGAGGGTTTGTCTAGAATATACAACATATTGGGGTTGATCCCAAACACCACAAAACACAATACAACAGAGAGAGAGAGAGAGAGAGAGAGAGAGAGAGAGAGAGAGAGAGAGAGAGAGAGAGAGAGAGAACTTAATATGTACCATTATGTTAACACAATTCATGAATTGTGGTTTTATACATATATTTTAGAAGAGAAATCTCAGTTTCCCAGAGCTAGGGACTTAACATAGATACACATGCCTTTGGAAGACCACTCTATCTCCTCCTGCTCAGATTCTCATCCATGTCATTTTCCTGGTCTTTTTCAATTGCTGGCAATGCTACCAACTACCAGCCTAATTTGAGAGGTGTGCCCTCTTAATGTATGTCACACAAGCAGTACAGCATGAAAAACAGTGGAAGTGTTCTATTTCTGGGGTTCTGTAAATATGGAAAACCAGAATTTTGTTCTTCAAAAATAGAAATAAATAAATGTGTGTGTGTGTGTGTGTGTAAAACCAAAATATATTTAGCTGTAGACGCATGGCACATAGTAGGGTATAACAGTTACTTAATGAGTATACACATGAATAATTCTCAACATTCTTGAATGAATATTTTGTGTCTTCTTTAATTTGCTCACTCAGCATAATAGGGGAGACTTTGAGTAGGTCATTAATGATGAAACACATTCTAAGAACCAAGTTCTTTGAAATCACACACTGTTGCACACTGTGGTGGTGGTGCCTATGTTCCCTCTGTAGCCAGTTCATTATTAAGATTATTAGTTCTTCAGCAATTAATTTAATTATCAAGGCTATTAGTATATTTGGATTCTTACAACTATTAATACAACCCAATCATTTCCATTCCTTTGCATTAAAAATGGGCTAATGAGTTAGGAGATGAACAACAAATTATGTTTTTGATGTTCATAGCACAAGCATACCCAGATGGCTTGTGAGGAGTCTATGCAAAGAAAGAGAAGTCTTGCATGGACTTTCAGCAAAGCATGGGCTAGTTCTCTATAGGAAAGTTAGAGACATCTAGAAGGAGATTATGTGTATAGCCGTACACAATTTATCACAACTTAGAAATTTCATCCCATATTCAGTGCATACAGCTGCTGGGGAAAGCCCACATGTGCTGCTTTATTCTCATGGTTGTGGACGACATGAGAGGGTAAAAGACAAATTATCTTAGAACCTTTGGGCTCTTGTTGTTGTTTGATTTCTTCCAAAAATTATGGTGAAAAAAAAATCCCAAACGTTACACTTCAACTAAGAATTAACATGCATTTTTCAGCAAGAACAAAAAAGGTATAAATTATGTCTGATTGAACAAACACAACTCCACTGTTGAACAGCCAGTCAATGGAGAGGGCAGGGAAAGGCAATGGAGCAAGGTAATGTGTAATCTCCCCAGTCAATGGGCTGTGGGCAGGCCTGGGCGGCCCATTGCTGGAGGTGTCAGGGAGATAAATAGCAGAGTGTCCTCCTCAAAAATATGATTAATACCCTCCTCGGTCCACTGCTGAAGATGTAGTGGGTGCAGCTGGTCTGGACAGCAGTTGCATAGAGGGAAAATCCAGGACGGTGGCAACAGAGCAGAGAGGGCAAAGAGGAGGACACATAGCCACCAGAGAAGGACTGCTGAGGCCTGGCGCACCAGGAGGGCTCCGCAGTGACCAGAAGTCTTCTTATGCTGCAGCTTAACTAACACTTAGGGGCCTCTCATGCACAGGCACCTGAGCTTCAGAGGCCATGACCTAGACAGGAAAAGACAAGCAGAAGTTGCATTTTTTTTTTGTTTTTTGTGGAATATAGATGCCACCTCAGAAACAGTGAGTGATCTTGAAAAATCATGCTATTCATGGTGTGATTACTTGTGTGACTAGCACACTCCCTTCGAACTTTATTTAAGCTTCGCTGATCACTGTGTGGTAATGGGGCTAATTTCTGCTTTTTTTGATGAGGAGGGTGAGGTCTGGAAAAAGCAAGGAACTCACTCAAAGTTACTATATAATATGAGCTCGGGGCTTTATAGCTAGTCCTTCTTTTCATCAAACCAGTCATTCATCCCAGAGGGAGAGAAAAATTCTTAGGTCAAAATTCATTTTGGCTTTCTTTGGGTTCCTCCCATCATCCTTTCTGCCTGACTTTTCAAAGACTTTGGTCAGCCCCTTCACCCTGTTTTCCTTATTCTGCATATAAGTCCATCAACGAACACCTTTTAAGAATTCCCAACTGAGTATTCTGTTATGCAAACAATGCCTACCTGTTATAAAAACAGTGGCTACCAATGTATGTGTTTTCCCACTTCACTGGTAGAAAGTAGGCAAAACTTCTATTTTGGGGCAATAGAATTGCTAAATTCTGTTTTTCAGCTATCAGTCATCCTGACTGGTTAAGTAACCAAAAACAAACCTAATACAAACAACTTAGAAGAGAAAGATTTTATTTGACTCCCAGTTCCAGGGTAGAGTTTGTCACTGCAGAAAAGAGATAGTGATAAGAACTTGAAGCAGCTTCTCAGTTCCCATCTATATTTGACAGTAGAGATCAATATGAATGCATGCATGTGTCTTTCTCTTCAGCTTGCTCTGGCACTCTATAGAGTCTCAGACTGCCTTGCTCAGGAAATGGTCGGTCCCATCACTATCAAGAAGGTTCTTCCAGCAACAACCAACCCAGCCTAAATAACCTCTCACGGAAATTCTCAGAGACAAATTTTAAGCTAGACAATTCCTTATGAGTGTTCCAGGAAGCACAACTTCTAGAGAATACTACATAGACAGTCATTATTCATCATGATATGTGCATATGAATACCCACAGAGGAGTGAGCCATTGAATATTTCCTAAGCATTGTGGCTCATGTATTTCTGTGCACTTTCAGGGTAGGTTAACAGGAATGTTTAGCAGAAACTCTTGAGTTTGGTTTGGTAATCCACAACTGTTTCAAACATTGTTGTCCCAAAGCATCACATTTAAAGTAGTGCAACAAAAAGTGTGTCCTTTCCCATTTTGTTTTGATGGACTTCCCACAGGAGGTGCATTTCTTCTTAGTTGTTTCCTTTCACCAAGAATATTAAGAGGAAAAAGTATTAACAAAATGGTAAAATAGAGGAATTTCTGCACATTAACGTTTTGTATATGTGCAAAACCAAAAGCTTTTTACATAAGTAAATGAAACACACATTCAGAAGAATATGAAGAGTGAGTTGTTATGTCATATATATAAAGTATTTTCATGATATATGTAATTTATATAAGATTATTAAATTTTTCATTGAATTAAATCATGAATTTCTCAGTGACTCATCATTAGCTTACACCTTTGGTTTCCTGAAAACTAGAAGTGACACATTGATGACATCCAGCTGGTAAGAAGACCAATAAATTGGTCATCACGGGATATCAAGAGCACAGTTCTATCTATACAATTCTTAATGCTGTATATGAAGGTGCTTTTGTAGGTCGTGTGTATGTATGTGTGTGTGTTTTGATGTTTTCAGATGAACCGAAATAGCCCATAGTAATGAGAACGGGACAATGGTTTAATGTAAACGTGATGTTGATGTTTTCTCAGAATTTTTTCATAATTAAAAGAATGTAGGAAGGTGTGAGCTTTTACAAGAAAAAATGGTTTACATTTAATAACCATAAAAATGATTTGTAATGTAAATTAAAAAAAGAATAAAATAAATAATAAAAAATAGTCTACTTAGACAAATCTCATCTCCTTGATTCACTATCTCAGTAGACCCCTCACAGTGAAGTGGGTTTGGATATAGATTTAATATTATATTGTAGAACTCGAGATGGAAAGTCAATATTTAGAGGTGCCCCTTTAGTCTTATGGAGATATTTCACTTGAAATTGAGACTAAAGAGACTAAAACAAAATAAAATAAACAATGACAAAGTAGAAAGTCTGATACTATCCTCTTCCTCCTCCTGAATTCATAATTTCTTCTTAGGCAAAACAGTAAATAAATTCATGGACTTGGGACCCATGCAAAAACAAGATGCTTTCAAAGGCCCTGGTTAATGAGGAATCTTTTAAATGTCACATCTACAGTGCAAATTAACCAATATTGCATAGGAAAATCCCTCACAAGAACTCTGGTCAATGGTTTATGACAAAAAAATTAATGCTTTCTGTCAAGAAGAAGGGTTAAGTTTAGTATTAATCATAAATTGACCTTTAATTGCCAAACAAAAGCACTTTGTTATTTCACTACAATCCCGAACTCACCCTGAGCATTGGAAAAAAGTCGTAATTTGCTTAGTATAAATATATTAAAGTATTAAGCCCACTCTGCCACTCAATTAGTAAACATGTCAAGGGGTGGGTGAGTTATTCATGGTTCAGAGGGCCAGCCCCTTTTTGCAGGGAACTTTTTTCACTCTAATGAAATGATGGATAATCTGGAAGTAGGTGCTTTAAGAAGATATTAATCATTCTCTGTGCTAATGTTAATCATCCGTTCCATCATCTCCAGATGCCATGGATCACCTTCCTCTGAGACAAAGGGCATCTAAGCCTGAGAGTCCTTTTGATCACCTTTCTACAGGAACCGCCACGTGCAGCTGACAGGATGACAGCTCCAGCTTCTAGGACCTCCTTAAGGTAAAAACGGCAGGTGCATTCTAAAACTCTTCCAGGAGTGCTGAGCAGCCCAGGCTGGGGTCTTTCTAGGGTCCTAATTATTTACATTAGTGCTAATGTTGTTTCTCCAATGGATGGAACAGACTTAGGCTACAGAGGTAGGACACTGAAACCCATGAAAGGAACGATGTTATGCACGCATTTGTAGCAAACTACCTTTCTAGTTTAATCTTACAAAAAATGTTAGCTTTTGTTGAGGCCACTTTAATTCTTGAAATGTCTCTGATGACTCCTTCAGTTTATCAAACATCATGCCTCCAGAGAGACTTCGGTTCAGTTGAAAAGTTTTCAATGGCCAGTGGTTTTGTTTAGAGTAGAAAGAGATGCTGAGTAAAATCTGAGGACAATGTTTGGAGATTGAAAATGTAGTTATGACCGACCACCAGCTCTGAGAGCTTCAGAGAACCTACTGCCTGAAGAAAATCTGAAATGATTCCACATGCCAAGAGGATGTTACATTGCTTCTGAATGTTAGTCCTGGGAAGAATGTGTTACAGTACCATAATTTCCATTCTATATGTGAAACTATTAGGAATCCCAGAGTTAAGTAGCATTTTTGTAAGTATGGGGAACTATTTTCTAAAATCTATATCTGCAAATAGTGGGATCTAGGAATGAAACAATTACTAATGAGGTCACGTGACCTGTGCATGTGGACAATTCTACTTAGAGACAAATACTATATGTGGTGTGTCATAGGACTTGAACCTGCTCATGAACATTAAATAATATTATTACATGTGGCTACCACAAAGAGCCAGAAGATCACTGCCGACAGGCCAGAGAACAGTGGTCATGTTTTTCTCTCAATGTGAACTAATAGTCACTCTGCTAGATTGGTTGGTGTTTCTTTAAATATATAAATAAATATATACATTTAAATATATATGTGATTTCGTCCTGCCTTTGTTTCTTTCTTCTATCTTTCTTTCTTTCTCTTTCTTTCTTTTTCTCTTTCTTTCTTTCTTTCCTTCCTTCCCTCCCTCTTTCTTTCTTTCTTTCTTTCTTTCTTTCTTTCTTTCTTTCTTTCTTTCTTTCTTTCTTTCTTTCTTTCTTTCTTCTCTCTCTCTCTCTCTCTCTCTCTCTCTCTCTCTCTCTCTCTCTCTCTCTCTCCTCTTCTTGCATCCCAACCACAATTTCTCCTCCTTCCTCTCCTCTTTTCTCCCCTGCCACCTCACCTCTGCCCCTCCTCCATCCACTCCTCCTTCCATTCTCTTCAGAAAAGGGCAGGGCTCCCATAGGTATCAGTCAGCTGTGATATATCAAGTTACAGTAACACTAGGAACCTCCCCTTTTATTGAGGCTGCCCAGTAGTCTCAATACTCCTATCAGGCAACCCAGAATGTAGAAAGGGTCCCTAAAGCAGGCAAAGAGTCAGAGACAGCCCTTGATTCCACTTTTAGGGGTCCCACAAGAAGAACAAGCTACACAACTGTAACATGAATGCAGATGAACTAGGTCAGTCCTATGCAGGCTCCCTGGTTTTCATTTCAGTATCTGTGAGCTCCTATGAGCCCAGATTGGTTGATTCTTTGGGTTTTCTTGTGGTATTCATGACCCTGCTGACCTCTACAATTCTTCCTTCCCTTTTCCACAGGATCCCCTGAGCTCTGCCTAATGTTTGGTTGTGGGTTTCTGCATCTGTTTCCATCATTGCTAGGTGAAACCTTTGTGGTGACAATTGAGCTAGGCACCAATCTGAGTATTGCAAATAGGAATCATTTTCTACCCTAGGTCTCTGGGTTATCCAACCTCTGGGTTCCAATCCTACAGGTAGTGTCAAGGGAAGGCATGAGTCTCAAACAGGACCAGTCATTGCTTAAACACTCCAACAATTTCTCAGTTACCTTTACCACAGCATATCTTATAAGCAGGAAAGCTTGTAGATCAAAGGTTTGGTGGCTGATTTGGAGTCCTAATTCCTTCACTGAAAGTCTTGACTGATTACTGGAGATGGTCAGTTTAGGTTCTGTATCTGCCATTGCTAGTGTCACCCTCATAGATTCCTGGGAGTTTCCATTGCCCTTGTTTTCAACCTCATCTCAGAGATACTCCCTGATTCCAGTTATCTCTTTCCCTCCCTCCTTCCCTCTTTCTTCCACTCCCCCTCCCTCTTCTTTCTTTTTCCATCCTTACCCCATTAACAGAAATCTGTTTATATGGGTACATTTATGATGTACTTACTAGGTTCCTTGAGTTAAGTACATTTAGGACCATTTTTCTTTACCCTTCCTTACTTTTCTGCCTCCACTTTGGGATACATCTCCTATAGTATAATCATTTGGGGGAGTTTAAGTTTCCTTATCTTGGTCCCTGACAAATAATGATGTCTTCTTTTCCATGACCACACATCAAATACATTTCTTACTGTACCATCATATTTTGCTTCAAGTTCTTTCTTGTCTTTGTCTGATCACATTGTCTGACACCTCTGTCACTGATCTTCTTTGTGTACAGCACAAGGAAAAATTGTCAGGTACATGTGGTACTAAATATAATGTGCTTTTCTGGGCCATCATAGCATATCTCTGATCTTCAGCTTGGAACATTGTAAAAATGGGATCAGAAATCTTTACTAATATCCTACATCTTGTTCACTTACCATGCACTGCAAAGCATCCCTACTCTTCTGAAGGACTAGCCTTGACCATGTTCCCTTTGAGCCTCCAGAACCATCCTCCATGGACTGCTGTCACTGAGCTCTAAGAAATGTTATTCAATCTTCTCCCTATTTTCCATTCTAAAAATGAAGTTTTCCTTTGTTCTTTATAAAAAATTAAAAGGATTCTACTTAGTTTGATGTTTGTTTTATCTTCTAGAACTGTGTTTCTCTACGAATATGTCTTTGCTCCAGGTTGTCTCAGTTTTCTAAATTCATGGTTCTTCTACTGTAAGACAAAAAAGTGATTATCTCTTATAAAATAAAGTTTTAGCGTCCTCCTTCCTTGGTTTTTCAGGTCTGTACCAGGTCCTCTGTCTTTATATTATAGCTTTTAGGCCAATATTTTTATAGAAATCCTGAGTGTTCCAA
The DNA here is from genome assembly GCA_036184795.1 of Tokudaia tokunoshimensis. NCBI lineage: Eukaryota > Metazoa > Chordata > Mammalia > Rodentia > Muridae > Tokudaia > Tokudaia tokunoshimensis. Next base: position 44,808,111 of record BTHU01000001.1, read on the forward strand.
TGAGTTTCTGTAACTCCTATTCTCTCCCATTGGGCTCATTTCCTTCTGGTGATCTGTCTTGTCCAGTTTTGATGAGATACTTTTGTTTTATCTTCATGTATTTTATTTTGATATATTTTAGAAAACTAGTGAAATGAGTGAGCGAATGAACAAATGAATGTAAAACTAGCCATTAGGGTAAAGTTAACAACTGAACTGTCATTTATACTTGCTGGGAGAGGGAAAACTGGTTTTCACCAATGGAATAACACTGAATATATGAAACACTCCAGGGCAGGACTCATATTCAGGAGTAATTGACAAACATAAAAAGAACTCCAATGTATTTGGTTATATATTTGTGTGTTTGTTTGCTTATGTTTCAAGAAAAAAATTAGCTCAGCATATTGAAGTATGCCTTTAGTCCCAGTGTTTTGGAGGCAAGGTGGACCTCTGAGTTTGAAGCCAGTCTAGTCCACATAGTGAGTTCCAGGTTGGCTAGAGCTAAACAAGGATACTCCATTTCCAAAGCAAGCATGTCATATTCTCCATGAGATCACTTTTGATCATCTGTAATCTTATAATTGACCTAGTCAGATGTTCAGACTCAGTAATCTTCAATACAAACCTTCACAGTCTCATATGGCTAGATCTGTGGCTTTTCACCATATGATAATATGAAAGCCATATTCATTTGGTTCTTATCCTAACTGGTGGTATAACAACCTCTGAAGGACCTGGGCAGCCATAATGAGTTGTACCACTTATTCACATACAAGATCAGTTTAGGAGTTCACCCAGCCTGTACTATATTACTATTATTGTTATTATTATTATTATTGTTGTTGTTGTTATGAATTATTTTATTATGCATGTATTATAAAACACGTATTATGGTTACCACAATAATATCTATTATATTATTAAATTATAGAATATATTATTTGAAATATGTTTTATTATATCAATATAATAAAATAGTAGAACATCTAATATTATCTATTATCTATTGTAACAGAATAATACATAAGTATTGTTATAATAGTATAAATTATATCATTATAATAATAGTACTTATAGCATTATTACTATTATAACAATGCTATTATAATATTAAATTATGAAAAAAGATTGTTATAATGGTACTATAAGTATGTATATTAATGATACTATTATGAATGCAATTATTATACTGTTCAATTCATCAATCAAATACTTAAATTAAGTCATTTTTGAATTATGATTTTTTTCATTTATGAAGAACTTTTTTGTATCATTGAATCATACATAGAGAGGAGTCAATAGTCAAGATACTTATCATCTATGTCTAAAGTAAACTTGACTCAGTTGAGTTATGTACCAGAAAAAATAATGAAGAAGATATGATAGAAACTATGGTATGTGAAATTAAAACAAACAAAAGCAGACAAACACACAAACAAGCAAATCATAAAGCCAGTAGATCTGTCTTAGATGTAGAGTGCTATCCATCTCTTTCTCTGAAAAAGAAATGAATTTTCTTTATAATATCAGAATCTGAAGCTATAGCTGAACATAATACTTCCCAAGGTAGACTCATTCCTATGAACTACTCAGGGTATGTAAGGGGTACTTGTTTACTGAGGTAAAACAACTGAGTAGGTTTCCTCTGCCCAAAACCCTGTTTTATTTACCAGTATATGTAAAGGGATCATGTTACAGAAAGACAAAATGTAGTATTTCAGACTCAAATAATGGACAATGAACACACTCTAGGATCTATGTTAGTAGCTAGGAGAAAGGACCAGGATGTATTCTTGGCTAACTTTCCTTGGGGGGAATGTTTATGTGTGGCACAGACATGTAAAAGTAAAGTAAAATAAAATGCTTGATTTAGTTAAATTATAACAAGAAAGGGTTTATATTTGTCTCGCAGTTTTGGAAGTTCTAATCCATGCCTAAGTAATAGGATTGCTTAAAGGACTGATGTGAGTCAGAAGAAGTTGTGGTAGAGCTAAACTTCTCAAATAAGAATGACTGAGTGGGGCATAGTCTAAGAATCTCCACATAAAACAAGACACACTGAAACTAATAAAAAGGAAACTAGGGAAGAACCTTGAACATATGGGCACAGGGGAGAATTTCCTGAATAGAACTCCAATAGCTTATGCTCTAAGATCAAGAATTGACAAATGACGCCTCATTAAATTACAAAGTTTTTGCAAGGCAAAAGACGCTGTCAAAAAGACAAAGCGGCAACCAACTAACTGGGAAATGATCTTTACCAACCCTACATCCGACAGAGGGCTAATAACCAATATATATACAAAGAACTCAAAAAGTTAAACTCCAGAGAGGCAAGTAACCCTATTAAAAATGGGGTACAGAGCTAAACAAAGAGTTCTCACCTGAAGAATATCTAATGGCTGAGAAGCACCTAAAGAGATGTTCATCATCCTTAGTCATTAGGGAAATGCAAATCAAAACAACCCTGAGATTCCATCTCACACCAGTCAGAATGGCTAAGATCAAAAACACAGGAGACAGCAGTTGTTGGTGAGGATGTGGAGAAAGAGGAACACTCCTCCACTGCTGGTGGAATTGCAAGCTGGTACAACCACTCAGGAAAGCAGTCTGGCGGTTCCTCAGAAAACTGGGCATGACACTCCTGGAGGATCCGGCTATACCACTCCTGGGCATATACCCAGAGGCTTTACCTGCATGCAATAAGGACACATGCTCCACTATGTTCATAGCAGCCTTATTTATAATAGCCAGAAGCTGGAAAGAACCCAGATGTCCCTCAACGGAGGAATGGATTCAGAAGATGTGGAAGATTTACACAATGGAATACTACTCTGCAATTAAAAACAATGAATTCATGAAATTCCTAGGCAAATGGTCAGAACTTGAAAATATCATCCTTAGTGAGGTAACCCAATCACAAAAGAACACACATGGTAAGCAGTCACTGATAGGGGGATATTAACCCAGAATCTCAGAATACCCTAGACACAATTCCCATATCAATAGATTTCCAAGACGATGGAAGGAGAGACCCCTGGTCCTGGAAAGATTGGATGTAGGGGAATTCCAGGACAGAGAAGGAAGAGGGGGTTGAATGGGGGAAAGAGGTAGGGAAGGGGGCTTATGGGACTTTCGGGGAGGGAGGAAACGGGAAAGGGGAAATGATTTTAAATGTAAATTAAAAAAACTTAGAAAATAAAATAAAAAAAAAAAGAATCCCATATAAAGAAGTGCCTTAATTGCCAACAGACATCCTTTTGCTTTACCTCCAAAAGTTTTAGACATCTTGCATAGCACCAGCCTTGTAACCAAGTCTGTAATAAGTGGGCTTGGGGCATTTAAGATCCACATTCAAGCATGTTCTCCTATCTCCTTATAGGGCAAACATCCATTGGTATTTTCCCCTCCCAATGATAGGTCTTATCTAGGGACTCTAAATGTTATCATTAACAGTATAGCCCTCTAATGCCTACCAAGGTCTTTTGGCAGTGAATTTTCAATCATTTCTCCATCAAAGTGTTCTCAGCAAAACGACTAAGTACATGAGTTCTTAAAGTTTCAAGGAACAGCCAGTAACTATTTGAACCATACATGGATTAATTTCTTATGCAAAAATGTGAATTTTTATATCTAGTTTAAATTGATAACAAGAAGGGAAATTCTAAAGGGTTTATAATGTGCTAATATCATATTAAGATGAAGCCTGAACTTTTAAGTAACTGTATTTTCATATATATGTATTTTCATTGATAATAAACTGAATACCAATGAAAAGCAATTAAGAAACTTGATTAGGCCATTGTTTTTAATAGCCTATTAGGACTCTATTGTGTAAATATACCACATTTTCTGTATCCATCTCCTGTTGAGGGATATCTGCTTCAGCTTTTAATCTTTTCAGCTCCTGGCGATTATAAGTAAGGCTGCTATGAACACAGTGGAGTATGTGTCCTTGTCATATGTTGGAGCATTTTTGAGGATATGACTAGCTGGGTCCTCAGGTAGTACCATGCCCAATTTTCTGAGGAACTTCCAAACTGATTTCCAGAGCGGTTGTACCAGCTTGAAGTTCCACCAACAACGGAGGAGTGTTCCTCTTTTTCCACATCCTAGCCAGCGTCTGCTGTCACCTGAGTTTTTGACCTTAGCCATTCTGACTGGTGTGAGGTGGAATCTCAGGGTTGTTTTGATTTGCATTTCCCCAATGACTAAGAATGCTGAACATTTATTTAGGTGCTTCTTAGCCATTCAGTATTCCTCAGTTGAGAATTCTTTGTTTACCTCTGTACCCCATTTGTAATAGGGTTATTTGGTTATCTGGAGGCTAACTTCTTGAGTTCTTTGTATATATCAGATATTACCCTCTATCAGATGTAGGATTGATTGGTAAAGATCTTTTCCAATCTGTTGGTTGCCATTTTGTCCTATTGACAGTGTCCTTTGCCTTACAGAAGCTTTGTAATTTTATGAGGTCCCATGTATCGATTCATGATCTTAGAGCATAAACCATTGGTGTTTGGTTTATGAAATTTTCTCCTGTGTCCATGTGTTCAAGGCTCTTCCCTACTTTCTTTTCTATTAGATTCAGTGTATCTGGTTTAATGTGGAGGTCATTGACCCACTTAGACTTGGGCTTTGTACAAAGAGATAACAATGGATTGCCTTGCATTCTTCTCTATGCTGATCACCGGTTGAACCAGCACCATTTGATGAAAATGCTGTCTTTTTTCCACAGGGTGGTTTCATGAAATTCACAAATGGGTGGAACTAGAAAATATCATGCTAAGTGAGGTAAACGAGTCACAAAAGAACAAACATGGTATGTAGTCACTGATAATTGGAAATTTGGCAAAAAGCTTGGAATATCCATGATACAATTCATAAACCATACAAAGCTCAAGATGAAGGAAGACCAAAGTGTGGATGCTTCAGTCTTTCTTAGAAGGGGAAACAAAATACTCACAGGAGGTAGAGGGTGGAGGGTCTTGGAAGGAAGAGAGGAGCAGGAGGTGGAAAAGGGGTACAGGATCAGGTATGGGAGGAGACAGGCATGGTATACAGGGGGTCAAGAAATTGTGCCATAGGAGGGACAACAATATAAGCCACCCAGTACTCCCAGAGCTTCCAGGGACAAAACCATCAACCAAAGAGTACACATGGAGTTACCCATGGCTCCAGATGCATATGCAGCAGAGGACGGCCTTGTTGGACATCAAAGGGAGGAGAGGCCCTTGGTCCTGGTAAAGGCTCTATGCTGCAGTGTAGGGGAATACCAGGACAGGGAAGTGGGAGAGGGTTAATTGGAGAACAGGGGGAGGGGAGATAGCTTATGGGATTTTCAGCAGTTGTGGGAGGGGGAGTCAGGAAAGGAGACAACATTTGAAATATAAATAAAGAATATATCTAATAAAAAAACAAAATAAAATTAAAAAAGAAAGAAAGATATGGAACAGAGGTCTGTAGCAATGGGGGATGGGGAACTGGGACTAGCAACCAGCAAGTCCCAGATGCCAAGAAAGCAAGAGGCCTTCCAGGTTTGAGATTAGCTGAAATATCCAACAAAGAGGGAGGGAGAACCTGGAGAGACCATATCCAAAGGTTAGGCAAGGCCCCTGGTTGGGGGATGGGGCCACCCACTCATCTCCAAATTCTTAACACAGAATTGCTCTTAACTAAAGGAAATACAGGGACAAAGTGTGGAGCAGAGACTGAAGGAAAGGCCATCCAGAGACTGCCCCACCTGGGGATCCACCCCATATACAGACACCAAACCCAGACACTATTGTGAATGCCAAGAAGTGCTTGCTGACAGGAAACTAATATAGCTGTCTCCTGAGAGGCTCTACCAGAGCCTGACAAATATAAATGGGGATGCTTTGAGCCAATCATTGAACTGAGCACAGGGACCCCAATGGAGGAGTTGGGGAAAGGACTGAAGGAGCTGAAGGGGTTTGCAGCCACATAGGAAGAACAACAATATCAACCAACCAGACCCCTCAGAGCTCCCAACCAAAGAGTACACATGGAGAGACCCATGGCTCCAGCTGCATATGTAGCAGAAGATGGCCCTATTTGGCATCAATGGGAGGAGAGGCCCATGGTCATGTGAAGGCTTGATGCCCCAGTGTAAGGGAATGCCAGGGTGGTAAGGTGGAATTGAGGGGGACACCCTCATAGAAGGAGCAGTAGGAAGGGGGATAGGGGGTTTGCAGAGGGGCAACTAGGAAAGGGAATAACATTTGAAATGTAGATAAAAATTATGCAATAAAAAAAGAAACTTGATGATATTACATTGCATTTTTAAAATTAAAATATTCCTGATTACTGATACCAGAACTTTATGTTTAAATATAAAGGAAGGAGAACTTTCCAGTTGTAGAAATACACTTTTCCATTTTCTACACACAGGTTGAAATTAAGTGAAAGAGTCATAGCCCATTTAGCAAAAGTTCTAACTCTAGAGTTTCTTTAATGGCTTAACCCAAAGAATTACCATTGTTCTTGGTCATTAATTTTTAAAATTGCAATTGGAATGACTACAAAAACTATATGCTAATTTTTGAATTTTCTAAAATTTCCATTAAATTGAGGTGTTTTTGTTTTGTTTTGTTTTGTTTTTTTAAAAAAAAAAACCAGTCATAGCTGCTAGAAGAAATATTGGGATCCAAAATACACTACAGAGTCATGGTACATAATAACTCAATATTGCACCTTTGTGACCTGGTATATTAGTATTCTTTATCCTAAACTTTGTCTATGGGAATTTCTTTTCTTGTGGATATTTGCCAGTCACACAATAAAGATGTAATAGTTTGTGTTATTGTTACATTTCATACAGATAAGAACAATGTTTCTTGATTCAGTGGAATACTTTATAGAACAACTCATTACACTAACAATTTGTGTAGGTCACAGGTCAAAGGATGTTTGTTTATTTATTTATTTATTTTACATTTCAGATTTTATTCCTGTCCCTGCCAACCCTCCTATTGTTCCACATTCCAAATCTCCTCCCTGACCCCTGTCTCCATGAGGATGTCCCCACCCCTCCACCCCTCACCTCACCAGACCTCTAAACATTCTGGGACCTCCAGTCTCTTGAGGGTTAGGTGCATCTTCAATGACTGAATCCAGACCTGGCAGTCCTCTGCTGTATATACTTTGGGGGGCTCATATCTGCTGGTTTATGCTGCCTGGTTGATGATCCAGTGTCTGAGTGATCTTGGGGATCCAGGTTAGTTGAGACTGCTGGTCTTCCTACAGGGTCACCCTCCTCCTCAACTTCTTCCAGCTTTTCCCTAATTCAACCACAGGGGTCAGCAGCTTCTGTCAATTAGTTGGGTGCAAATATCTCCATCTGACTCTTTCAGCTGCTTGTTGGGTCATCTGGAATTCTGTCAAGTTAGGTCCCTTTTCATGAGTGCTCCATAGCCACAAAATAATAGTAATAGTGTCAGGCCTTGGGGTCACCCATTGAGCTGGATCCCACTTTGGACCTGTTGCTGGACCTTCTTTTCCTCAGGCTCCTCTTGATTTCCATCCCTGCAGTTCTTTGAGACAAAAGCAATTATTGGTCAGAGCTTTGACTATGAGATGGCAACTCCATCCCTCATTTGATGCCCTGTTGTTGTGCTGGAGGTGGGCTCTACAAGTTCTCTCTCCACCCTTTAGGGCATATCATATAAGGTTTCTCTGAGTCCTAAGAGTCTCTCACCTCCCAGGTTTCTGGTGCATTCTGGAGGGTCTTCCCAACCTCCTACCTCCTGAGGTTGCCTGTTTCCATGCTTTCTGCTGACCCTCAGGGCTTCAGTCTTTCTTCCTCACCCAATATCAGATCATGTTCCCCTCTTCCCACACCCATCCCCTTTCCTTCCCACCTCTCTCCTCCCCCCCCTTGTGATTGCTTTCTTCTTCCTCCCAAGTGGGACTGAGGCATCCTCACTTGGGTCCTTCAGCTTGTTGACCTTTTGACTTTTTTTTTGCTAATATCCACTTATTAGTATGTACATACTATGCGTGTCCCTTTGGCTCTGAGTTACCTCACTCAGGATGATATTTTCTAGTTCCATCCATTTGCCTGCAAAACTCAGGATATCCTCACTCTTAATAGCTGAGTAGTATTCCATTGTGTAAATGAACCACATTTTCTGTATCCATTCTTCTGTTGTGTTCTTAAGAAATTTCTCCATGACAGATCCAGAGAACTTTGCTGCTCCTATGCTCTATGACACGAAGTGCTAAAGCACTATTCTAGTTTTCATAATTCTAAATGTTACTGTTGAGTGTCTTACCCTGCTTATATGCCAGCAAGAGCCTCTACAAAGTCAAGTTTCTGACAATAAAACATAAAAGTGACCTTCAAGAAGTTGAAGCATATCAAGATATATTGTGAATCCACCAGTCTTTTTGAGGGATAGCAGTCACTTCTTGCATCTATCATGGCAGAAAGAAAACCACAGTTGATGATTGTCCAGATGTTCTAGATATATCTTGGCTCTGAAAACACCATAACTCTATTTCCTTTTATAAGCTCCCTAACGAATAGATTTAAGGACCAGGTTATTGAGTATTATATTTTCAATGTAATTAACCTGAATTCCCATTTTACAAACCCATTTGTGAAGTTTCTATTCATAGATGTAAGGTGTAGTTAGAAGACAAGCTAGCTGGAGAGACTTTAAATCTTTTGTGATTACTGTTGAATTGTTTAGTGTGATGATGATGTGTGTGTATATGTGTGTGTGTGTGCATGTGCACATACATGTGTGCATGCATAACCTGTACTGACTGTGCAGCATAGAAAACAGAGGTCAACAATGGATCACTTTCCAAATAGCTCTCCACCTCATTTTTTGATTCAGAATCTCTGTAACCACAGAGTTCATCAGTTTTGCTAGTGGAAATTGGCCAGCAAAATCCAAGGTTCTGTTGTTTCCACTGCCCCAGTTTTGGTATTACAAGTATGTATTTTGACCTAGATCTTTACTTGAGTATCATAGATACAAACTCATGTCCTTAAGCTTGCATAGTATGCACTTTTTGACTGAACACCTGAATTATGTAATCCTCTGTGTGGCCACATACATCTCCCAAGAACTTGCTGATTGTGTAACTGAACAGATAAATGAACAGCATCTTAGGTTGAAGAAAATAGGAAAATTGTCCACTTGAAATTTATTATTTCTACTTGGATAACCTTAAGCTGTCTATATGGTACTCTGGAACTCAGGTCCTCATTTGCAGAGCACTTTCAGATGTGTTAATGACTGATTCTAAGTTTTTCCTGATGTGTCAGCTCAATAATTTATAGCTATTGCATCTGCCAAGAATATCATTTTCCAGGGTGTGAAGAATTAATTGCATTTTGTTCTCTTATATCAGGTCACTCCTAGTCTTCTTTTCTTCATTTCCTGAGTCCACCTTCTTTGTAAAGGGACAGTGATGGATGAGTAAATATAGCACAAGAATGCAGGAAATCAAGATTATGCCCTATGAGCCATAGTACATAGGAAAGGATAAGTTGATGGGTAGTAGTTTTGTAAAACTGAATGCAAATCTATAATATGTGAGAAAATTTGGGGTGAGTCATACAATTCCTGAAAAATAGATCTGAGACTATGATGTAAAAAACTTGAGGGAGATCTGTTGCCTCAATTGAAGAGGAGGCCTGGTCATAATCCACCAGATGTACCAAACACATATACAGGCAGGCTATTAGATTAGGATTCTCCAGCAGTGGTCTAAGTCAGAGCAGAGTAAATATATGATTTGAATATTACTAGCTATTCTCCTATGTATCTGTTTTATGTTTATGTACGTGACATTACTTTAAAGAATGGTTTTCTTTTTATTTCAGTGGAGAAGAAACCACAGACCACATCACCTTGTCATGCTCTACAGATCTTGTATTTATCAGTTCAACCTTCCTCCAACACCATGTTAACTAGACTACCAATCTCACTCCAATTTAATTCTGTGATCTCATTTTCTGTTCTCCACTAAATGGGATTCATAGCTGGACCTTGTACTCTCTTGCTGCCACATTTCTGCCCAGAGAAGGTCATTTAATACACAACCTCATCTACTTTTTGTTCTTCTTGGCAATTCTCTCCTTGACAAACTCTAACAGTGTTTTAATAAAAACAAACAAACTAACTAACAAACAACAACAATAACAAGAAACCTCTCTATTTTCTAAGATCAAGGTACCTTTAGGGCCATGAGTGCGTCTCTGTACCTGTGATGGCCTCAGTAGCATCTTGCAGATGTGTGGTGTTTTACATGTTTCTAAAGTCTGATTTTTTTTTATCATGTTTTTACTCCAAATAATTAAAACTCAAAACTCAAAATAAACCCACCCATACAAGCCTATTATTTCGTTCATACCAAATTTTAGAGAAATAAACACAATAGAAGGCATGTATCAACTGTTTAAATAACATAGATGACCGGAGGCATTTAAAGCCGCAGATTTACCAACATATCATCTTCTACAGTTCCCAGAAACGTGTGGCTACAGGGTGCTTGGATTGACAGGGTCAGACTCCTATAGAGAATCTGATTGGAGCTTTTCCTGCCTCTGACATCCACTTTTCTAAATTAGACAAGGACTCTGCTCTCTGTTGGGCATAGCCCAAATCCATATCACCTCCTTAAATAAAAAGTGACTTTCGTCGGGAACCAAGACATGGGCTTTGAGGGCATGAACAAAAAACCTTTTTTTTCCAGCTTTTCTTATGATCTGGAAAACAAAGGCCTTGAAAACACTATGTGAGCTCATGTAGCTACTGTATTGTGAAATGTATAAGTTGATGATGACATGGATATTCAGCATTGTCTGTCGCCAGGTTGTTCAAAGAAGTAGAATTACTCAGTTACTTTTGCTAATGAGCTGTAGAAATATTTTCCCTGAGAGTTCTAGTAGTTTGGTAGTACTTAGAGCCACCATTGCACCTCTGGTTTCCTCTATGCATCTGGAATTTATGGAGTGCTTCATTGTGCAGGCGCTATCCCTGCGCTTTGACTTTCTTGCCTTGCTCTGCACTGCAAGTCCTTATCCAGGGATGACTTACACTCCCTGTGTTGCTGATGTTCACCGAGAGAACCGTTCTCTCTCAGCACCACTTTAAAGTCTACTGAGCCCAGTGTTGCTTCCCCATTCAAGTCTACCATGAAAGGGTAACATAGTGATGCCTGGCTGCTACTCTGCTTTGGGCAGCTGTTTCCTTCTTGGGCTTTAATTTTAGGTCAGGGCTCACATTACTTTGGGAATAGAGTCACCAATGACAATGGCTATTCACTTAGCATTAAATGAATGCTTACAGAGCTTACATGTGACAGACTCTGGCCTTTTCTACACCATGGCATGCTTTACCAATGACCCATAAAAGAATATCAATACATTTCTCCTCTTTACTTCAAATTAAAAGTAGTTGGGATAATAATAAGGCAACTGAGTCAGGGGGCGAATGATTTCATTATTAATGCTTTATTTTGTTTAAAAAATGCCATGGAGTGAAAGACATGGCTCGATGGTTTATTAACTTGCCTCAAAAGCATAAGGCCCTGAGATAGAATCCCCGAACACCAATTAGGGATGGTAGTACTCCCATAGTGCCTACCTAGGAAGGCAGAGACAAGATATTCCCACAACAAGCTGGTGATCAAGATGTACCAGTTTATTTTGTTAGATTGACATACGTTAGGACTACATGGGAAGAGGGAACCTCAACTGAGAAGATGCCCCCATCAAGTTATTTTCTAGTCAAAACCATGGGCTATTTTCTTAATTAATGTTCATTGTGGAAGGGTTCATCTCCCAGTGTACAGTGCCACACTAACAGGTCATCCTAATTTGTATAAGAAAGCAGGCTGAGAAATCCATGGACAGCAAGCCAGGAACCACACCTCCCATGTCTTATGTTACAGTTGCTGTCTTCAAAGTTGCCTTGCTTTGAACTCTTACCCTGAAACAGTGATGGACAGTGAGTGATCTGAAAGTTGTAACACAAAATAAATCCTTTTCTCTTCTTGTTGGTTTTGATCATGATTTTAATCACAGCAGGAAACAAGACTGGGTTATTTTGGCAAGCTACAAGTGTGACTGGGAGATCTTCTTCAATAAAGAACATGAAAGAGTAATCAAGGATGTTTTCACCATCAGTATTGGGACTGCACATGCATGTGCATCACCTCCACATGAAAACATTTTAATTATTCATTATAAATCTACTTTATGATGGGTACCATGTTGATTCATAGAAACATGAAGGTAGTCAACTTCATAAATATCCTATAAAATAAGATACAGTTATGTTTTTCCTTGCATGAGATCTCATAACTCCCAAAGAAGTGTGAAATAGCCACAAACAAAAGTATATACAATTTCTAGAGAACTATGACATTTAAAATACAAGCTGGTTTGGCCCTAAACAAAAGGATCTGTGCTTCTATGTCTGTACATCAGACATCTTTGGATGCTCAGGGTTACTTTCGAGACACTCAGTTTCTGGCTAGCTGTGCAGTGTGATCTGGGACCTTTGGAAAGTCAAATTCTGAGTACTAATAAGCTCAGTTCAACTAAATGTTCTTACATGCACTTGATAGGATAGCAAATTGTTTCTCCCTTCTATGAAATAGAGTGCCAAATAAGAAAAATGAACTCATTTATTTATTTGAATACTGAAGGCTATAGGAAGATAAAGGTTCTTATAGGGGTCTATGATAGGTGTTAGGGAGAGAGCAAAGTAATAAAATGTGTGTTATGGGGACTTGAATATGATCCCAAGAACCCATGTGAGAATGGCCTAGCTCTAGTGCTGGGTAGGTGGAACAGGAGGATCTCTGTGGCTCACGACCTCACTAGTCTAGCTGAATGTCTCGGAATACCCTAGATACAATACGCATATCAATAGATTTCCAAGAAGATGGAAGGAGAAACCCCTGGTCCTGGAAAGACTGGATGTAGGGGAATGCTGAGACAGAGAAGCGAGAGGGGGTTTAATGGGGAAAAGAGGGAGGGAAGGGGGCTTATAGGACTTTCAGGGAGGGAGGAAATGGGAAAGGGGAAATGATTTTGAATGTAAACAAAAACATAAAAAAAAATTAAAAAAAAAGAAAAAAAAGACTTCTCTCAAAAATAATGACAGAAGGGAGAACATATAAGGTTGACCTCCGACTTCCACGCACACTGGCATGTATGCATACACACACATATGAGTCCACTCATGTGTATCCACAAACATGAACACCACACTCAAACATACATACATCTGAAAGCAGCAATGGTTGGTGTTGAAAGGCCATGCCTCAAAGATTAAAGCAGCCTGGAAGCTGGAAAAGATAATAGACAGAGTTTTTCTTCCATGATCCCCAAGAGACAAGAGACAGTCCTAAAAACCTGTTTTAAAATTTGTATCTTAACTATAGGATGATAAGCTTCAGTTGTTTGGAGGTGTTACGTTTTTGGTAATAGCAACATTACTAATCTAATATATACATAGATGGTGCTGAATCAACAAATATTAAAGTCTCACATGACTTTGAGGGATGAGATAGGAACATGTTGTAAATACAATGGTGATAACTTTCGGGAAGGAAATAAAATCTGTATCTTATTTGAATGTGAACTATTCAGGTGACCCACAATTCACGGACAAGAGTACAGGGACTTGATGAGTTTCCTTTTAAATTTGAATTCAGGAAAGTACAACCACTATGAGAAAGCAAAAACTCTTTCGGAGAGACCACATGTTCAAAGGAAAAAAAATACTAAGATTTGTAATAATCCTGTGAAAATATATTCAAAATGTATTATCTAAAGACCTGTAAGTTTTAGTTCAGCTACAAGTGAACATTATATAATTTGTTAATTTGGATGTTTTAACTGTGTAACTTTTTTTATTATCTTTAATCTTTATTACAGTTCAGTTGTTATCCCCCTACCAGTCCATACTGGGACAGTTCCTCAATCCATTCATCCTCATCCATCTCCAAGAGGATGCCACCCCCAGGTCTCTCAACTCCCTGGGGCCTCAAGGTTAGGTGCATCTTTTCTCATTGAGGCCAGACCTGATATATATATATATATATATATATGGCAGGAGGTGGAGGGAGGGCCTCGTTCCAACTACTGTATGGTGCCTGGTTGGTGGCTCAGTGTCTGAGAGATCTTGGGGGTCCAGGTTAGTTGAGACTGCTGGTATTCTTATAGGGTCATCCTCCTCCACAACTTCTAACTTTCCCTAATTCAACCACAGGGGTCCCTGACTTCTGTCCATTGGTTGGGTGTAAGTATCTGTATCTATCTCAGTTAGCTGCTTGTTGGGCTTCTCAGAGGGCAGTCATGCTAGGCTCCTGTCTGTAAACACACCATAGCATCAGTAATAGTGTCAGGCCTTGGAGCCTCCTCTTGAGATGGATCCTAAGTTGGGTTGGTCACTGGACCTCTTTTCCCTCAGTCTCTTCTCCATTTTTGTCCCAGCAGTTCTTTTATGACCCTCCACGCCACAGGGGGACCTGCTCCATTATGTTCATAGCAGCCTTATTTGTGATAGCCAGACGTTGGAAATGACCCAGATATCCCACATTGGAAGAATTGAATCAGAAAATGTGGTCCATTTACACAGTGGAATATTATTCAGCAATTAAGAACAAGGACATCATGATCAGGCAAATGGATGGAACTAGAAAATATTATCTTGAGTGAGAAAACTAAGACCCAAAAAGACATGCATGGTATGTACTCACTGATAAGTGGATATTAGCCAAAAAATGTACCAGAAATCTAGGGATACAATCTGCAGAACTCAAGAAGATTAACAAGCACAAGTCAGCATGCTTTGATCCCACTTGGGAGGGAGAAGAAAGCAATCACAGGAGCAGAGGGAGGGAGGAATATGGGTAGGGGAGAGCAAAGGGAGGGGAAAGGGGAACATGATCAGGTATTGAGAGTGAGAACAGAACAGAATGAATGGAAACAGGCAACTTCAGGAGTTGGGGGTGGAGAGAACCTTTAGAATGTACCAGAGACCTGGGAGGTGAGAGACTCTCAGGACTCATAGGGAGGGACCTTAGATGAAATGTCTAACAGTGAGGAGAGGGAATTTGTAGAGTCCACATCCAGTAGAAGGACAGAACATCAACCGGAAGGATGGACTGTCATCCTACAGTCAAAAACTCTGACCCGGAATTGTTCCTGTCTAAAACTGTGTAACTTTTAATAGACAATTATGTCCAAAAAATACGTCTCAGTTTTAATATCTCAACTCAGAAGGACTATTGAGGCCATTACTAATTTCCCGAAACTATTGGTTAGATCATTTAAAGGAGTCTAGAGTTGAAAGCAAATCAGTGGTCAGCACTAATGATCAGAGGGGTCAAGGACACCAGGAAAACACAGACCACAGAATCAACTAGCCAGGGCTCACAAGAACTCACAGATAAGGACATGACAGAGAACCTGTAAGTGTCTGACCTAGGTCCTCTGCACATATGCTATGGTTGTGTAGCTTGGTGTTCTTGTGGGAATCCTAACACTGAGAGTAGAAGCTGTCTCTGAATCTTTTGCCTGCTTTTAGAACCCTTTTCCTCCTATTTGCTTGCCTTGTCCTGCCTTGATATGAAGTAGGTACCTAGTCTCATTGTAACATACAATGCCATGTTTGCTTGATATCCCTGGGGGTCTTGGTTTTTGAAGGGAAACGAAAGAAAAGTGGATCTGAGGGAGAGGTGAGATTGGGGGAAAGAACTGGGAAAAGAGAAGAAAGGGTGGGCTGCAGAGTAATATATATGCTCAGAATAAATAAATAAATGTAAAAAGAACCCACTACCTTTAGAAGTAGGGTACAAAAAGGCAGCGGGATGTGGGTTGGGGTCTAGGGACGGGTGGATGTGGTGGCAGAACACCGAGGCTACAGGGATTCCACAGTTAGAGAGACAAGTTCATTAACAAAAATCACCGACAATGGACAAGCCATTGTCTTATTTTAATTTTTTGAAATGTGGGACACTACAGAGAATATGTCGGTACCTTTGTGTAAGGCCCCACGAGGGGGAAGCAGAGCAGCTCCGAGTCTGCTCGTGAGTGTAGTTATCTCCACCTCCTGTGCTTGCATGTTTGCTCCACTGCTCTGGTTCGAGACAATTAATCCTAATAACAAACCCCTCCTGTGGTAATTCCTCATCTTGGCAGGTCTCTCTCAGTAATGACTAAAGGGGAGTGGCCGTGCTCCCAAAGCTAGTGCTCAGCCAGATGTACTTTTCCTCCCAGACATTAGCAGCCTATTCGGACTCTCCTTTCTTCTTTCTCCTCTGTGCCCTTCCTTTCCCTCCAATTCCATTTTCTCTCTCTCTCTCTCTCTCTCTCTCTCTCTCTCTCTCTCTCTCTCTCTCTCTCTCTCTCTCTCTGTCTCCATTCTTTCTTGTTATTCTGTCCTTGGTTCCACTTCTTTAAAAGATGTGACTCTAAAAACAAACAAAACCAAGTAAATGTATCCCACAGACCTGTCCCTGGGTTTTCTGCACGGAGAGCATGTTGGCTCTAAGGCTCTCCAACTGTAATTAGGTGATTGACAAATGGCAGGTAGCAATGGCGGCAGAAATAAGCTCTATTATCATGTCCTCCTTATTTAGGGAGAAAGCTTCAGTGCCCTAATTTTTCAACCCAATTCCAATTTCATATTTATGAAAAGCTAGTCTCTGCCACTCCCCAGCAATCTGCTTATTGAACGTACTTTTCTGCAAGCATAATTATGTCCCCGTTCCTTGATATTGCATCCTTTTATTCCATTTCCCCTCTACCTCCTGCTGTGCTGCCAGCCATCACAACAGTCTATCCCCTGGCCAAGAGAATAGGTCATTGATTTCTTTTCTCCCAAAGTCAGTACCACTCTGTGAATTGGTGTTGATCCCCAGAGACCTGAAGTGTAAGAGCGAGAGGAAGCAGTGGACAGGGAATACGATAACACAGCTATAAGACACTGTGTCAAAGGTTCCCATCCACCCCAGAAGGGCTACACTGTGTTTTCTCCCTCTCCTGACACCATCTTTTCTAATGACAGACACTCATGTGAGGGTTCCTACTGGAAATAGCATACCATTTCTCTGTGAGCATATGATTATCATAAGGGCACGTGAGCTCTAGCCAAGATCTGCATTTGGAAACCAGGCAAGCAGCGAGGAGAATAACCACTAGTTCACATTCCGATTTTACTAGCTTAGACAGACTACACAACAACTACTCACATTTTCAAGAGGTCTCACAAATGAAATATTTACCAATAACTTTGCAAACCAACATTCTGTGAAGCTATATGGAAGTCTCAATGTAAAGATAACAATTAGCCATCCTGACACACCAGTCAGGATGGCAAAGATCAAAAACACAGGAGATAGCAGTTGTTGGCGAGGATGTGGAGAAAGAGGAACACTCCTCCACTGCTGGTGGAATTGCAGGCTGGTACAACCACTCTGGAAAGCAGTCTGGCGGCTCCTCAGAAAACTGGGCATGACACTCCTGGAGGATCCGGCTATACCACTCCTGGGCATATACCCAGAGACTTTACCTGCATGCAATAAGGACACATGCTCCACTATATTCATAGCAGCCTTATTTATAATAGCCAGAAGCTGGAAAGAACCCAGATGTCCCTCAACGGAGGAATGGATTCAGAAGATGTGGTATATTTACACAATGGAATACTACTCTGCAATTAAAAACAATGAATTCACGAAATTCCTAGGCAAATGGTCAGAACTTGAAAATATCATCCTTAGTGAGGTAACCCAATCACAAAAGATCACACATGGTATGCAGTCACTGATAAGGGGATATTGACCCAGAATCTCGGAATACCCTAGACACAATCCGCATATCAATAGATTTCTAAGAAGATGGAAGGAGAGACCCCTGGTCCTGGAAAGACTGGATGTAGGGGAACGCCAGGACAGAGTAACGAGAGGGGGTTGAATGGGGAACAGAGGGAGGGAAGGGGGCTTATGGGACTTTCGGGGAGGGAGGAAACGGGAAAGGGGAAGTGATTTGGAATGTAAATTAAAAAAAATAAAATAAATAATAAAAAAAAAGATAACAATTACTAAGGACAGGGTGCTTGCTGAGGGGTGTCTAGGCTTCCAGACGTTCATCATCCTGGGGTTTACTTATTAATTCCCATCTGTGCCTCTTGCAGTACAGAAATGACTAATCAATTAATTGTTGAAGGAAGGGCAGTTTCATGCCGAGCTCTTAGTAGGCAGAGAACACTGTTTCCTGTAATGAGAAATGCATCAGAGAAGATTTTACTCTAATGGTGCATGCACATGATTCAGCCAACATGTGCAAATAATAACATGCATTTGACTTGTTTGTTAGTAGTTAGGATTTGGTTTAATAGTTCTGTCTTTTTATCTATATCTGAATCTATGCATGAATATGGCCTTTTGGACTTTGGCTACTTGTGAAACGCCTACCACAGAATGCCTGAAGAACCTTTATAGACACTGTGAGCACTGCTATTGTGACTGAATATCTGGATCCAGAATCTCTGTTGGATTATATGATCATGTTTTCTTATTTTGTTTGGATGATTTGTTCCACATAAAAATCAACATTTTTCCTGAAACAAACCACATAGCTTGCAATATAGCAATTTATCTTTCATTAGTATATAGTATTTTGAGGCCTTGCCTAGAAGACTTACATTAAAAATATCCACAGAAATAAAACTACCAGAATGACCCTGGGGCTCTAAACAGACTTTGCTTTGTTCACTTATTGCATATTTTCTTCTATCATCATTCTCTCTAACATTTTTACAATTCTTCAGGCCGGATATTCATTGATGTTTAAGCACCATTAGGAGTGGAAAACTTTTCCTTCTGGTTCTTAGTCCGTTACATTTCACAATCAAAAAAAATATGTTGTTTGATATTTCATTACTCTATCACTGGTTAGTTTACTAATGTATTTTGATATAGGTTAGGCTTACTGTAAATCTTAAGGTTGTGTGTCTTTTATCTGGGAAGTGAATGATCAAAGGCAGTGTAGAAAACCTGGATTGGGATTAAAGCTTTCTTCAACATAGGATTCTTCCAGTATCAAACAATAACATTCCTTCTTTTACTATTAACATATGTTTTTAAAACACAGAAATTATTTACATCACTTGAAAATCTAATTTTCTGCAAATATCAGTTCACCTTCTTCTACTTTAAGTTAAAATCTTGTTAATGCTGAAAATCACTGTTGTTTCACAATCTGAAATTGTGTTCCTAATAGAGATAATAGAATGTAGATGTGTATGTGCATGCAGGCATGCATGTGTGTGTGTGTGTGTGTGTGTGTGTGTGTGAAAATCATCTGACAAAAATTTGATAAATGACAATGTAGAATCAATAGGCAAAAAGTAATTCTTTTGTGGCTACATGTTGAGGTACACTTCCTAGGATGACATGAGCGAATGTTCATTCAGCCCACATTAGGATTCAACAAGCCAAAGAAGGAATTCCATCTACACCAAGCTTAGTGAATCAATGTGCTTATTGATGTCACTTCCAAGAGAAAGGCGAGTTACTACTGCATGCAGTAATATGAGTGAAATGATATGTACAGGAGGAGGAGTGACTCAAAGGCAGCTTCATCACTGGAAAGCCACTCCCAGTATGGAAGTCAAATCATGTTGACAGTTCAGAGCTGTACCTGGAGCTCCCTGTACAGCTTAAAGCCTCCTTTCCATAACAATTGCTCTGCTCATATATCTTGGGCCTTGTAGACCTTATAAAACTCTGGAGCTTCCAGAACTTTCTAAGTATTCTTTCTCTAATTTCTTTAGTCTTCTGCATTCATCCTTCTTACTCTAAGTGATGATATTTCAGTCTGGAGCAAATAGTCCCAAAAGCTACATTGTAAATAAATTTGAAAGGTTGTAAGCAACCAACGTGTGTTTTAACAGGACAGTGAGGAACAATCCGTGTGATAAAATGTTACTCAGATATAAAACAAAATGAAGTATCTAACCACAAAAAGTCATTGAGAAATTAAAATACATATTACTGTGAGGATAACTAACCAAAAAGGCTGGGCGGTCTGTCTTAACAACACTAGCTACTGTAATAAGATGTAATACTGTAATAAGATACTGTAATAAGATGATGGAAGAAGTGGTTCCTAGAGGTTGGAGGATAAGAAAGTAAGGGTGCATAAGCAGAGCATGAAGGATACTTAGAGATGTGTGCATGCCTAGCCTCTCAATTAATGCTAAGTTCTGTTGAAATTCTCCTCTCCTCATTTATTTTTACAGATGTTTCTACATTTTCAAATAAAAACAGTAAAATGACCCTCTTATGCGCCACTTTGGTCATTGAGCACTACCTACCTAAAGGAAGCTTTCACAACAAAACTGTACAAAATGACTTTCAAGATTAGCTTGTTCAGTGGAATATCCATGGCTGTCCATTGACAGTCCAGGTTCACAACTGAGAGAGATGACTGGTTACACTCTCTGCTCACTTGCTCCGACCGTCTGCTGCTCCCTGAGTGCCTATGGTGCTTTGTTCTGCCCTGCCTGCCTTTCTTTTCTCAACTGCCTTGACATAAACTCAAAATGGGGCTCTAAAGGAGCTTCCTGGCCATATTGCATCCAATATCTCTTGACTGTACCATGTCCTATTTCTTCACAAATGATTTTATGCCCATTTTGACAGGTATATTTTTTAGTTGATGTCGATTATAGTCATGTCTTTCCTACTTTGCAAAAAAATATTAAAAAAGAATAACAGATATTAAAAGTAAGCAATGTTGTATTCTTTTTTGCATGGATGGGAAGTGATGTATTTTTTTTTAGAACAAGGTAAGTTCTTGGTGAACTTTGTAAACAGACCATGGTCATAGGAATAAGGTCATGAATGGTTGACTACAAACCTGTCTTAGTGAGAAATGGCTATTGACACTCCAAATCAAAACTGAACAAGACCTCAAGTTGGCAAAGGAGGAAGAAATAGATAACTCAGGAGAAAGTCAATGCCACATTTTCTTACATGATCATATGCAAGATGTGAAGGAATGGTCTGAACTCACTGTAGCTCTCTTCAAAATCTTTGGAATGTTATGTTTATGAGAGATCTATGGTTTAAAACTTCTACACCCTAATCTTGATTATGCCTTAGGCTGACTATGTTGAGAATACTCAGCTTGCCTGTACGCTGCTGAAATTTGATTCAGTGGTACCCCGACTTAGGAAGCTTCAAAAACATTATCACATCATCCTAGAGTCTTTCAATGTACCTAGGTTCTTCTTTTTGGGTGTTATAAAACAACATGCTACAAGCAGAATATTTTGTATCACACAGATTGGGTTCTTTCTCATACTGTTAGTGACAAAATACAGACTAAAGAGAAACCTTATGAACAACAGCTATCTACCAAGTAAACTGCAAAATAAATAGAATTTGAAAAACCATACTAAAATTAGAACCAAAGGAAATAATGATAATTTTCAGTAGTTACTGAATAATGTAAAGCTTTCTAAATGGAGAGGTATACATTATAGTCAATAAAGTGTATCTCTGTATGACATTCCTTATAAATTCTTCTAGTTCTGGTAGGAAGGATTGCTTTAACCTTCCAAACGCTTATTTATGCAGGGTGTATAGATGTTAATATCATTCAATGAATACCAAGTATTGAGTATATTAAAAACTATTCTATTAGTCTTTGGATAAATATATTCAAAATAATTTTTATATCTGGGTCAAGGCTAATATGAGACATTTGTGCATATTGAGTGTTTGCACATGTCAAACACTATCTTTTTTTCCAATAAAACCACATGCTGAGTCATTGCTTTCTCCATTTTACAACAAAGACATTAAGGTTTAAAGTCATCATCCTATCAGGACAGAGAAGCAGAGGGGGTTGACTGGGGAACAGGGGGAGGGAAGAGGGCTTATGGGACTTTGGGGGAGGGGGGACCCGGGAAAGGGGAAATCATTTGGAATATAAATAAAGAATATAGAAAAAAAGTATTGTGGAGGAAATAGAAAAGAAAGAAAGAAAGAAAGAAAGAAAGAAAGAAAGAAAGAAAGAAAGAAAGAAAGAAAGAAAGAAAGAAAGAAAGAAAGAAAGCAAGCAAGCTTGCTTTCAATTACTGAGAAGGAGTATGGTATAATTATAATTAAAATTAAAGAATCCAAATCGAATTAAAAAAAATCATCATTTGTCAACTCTTACTCTGCTTATCAGTTTTCCAGCTCCAGGGGAAGCAACTTTGCAATAGCTGATGAGTATCCAAGACTGGCCTCTGTCACAGGAGTCCTTACTGCACAAAAGGATCAAATGTACAGAATAAGATAGAGGTGATGCTGGAGAGTGGGAAGGGAAATGTGTACAAGATGAGAATTTTCTCCCTTTACTTGCTTTAGGGGAGCCTGCCTTCACAGTGTTGTTAAGGACACTAGTCACTGCTTCGGTAGGTAACCTATTTCCCATAATGGTATTGCTTGTTTTTAAGGAAGTCCAAATACAAGGAGCCTTTGTAAGAACCTTCCTTTTTACTACCCATCTTACTCCACATGCACAAAACAGAATGATAATTCTTCTTGTTTCAGGGTTTAGTTTTCATTCAAGGAGATGCAGGATATGGAGATCTCATATTTTATAATTAACCTTGGTAGATATACATTACAGACTTACCTTGATTTAAATGGGTACACTGCACAAGTTGGAATTCATACTAGTTACCACTTGCCCTGTCCCCATCCAGAGTCTCTGCATTACCATTGAACTTATGTTGACAGCATGAAAGAGCCCAAGAAATTTCTGTCATGGCCTGTGGATGGCCTCTGACACTATGGATATGAAGCTCTCTGGCATGCATCCATGTGTCAGTCAGGAGAGGCAATGTTTTCCATGGTTAGTGTAGTGTAGGAAAGCATTGAAATCCAGAAATTCAATTTAAAAATATGGACACATCTTGGTAATTAGTTTTTAGTGTTACAAAGGTATATGAAATTTACCTAGATTCTAAAAATCAATCTTTATTTTTTCAGTTAAATGTTAAGTATATTTAAATTCTTTTCAACTTCATTAGTGTCTAAGTATGCTTATAAGAATTATGTTGGTACCTAGGTTTGAGAGTTTTTTGGAAGAATTTGTTCATAACTTAAGAGACTGCATGTTTAATAAAAAGCCACTTTCATGTTCTTTCCTTATTTAAGGTATCGGTCTATTCTTTATGTTAGAACAGTCATAGATGGCAAAATGACTTGTATTACTAAATTTAAAAATAAATGTACCAATAAATTAATGGGTATTCACTTTTTCTTAATCACACATCAGATCTACACAAAATGAATATTATCCCAATATGACAAGCACATACCTCATTTTCATGACTAAATCCAAACATAAATTTTATTCATCTAGGATGTCAGCCTTATTAGATGGAAATTAAAAATATATAAAACATATTCTTCAAACCACTGCTTAACTCACCAGGACTTCAGACCACACCCTTTACTGGTAGGGAGTAGAGATTTTTAATTTTTCCAGATGTTGATATCTATTGGGGAAAATGAAAATAAATAATAAAAGAGCAAATATATTTCAGAGTCATGATACTTAAGATGAAATTCAACACTACTTTGCACACTGTAAACTACTGTAAAATACTTATTTACATTGCTAAATAATCATGACTACAACTTCCAAAACTCAAATAAACATAGCAGAATAATTATTTCTAAAAGTAAGTAATTCCACACAGTGTGTACAAAAATGTACAGTCTGTCCCAGTACAGGCATTATTTCCTGTTCTATGTTATTTCCAAGAAAACTCTCTGAAACAAGTCGATTTTCAGCTATCACCCTAGAACCTTGAGGAGGGTGTTCCCAAAGGCTTTGTTGGGAATGAGTCTGACATTCTTCATATAAAACTGTTGAGACAGTATTAACACTTTCACAGAGTACTGAAAAGTCCAGAGTGCTTATGCTTCCTAGAGAAGGGCAGTTTGTGTGATTGTGACCATATCTTTCAGGCACTTACCAGATTACCTAGTAAACAAAGTAGAAGCCCCATTCTGCCAGATTTTTTGAATAGACTCAATACCAAGAGTTGTTTTTGATTTTAGCAGTGTAGAGTCTTTGAAACTCCAAGACACAGTTACATACTTCCTTTTGTTAAATTTTCTAATGGTAGCTATTCTGGAGACATAACTCTCAAATACTAACTTTCATACATGACACAGCCACATTCAAACATTAAAACATTTCTATCATATTGTTTTATTTTTAATTTAGTAGTACAGAAATATGTATTCTAATATGAGTATATTTTCAGTTTGTGTTATCTAAATTACTCTCTATAGTGTGTTCATATGGTGGAAACTTATCCAGACCAAACATTGGATCTCAATCTCTCAATCTCTCTCTCTCTCTCTCCCCTTCTCCCCCTCTCTCCCATCCCCCTCCCTTCCCCTTCTTGTCCCCCTTCCTTTGTTGTCCTCCTCCTCTTCTCTTGCCTCATTCCAAATCTCACTTTGGGGAATTTTAAGAAGAACATGCCTTCAATAACAAATGTATTAGCATGGTAATTACTTTTTTCTGCCACACAGAATGCAGAGAACAGAAATGCACAGTCATGAACGCTTGTAGCTAATGACTGAAAGTTGCTGTTACAGAAGAGGAAAAATCAACTCTTCATTGTCAATGGGACCGATTGAGAAGCTGAAGATAGTCAGTCTTCCACCCTGTTTGATCCTGTTTTTATAGCTACTGAACACACTCACCCTCCTGGCCATTCCTTTACAGTGGTTCCCTTACAGGAAGCATCACTAAAATAGATTTGAGGAGGTTCGCCTTCATTCAATTCTATGATGCCATTCTTATACTGTCAGAGAGACCAGCCTTATTAATCACGCTCAGGACCACTAATACCAACAATCTATCATGACAACTAATCGAATGCATCATCCACCGTAACTAGAAAATTTGCCCTGTGACCCACTCCTATTTGTCCTAACACTGCATGACACAAGCAAATAGAAACTAGTGGTTATGTCCCTGCTGTCCTGTCTTTCTTTTCTTTCTGTTGTTACCTTCATTTATGGTGCAATCTCAAAACTTATTAAATGTAAGAGACCTTTTTGCTTTATTAAATGCCCACTAGATGTTATGTTTTTCATGCTCTGATGTGAACATTTCATTTGAAAAGTCATCACAAAGTCCTTTGGGAGATAATGTCAGAATGTCTGGATAGCCAGTCTGTTATTTCTGTTCCTCAGCACAATGGTAAACCTGTTCTTTACTTTCAGACAGTGTGGATAACACCCTGTGTTTCTCAGCCCAAATGACTTTCCCTCCCTGCCCCCCATATTATAGTAGTTTCTTTCCCTTTAATTCTTGAATTAGGTTTGCAAGAGAGGTTAACAAAGAATTGAATACAGAGAATTTTATTAGAACATCTTACTAGTAGAAGTGAGCCTAATATATTACTACCAAAATTGTCCATTGCTAACCATCTATTTAGTATAATAAATGATCACACTCCTGATGGATATGCAAAAAATATACTTTTTAATGGTGCTATTAATTAAGTACAGATTTTCTACATTTTATTTTTAATAGAACCCACTGTATTTGGCAGAATTTTCAGCACTTTACAGATGAAGAAATGGATTATAGAAGGAATTAGGGAAGTTTATCAAAATAAAATCTGACCCTAAGTAACAGAGTCAGAATGCACTGATGTCTGTGTACCATCTAAGTTGGTTCAAATCCTTAGAAAACAAATTGTGTATTCATCCAACTAATACACAATTTTCTTTATGTTTTCCTTATCAAATGAGATTACTGTTAATTGGGTATTTATTGTTCATTTTATTTTTTGAAGCAGGTTCATGCCAGGTATCAAGGTTTTTATCAAAATTTTTATCATTAAACCCTACTCTCTTGAATGCCTGGGATTAAAGGTATGTGTAATTTGGCCTTTTATTTTATGTACTGTATGTATTACACTTTGCTGTGATGACTGGCAGTTTGAGCGACAGAAAGCCACCCACCTCTCTGCCCTGAAGATTTAGCTTACATGGTACACTATAGTAGAAAAATTATTTGCTTCATAATTATTCTACCCTGAGAAGGAAAACTATCTTCCAATGTTCTGTTGCCTCAAAAAAATGGTATTAGACTCTGGTCTGAATAAATGGTCAAAGCAATCATAATAAGTGACAGTCAAATGAATATTCAGTCATAAATTGGATATTTGTTTCAATCTAATCAAGGCTCTGGAATATCATGAAATAAGGTGTAGAAAGAATGTAAAAGCTGAAAGAAGGGCTAATATATAGTAGATAAAACATAACTGTTATACCCTTGAACTCATAAGAAGCTGTGACTACCTTCAGAAGACATGCACAAAACTGGACCTGTTAAGAAGGTAAGATTCCATGAAAAGGTCCTCATCTGATTGCTAAACCTAAGTGTTTCCCCTGTTAGTAAATGGAAAAGAAATGTCACAAGAAAACCCATTGTGAATAATATAAAACAAACAATATTTGATTTATTAGAAAATGGATAACATACAACATATATGAATAATATTTTTCTTCTCTCAAAATAGAAGAAATGAGTACCATTTAGTAGAGTTTAACCAAAGGAATTTTCTACTCTACATCAGAGATTAATCTCTCCAATAGATATTGCAGGCACCTGTAATTGTCTTGTGCATCAGCCTTTCAACTTGTCATGAGATTACTTTATCAAAAGGTTGGAGGTTCCCAATCTCCCAAATGCTATGTCCCTTTTCTAACAAAATTTTTAGTATCTTTTAGTACTTTGATGAAATATCCCAGTTTTTGGAGACCAATCATATATTGATAGATTCCAAGTTCAATTCACTTCTGTTGAACATTCAGGCAATGTATTTTGAATCACAGGCAAAAGGCTATACCCATCCTCTTGCAACTAAATTAATATTTTGACACAGACTATGTTTAGCTTTTTTTGATTGAATATCACCACACCTAGCATGTTGGAAATTTTATATAATGTAATTTTAAAACTAATTTGTTGTACGTATGTAAACAAACTTCCACAAACATATTGTCTTAATGGAAGCCTTTAGAAAGAGATGAATTTTAAGCTTTAATTTTCTTTCTAAGTTCTTTATGTTTTGTCAAACAAGATATTTTTTTCTTTTTGTGTATTGTTTGTTTTGTATTTGTGTGTGTGTGTGTGTGTGTGTGTGTGTGTGTTTCATTTCAATCATGGCTTGAAGGTTTAATTTTTTCCTCTTCTCTTTAAAATTAATTTTATATGCAGGCATACATATAAATATATAAATACAACCTGTTAAGTCTATTTAGTTTTGCTCATATGTACATGTTTTTATATGTTCAACTTAATATTGAATGCAATTAGAGGACTCATACTTTTGGAGATATATTCTCTCATAAGTTATTGTCATTATCACTTCATCTAGGGATTATATCAGCATCCATGGGTACTTGATTAGGTTTAATGTACATTCCATTTACACATCTGTTTGTTATATGTAAGATATAAGTATCACTATGACACCTTTGTAATAGCTTGCCTTTTTGGTCATTTTTGTAGTTCATATATATCATAACTAGACAGCACCATTGATTTCTTTTCTTCCTTCATAGCTCGTATAGCACCTTTTGGTACATGAAAAGCTAGTCCTCAGGGAATAGACTTCCAGCTCAGTTGCAGTTCAATATTTCCAAGTACTTTTCCTTTATGCATGGTGTTTTTAGTAATGGGGACGTATCTTCAAATTCCGGTAGGCAACCTAGGGTAACTGCAGCAACTTATATTTTTTGGGGTGTGTGTGTGTGCTTGTACTTTCTGCACAATTACTTGACAGGAGGTTTTATCTGCCTGGGTTGAGGCTTGAGTTAGTCTGTGGCTCTGGAAGGTACACAAATCACTTCAAATTGTCATAACAATATTTGTTATGTGTGACATGTATCCCAGGCTAGTTTCAAGTTCACTATGTATGCAAATTGGCCTTGAACTCCTCTTCTTTATACATCTACCTCCAAATGTTAGGGTTACAGGAATAATCAGTAAACATGGATAAACTAGAAAAATTTCACTCAATTTGCCTTAGAATTTCCCCTGAATTGAAAAGGAAGAAAGAAAGAAAAATATTTGAAATGTTTTAGGCTGTGGAGTTTAACAATGTTGTCCTTAAAAAGTACAATGGGTTTTCTTGATTTTCTCTTTTTGGAGTCACATAATTTTATGAAATAGAAATCAGACAAAAGAACTCATGATATTTGAGATTAGGAAATTTTGAATTTCTGAATTATAAATAAAGGATCATGGCCACAGAAATGCATAAAGGCTTTCTAAGCAAATTTATAAAACTTAAAAAAATCACCTTAGCTCTCTTAAAACAAAGTTTTTTCTCCATAGAATTGTTAAAGTTGTGGTTATCATGTGCTTGAATTTGCCTTGCACACACTTAGATACCATTGATATGTATGCTCCTGCATCATTCACGTTCATAATTCTCAGGTAACATAACAATTTGTCTTGTCATCCTAATAGCATTTATTCTGAACTTAATCTAGTATAGTAACTGCTGTTAAATGCTTGGCAAGTATTTACTCATTTAATCCCCTGAATAGCTCAATGAGATGGATATCATTTTCTTATTAACCAAGATGGAAATTAAAGCAAAGAAAGGTTAATTGACTCGTCCAAGTTCTCACAGCTAAAAATAGTAGAGTGGGGATTTAAATTCAGTTGGGATGGCTTTAAAGTCCCCGGAGACCTCCAGTCTTACTATCTATACCATGTAGAAATTTTCTCCATTGAACTACTTAACTGTTTTTAGGTAAAGCAATAGATTTCTACTATTGAAAATTTTATTTTAATTTCTGGCACTCTGAAACCTAACTACAAATGTTTTAATTGAACCCCTGATTATTTCCAATTCCTTAGAGAAATTTAGATTTAGAAAGTGAAAATGTAACAAGTCTAAATGCAGAAATTATTCTTTATGTCATTAAGTCCAACGAAAAAATCTCCTGTAGCATCAAACTGTGTGTATGTACATATGTGTATGAATTCAAGCATACACGTGAAAAACAGGTTGACATTGCCTGTGATTTTAGTTTCTCTTCACCTTAATTTTTTGGGGGGAGGTGGCAGTTCACTGGTGCAATTTTATCATAAGGTAATTTAAATAATGAGTGTATTTCTACTCTAAAATAATTAAATATTAATATGTACCTTCCCATCGGGTTACCTCATGGGTCATGGCCAAAAAAGAACTTGGACAGGATATCCTTTGGCCACATTTTAATGGTTTCCTAGAGCTCTATCATTCCATTAATGACCAGGAAATCAAAACCTCTGGGCTCTGTGACATGAGCATTCTTCATGAACATTTCATAAACTTCCTTCAGTCCCTGGTCCACGGTGATATCCACCTGGAATAAGTGCACAGGGTTTGGCACCTCCTGATGCCAAGGGCTGTAGAACTTTCACATCCTCCACTTGGCCTCATTCAAGTCACAACAGAAGAAGGGCTTCAGCAAGATGGGGGCTGCAGCTTTAGCCTGTCACCAGCCACTGACCACCATCTCTAACTGCCTCACATTTCAAAACAGAAACTTACTGACTCTGGAACTTACTGATTCTTTTGAACTGACTGGCCAGACAGTTCCAGAAATCTCCTTGTTTCTCTCCCCTTAGCACTTGGATTGCAGGCATGTACCACTGTACCTGGCATTTTAATAAAAGTACTATGACTCAAACTTATATCCCCATGATTTCAGGGCAAGCACATTACCAATTGATATGACTACTGTATCCAAACATTTTTTTGTGTGTATGATGGTATATAGTCCACTGGATTTGATGCACATGAAATAACATCTCATTCCAAAAGGAAATTGTAGTATCATTAAGATTTTTTTACTTCATAGGTATTTATTTCAAAGAAATAATGGTGATGATGATGATGATGATGGTGGTGGTGATAATTATGATAGTATCTTATGAACTGTTGATGTATTTGAGTATTTCCTAGGGCCACTGTAGCAAACTACCATTCACTGTGCTAATATATTAAAACAATAGAATCTCATTCTTTAAAACAACAACAGTTTTATATGTGGGATATGCTGGCAACAAAGTTGTTACAAGCACTGAACCACCAGAATTTCAATGTGAACCAGAGACTATCAACTTTGTATAGAGAGGAGGCTAGAGTTGAAAGCTTTGGTAGCCATAGGCAAAACTATGTTGATACAAAAGTATGTTAATAGTGAAAATAGTCCTGAGGGGTTGAGATATACACGTGGACATACATACTTACAGAATAACAGAATTCATTTACAATTTCAAGCAATTATAACTTTATACTTGGTACCATCAATTTAAATAATCTATTTTTCATGTTTTTCTGTGAGTTTTCTCTTAATTTTGAAATTTGATAAAAAAAATTATGGAGAAAAATAAGCATAAAAAACCTCGCTTGCTTTCTTTGTTTTTTACTCCATTATAGTCAGTGAAAGGTGACTATATGTGATTCAAATATAATTGCACAGCATATAATATACATATTCTCTGTATAATATGTCTAAACATATGTGTAGTATATATAACTATCCATCATGTTTGTATATGATTATATTTATATACATTTAAATTGAATTTATATATCATATGTATTATGTGTATATATGTATGTACATATATACAGATATATGCATACTGTGTGTGTTTTCTTTAAATTATATTGGATGAGAATATCACCAACAGAGGGTTAGCTTTTAGGTAAACAGTAAATGTTAATGGGTTATTAGTTCCCAGGATATATATATATATCTTTATATAAAGATATACATAAAGATATATAAAGGAGATATATATATCTTTAAAACATGATAAACATATATCATGTTTTAAAGATATGACATTGAATGTTTCTGCACTCTAGCATCCCCAGCAGAAGTTCTATGACTTTAAAACCATTGATTAACAATTAACACACATTGGTGTCAAGCAGAAACCTGGTACTTTTTACCAATGCATTGCCTCAGCAAACACTAGAAAATCATTTGAGCTGGTCTGATTATTCACTGTCATTTATCTTTCTTGATCCAAATTCATGAGTCCATCCTTATTTTATGCTCACCCATTCATCTTGGAGTCTTTTATGGAGACAATTCCATTCACAGTTTGAACTGGACTATTCATCTAAAATTAGAAACAAGGTGATTCTTATCCTGTGGAAAGTGAACATTTATTTTTCTTTATATTTTTATTACATTTTTATGTATTTGTTTTATATGAATTTGGAGGAGTATTTTCTATGTCAAGACATGGGAGTGGAGGTCAGAGGACAATGTGTAGAAACAGTTTTTATCCTTCTACCATGTGGCTTCTCAGAATCAAACTCAGGTCATTAGGCATAGAGACAGGTGCTTTTGCCCACTGAACCATCCTACCATTCCCCAAAGTGAAGATTATATCCCATCTGGGCTTTGAGAAATGGGGTTGGACAGTAGCCAAGATATTGAGCATCTTATTTGGAAAGATAGAGTACATAGTGCTTGAGATATAGGAGACAACTTGGACTGTCTTTTAAACATAATTGTTGACAAAACTGACACATTAGTTATTAGAGCAAATAGAATTTTCAAACAGAATGTCCAGTGTAGAAAACATAGGGCCTTTTGTTTCTTTAAATTCAGTTCAATATTTTCAGAGCCACTTCTCATCAGAGTGTAGGATGCTTGATCTTAAATATAACTTCTACTTTCCAGTATTCCAGAATGGCATCCAAGTCCCAGGTCATAGTATAAGCATTTGTAATCCCTCCTCATTTTTTCATCCTTTAGTTTCCTTATCTAGATATACAAGTGAGAACCCTTTTCCCACACCAGAAAAAAAAATTGTCCATTTTCAGTCTCTTTCCTACAGTCTCTCAAGGAATCCCTGTGCCTCCTTACCCTAGGACTGCTTAGTACCACCCATGAATTGTGATTTTTTTTTTATAAATTTGTTGATTTCATGCACTATTAAATGCCAAAAGAAACACAAATTCTGGATACTTTCTTTAAATAGGAAGAGGAAAAATAGCAACTGTTGGCAAATTCATCACTGAGCATAAGCTGCCATTTGTAGCACTTTACATACATTCCCTTAATTATCATAGCAACAATCTTATAAAAAAAATTCCATCCTGTTTCTCTAAATGAGAAACTGAGGCACAAGTACATCCATTAAGTAGTCTAAGTTAGCCTACACAATTCAATGTTTGATGTGGGACTCTAACCAAGACTGCTTTTTAATTCCTTTAAAATATATAATGTTCACATAATGGAATAATTTTCCTCGCTATTCTTGCAGCCATGAGCCATTGAGAAGAAATTTTGAAGATTATATCATATTCATAAAGCATAGCTTTATTCATTACTGAATTAATAATAATATTAAAAACTGAGCTTTGTATCCTACATATAGGTAAGTTGAAGAATTCTAATGTTAGAGGGGGATCTGCAACCACATCACAAAATAAATACTAAGTCATATGGAATGAAGTCCTAGTCCTATCAATCACTGCTGGCTATTATTTTCCTTTGACATTTAAATCACTTTCAAAATGAGCAAAAGACAACATAACTGAACTGAACAAAATCATTGCCTTGACAAATACTGCAATGTAAAATTTTGTCAAGCACAAAATTTTTATTTTTGTATATTATAATAGGGAATAATAACTAAATAGGAAAATACCAAACATTTAAGTATACTTTTCAAAGAAGAATTAAAATAGCAATTATTATATTTAAATTTTTCATAAGTATGACATATTTTTTGAAAAGATTAATTTGTAGCCACCCTATCTACCACTCTATCCAAAACTGACACCATGTGGATGGAGTCAGACCCAGAACTCCAGGTACATTTTCTTAGATCCATTCCCCCACCCACCTATCTATCATCTACTATACCTGTTTATTGCTTTAAAAACTTTTGGAACCAGGGAGACTAGAGCCTAAAATTGAAGTGGAATGAAGTCTCATGCAATAGACAACTTTATTCAGAGCATCTGACAATTTATACTCTGAAGGTTAAGGAAAATGGCATGAGTAAAGTTCTACAAATTCATACTGTATATAATCACAAGGACAAGCTGCAAATGGCAAAACCATGATTTTCCATGGAAGCATATAAACAAATAACAATAGCCCATTGTAATAAATAATCTGAAGGAAACTCACTCCTATCTCCTATATCGAGGAGGGGTGGGAAAGCACAATTCAGGAACCACTTTGTGTTTTAAAGAAACTGTGGATACAAGATGTAAGCACCCATGCTTAGTTACCGGACCAAAATCACCTAATATAGCCACGAAAACTTAAACCAGGCTTGGCTTGGAGGATACATAGTAAGACTGAGGCTGTGACAACTTTATTGAGAGCAGTCCAACTTTTTATACCTTTTTTCTGAAATAGAATATAATGGCAATTGCCATGATCAATACTGTTGTAGTTGCCAGGATACAATGACATTTGCAAGCTATTCAGGGTGTACAAGATTAATGTCTAAGACTAATCGTTCTGTCAAGCTTCCATGCTTCCTTGACTTCTGAGGGAACAAACAGAGAAACACAAAATGACCTGAATGTTTCACTGTCTGAGGGAGTATGATGGTCTCTTAGGAACTAGAAGGCACATTGTGCTGCAGGAACCATGGTCTCTAATTTGAAAAACATATGACAAAGGCCTCTCAAGGTGGCGAGGCGAGGCCAACTCCATGATTCCCTACAGGAACTCTCTTGTATTGTTTTCTAGCAGTTTTCTCACAAGCACTCAGAATTGCCCTCACTCAACCTCATACTTGGATCATGTTCTGATATCTATCCATTGTCTACCTGTAAGCCTGTAGAGTCTAGCCCAGAACTCCAGGTGTAATACCCAGAGACAGTCTGCCACCCACCTACCAAGATGTCCTGGACCACATAGTGTCTTGAGCTCTTGTTTCCAGATAAGGACTCCCAGAATAACTGTCATGTTACCAACATCCACTTACAGGTGGTGTGGCATTATTCTCCTTATTTCCATGGAGTACTGCCCACATCCGCAGTGAACCCAACCCTTGATAACCAAGGACCATCTTTAGAATCTGCAGACTGCTAAAGATTAACAATTAGAATCGCCTCATTCTATAGCCTTTGTCCTAAGTGTATAAGCTACACATAACTCCATATGAGATGAAACTACTCAAAACATGCCAATTACATGCTGACACAGAGTGATCCAAGAATGAACACCAAGAAAGATTCAGCTGGTCCACAACTTGTTTAGTTGGAATCATACATAAGACTTCACTAACCAAAAGTAAAAATGGGAATACATACATACATATATTATTACATACACAAACATACACACACATATATATACATATATATACACATTCATACATACATATATATACATTCATATATATATATATGTATATATATACATACATTTAGTCTGAGTACCTATACCTGTATTTATAATCAACATATAGAAATTTCCCCACTCTTACCTTTATTTGCATGCTATTCATTGACACATCCACTCTGATGACCAAGGCAAGTTCCCAGTACTCAGGGACCCATGTTAAAGCATCACTTGACACAATCCATGGGGCTTAAGGATTGACCTATCTGGGGCTAAGGAGAATGAAGAAACAACCACACATATAGGAAAGATGGGGTCTTGTGAGTCCTGTGCTCTGATCAAGACCCATTAACAACTATTTGGAAACTCAACATATTTACTATATACAGCACAGAAGAGGAGGAAGCTGGTTAGCTAGACTTAGTAGGAGGTTTGTGAAGGAGAGCTATCTTAGGTTGCAGTCCAGGAGGTAGAAGTTGTCACTGACATTACATGCATACACTGCTTTTAGCTAAGTGTCAACCATTAATACTATGACCAGAGGATGGTTTTGCTATTTCCATGGATCTGAGGTATGGGGGATCTTGACATGGTCATGCTCATATCAATAATAGAAATTCATCTAGGACTTCATTAACTCTATATATTGGAATAATAACAAACAAGGATCAACAACACCACATGATAAAGTGTGACTAATTACAAGAAACAAAAACAATGACCTTATTTGAGAAGGCTGGGTACAGTTGCAAACAGAAATGGCTTGGGTAACCAATATATTATGTTTTCTTCAAGACTTATCAATTCTTATTGTAATGCTCCAAGAGAAAAGCAACTTAGTACAGAATACAATTTCAAACCAGGATTTATAAATATTTAAGGAACTCAAGAGGGTGTGAACAAAGGCACAAATTAAGAACATGAAAACTTTAACAAAGAATTAAATGAAACAATAAAAATAATTCAAGATATGAAAATTGAATATAATAAAGCACAAAAATGTAAAATGGAAACTAAGTAGTACAAATTGACAAGTATCTCAAAAGAAAATATCATTAACATTTGAGATCAAGTGGAAGAGAAAATATCAGGTCTTGAAGATATAGAACTAGAAATGGATCATTCCATCAAAGAAAATATTAAATCTAAAATAACTTGGACATAAAACATTCAAGAACTCTGGAGCACTCTAAGAAGACAATGATTACAAGTAACAGTTACATTAGAAGAAACCAAAGTCAAAGTCACAAATATATTTTCTTTCTTGTTTTCCTAAGAAAATATAAAAAATTTTATTATCAATAAGCCAATGAAACTCAAAGTCACATAAACTGTTAGTCAGTGTTTAGACTGAGTATTATCTTTCAAGGATAAAATAAAACCAGAAGTGACCCACATTGATTCTCATAAAAGCCTAAGAATGTCTTAGAAATATGTAGATTTCATTCATGAGATAATATTGTACCCTATTATGGAATTAATATTAACTTAAATATTTAAATGATATGTATTTAATATGCAAATAAATCAGAAGAGACAGAAGTCAAAATCACAGAATATATTTTCAACAAAATCATCCAGAAAATTCTCAATTCTAAGAAAAGGGATATGACTGACATGTAAGAAGCATTGGGAATACCGACTAGGAAGGAACAGAAAACAATTTCCCATGTCACACAATAATGAAAATACTAAATGTACATTTAAAGAATACATTGAAAGTGTCAAGAGAGAAGGACCAAATCACATATAAAGGGAAGTCCATTAGAAAATTCCCTAATTTTCAATGGAACCCTTGAAGGATGGAAGGGCCTGGAATGATGGTCTGAGTTTTGACAGACCGCCAAAGACAATTCAAATACTATACCACACAAAACTATCATCACTGGATGACTGAAGTTATCACTGGATGACTGAAGAAGAGAAATTTTTCAATAATAAAATGTTTAAGGAATTTGTGTCCATAAAACTAGCTCTACAGAGGATAGTAGAGGAAACTGGAAAAAAATATAAATGAAATAGATATGAATTTGTAAGTACCTCCTAAAAGTTGAATGAAAATAAAGTAAATAACTTACATAGGCCCGATGGGATTAACAGCCAATGGGATTGAAACAATCATTAAAAATTTGAAAAAAGAAAGAAAGAAAGAAAGAAAGAAAGAAAGAAAGAAAGAAAGAAAGAAAGAAAGAAAGAACAAGATGGATACCATGAAGAATTGCAACAGATCTTGAAGTAACTAAATAATGGATAGAATACCAATACTCAGTATTTTATCCCATCAAATGAAAGAGCACGGAAAACTTGCAAATTGTATGAAGCAAGTATAACAAAAAACAGACCAAGATTTAATTAAATAAAAGTATTGGCCAATCTCTTTAATTAACATAGATTTACATATTTTCAATAAAATACTTGCAAGTTGAATTCAAGAAAACATCAAAAATATTATTCAAGATGAATTCAACATATGTGTCAATGCCTGTAATCCACCATATAAAGAGACTCAAGATTAGAAACCTCAGGATCAGCCCTAGAAAAACTGTTTGACAAAATCCAATGTAATTTTATAAAAGTCCTGGAGACTTTAGGAATGCAGGTAACATGTATCAATATAATAAAGGCATAATATAATAATCACATAACCAACATCATCCTTTACAAAACAACTCAAAATAGTTCTACAAAAATTAGGAACAATACAAGAATAGTCACCTTGAACATGACATTCTTGTTCAACACAATAGTGCTAGTCTTAACTAAAACAATAAGGCAAGTAATGAATATAAAGAAAACACAAGTAGGAAATATGAAGTAATTGTTTATAAATAATATGCTTCTGTGGACAAATGAGTCTTTAAAATGTCAGAAATCTACAGCTAATAAATTCACTTATCAAAGTAGCTGGATACAAAGTTATCACAAAAATCAAGCCTTTCTCTATACCAACAGCAATCATACAGAAGAAAAAAGCAGGAAAACAATACCATTTAAAACAGCATTAAAATAATCTTAGAATGAATCAAACAGAGGAAATGGAACACTTATACAATAAAAACTTTAAAACAATGAAAAAAGAAATTGAAGACATACAAAAAGATAGAAGAACATACTCTACTCATGAACTAGTGGAATTAATATTATGAAATAGACAGTCTAACAAAGCCATATAAAGGTTCAATACCATTACAATTCCAATTTGTTTCTTCATAGAAATTGAAAAAAAAAATCTTAAATTTGATTTAGAAACACACCCAATCAAATTCAACTGCGAACCCTTCAGGCAGCCTACCTGATAAGATTTGCCCATGTAATAATGGCACAAATTATTTGGGAATAGCCAATCACCTTCTGTTTGGCTCTAAAGCCTACTTCATGTGATGAAACTCATAAATCCCACTGTTTTTGGAACCACGTGGCTATATGGGTCATAGTCCATAGGGAAAAATATAATACTATTATTCTGGTATGTTTACTAGTATTATAACGTCCCCTACTGACAGTTTGCTATACTCAGAGGATCTCTCAAACTTTGTCAGTGAAGCTTTTCTTTGCAGTAGATGGGAGTTAACATAGAGACCTTGAACTTGTAAATGTGCAGAAAATATAAGACTGGAAATGCTTGTCCCTACCACCAAAACTCAGAAATTTTAGCTTAGTTGAGAAGGGATATAAAGTTTATTAGAACCAGTGGTAGCAGAAGGGATTCAAGGAATGAGCTTCTTGGGTCAAAGGCAATCGTTCATATAAATTCACAGTTTCTTTGAATCACGTCGCAAAAACTGTGCACACTCAAGCTGAATAAAATCCAAGCATGGAAGTTGGAAAGGTAGTCACAAATCCTAGAACGAGCCGAGGACCTACTGCAGCATTTCTCAATCTGTTGGTCATAGGTTGGGAAACACAGATATTTACACTACAATTTATAACAATAGCAAAATTACAGTTATGAAGTAGCAATGGAAAATATTTTTTGGTTTGGGGTCACCACAACATGAGAAACTGTGTAAAAGGGTCTCAGTATTAGGAAGGTTGAGAACCACTGACCTATCTGCATTTGATAACTTGTGGAAGCCTAAGAGTTGAGTTTTATTCTAATGATGTGATCTCTGGTAGTAGATCATATCGTAGAGAAGACCCATCACTGCCGCCACCACACACACTTAAAAATGGCTGCATAAGACAAACTGAACTCAATGGGTTAAAAAAGAAAGAAACAAAAGTTGGTAGGACAGAGTGGTGAGTGAAGAGCAGTTGTACATGGGAAGAGTTGGAAGGAATATGATAAAAAATACATAGTATGAAGTTCTCAAGGTACTAAAATATTATTTAATGAAACAATGTTAATTAGTTGTTTGCACTTTTGAATATTATATTCAATGACAATTGGGAATGTCCTGAAAGTTGAAGATAATTTTATCAACTTTTCACAAGCAAAAGCAAAAAGCAGGCTATATATGTTAGTCATCCCATAGTGGAAGGGACAGAAGAAAGATGTGGTCTTTTACTGGGAGATTTATGGATAGGAATTGAAAAAAAATCAGTGATCCATAATGATTGTGAATGTTGTTCTTATCTAGGAGTCAAAAAGTGAAGGAAGGGAAACTAAGTTTGCTGTTGACTAAACACTTATTGATTTTCAGAAACATAGAAAAATTTCTGGTAAATTTTTAATCTGTGTGTCATCTTCAATTTTGCTTTCTATTACGTCATGAAAACATACTGTTCTTTTTTTTATCACTTTTAACTACACCCACAAAATGACCTTGTCTAATTATTGTTGATATCTATGGAAATATTTATGTTCAGCAGGGCACATCATAGTTTAGTTGTTAGCTGTCAGAGACAGGGACACTTAATTTTTTTGTCAGTATGTTGTAAAAATATCTGGCCATTTGGTTGATTTTCTTCATTCTTTTGGCTTTCAAAATTTATACTATCAAAAAATTATTTTTATAATTGGACTAATTATAAGTATATGCCATGTTTGCATATATATTATATAGTTTGGTGTTGTATATATATGTATATACATATTAGAGATATAGAAGAGACAGAGAGAGACAGAGACAGAGAGGGACTGAGAGAGACAGAGAGACAAAGAGACAGAGAGACAGAGACAGAAAGAGACAGAGACAGAGAGACAGTACGAGACAGAGACAGAGAGAGAGATAGAGAACATCTTTTCTGTAGTGCATGTATATCTTTAGGAACAGGAACAGATAGAATCCCTCATTTAATAAGTTTGCCCCTAATTCAATTAGTTTAAGAGGACAGAAATTATAGACATGTCATCTGATCTCTAATTTAGGCCTTACTACTATTTGTCTTGAGAAAGCAGTGAACTGTTTTTGCAAGACACTGTCATGATTTTTTAAGTTATTTACTCCAGAGATGGGTCTGAGGGACTAGAGAAATGGCTCAGCCATTAAGAGACCACTTTCTGCTCTTGCAAAGGACCTGGGTCTGACTCCATCACTCACATGGTGTCTTGCTGTTAATTCCAGTTCCACGGAATGCCTTCCAACATGATTGACAAAATCATCACACTACAAGACTAGCTGCCAATGAGCTAGTCATCCCAGTAGTCCTGTTATTCTTTACATTTTTGTTTATACTCTTTTGCACAAATGTCTCATAATGTTCCAGTTCTCCATGTGTGACACAATTGTAGTGAATTAAGTTATTGTCTAGGAATATAAAAAGAAGGAATAATCCTACTGTGCCTGTCTTTACCCTTTGGTTTAAAGGAATACTTTTGATAACATGGACAGTCATATAGTCCAGAGTATGAAACCCTAAAGAAAACATGAGAGTAGACCATGTGGGAATCCATGGTAGCTGAAGAAGTATAAAGATACCCTTTTCTACGGAAAGCCAAAGTTGCTAGGAACAGGTATCAAAGATCATGGAGACCTGTAACTTTGAAGAGACAGTATCTTTCTGGTTCCCATCACAAGAAATTAGGGGACTTGAGGCAAAGGATAATGCTCAGCTTTCTGGTTTTGAGTAGCCAGTGGGGAAAAATGGGAATCTAAGTTCCACAAAACAGAGGATCCAGAGAAATTATATTTTCTTTTTTTTTCTATACAAGTCATTAATTTGAAATGTCAACTATAGAAAAAGAAAATGGTGACTTCTGGAGAACAATCAGCAGTCCAACTCTTGTATGTTTTCTGAAATATGAGAAAAGTGAAAAAACAAGATGGTCCATTAGTCTGCTAATCAGGCCTGAAAGATGAACTGGAGGCACAAGCTCCTTACGTTGTAACCATGAGTAGCAGGCTAAGACTATGCAATGAACTCTGAGATGTCCTAAAGGGATGCCTGGCCCATTTCTATTGCACATGTAAAGCTGTCCCCAAATACTAGTGCTCCAAAACCCACCTCAGGCCTCTTTTATAATTTTAATTGAGTCTTGTGTATAAAGAATTCCCATAGCTGCCAATTTAAATAAATTGTACTATTAAAACTACAGAATTCAGTTAACTCTCTTCCAAGAGTACACTATTTCCATTCATTTGTATTTTTTTTCTAAAATCCATACTGTAAGGTCAAAGGCAGAAATGGAGGAGGTATCAAGGAGCAAAGCCTCAATGTTCTGTTCATCCAGTCTTCTACCTATGGAAATTTCTCCCACCCTGAACGCTGTTGCCTCATACATTTCATTCATATATATATATATGCTAAACTATATTAAACTAGGGAAAGGATGCAACCCTCAACCCGCAAATAGTGTAGAGTAGATAAATATAACCCAAGGAGTCCCTTCTAGTTCATCCACTTCTAGAAATTCTGAGGGAGACTCTGCTTCTTGAGGAGGTAAGCCGTACATTAACACTACACCACCCATGTCTGCAGTAGTGATGCCTATACCATATGCCTTACAAATGTCAAGTAGTGATCTTCCTTTCAGTACTGACTGTGTCTTGAAAAATTAGAAAAACGTTATTCCTGTAATTTGCTCCAAGGTAGTGATGCCTCTCCCTTCCCTGAAACAGACACTCCCATTCTTACTTTTCAAAACACATAAAGTAATCAATGTGCCTACCTGTCAGGTCAGCGAGTCTGCTGTGGTATCCAAGCGGGCATATATATGAGCATCTGACAGAGGATGAGTTTGTTGTTTGCTTTACAAATACATTTCGATAAAGAGATCTTGAGAAAAGTGATTATAACTTAACAATTAAAGTGAACTGGATTGATAACATGGATTCACAGGAGTGGACTGGGTCTTGGTTGAACTGAAAGAGGGCAGTCTGAGGTTTCAGTGAATTAATGAGAAGTGAACCTTAGTGGGATAAACTATCCCCTTTCTGGACTGAAATTTTGGTGAGTAGAACTCAGGTTGGATTCCAGCTTCTGAACTAGCTACATGCATTTCCTAAACAACTGCTAAGAGTTCACAAAGCATAAAGACTTCATCCTTTCAGTCTCTTCTGCCTCCATGGAATATGATTCTTTTGGTCAGGGTTCACAGTACTGTTAGGAGCATTAGCACCTAATACACTGTCATGGAGAAGGAGTGTTCTTGTACCCACTTTTCCCTTCAGTGCAGGGCATGCAAATATAAATCCCTCTGATAAATTCAATTCCTTTACAAATAAATTTTTGCTATACAAATCAATTTGGTTTGGCTTGACAAGTACAGTTGGATAAATGGCTCTTGAATGAAGTGCTTATAAATTAACAATTTGAAAATTAACTGGACTGACAGAGACATTTTCTGGAATGGAGTGGTTCTTAGACAGGCAACTGTGCTTTGCTTAGGGTGTTCACACACATGTGCACACCACAGTGCAGTGTCAGGGGTGGGTGCTTTGGGGAAAGTAGAATGAGAAGAGAATCCAGGAATGATGTGGAAAGGAAAGCAATAAAGCATTTCTCCATATTCAAGTGGACTCAATATAATTTTGTGAAATGATACGTTTAGACACATAAATGAGGTGTGTGTTATGTGTGTGTATATATATATATATATATACATGCATATATACACATGCACATACTATGTATATATATATATATACATGTATATATGTATATATTTAAGGTTATGCTTCGAGGTTTTAAAAATTCAGAATTTGTTCATGTTTAAGATTTGCCTTAGCTTCAAAAGTAATTGGGCTCAAGGCTCAGGTAGAGGGACTCAGGCTTATATTCTTTTAATCACCATAAAACTATCAGACAAGAGACTTCCTTACTGACCCAGGGAGAATG
Source organism: Tokudaia tokunoshimensis (assembly GCA_036184795.1). Taxonomy (NCBI): domain Eukaryota; kingdom Metazoa; phylum Chordata; class Mammalia; order Rodentia; family Muridae; genus Tokudaia; species Tokudaia tokunoshimensis. The sequence goes on from BTHU01000001.1 coordinate 44,850,747, forward strand.
GCCTCTAGAGAACACCTCCCCTAAATAAGATGCTTCCCTGTTTCGTGGACCTTGATCTGTTGCAGGTTATTTGCCTTGAAACGGCCATAAAAGCCTTTTCGTTGAAATGGTTCACTCTCAAGGGTTAGACTGAAGCAAAATATGTAGAGTTGGATGTTCCTTGAGTTCAGGAGCAGGTCTTTTCAACTCCACCTTGTTAAGTTAGAAAGATGTCATGAATAGAAACATTCTTTCCACTTCAAAACTTGTTCAAGAAGGAAGGGCTCTTTTGTGGGACTGGTACTACACATAGCGACTCCGTGTGACCTTTACAGGGATCTCATTGGCGGTTTTATCTTGATTAAAATGGTTCTATTCACAGGAGGGGAAGGGCTGTGACATCATCCTGCAAAAGAAAATCTTCTAAAGAATGAGGTGATAAAGGTAAAAGGTAGGAAAAAAGGATAATGCTTTCTTTTGGGACAGCAAGAGAAGAAAAGGAAAAGCGAAGAGTAGAAGAAGGCGCCTTCGAGAAGGAGGGGGAGGCAAAGAGAAGAAAAATAAAAGAGAAAGTGAGAGAAGGCGAGCAGAGCAGAGAAGGGGCCTATGTGCCCAGAGGAGACCCTCTACCCACACTGCCTTCCTCTCCCAGCAGGGCGAGGAGGAGGGCAGACCCATTGTGCATTTTGCAGGGAAGACAGCTGAGTTCTCTGTAGACTCTTAGTGAGGTTCACTGGGGTCTTTTGTAGCCAAGCAAATATATAGTCTCAGATCTGCTTAGCTTTAAACTCGAGTCTTTCCACAAGAGAAAGAAATCTGTGTTTCATTTTGACCAATTCTCAACAATAGTCTTTAAAATAAATGCTGGATGTTCCCTTCCCCGACTTAGAAGACATTTCACTTAAGCCCTCAGATTCCCCAAACATCACAAATATTTGATCTCTGATATCTGAACCCACTTGTCTAACTTCCCAAAATTTAACAGGACTCTTTGCTCCAAATGGGATGGTGAAGGCAGAGAATGATGTTGTAAATAAAACTGCCATAACTCGATGCTTCCTAGGGGATTTAGTTACTGTTACCAATGGCTTGGGATGTCTTTGAACCTTACATGTACATAGGGTTATGAGGGTCAGCATGCATATGTTGGTAAAAGCAGAAGGATAGATGGAAGCACGATTAATACAGAACAGAGTTCTAGAGAACAAACTAATGGGATTGATGGAATGGACAGGGGACAGAGCTTTGTAACAAAGGAATTGAAGTTTATTAGAGGGATTTATAGTTACTTGTGTGCACTGAAGGAAGTGGATACAAGAATCACTCCTTCTCCACGACAAGGTATTAGGTGCTAATGCTTCTAACAGCACTGTGTGCCCTGACCAAAAGAATCATATTCCATGGAGGCAGAAGAAACTGCAAGGATGGGCTCTTTATGCTATGTGCTCCTTAGGGAGTTGTATCGGGAAAGCACAGAAGCTAACAAGGTAAGGTTCTACAAGAGGTTGAAATCCAATCTGAGTTCTACTCACAAAAATTTCAGTTCAGAAAGGGAATAGCTTATACCACAGGGGTAAACTAACTCACTGAGACTGCAGACTGGCCTGTCTCAGCTCAAAGAAACCACAATTGTTATTGTGTTTAAAGATAACATTACCTTTTGATCTAACCAATCACTGTTAGAGTATTTTGATTTTCATTTATTTTCTGTCCTTAGAAACTTCAAGTGATAAGCATAACAATTTACAAAATGTAGGAATTACTATTATTTCTTTTTTTTTCATTTTAATATAGGTCCTTTAAGAACAATGAGGTATTTAGGATTTGGATATTCCCTGAGAAAGAATAATCCCTTAAACAGTGCCTGAGAAGTTTCAGTCTTATATCAATGTGTGTCGCTTCTATTTCATTTCATCAATTATAGTTTTATATAGAAAATCTTTTTGTAAAACATACAATACTGCTGATCTCAAGAACTCTTAAATGTGTCCCCTGTATCAGAGGCAATTGCTACCCAGGTAGAGATCAGGATATGCACGCATGTGTTTGTGTGCATGTCTATGCATCTGTGTGCTTGTAGTCTGAATACAAGTGCATGTAGAGGCAAGAGGTAAATACCTGTTGTCCATCTCAATATCTATATTGGCCTCAGGGTCTCAGGCTTGCATGATGATGATGAGTAAGCAATTCTCCTTCCAAGGCCCCTGCAGATATCTTGTGATTTTTCTCTGATTCCAAAGTCTTTCAGTTTCCAGCTAGACAGATTCAATGACCTAAAACCATATTTCTTTTTATAACTGCGCTGGCTAATATGCTAATTTGATGCAAGTTAGAGTCACTGGAGAGGAGGGAACTTTAACTAAGAAAAATGTTTCAATGATATCAGGCTACAGAAAGGCCTTTTATTGATTAGTGATATGGGAGGGCACAGCTCATTGTGGGTTGTTCCATACCTGGGCTGGTGGTCCTGGGGTCTATAAGAAAGCAAGCTGACAAGCCAACATGAGTAAGACAGTAAGCAATACTCTTTCATGGTCTCTTCACCAGCTTCAGCCTCGAGATTCCTGCCCTGTTTAAATTCCTATACTGACTTCCTTCCAAGGAGTGATTTGGAAGCATAAAGTAAATATATCCTTCCCTCAACAAGTTGCTATGGTCATGGTGTTTCATCATAGCAATGGTAACTTCAACCAAAACAAAAATATTTATTTTATCCCAAGTGTATTTGTTCCATTGATGTCCTTACTCCAAAAGAACTGGACAATATTTTGTCTCAGAATGTTCATCTCATTAGATGCTGAGAAAGCATTTGACAAAATTCAGCACCCTTTCATGCTAAATGTCTTGGAAAGATCAGGAATTCGAGGCCCATATCTAAACATAGTAAAAGCAATTTACAGCAAACCGGTAGCCAACATCAATCTAAATGGAGAGAAACTTGAAGCAATCCCACTAAAATCAGGGACTAGACAAGGCTGCCCTCTCTCTCCATATCTTTTCAATATAGTACTTGAAGTTCTAGCTAGAGCAATTAGACAACAAAAAGAGGTCAAATGGATACAAATTGGAAAGGAAGAAGTCAAACTATCACTATTTGCAGACGATATGATAGTATACTTAAGCGACCCAAAGAACTCCACCAGAGAACTCCTACAGCTGATGAACAACTTCAGCAAAGTGGCCGGATATAAAATCAACTCAAGCAAGTCAGTAGCCATCCTATACTCAAAGGATAAGCAGGCTGAGAAAGAAGTAAGAGAAATGATACCCTTCACGATAGCCACACCATATAAAGTATCTTGGTGTGACTCTAACCAAACAAGTGAAAGATCTGTATGACAAGAACTTCAAGTCTCTGAAGAAAGAAATTGAAGAAGACCTCAGAAGATGGAAAAATCTGCCATGCTCATGGATTGGCAGGATTAATATAGTAAAAATGACCATCTTGCCAAAAGCAATATACATTATCAATGCAATCCCCATAAAATCCCAACTCAATTCTTCATAGAGTTAGAAAGAGCAATTCATTTGGAATGTAAATAAAAAAAACTTAGAAAATAAAAAAAAATAAATAAAAAAATAACAAAAATTCATCTGGAATAATAGAAAACCCAGGATAGCTAAAACTATTCTCAAGAGTAAAAGAACTTCTGGGGGAATCAGTATCCCGGACCTCAAGCTGTACTACAGAGCAATAGTGTTAAAAACTGCATGGTATTGGTACAGTGACAGGCATGTAGATCAATGGAACAGAATTGAAGACCCAGAAATGAATCCACACTCCTATGGTCACTTGATCTTTGACAAAGGAGCTAAGACCATCCAGTGGAAAAAGGATATCCCTTTCAACAAATGGTGCTGGCTCAACTGGAGGTCAACATGAAGAAGAATGCAAATTGACCCATTCTTATCTCCTTGCACTAAGCTCAATTCCAAGTGGATCAAGGACCTCCACATAAAACCAGACACATTGAAACTAATAGAAAGGATACTAGGGAAGAACCTTAAACATATGGGCACAGGGGAGAATTTCCTGAACAGAACTCCAATAGCTTATGCTCTAATATCAAGAATTGACAAATGGGACCTCATTAAATTACAAAGCTTTTGCAAGGCAAAAGACACTGTCAAAAAGACAAAGCGGCAACCAACTAACTGGGAAATGATCTTTACCAACCCTACATCCGACAGAGGGCTAATATCCAATATATATAAAGAACTCAAGAAGTTAAACTCCAGAGAGGCAAGTAACCCTATTAAAAATGGGGTACAGAGCTAAACAAAGAGTTCTTACTTGAAGAATATCTAATGGCTGAGAAGCACCTAAGGAGATGTTCATCATTCTTAGTCATTAGGGAAATGCAAATCAAAACAACCCTGAGATTCCATCTCACACCAGTCAGAATGGCTAAGATCAAAAACACAGGAGACAGCAGTTGTTGGTGAGGATGTGGAGAAAGAGGAACACTCCTCCACTGCTGGTGGGATTGCAAGCTGTTACAACCACTCTGGAAAGCAGTCTGGCAGTTCCTCAGAAAACTGGGCATGACACTCCCGGAGGATCCGGCTATACCACTCCTGGGAATATACCCAGAGGCTTTACCTGCAGGCAATAAGGACACATGCTCCACTATGTTCATAGCAGCCTTATTTATAATAGCTAGAAGCTGGAAAGAACCCAGATGTCCCTCAATGGAGGAATGGATTCAGAGGATGTGGTATATTTACACAATGGAATACTACTCTGCAATTAAAAACAATGAATTCACGAAATTCCTAAGCAAATGGTCAGAACTTGAAAATATCATCCTTAGTGAGGTAACCCAATCACTAAAGAACACACATGGTATGCAGTCACTGATAAGGGGATATTTTTTGGGGGGGGGGATTACAGTTGTGAGCACCACACCCAGATTACTTTCTTTCTTTTTTTTTTAGTTTTTTTAATATATATATTTTTTTATTTTTTATATTTTTATTTACATTCAAAATCATTTCCCCTTTCCCGTTTCCTCCCTCCCCGAATGTCCCATAAGCCCCCTTCCCTCCCTCTTTTCCCCATTCAACCCCCTCTCACTTCTCTGTCTTTGCATTCCCCTACATCCAGTCTTTCCAGGACCAGGGGTCTCTCCTTCCATCTTCTTGTAAATCTATTGATAGGCGTATTGTGTCTAGGGTATTCCGAGATTCTGGGTCAATATCCCCTTATCAGTGACTGCATACCATGTGTGTTCTTTTGTGATTGGGTTCCCTCACTAAGGATGATATTTTCAAGATCTGACCATTTGCCTAGGAATTTCGTGAATTCATTGTTTTTAATTGCAGAGTAGTATTCCATTGTGTAAATATACCACATCTTCTGAATCCATTCCTCCATTGAGGGATATCTGGGTTCTTTCCAGCTTCTGGCTATTATAAATAAGGCTGCTATGGACATAGTGGAGCATGTGTACTTATTGCATGCCGGTAACCCAGAATCTCGGAATACCCTAGACACAATTCGCATATCAATAGATTTCCAAGAAGATGGAAGGAGAGACCCCTGGTCCTGGAAAGACTGGATGTAGGGGAATGCCAAGACAGAGAAGCGAGAGGGGGTTGAATGGGGAAAAGAGGGAGGGAAGGGGACTTATGGGACTTTCGGGGAGGGAGGAAATGGGAAAGGGGAAATGATTTTGAATGTAAATAAAAAACACTTAGAAAATAAAATAAAATTAAAAAAAAAAGAATGTTCAGATGGGTCTGCTTTATAAAGAAGAGAAATGATATATTTGGTGGCTCAGAAACCTGGAGTTCAGTTCAGGGGCTTGGTAGAGCATTATACTCAGTATTTATCCTAATTAGGGCCACAAAAGGGTGCTGCTTACTGGCTTACTTTCTATGGTTTGCTATGCCTCTTTTCTTAGAAGACTCAGGACCAGCATTCTAGAGGCAGACACAACCACAATGGTCTGGGCCATCCCCCATAAATCACTAGTTGTTAATATGCCTTTCAGCCAGATCTTATGGATTTTCTTTGTTGAGCTTTGCTCCATTCAGATAACTTTCGCTTTTGTCAAGTTGACATCAAACTGTTCAGCACAATGTTCTATGGTGAACCATATACCTCCATCATTGTCTGTTGGGGACACTCTACATAGCCTAATGATTTCCGGAGACTTTGGAAGACCTTGTGTACATATTTCAACATAGAGGAGTCCCGAAAAATAGAAAAGAGGTTTACTAAGTTGAAAATGTAGCTTTATTTCCTTCCAGAGCACAGGGACAGATGTGGTAAGAAAAATATTTCAGGCAGAGATGAAGAGAACCAGAAGATAAAGCACAAATTCTGCTGGCATCACCCAGGAAGACTGACATGAGTTCTAAGCAGAGGAGGAGGGGGGTGAGCTGGTGAGACTGCAGTGCAAAAGCAAGGCCAACTGCTCTTAATGTGTAGGCATCTCAGAACCTATAAGCTCAAGGACCTAGTCCTAGCTCAACCCCAAGAGCAAGGACATAAGCAAATGATTGCACCTCCTTAAGCACCTGCCTCTACATCCACAACACAGAAATGCTTTATGTACAGCAATAACCCCATGTTTTAAACTTGAAGTTAGATTGTGGAGTTTTAACCTTCACCAGTTTGGCCTCTGAGCAAGAGTCCTGTAAAAGTGGATGGAATCTTTCTCTTCTATTGAGTGCAGTATCAACAAAGAGATTGCCAATTTTTCAAAGAAATAATTTCCTGCATGGTATTCTTTTCGCATTTTCATGATAATGAAAGATTCAAGTTACAGTGCGTAAAACTCCTTTGAGTCCAATCATACATGAGCACTCTAAAGATGGCAGACTTGGGTGTTTCTTGCTTCTAGTTGCAAGCAAAATCTCTGGTCTCTGGATGATAGCTTTAATAGATTTTTCAATAGATGGAGAGATTTAAAAACAGTGTACAACACATAAGCTCACTTGCCATAATCAGTTTGAATTATTTTATATTTATTCAATTGTTTAAGTAAAGAGAGAAGACTGACCCAAGGACCATTGACAAGCTGAGCACTACCTATGCAAGATCTGGTAGGAACTGAAGGCCAAGAATAAAATCTTATATCAGACATAATTCCAAGAAACTTGAATGTGAATAGAAAAAGTCTTATAAGGTCATTTGAAGATACCAAGTTTGCTGCTGCAACTGGAGCAAGAAGATGCTTCTCTTCCACTGAGAACAAGAAACACATGAGAAGTGACTGCACTGTCTGTCTTACACACAGGTTGTCCCCTTGAAAGAAGAGACCATAAGAGATGCCTGTTAGATATGCCAAGAACATATCATTGTATGTTCTGCATTTGGGAGAGATTTGCAAGAACCTATTCCAACCTATGATTGGATTGTACGCGTTTAACCAGAACAAGTTTGGCATTTGAGCAGAACTGGAGAAAGATGAAAGCTAAGAGGAAAAGAATGAAGAAGAAAAAAGAAAAGTAACTTTCTTGGGAAAACCTCCATCCTAAAGACCATGTGGGGGAGAACTAGGACTGGGTGAGGTCAATTAGGTCTGACCTCAAGGGGCACTGGAAATTGGTATCCACAGGATCTGCTCAAGTCGATATTAAAATATAACTATTAAGCTATGCTACAAATTATCAGCCTAAGGGACCGCCTTACCTCCAATCTTTAAACATCCTGAAAGATACCATGCTGTCAGCACATGTTAATTAAAATCAAGCTTGTCATAGGGTCATAGAGACCTAACTTTGTACCTATAAAGGAACAAGTCAGTGCTTCTCACTATCTGGCTAAGGTCATTGGTTTACTTTTTTCTTTCTGGATCAAGAAAATCAATATATTTTTAAATATCAATATCATTGAGTGCATATTCATAATGAAGCATAAGCATGCCTGCCTGCCTACACACACACACACACACACACACACACACACACACACACACACACCACATACACACAAACACACATGACAGGGGGCAATTGGCTACTTTTCCCAGCTCTTCTTTCCAGTTGGGATAAGAGATAAGTGAGGTCTCCTCTGGAGTAAAGATTTCCCCTAACAGTTTTCCTTTGACTGATCCTAATTCCTCCCTTTGAAGGCACAGTTGGGTTTTCTTCACAGCAGTGGTCCTTATCTACACAGGGAGAAACTGTAAGAGACTCAAAAAAGTCTCCATATTGGTACACAGATATTTTGGCAGTCCATCAGGGAGCTCTTGCCTCTCCTGGGGGATGTGTTTGTATGCAGTGGGTACCTGAAGGCATTGTTATAGGCTGACAACCAAGAGCTCCTTCCTGATACTCTTCTGGTGTCAATGGGCCTCATGCTGGAGCTGCTGGGAATCTCAGTCATTCCAGAGAGACTTTGCCAAGAGTAGCAAACAGAACAGAATTGTATTACATAAATTGAATTGAGCCAGAGTCTGACTGTGTCTTCAGTGTTTGGCACAAGGCTGATTTCTTCAACAGGATCTCTGTGATACACAACAGCTTGTCCTTGGACTTGAAGTCTGCCCTGCTGTTTCTTCCTTGGTTGCTTGTCTACTGAAGGAAGGAGATGATAAAATGGATCTGAAATTCTTTCAATGGCTATTTTAACTGAGTGTGTTTTCTTGTTTTTAAGGTTTTGTTGTGGCTGATGATGTTATATTTTAAAGAAAAGGTATATTTAGATAAAGTATTAGTTACTCTTCTTGTCACTATCACCAAATACTTGACAACAGACAGCTTAAGAGAGGAAGAATGTATTTTGGCTCAAGATTTGAGGGAACAAAGTCCATCCTGGTAGAGAAGGGATAGCATGGAGATCGTTGTGATGGGGGCAGATGGCTGGGACTGCTCATACATGAAAGGATGAGCAAGAGATAGGAAAAGAAGAAACAGGTTAGGATTCTGTAATGCATGTTCCCTAATGAGTACTTCCTTCAGCTAGACCCCACGGCTGAGGGGTTCAACATATCCCCAAAAGAGAACTCCTAAATGAGGACACAGTGTTCAAATGTTTGAACACATAGGGGATGCTGAATTACTGATAACAATGTGTGTGTGTGTGTGTGTATTGTGGTTTGTGTGTGTGTGTGTATAAAGATATTTCTGAAAATTAAAATATACTAGGACATAGTAGTGTGGGGAGATAGCTCTGCTGAAAAAAAATGCTTGACATGTAAGCGTGTAGACCTATGAAAAGTCTCTAGTACACACACACACACACACACACACACACACACACACACATACACACACACACAAACACACAGCCAAACCAAGTGTTGAGGCTTATGCTTGCTATCCCAGCATGTGGCAGGTACTCTTTGCATAGTGATCCAGCTTTGTACTTATGTCAGCTATAAAGAGGCATAAGTCCTTCTCAAAGCAGTTCTACTTAGCTTTAGAATCCACAACCTGGGAAGCTGCAGACCTCCTGTCTTGTAACCTTCAGAACATTGAGACTGTCAGGGAAAAGTCCAGTACATTGGGACTGTGTGTGTGTATGTGTGTGTGTGTGTGTGTGTGTGTGTGTGTGTGTGTGTTTGTGTGTGTGTGTAGGATGATAACCTCAGCTGTTTCTCCTTAAGCATATTAAATACTATTTTAGAGACAGGATCTCTCATTAACCTAGAACTTACCTAAAAGGTAACTGTGGCTGGACTCTGATGTTCAGGGATGCTCCTGTTTCTATTTTCCCAGTGCGGGGAAGACAAGCACACTATTATACCTGACTACTTTCAAATGGATTCCTGGTCGGTGAACTTAGATACAAGGCTAGGAGTTTAACGACTGAAGTATTTCTATAGCCCTTGTGATTTGCTCTTTTATTTAAGTATCATTTGGTTAATCAATAGTGATTCTTTCAACATTCCTTCAAAACGGAGTTTTATGTTGTCAGAAGTGTAGGTTTATGGGCCAGTTAAATGGCTCCATAGGTAAATGCACTTGCTACCAAACCTAGTGACTTGAATTTAATCCCTGGGAATCATATGGTGGAAGTAAAGTACCAATTCCTCTGAAATCCATACATTTACCACAGTACATGTTCACATACATGCAAGTATACATGCGTGTGCATACACACACACACACACATGCATGCTCATGTATAAAGACAGACACACATACACACAGAGTCAATGTAATTAAAAATTTATAAAAGAATTTTATGCTTGCAATTTCAAGTATATATTTTTTTTGTTTCAAATATATTTTATTGCTATTGTGTGGATCATCTGTTGACCCCTAGCTTAATATAAATGTATTATGTATTGCTGTGTGATTGAAATTAAGATAATATTTTGTGTTTGTTAGTTCACTGTACTGTACTTCCAGGAAAACACAAAGAATAATAGTTACCGTACCTTTACTCTTTCTTTAATTTATATTTATTTTCAGATTTTAAAAAATCACAATGTTCCTGTAGAATTTATTTTTAAGATTCTACAGGGGTTTTATTTTTTATTGAATATATTCTTTATTTACATTACATATGTTATTCCCTTTCCTGCTGCCCCCCCTCAGAAAACCTCTAACCCATCCTTCCTCCCCCTGATTCTATGAGAATGTCTCTCCACTCAGCCCACTCCCACCTACCCTCCCTCAATTTCCCTACCCTTGGGAATAAACAAGATACAATTCACAGACCACTTGAAGCTCAAGAAGAAGGAAGACCAAAGTGTGGGTGTTCAGTTCTTCTGAGAAAGGGAACAAAATACTCATAGGAGCCATTCTGAAGATAAAGTGTGGAGCAGAGACTGAAGGAAAGGTCATCCAGAGACTGTCCTACCTGGGGATTCATCCTATAAACAGTCACCAAACTCCTGTAGAAATTTTATCATCCACAAAAGAAGTGCAATTTCTTTGCACAAAATTACTTTCATTGCCTCCTTGTACACTTGTAATTGCGCTTAGCATAGTTTCCTTGTTAAGTATTTGGAGTGTAGGACTTGCCGTCTTTCTTACCTAACACTTGAAGATGATGTTGCAGTGCAGATATGAATGCAGAGCATGGAGCAACCTCTAGCCAAGATGTTTGGACACTACTTAAGCAGGAACACAAACAGTGAATCATTGGCACTCTGAGGAAAGTTTCCTATTCAAGGTTTCTGAATTAGAGAAATGCTACACCATTATGATTATTCATTTTTTGTGTGTGTGTGTCAACTTGACTCAGTCATAGAATACTCAGATACTTGATTAAATCCTATTCTGCATTAAGAGAGAGAATATTTTTTATAGGAGACTAAGATGTGAATTGGTAGACTGAATAACACAAACAGCTCAATCCAATGTGAGTTTTACTCCAAGCTGGAGAATGAAGGTCTGAATGTAATGAAAGTTGAATATCTCTGAATGTCTACAAGCCAGGTTCTTCTGTCTTCTAACTCAGAACTGGACTAGAATTTATACCTTTAGTTCTCCTGGGTCACAGGCTAATCAAGTGCACAGTTTCATCTTCCCCTTCTCTAGAGTCAAAGCAACAAATTCTTTAAAGATAGATGTTAATGATAGACAGATGATGGATATAGATAAATACTTACAGGTAGATATAAACAATATGCAGACATAAATGGAAACATAATAGATCAATAGATAGAGGTACTTTGTAGATAGATTAGATAGAGACAAACATATATACATACATACATCAAACATACATACATACATACACACACAGATAATATATGTTTCTTACTGACTCTGTTTTCCTTGAGGACCTAGAAGATTATAGTCACCCTTGTTTCCTTATCTTTCCACATATATAGTCTCCATATGCACCCTAGTGTTCTAAGTCCACTTACCTGACCCTAGGATATTCATTCAAAATTAGTTGAGTATAACTGACCTTCTCAAATAGTCAGTGTATACATTAATGGAGCATGAAAAATATAATAAAAAATAGCTTGACCCTTTAACAAATGGTAGATAAAAACTAAGAAAGACATGGCAAACTTTTGAAAGTGAAATTAGGTAAATAAAACTGTATATGGTGTGTGTGTGTGTGTGTGTGTGCGTGCACATGCTTTTGTTTGTGCACATGCATATGCAGTTACATATATGTATAATTCAGTTAACACATTTTATGCTTTAAAAACTTTTAAATGTACATTTCACTTCATCTGTATATTATTTGTTCATCTGTGATCACATGTTGTTTTATGAAAGAATAACTTGTTAGGGTGAGAGAAACTTCAGTTAAGGAGAAGCCACAGACCTCTCATTTCTTGAGGCTATAAAACTCTGGTCATAGTGATATTTCTTATTGTTCACACACCTGTGAAATCAAATCCTGAAACCAAAACCAGAAATCAATGTCTCTGGTATCCCACATAAAGCCTTACAAACTGTGTTCAATAAAAGCCTGCCTGGTTTTCTCATGCTCCACACAGACGGAAGTGACTAAGGTCTCAATAATAACCTTCAACCCTACCCTGCACACATGCCTTAAGAGAACGAAATCCACAATCTCTGTCTCTATCTCAGGGCTTCTCAGATGTGTGTCTTGGAGGCATTTTGCCCTTGAACAGACACTTGTCAATGTGTGGACTGCTTTTTGTTATCACAGCTGCAGAGATGGAGTGATGCAAGCATTCCGTGGGAAGGACTAAGAAGACTACTAAAAAGCTAGATTTTAGATAGATAACCACAAAGCAAGAAATCATCCCAGCCAAAATGCCCAGAGAGTCAAAATTCAAAAACTCTGCTCTCTGTTCTCTACAGCTCACACAGTGATTTGTAGGTCGATAGGATGTGTAATATGCATTTAAATGACTGGCAAAGGTTAAAACCAAGTACAAAATTCCCTTCTCTCTTCTATTTAAGAATTAATGTATACTGCAGGCTTATGCTTTGTTTCCCACAAGTAACTTCATATCCACTGATTCAACAACTTAAGGAGAAGAAGGATTCATGTAGAGAAGTAATGCTGACTTTGAAGTTCAGATTGAATCTGTGTTAGGTATTTGACTAATTCATGGGGAAAGAAGTCTACTTCCCGAGTTTAGTAAATTTTCGTTGTTAAAGTGATCCTATATAATTATACTTGTTATAACTTTAGTCCTGAGGCTAGTATTTGAACTCATAGAGTGTGAGCCACACCCCATGTTGTACACCAGACACACATAGATTAGCTCAGATCATTCCCATCCTGTGTTTTGTGAAAATTGCATATAGGATCTTAGTCATTTCAGTGGGATAGGTTGAAACTTTACTATATTGAAAGGGATTTTGTATCATTGCTATTATTATTAATTTCTAATAGATATCTCATTGTGGCCACAGATACAAGACAGAGATAACTATGGCCAAATGATTTTCTCTCCCCACATATAAGTATACATATGACCATTCTAACCATGGGGCTTAGTCAATATACTCAGCATGACTCTTGTCTGAAAGTAGAATTATTTTGTTTTCTTAGCTACACTTTTATCTTCTATATAATTTCAGAAGCACAACTGTTTTCTGCATGTTAAGAGAGGAAGACATGAATGCTGTTTTATATATCACATTCTATAATGCATTACAAAGTATATGTGCTCTGTGTTTTGTTTTAAAATATGTTCAGCAGTCTCTTGAGATGCACAGGTTCAGAGACATTGAGAGGAAAGAATATGTGGACAGTAAGATGCCAGAGATAAAACTCCGAACCCCAAGCAAGGCTCAGGGGTCCAATACAACCTTTTCAAAACTGACAAATGATCACTTAATCCCATTATATACATTTGTGTATAGAAGAACACTTGAGATTGCACTTCACCTGTGCAATTTTGGAACATCCCATAGGAACTTGACCAAAGCCATCTTCCTTAATCACAAATACAAGGTAAGATTTAGACTCATGAACTCCATGGAGAATTTCTAGGGCCCACCTGCTATCTTTGTGTGGTTGTATCAGACTCTTCCAGAGTAGGATAATATTATGATCAAAACAAATTCTCTAGTACCATCACTGGAAGGAGCCTCTTCAATGCCAAGTTTGTAACTTAAAGAGGATGGCAGGATTATTATACTCAGATTGCAGCTTCACCTTAGCATTTTTGTTCTCCTCTAATTGCATTGTATGATTGCCATTTTGTTTATGGACAAGATATTTTTAAACTATTTTCTTATGGAGAACCTCTGAGGAAAAAGAATATTGTGAAAAGGAACTGAAACATAATTTAAAACTTAGGAGAAGATTTAGAGTCACAGGAAATGCAAATGCTTGGAATAAGAGAGAAAATGAAAAGTTAGTACCATAAACTTACTTGATTTTTCACTATGTTGTAGAAACATTAAGAAATGTAATGGGATTTGAGAGATGGCTTTGCAGTTAAGATCACTGGCGCTTTTCTAGAGAACCTGGGTTTGGTTCCCAGTACGCACTTGGTACTTCGCAATCAACTGTAACTACAGTTCCGGGGTTCCAGGACCTTCTTCTGGCTTCCACAGGCACCAGCACACATTTCTTGTACAGACACACAAAATAATAAAAGTATTTAATTTTTTTAAAAAGAATTCTGACAGTGTTGTAAATATAAACAAGAACTGGGAAAAGAGGTTTGTTCTCATAGATAGTGACATGAATTGATAAAAACCACTGAAAAATTATGAATTCTTGTATTAGCTGCCTATCAATTCTTTTCTTTAGTATGTATCCTAGAACAATATGACAAAGAATTTTCAAGCAACCTTTGCTTACAAAATGATGTTGAAAAATTATTAAATTTACCAGCAGATTAATGGAAAAGAGATGTGGCATATTCATGCATGCAAGAGTTATGTCCATGGCAATTATCTTGAGTTATAGGTGTCAATATAGTTGCATATCAGAAGAAAAGGTAGTAAAAGGCAAAAGAGGCAATTTGAGTTGAACTATACCAACACAATAAGTAGGAAAAATACACCACATATATAGACACATGTAATTATGCTCATGACAGGGCATGTACATGTTGTGCATTCATGCCACACATATTATGAATATGCATATATATCTTCACTACAAATAAATGTCATATCGAGTATATATGCTAAAATATGTAGTTATGTCTGATTTCTACACCATATTCCTTTGCCTTTTGGGATAACCAGTGCTCCTAAATGAAGTTCTCACATGTGCATGCATTTACTTGTGCAGAAAGTGAGGGAATATAAGGTAAGAATATTTAGCAGTTGCTATGCTATGAGTATAGACAGTGAAAACAAATGGAAACTATGTCATGTTTTAGTTCATACTGAAACACACTGTTGAATGTGAGATCTGCAGTTCATAATGTATATCAATAAGCCCTGAAATGTTATGAACGTATGATTTTTAAATTTCAAATCTTAATTCACTAACTAGTGACTACTACTTTGGCATTAAAATAAGTCATTTATGATGGAGGGACATATGCCTTGGCATTTTTTCTTAGGACAGTTCTCATTATAATGAACTTTGTTAGACACTTTACTATTTTGATATCAAAAAGCAGGCATTTAGTTATTAACATATCTTACAGACATTCTTTTTCCCAGCAAGGGCATTGGATAGTTTTGGCAAGATGCTGATTTATGACTTAGCATGCAAACTCTCACAGGACAGATGAGAATGATACCACTTGTTGTACGTGCACATGTGTATTCATTTTAGACAAATGCACTAATGCATTTGTAATAAATCCTAAGAGCTTAAGTTTCAAGTATGAAAAAAGTATCCTTTGGCCTTCCACTGGATTTGACCCACTGTGTCTGACATGAATAGCTCCCATTGCACCACTTATATCTGTGGTTGTTTTAGTCTGGATGTAGCAACATAGATACAATGATATAAATGAACTGTCAAAATAAAGAGTATGAGTATATATATATATATATATATATATATATATATATATATATATATATATATAGAGAGAGAGAGAGAGAGAGAGAGAGAGAGAGAGAGAGGAGAGAGAGAGTACACAATCACACTAGGCTGTGAACAACAGACCCCAATACTGGGAAGATGATCTTTAGAATAGAGGGAAATAGTTCCATGAAAATAATTCATTTAAGATCTTATTTTCATAAATATATGTTTAAGACTGCCTCACATCAAGAGTGTGAGACTCCAAAATGAAAGTGTGGACCGGAAGTCAGTCCCCATTCAGTGTAACTGTAGACTCTGGAAAACCAGGGTGGGATTTTTGGAAAGACAAAAGCAGGAGCCCCTGAATTCTGAGACTCAACTCTGCCCATCTCCAGATGATTCCTGGAAAACTGTTTCTATAACTATGCACGTGAAGTAAAGAAAGCATTCTCATAATGAACCAAAAGGATACCAAATCCTGATAGTAGAAATTTAGTAATGAAAAGAAACAATGTGAAATATACGAAGGAAATTGCTAGAGAAGAACAGACTAGGAAGAAAGAAGATAATAGAAGGAATTGTGTCCTGACTGTGGTAGCTGCTCCCCAACAGGACTGCCTTGTTTGGCCTCAGTGAGAGAGGATGCACCTACCCTGGAAGAGAATTGATATGCCAGGGTTGGGGAATACCCTGGGGGGGCATCCTTTTAGAAGAATAGAGGAAGAGAAATGGTAGGAGGGTCTCTGTGAGGGATGACTGGAAGGAGGGGCAATGTTTGATGTAAATAAATAGATTAATTAAGAAAACCCAGCTTCCAAAGGCTATGTATGGGTCCATGAATAAACACTGTGCATTTAAAAAATACTAAATAAAAAAGAATGAATTCTGTAAACATATTGCTGAAAAGTTTTTAATTGAAATAGAAAGAGACTTAAGTTCACTATGTTAACAGAGCTTAGGGATGAGGGCAATGTTAAAGGCTTTAAAACTACATATAATCAGTAACCTGAAAGGAAAGGAAATACAGAATTAAGAGTGTAAATAACAGAAATCATTACTAACATGCATGTGAAGTTAAAAGATTATGGTTTTACAGATGTGTAGGGTACAACAAGGATGTAGCAATCTTTTCCTATTAGCATCTCATTATTTACAGAGGTACAGTAACAACCTTTAGGAAAGAGACTCAGATGACAACTACCGAGTCAGTAGAAACAATGAATGATAGTGAAAATATTGAATAAATATGAAATTACAATATTCTCAATGGCTGAACAGATAACTTGGTAGATGAAAACACTTGTTAGGGAAGCCTGAGTATCTGAGTTTGAGTCAGAAAATACACTGTTGAAGGACAGAACTGTCTCCTGAATGTTGTCTCCTGGAGAACACAGACATATATGTGCAGGACACCCCATGCTAATATTAAATAAATAAGATCAATAAAACCTACAAATAACAAAAGATTAAGGACTATTTATCACAAGGCCTCAAGTTTTTCAAGAATATTCAAAAAAAATATACAAGTTGTAAAATCTCAGAATGATTTCTGGTGGGATGGTGCTTGTTGCTTATACCAAAGTCTTACTGGTGAAAACGTTTGAGAAAGAATTAACCATTTCTTTAACAAACACAACAAAGATGAGCTGAAGACCACTTTAAGTTTAAATGAACCAACACTGACTGTTGCCTTTTGGTTTGAGCTGCTTTTATAGTTAAAACTGCAACTAATATGGGGCAATATCTCCTTGAGTGTTTCTCTTTGAGCTATGGCAGTTTAACATGGGCATAGTTGTTGTTTGAGAGACGTCACAGAATAGCCATTAAAACAGAATCTATAAACAGAGCAACAGTGCATATACCCTTAATCCCATCATCTGGCACATGTATGTATGGAAAAGAGTTTGAAACTTGTGTCTTTGCACCTAGAACCAACTGTAGGCAACTATATTAAATGTGTACAGTCTGAGGAAGCTATATTTCAAGTTTCCAAGCTGTGATTGTTAAAACAGTGAAACAGCCCCATCCTCTGCCTTCAACAGCTATGAAACTGTTGCATCTTCCAAATAGCACTTTCCCTACCCATCTCAGATGTAGTTGCAAAGAGCTACTCTAGTGGCAGAGCTGAGATGCCTTCTCCCCACTGGACAGTAGAGATAATACCAAAGAGAAGGCTGAAGAGCACAACCTAGGCTATTCACTGACAAGTCAAGAGAATTTCACTGCCTGTCTAATAGATGTGATTGTTATAAAGAACTACAGAGCTCTTTCTGTTTTCCATTCCCTCCTTCCCACAGGAGAAATTTGTTTTGAAGTTACCACGATGTTCTGGACATGTGGGATGGGCATTGCCCATTGTGTGCTGTGCTACAGAAGTGGGTTAGCACATAAAAGTATTTGCTACCAAGCCTAACAACCAGACTTTGATCCCAAAGATCCACGTGGTAGAAGGAGTGTTCTGATACCTGAAAGTTTTCCTCTGTCAGACTAATATATTTATAACTTTCATTAATATACATATATATTATATATATAAACTTTTATTAGTCAACACCTCAATGAATCTCAATAAATCTCGAAGTACCACAGTTGACCTTGATTCAGAGGAACATATTAGCATGGGACATTCAGTGTTGAAATAGTCTAACGAGAAACTTAAGTTACCTCTCAGAGACTGAAGAAAAGATATGTTACAAGATAGAACACATTCTATTTCCAGCTGTGAAAGACAGCTTGGGGTAGAACATTGGATTTCATTATTTCTTTTCTTCATAGTCCCTGGTGCTTTTCCTTAGGAAGCAGCAGCCTGTCAAATAGACGATATATTTTCCACCATCTTTCACAACTCTTTGTACCACGTGATCAGCCTCTCATCCATGATACTAGAGTAAATACAATAATCAAAATTTATAAATCTCTTATATTTAGGGATCCATGATCAATGAATACTTGAAATTCTAAAAACCTTGATCTGTTTAGCGACAAACTGGAGCTTACAGTTGTTGGCCTGGAATTTGCTTCCTGCAATTTAGCTGAGAAAAGCATTTTTCTATTTTAAAAATATATTGGCTTCTGATGTAAACCAGGTCTAATCTTACCATAACCTCCTATGAATTTCTGTGAGTTTGCATCTTTCCAGCACTTTTAGGAGCTAACACACAGGCAAGTGCAGTGTCACTCTACAGTCCAAATTTAGAAAGTAATTGCTGGCTATAGGCTTATAGTGTGTCTTGGCTCTCATAAAATCCTTGCCTGATACAGGGATTGTTATCAATGAGCTGGTTGGAAGAAAAGTGATATTTCTATTTCCTCCTTTCTTAGTAGATCATCAACCAACAGATACATTGCAGAAGACAATGGAAACATATCTATTATGCTTTCCCTCACACAGGCTGAGGAAGACTCGCCTTTTCCATATAGGTGAGACCTCTACAGCCCTTTCCCTACTTATCTAGACTATAGATAAATTGATTATTCAATTCACATCTGCTACTTCTGTTGAGCATCAATATAAATGCACTTCCCTTCCTTTTCTTCTTTTGCTGGGAATATAAGTTGTCTCTCTAGAATGTCAAACAGTCTCCCTATGTTCTGTTGTTTTAAATCTCGGGACAACACACTACTGAGGAGGTTTGTGTCTGCCCTTAGATCCTGGGTTCTTTTCTTTCTAGTAACTGAGGATTCCCTCCAGAATTCTTTATAAATCAGCTGAGTAGTTTTGCAAGTCTTAGAGGAATCCAATTTACTCTTTATTGCTGCTATCCTGGGGACCACTAGGATTTTTCCTAGTAAAAATATTGCCATTGATTTGACATTTGTTGTCCAGGTGACAAAAAAATGTACAGTCATCACACCCTGTCCTATCTCTCCTCCTGTTCTTCCAGCTTATGTCCATCATGGCTGTGTCATGGTAGCTGTCTACCCTGTGATGTGTCTCTGTCTGAGTACTTCTCCAGGTATAACTGGTGTTTCTAAGTTTACTAGAATACTCTGTTCATGTTTCCACTATGGATAAGTTATAACCCACATCTATTTCCTGCAAATTAGTTCTACCTGCTGGATCAATTTCTTTTTTTTTATTATTATTTTTTTCATTTACATTCCAAACCATTTCCCCTTTCCCATTTCCTCCCTCCCCGAAAGTCCCATAAGCCCCCTTCCCTCCCTCTTTTCTCCATTCAACAGCCTCTCGTTTCTCTGTCCTGGCGTTCCCCTACATCAAGTCTTTCCAGGACCAGGGGTCTCTCCTTCCATTTTCTTGGAAATCTATTGATATGCGGATTGTGTCTAGGGTATTCCAAGATTCTGGGTTAATATCCCCTTATCAGTGACAGCATACCATGTGTGTTCTTTTGTGATTGGGTTACCTCACTAAGGATGATATTTTCAAGATCTGACCATTTGCCTAGGAATTTCGTGAATTCATTGTTTTTAATTGCAGAGTAGTATTCCATTGTGTAGATATACCACATCTTCTGAATCCATTCCTCCATTGAGGGACATCTGGGTTCTTTCCAGCTTCTGGCTATTATAAATAAGGCTGCTATGAACATAGTGGAGCATGTGTCCTTATTGCATGCAGGGAAAGCCTCTGGGTATATGCCCAGGAGTGGTATAGCCGGATCCTCCAGGAGTGTCATGCCCAGTTTTCTGAGGAACCGCCAGACTGCTTTCCAGAGTGGTTGTACCAGCTTGCAATTCCACCAGCATTGGAGGAGTGTTCCTCTTTCTCCACATCCTCGCCAACAACTGCTGTCTCCTGTGTTTTTGATCTTAGCCATCCTGACTGGTGTGAGATGGAATCTCAGGGTTGTTTTGATTTGCATTTCCCTAATGACTAAGGATGATGAACATCTCTTTAGGTGCTTCTCAGCCATTAGATATTCTTCAGGTGAGAACTCTTTGTTTAGCTCTGTACCCCATTTTTTAATAGGGTTACTTGCCTCTCTGGAGTCTAACTTCTTGAGTTCTTTGTATATATTGGATATTAGCCCTCTGTCGGATGTAGGGTTGGTAAAGATCATTTCCCAGTTAGTTGGTTGCCGCTTTGTCTTTTTGACAGTGTCTTTTGCCTTGCAAAAACTTTGCAATTTAATGAGGTCCCATTTGTCTATTCTTGATCTTAGAGCATAAGCTATTGGAGTTCTGTTCAGGAAATTCTCCCCTGTGCCCATATGTTCAAGGTTCTTCCCTAGTTTCCCTTCTATTAGTTTCAGTGTGTCTGGTTTTATGTGGAGATCTTTGATCCACTTAGAATTGAGCTTAGTGCAAGGAGATAAGAATGGGTCAATTTGCATTCTTCTGCATGTTGACCTCCAGCTGAGCCAGCACCATTTGTTGAAAAGGCTATCCTTTTTCCACTGGATGGTTTTAGCTCCTTTGTCAAAGATCAAGTGACCATAGGAGTGTGGATTCATTTCTGGGTCTTCAATTCTGTTCCATTGATCTACATGTCTGGTACTGTACCGATACCATGCAGTTTTTAACACTATTGCTCTGTAGTACAGCTTGAGGTCCGGGATACTGATTCCCCCAGAGGTTCTTTTACTCTTGAGAATAGTTTTAGCTATTCTGGGTTTTCTGTTATTCCAGATGAATTTTTGAATTGCTCTTTCTAACTCTATGAAGAATTGAGTTGGGATTTTGATGGGGATTGCATTGAATCTGTGTATTACTTTTGGTAAGATGCTCATTTTTACTATATTAATCCTGCCAATCCATGAGCATGGCAGATTTTTCCATCTTCTGAGGTCTTCTTCAATTTCTTTCTTCAGAGACTTGAAGTTCTTGTCATACAGATCTTTCACTTGTTTGGTTAGAGTCACGCCAAGATACTTTATATGGTGTGGCTATCGTGAAGGGTATCATTTCTCTTACTTCTTTCTCAGCCTGCTTATCCTTTGAGTATAGGAAGGCTACTGACTTGCTTGAGTTGATTTTATATCCGGCCACTTTGCTGAAGTTGTTCATCAGCTGTAGGAGTTCTCTGGTGGAGTTCTTTGGGTCGCTTAAGTATACTATCATATCGTCTGCAAATAGTGATAGTTTGACTTCTTCCTTTCCAATTTGTATCCATTTGACCTCTTTTTGTTGTCTAATTGCTCTAGCTAGAACTTCAAGTACTATATTGAAAAGATATGGAGAGAGAGGGCAGCCTTGTCTAGTCCCTGATTTTAGTGGGATTGCTTCAAGTTTCTCTCCATTTAGATTGATGTTGGCTACCGGTTTGCTGTAAATTGCTTTTACTATGTTTAGATATGGGCCTTGAATTCCTGATCTTTCCAAGACCTTTAGCATGAAAGGATGCTGAATTTTGTCAAATGCTTTCTCAGCATCTAATGAGATGACCATGTGGTTTTTTTCTTTGAGATTGTTTATATAGTGGATTACATTGATGGATTTCCTTATATTGAACCATCCCTGCATCCCTGGGATGAAGGCTACTTGATCGTGGTGAATGATCATTTTGATGTGTTCTTAGATTCGGTTGGCAAGAATTTTATTGAGTATTTTTGCATCGATATTCATAAGAGAGATTGGCCTGAGATTCTCTTTCTTTGTCGGATCTTTGTGTGCTTTTGGTATTAGTGTAATTGTGGCTTCATAGAATGAGTTGGGTAGTGTTCCTTCTGTTTCTATTTTGTGGAACAGTTTGAAGAGTATTGGTGTTAGGTCTTCTTTGAAGGTCTGATAGAATTCTGCACTAAAACCATCTGGACCTGTGCTTTTTTTGGTTGGAAGACTTCCAATGACAACTTCTATTTCTTCAGGGGTTATAGGACGGTTTAGATGGTCTATTTGATCCTGATTTAATTTTGGTATCTGTCAAGGAAATTGTCCATTTCCTCAAGATTTTCTAGTTGTGTTTAATACAGGTTTTTGTAGTAGGATCTGATAATTTTTTGAATTTCCTCAGTTTCTGTTGTTATCTCTCCCTTTTCGTTTCTGATTTTATTAATTTGGATACTATCTCTGTGCCCTCTGGTTAGTCTGGCTAAGGGCTTATGTATCTTGTTGATTTTCTCAAAGAACCAACTCCTCGTTTTGTTGATTCTTTGTATGGTTTTATTTGTTTCTACTTGATTGATTTCAGCCCTGAATTTGATGATTTCCTGCCTTCTACTCCTCTTTGGTGCATTTGCTTCTTTTTGTTCCAGGGCTTTCAGGTGTGCCATTAAGCTGTTAGTGTATGCTGTCTCCCATTTCTTTTTGGTGGCACTCAGGGCTACGAATTTTCCTCTTAGCACTGCTTTCATTGTGTCCCATAAATTAGGGTATGTTGTGCCTTCATTTTCATTAACTTTCAAAAAGTCTTTGATTTCTTTCTTTATTTCCACCTTGACCAAGTTATCATTGAGTAGAGCATTGTTCAGCCTCCATGTGTACGTGGGTTTTCTTTTGTTTTTGTTGCCATTGAAGACCACCCTTATTCCATAGTGATCTGATAGGAGGCATGGGATTATTTCTATCTTCTTATATCTGTTGAGGTCTGATTTGTGACCAATTATATGGTCAATTTTGGAGAAGGTACCATGAGGAGCTGAGAAGAAGGTGTATTCTTTAGCTCTAGGATGAAATGTTCTATATATATCTGTTAGTTCCATTTCGTCCAAGGCTTCAATTAGATTCACTGTGTCCCTGTTTAGTTTCTGCTTTCCTGAACGACCCATTTCAGAGAGCGGGGTGTTGAAGTCACCCACTATTATTGTGTGCGGTGTGATGTGTGCTTTGAGTTTTAGTAAAGTTTCTTTTACGAATGAGGGTGCCCTTGCATTTGGAGCATAGATATTCAGAATTGAGAGTTCTTGATGGTGGATTTTTCCCTTGATCAGTATGTAGTGTCCTTCTGTGTCTTTTTTGATGACTTTAGGTTCAAAATCAATTTTATCTGATATTAGGATGGCTACTCCACCTCGTTTCTTGGGGCCATTTGCTTGTAAAATTGTTTTCCAGCCTTTTACTCTGAGGTAGTGTTTGTCTTTGACACTGAGGTGCGTTTCCTGCATGCAGCAAAATGCTGGGTCCTGTTTACGTATCCAGTCTGCTAGTCTATGTCTTTTAATTGGGGAATTGAGACCATTGATATTAAGAGAGATTAAGGCATAGTGATTATTGCCATCTGCCATTCTTGACGCTATCTTTATGTTTGAGTGGTTATCTACTTTTGGGTTTGATTCAAGAAGGTTATTATCTCATTTTTTCCAGGGTGTTGTTTCTCTCCCTGTATTGGAGGTTTCCACCTATTATCCGTTGCAGGGCTGGATTTGTGGAAAGATATTGTGAAAATTTGGTTTTATCATGGAATATCTTGGTCTCTCCATCTATGGTGATTGAGAGTTTTGCTGGGTACAGTAGTCTAGGCTGGCATTTGTGCTGTCTTAGTGTCTGCATGAGATCTGCCCAGGATCTTCTGGCTTTCATAGTCTCTGGTGAGAAGTCTGATGTGATTCGGATAGGTCTTCCTTTGTATGTTACTTGGCCCTTTTCTCTTACTGCTTTTAGTATTCTTTCTTTGTTTAGAACATTCGGTGTTTTGATTATTATGTGACGGGAGGTATTTCTGTTCTGGTCCAGTCTGTTTGGAGTTCTGTAGGCTTCTTGTACGTTCATTGGCATCTCTCTCTTTAGGTTAGGGAAGTTTTCCTCCATAATTTTGTTGAAGATGTTTACTGGCCCTTTAAGTTGCAAATCTTCACTCTCATCTATACCTATAATCCTTAGGTTTGGTCTTCTCATTGTGTCCTGGATTTCCTGGATGTTTTGGGTTACACGTTTTTTGCATGTTGCATTTTCTTTGACTGTTGAGTCGATGCTTTCTATGGAATCTTCAGCACCTGAGATTCTTTCTTCCATCTCTTGTATTCTATTGTTGATGTTTGCATCTATGACTCCTGATTTCTTCCCAAGGTTTTCTATCTCCAAAGTTGTCTCCCTTTGTGATTTCTTAGTTGTTTCTACTTCCTTTTTTAGTTCCTGGATGGATTTGCTGAGATCCTTCACTTGTTTGTTTGTATTTTCCTGTATTTCTTTAAGGTATTTTTGCATAACTTCTTTCAGGATTTCTTCCTGATGACCCACGTTCTCCTGCATTTCTCTGAGCGATTTTTGTGTTTCCTCCTCATGGGAATCCATCTGTTGATCCATTGTCTCCTGCATTTCTTTAAGCAGTTCTCGTGTTTCCTTTGTAAGGGCATCTAACCGTTGATTCATTTCTTTAAGCAATTGTTGTGTTGCCTCCTTATGGGCATCCGTCTGTTGACCCATATTCTTCTGCATTTCTTTATGCAATTTTTTTGATTCCTTTGTGAGTGCATCTACCCGTTGATTCATCTCGTTAAGCGATTTTTGTGTTGTCTCCTTGTGCGCCTCCATCTTTTGATCCATGTTCTCCTGCATTTCTCTAAGCGATTTTTGTGTTTCCTTTGTAAGGGCTTCTAACCGTTGATTCGTGGTCTCCTGTAATTCTTTATTAGATTTATTTGTGTCCTTCTTGTGATCCTCTAATAGCATCATGAGAAGTGATTTTAAATCCAGATCTTGTCTTTCGGGTGTGGTGGGGTATCCAGGACTTGCTGCTGTTGGAGAGTTGGGTTCGCATGGTCCCATATTACTTTGATTTCTGTTAGTAACATTCCTACGTTTGCCTTTTGCCATCTGGATACCTCTGATGTTAGTTGTTCCTGCTGTCACTGGCTGTTGGTTGGACCTCCTGTGAGCCTGCAAAGCTATTTCTGCCCCCCCTGGTTTACCAGGATTCCCCTGGCACAGATTTCTGGGGCCTGCCCTGCTCCTGAGTGACTTTGGAGCCCTGATGTGCCTTGCCCCAAGTGATGTTATATTGGGGAGTCCTTGCACATCCAAAGACTCAGCGTAGTGGATTCCTGGAGCAGAGGTCGCCAAAGGGAGGCTGGTAGGCTCCTGCCCTGTGCAGGGGTGTGTGATCTCTCCTGGGGGGCTGGAGGGGGCGTCCCTCTGCCAGGCAGAAGTCCCACAGCAGAGCTAGCACGCTGGTTACTGCAGATCTGCCCAGCTCTTGGGAGCCACGTACACAGAATCCGCCCAAGACCCAAGCAATATTATGCCTGTCAGTCTCAGAGCCTGGCTGTCCCAACTTCCCGGCCACTGCAGCAAAGATGGCGGAGTGCACTCTGCACTCTCTCTGTGGCGCTGCTCACCCTGCAGACGCGATGGCCTGCAGATCTGGCACCCAGACAACCACAGCGCTGACCCATTCTCGGGCGCAGACGGAAGCCCCAACAGGCCGTGTCCCAAATGATGTTATATTGGGGAGAGCCTGGGTACCTGTCTCTTCCGTGCAGTCTCCCGGAACAGAGGTCGCGGAAGGGAAGCTGGTCCAATTTCTTTTTAATTGCATATCCTTTAGCATCTATCTCATCTGCATGATATTAGAGTTCAACACTTTTAACCATTGTTTTTGATCTAAGAATTTCTTTCATAGAGTCTCCTCCCAACTTGTTTTGCATATATGAACTTTCAAATTTGATATATTTTCACCCACACAGTGTTGACTACTTTTTGTATAGGGTTCTGTTTGTTTGTTACAATAAGACCACAGTACTTTGAATGTTGAGTCGGTCACTTAAATTTCCTTTATCATCTTTAAATCTATGGCACCAAATATAGCAAATTAAACACATCAATTCCTTCAGATGTATTATTTTCCTCATCATCTGTTTCTCCTTGGGTCTAATACAGTGCCTGAAAGATAGTGTGCACTCTCTGTGTTTTTATCCATACACACAAATGTAGGAATGAATGACTCGATTAAACTTGATACTCCTATCTTGGGAAATATTTAAATCTTCTCAAACTGTGGTATTTGAATTACAATGTGACATCCTTTCATCTCCTTTCTCTTTTCTCTCTCTGCTAATTCTATCCTACAGAGGGGAAATTTGCCTGTGTATGATGCTTTCACAATAGTTTCTATAAATAGAAAATGATGAAGAAAATGAAAGCAAAGTAAAAATCCTATAAGTAATAGGGAGGGGGTTAGAAACTACCATAAAGCTAAGAACAATTTTGCAAATTAATTCACAGGTGAAGGCAGAAGGGAAGACACTGTCTCAGAGTTCAGAACTGACCCAGGAGGGGGAGGGAGAAAGTGGCAGAGGCCACACTTTAAGAATACTAGAAAAGATTTTATAAGAAATTAGACTCCAGAAGAAATTGCTTCTCGTGTTACAGGCCATCATTATGCACAGCTATGGAATGCTGGCGTGCATTAATAATAAAGATCAGTGCCGCCTCCTAGGAAAAATACAGGTTTCCTTTAATTAACTTAAATTTTTTATCAAATTGATTGAAAAGCTCTTATCCTTTTTAAATTTTTTCCCTTTCAAGTATTTCATGCATGGGCTCAGAGCAGATTGATTCTAACCAGCTTTAAAAATTGTGTGCTTGCTTCATGGCTTAGAAATATGAGTGTAACAAAGCTTAAATTAGACCATGAATGGGATGAAAACAAGAAAGAAAATACAACTTACTATGTAGAAAATACTACAGGAAAAGCAGGGCAATAGCATCTTCTTTCAAAGAAGCACAGAGGACTTGTTGTGTGTTAATAGAGATCTGGTCTTTTGTAGGCAAAGCAATGTATCTATACATGATAACTCAGGAACATTGTTGGAGAACACAGCGAAGTTCATTGCTGATTACTCTTAAGTATGTGATATATGTTGATCTTTTCCAAAACTGTAGCTGCATGTACATATTGTATATGTATACACACAAACACACACACAGAGACACACACACACACACACACACATATATATATATATATATATATATGTATACATATATATGTAGTGTCTCTCTTATCATAGATCGAAAGTCAATGGAGTCTTACCTGTCAGGAGATGTCTGTCTGTGAAGAGTTCTCATAGAATAGTGAGTAGCACTATAGTGCTTTCCCTCAAACTGGAATTAAATTCATGGATGTCATTGAAATCATCTACAGGGAACATAAATATGAGGAAATACTTGATGTACCAATAGTAATTGACCAACAAATCTAGGGTGAACTTCGACTGATGTCATGTAGTTTATTTCATGCAATGTAGCAACACTCACAATACTCTGATGAGTTTATTTATATACTGTGAGTTAGAAACAAAAACCAGACTCACGTTAGAAAACACTAGTAATTGAAATATTGAAGGGTATTTACAATTAGAGAGGAAGTAATTGGGAGAGATTAAAGCTTAAAAATAAGAATAGTGATGGCAAAGTACACAATTCCTCTACCTGATTATGGTAACCCAATACACTTACAGGTAGAAACTCTATTGAAACATTCATCCTTTTAAGTAAGGATCCTCACCAGAATTAAGATAAGTGATAGTGTTCTTTTCCAAAACCATTGTATAGACATAATATTTTCCATGTTTTTGAAATCATCTAGGAGCTCTGAAAAGGCAGATGTAACCCATTTAAGTAGAAAATATGGTCTCTAGTGAATCTCAGAGGATAATTTTTCAAACTTCTTGGCATGAGCATCAAACCCTAAAACTAAAAAGGACCCACACCACTGACTATGGAGGACTCAGCTCAGGACTTCCCATATGGATCAAAGCCATTGCTAACAAAATGGGACCTAACATTACAGATGTTGCAGCACCTGGTAATAGAAACAAAGGATGTGAATATCAGGATTAAAGAAAAGTAATATTAAATAGCAGGGGAGAGAGAGAGAGGGAGGGAGGGAGAGAGAGAGAGAGAGAGAGAGAGAGAGAGAGAGAGAGAGAGAGAGAGAGAGAGAGAGAGAGAGAGGAGAATCAGCTCTTTAAATAAGCACAGGGGTTCTTTGCTGTTGTTAGACTTAACTTATATCATAGTCTCCAATCATGAAAAATAATTTTTCAAGTCTTAATACCATGTAGCAGGGCATAACTCACTCAGTATAATGCTTTCCCTGCAAGCCTAAAAAACTGATTTCAATACCCTGAACATATGTTAAAACAACAACAAAAACAAACAGACAAACAGATGTGAATGTGCTTATAATCACAGAAACAGAGACTGAAGGATTCATGGGACTTGTTGACCAGCAAATCTATCATTGTTAAGGTAGAAGCCAGTGAGAGACTATATCTTAGAGCAAAACAAACCTTCTGTTTCTATTGTGTGGAATAGTTTGAAGAGTATTGTTATTAGGTCTTCGTTGAAGGTGTGATAGAATTCTCCACTAAACCCTGGAACTATTGTGGATGCCAAGAAATGCTTCTTTAAGGAGGCTGATATGTCTGTCTCCTGAGAGGCCCTGCCAGAGCCTTCCAAATACAGAGGCAGGTTATCACAGACAACCATTGGAATGAGCACAGAGTCCCCAATGGAGGAGCGAGAGAAAGGACTGCAGGAGCTGAAGGGGTTTGCAACCTTATAGGAAAAATAACAATATCAACCAACCAGACCTCTCAGAGCTACCAGGGACTAAGCCATCAACCAAGGAGTACACATGGCTACAGCTGCATATGTAGCAGAGGATGGCCTTGCCAGGCATCAATGGGAGGAAAGGTCCTTGATCCTTTGAAGGCTTGATAGATGCCCCAGAGTAGGGGAATTGAGGGTAGAGAAGTGGGAGTGGAGTGGGTGGAGGAACACCGTGATAGAAGGAGGGGAAGGGAGGAGAGGAGAAGGGGTTTCCAGGAGGGGGAGAAACCTGGAAAGGGAATAACATTTTAAATGTAAATAAAGAAAATATCCAATAATAAAAAAAGCAAAACAAACTACACAGTTGGCTTCTGGGAATGACACTGGAAGTTCCACTGCAACCTTTACTTGCACTTGCAAAAATGCAAGCATATGAAATGCACTCATACACATGCACACTCACGCACACATACATACTCACGCACAGATGAAATATGGCAATCACCTCAATAGATACAACTCAGGAAGTATAAATCTAAAAGACTGAATTTTTCTTTGCAGATCAAGACATGGGTCTGCTGTAAAGGAGACACATCTTGCCTTTTGTCTAATAGCTCCCCTTTAAGTCTATCCTGAGACACATGGCTCTCTGGATTCTATTTGTACTTTTTGTTGATACAGTACCTGTTCAAAGAATCAACACTTGAATAAGAAGTGATGAATGAGCTAGATTCAGGCTCAGTCCATGCAGATTTCATGAGAAATTTGGATTTTACTCAATGAAAGACATATGACATTAGTTGGCATGCATGTTGGGCAAAATATATAGGAAAATGATGTTCCAAGTGAATCTATTAGAGAAGAAAAGAACATAACTAAGAAGGAGACCACGCCTGGTGACAGATGCTGTGTCAGCCTCTGAGAATGATAGAAGGACTCCCATCTCTGGAGGCCAGTAGGGTAGACAGAAAAGTCAGGGGCATGAGGGCAAGGCAAAGATAAGCTGGGATCAACCTTAGCTCCTCAATATACCTAAGTCCACCTCCCTAGTGACTTAAAGAAGAGAGGCACAATACTTGTTTTGGTACTTAAAGCAGAAGGAAGGTACCCTTGGTGAAAGATCAAAGTTAGCTTTTTAGTTTACCCATTACCAGTGAAGCCAGATCAGTATATTGATTAGTGTTTTGTTTTGTTTTGTTTTTGTCAACTTAGCACAAACTAGAGTCACCAGGAAAGGGGGAACCTCAACTGAGGGAGTGGTTCCTTCAGACTGACCTGTGGATGTGCCTATGAGGTAGTTTATTGATTATTGTGTGATTGTGAGACAGTAGCACTCCTGGGCTGGATGTAATGCAAACCAAATAAGCCATGATATGTTAGCAGCATTCCTCCTTGGTCTCTGCTTCAGTTCCTTCCTTGAATTTCCTGTTTTGGATTCCCTTGATAATGAACTGAAGAGAGAATCTCTTTTTTTTTCTTTTTCTTTTTCTTCAGAGCTGAAGATTGAACCCAGGACCTTGCTAGGCAAGCACCCTACAACTCAGCTAAATCCCATTATAAGCACCACTTGTCAATAGAAAAGCTGATGGCCAGTGAGCTGAGGCAGGAAATGGAAGTGGTTCACTGTCAGAAAAAAAGAATGTTCAGGGAAGTAGTGAGAGTATAAAAGAGAGAACTACAGGAAAACAGACCAAGAGATGAACCAGGAAGATGGAAGAAAACCAGCAAGTACATCAACTCTGGGAGATACTGAGATGTGAAGAAAGAAGCTGTCTGGCAGAGACTGAAGGTAACTAACCAAATGGTAGACATAGGATAGTTTAGATGGTTAAAATACATTATAGTCAAGGAATGAGCCAAGGATTATAGCCTAGGCATTTAAAAATAACTAATTAGTATCAGAGTAATCATTCTAGGAGCTGAGGCTGGATATGAAAAAAAAAACATTATAGTCAAGGAATGAGCCAAAGATTATAGCCTAGGCATTTAAAAATAACTAATTAGTATCAAAGTAATAATTCTAGGAGCTGAGGCTGGATATGAAAAAACAGTTATAATTTTATTAACAATGAACTATAATTCTTAAGCCAAATACACTCCCTTCTCAAATAGTTTTTGCTCAATGTTGCATCACAATAACACAAAAAGGAACTAGAACAGATTTCTGAGATGTGTACAAGGTGCAGGAAAGACTGAACTGTATGTACACTGAACTGTTCAACAAATGGGTTCTTGATTCATTTCTGCTACTCAACTCTTGTGTAAATTTTCCTGTTAGCTCGTTTTGAAGAATAATAGAAATTCTCAGACCTACTACTACATCTTAGCTAGGTAGACAGAAAACAAATCCTCATTGTACATCTTGTGTCAGTCTCCCACCCAAAGTCACTTATGGCTAACAAAATTTAACACCCAAATGAAGGCAGTGGTGAATCCACTAGTCTATCTACATGGACCCACTCTCAATCTTTCAAATAAAATCACAGTAAGCTCTTTAAGAAAAGGATTCAAGGAAGGGGGCTTATGGGACTTTCGGGGAGGGAGGAAACGGGAAAGGGGAAGTGATTTGGAATGTAAATTAAAAAAATAAAATAAAATTAAATTAAAAAAAAAAATAAAAAAATAAAAAAAAAAAAAAGAAAAGGATTCAAGATACAAATTTCAAGTTATTCATCTTGGGTTATGAATATTCCTTTTCATTTTAAGTCAGGTCCCCCATTTGGTGCCCTGTAAAGGTATTAGAGTAGAAGAAAAAGAAATTAATGTGTATACACCACATACAACCAAACTTGATTATACTAAAATATCACTCACTCTTGATTTCTTCATGGTGATCATTTATGGCTGATGGTTAGAACATGCTGCCTTCACTAGCTCTTTAACATTTTTTTCTGCTCTCAGCAGAGTGGATGGTTGTGGTTACTTTACTCATGGAAACAATGGATCACTATGTATGAAGGAACTGATTCTGTTTCTATTCAGTCCTGCATGTATGCAACAGTTTGTCTCCACACTTATGTTTATCAGAGGACAAAAGAATGCTAAGGGTAGCCTAAGGATCTCTTATACACTAGAAATTGCTCATCACATTACTAAGATATAGAAGCAATATAACCCTTTGAAAGAAGAATCAGCTGTGATAGTTTACAGGGACATCCTATTCTTTTCCTGGTAGCTCACTAGAGCATACAACATACATAGAGGAATGTTTACCTTCTTATTTAATACAACATCTATATCACATACTCTTGTAGAAGCATAACTTCTCTCAGAAAATAGGCTTCTAAAACAGCAAAATTATAGATGTAAATAGCAAAGTATATCTCAGAGAAATAGTAGCCATAAGAATGATCAGAGCTTTGGTCCTTAATTCCAAAGCCATTCAGTTTTCCTGGGACAAAAAAAACCCCAGTATCCTATATAAATCAGTGTTATAGAACTATTAACATGGAGTT
This sequence comes from Tokudaia tokunoshimensis, assembly GCA_036184795.1. Taxonomy (NCBI): domain Eukaryota; kingdom Metazoa; phylum Chordata; class Mammalia; order Rodentia; family Muridae; genus Tokudaia; species Tokudaia tokunoshimensis. The sequence goes on from BTHU01000001.1 coordinate 44,883,366, forward strand.
ACCCATGGCTCCAGATGCATAGGCAGCAGAGGATGGCTTTGTTGGACATCAAAGGGAGGAGAGGCCCTTGGTCACCTCAGTGTAGGGGAATACCAGGACAGGGAAGTGGGAGAGGGTTGATTGGGGAACAGGGGGAGAGATGATGGATTATGGGCTTTTCAGGGAGGGGGAACCAGGAAAGGAGACAACATTTGAAATGTAAATAAAGAATATATCTAAAAAAAAACAGTTCAGTAGGACTACTGATCCATGCTTTGAGGAAATCCCATCTACTGGCATGGAAAGGTGACTTCAGTACTCTATCAGACACTTACCTTTAGGGTAATAGCATCCTGATAAAGAAAAGGAAGTTCTGTATTCCTGAGTACACTGCTACCCTCCCTCCATCCCCATAAACATAATTCCTTGATCCTCAGCAATGCTTTGTGAGCAGGTGTTTCAGTAAATCACAGATGGTAGTTTTGACAGAAGCATTGTGACTGTATTGGAGGAGGTAAGAGAGAAATAGTCATCATGTGTGTTTCAAGCTCTTGGGCATACCAGGAATGTCTGAAGTCAATATAGATATGACCTTCTTCAACTTTGTTTCCTGTTTTAGTAGCCAAAACCACTTCATGCATAACATTTTTTCTCTCTCATTATACTGACTTTCATGGCGTAGGCATGGGGTTTTCTAGGTCATAAGTGTGCATATTCTAACTGTGCATTCAGAAACAGCATTAGCCCTGGGTGAATCCATGTTTCAATTGATACCTGTAAGATAGACAGAGACAAAATTCCACCTGCCATCTGTCCTCAACAGAGTTCTCTATTGACTGGTAGAACAAAGAGGTGTTTTGCATCTCTGGGATTAGTACCAGTAGAGATTTAGAGATCAGCAACTCTTTAAAATTCTGATTATTTTTATTTCCTTAATCAACCATGCCATGACAATAGTTTATGGTTACTCTTTAGAACAGTAGAAGAATCACTGGACCATTTTTTTTTGTTTGCATAGTACATGCCTATGCTAAACTAAATTTCATCTCCTCATGTAGGCAAGTTCTCGATGACTAGTTTGGAGAATTTGAGGAGAGGCCAGTGTCCCTTTACTGTGGTGACTCACACACATACACGGGTTTCCCACTCACACACTTTAAAAGAGATATGAGTAGGATGCAATCTATTTAATTTGTAGGAAAGCTTTGATCAATTAGTCAAAGCCAAAGATCTCTTTGGGTCAAATCCCTTTGATTACTATTATGGCTCTGTTGTCCCTGATGGTCACCACATACATCTTGTCTCCGGTGATTAAGTGCTTTCACTGACCTCTGAAACCCTAACTCTCCATCAGTGGCATTGGTTTCAGGGAATCTAGTTCCATGGCAGTACTAGCCACTATTATTTATCCTGTAAGGAATAACCACCCTGGAGCTCCTAAGATGCTCTTATTCACCCCATGTACATTTTTCTTAAAGCGTGGGGGAAGGAAACGCTCTCGGGTCTCCTGTATAGTCATGGCTACACAAAGTCTCTATAAACCTGCTGGTATGTCACCCCATTCGTTGTCATCTGTGCTTCCATGTTTCAGCTGAACAAGCAATTAAAAGATAAACTCTCTCATAGTCACTTTAATAGATATAAGACTATCTACAAATTTCACTACATTTCGTGTTATTTTTCTTTTATTATTTTATTCAGCACCTATCAATTTTATTTTCATCCAGGTGCCTCAGGATACAAGTGGAGACTAGGAAGACATACAACACTGTGAAACCAAGTATATGCCAATATTTGTTGTGGTGCTAAAAGCAAGGAAAGGCCATTCAGTTAAGACCTGAGGGTTTCGATTGTTTCCTTCATCATAGCTCCCACATAGGGTTTTCAGGGAGTGGTAATGAAGATAGGAGAGGACAGGGTATATCTCCTGCAAAAGGAGGTTGGATCAAACTAACAGGAGACATTCAAGGGTCTCTGCCTCACTGGTGCTTACACTACCCCCTTTGTAATTTTTGTCTCTCGCTTATTTTCATTAAATCAAGATATTAGTACTAGATCTAATTAGTCTAAGATATTAGTACTAGACATCACATGATTGTGACTTCAATAGAAATGAAACTCAACCAGAGAAATATTCAGTGGTTATCATCAACCTGTGTTCTCTGTGTCACCAGGTCCCCTCATATTGGTTAAAATGTGTCAAATGAAGCCCATAATCTTTATTTTCAGTGATGTTAGCAATGATAGCCACTCCCTGATAATTTCAATTTATATCTCCCATAAGCACTTGATTCTCAGTGTTCACTTGCCATAGCAGGAATAGTCTTTCGTCACTTGAAATAGAATTATTAATTCCTTTGAATTTAATCAAATGAGAGGACCAGTTTTAGACAAATCAGAACCAAGATGGACATAGTGTGTCCTCCTATGATCCCATATTTTATCAGAAAGAATGGACCAGGAGAGACTCCCAAACTGAATCTCAAGAAGAGATTTATCACAAGGATTCAGATTCATACAAATGTGGAAGAAGCTGTGTAAGAGCAGATAGGAGAGAAGATACTTAAAGAAAAGGATGTTAACTAAGAACTGGGAAGGAAGATTAGAAGAAACTGAAGAAGACATTTGCCTCTATATATGATGGTGGTCCTGCACTTACTCAAAGTCATTAGAGGAGATAATGGCCAAATCAGGGGAAACCTAGCTGAGAAATTAGAGCAATCTAGAAACTGTATGAAACACACACATGCACTTTCATGTGCATATACATATGCTCATGAACATGTGGAAGCCAGAAGGAACAGGTGCATGGATAGATATGGAGAGAAAATGATACATGTAAGTCTCTCCTATAGATGCTGCATTTTATTCAGTATTATTTAGATTATTTATTTCCTTTTTGAACATAAAAGTTCATCTGCTTAGCCATTGTCTCAGAATATTTACATTTTTACATGTAATTCCCTCATGACATGAAGACATAAATAATCCAATGTTCTTTCTGCATCATACATGAAGCAAATACTAGACAGTGGAGTAAAATTTCCCCCAATAAATCTAATTCATAGTAAAAATTTTAAATCTACCTTTAAAATCTATGTTTTATCATTACATCTAAATACATTTATTTTGCTTTTTAGTTATTTCTCAGACTTAAGGCATTGCTCTTTGTATATTTCCTGATGATAGGTCTGCCTTTGAAAAAGAAAGTATTTCAGCTCTATATTCTCATTACACATCCAAGGGGCAAAATCTAAGAAATAAGTAGAAAAAGCATTGAGACACCAAGGATTTAAGATTGTATATGCTATAAGAGTGTAAACCCTTCTCAAATCTGTCATTTTAACAAAACTGGAATAGAAGGCCCCACAGATTCTATCAATTTTTCAAATCTACCAACCACTTGCGATTGTCTGTGGTTGACTCTCTTAACTTGCAGGTAAAGCCCCTTTGCTGAAGATAGATACTACACACTTCCATCATAGTAATCAAACTAGAGCAGACTCAGAAATTTCCTCTCTGAGGACTGGCACTATAATTTCAGAAGCTGCTATTTAAACTGTCAGAGTAGGATCATTATTAGCAATCTCACCTTGTTTTAAAACACATGAACCACAACAATGACCAGCATGGCATGATATCATGGTATTATTATGTTGAAGGTAATCAATAACTTTCGAACCTGTCTCAAGGCCCATGCAATAGGAGAGAATTCATGTTCAACAACGTAAGCAGTGGCTAGAGAGGTCATAGACCCTAGAACAAACAGTTATTGCCATTTCCTGAAGCAAATTATTTTCTGAATGTGTTCATTTATTCTTCTGCCCTCAGATAAGTGTAGTTTTTGCTTCTCATCAAAGAAATATCTTTTGTAGTCAACAGAGTCTACTACAAAGAACAAATTCAGGTCAAAACTCAAAGTATTGCAGAGAATGGTGTTCTTAGCCCCAACAGGCATATCTAGACTACAGTCCCTGCACCTAAAACTCAGGTAACATCACAAAAAGTGGGATACAAAGATTCTAGGAGTCAGAATACCTGCTACACAATGTCTTCTAGGCAGGGACTACACACCCATTAAATCTCTTCAGCATGATTGCCTACAGAAGACCTGCAGAAAGAGACCACCAGTTGATATGCTGAAGTAGATAGGGGAATGTTTACAAGACCTTTGATGCCTAGATAAAGAATTATAAACATCAAAGGCTACTGAGCGGAAAATTACTCTCTGGTCACAGTAGTCCTGATAAAGCACCCAATCCCATGTGTTCAGCTGTAAAGGGATGTATATAAGAAAACATTAAATGGATTCATAGGGGTGTGTGTGTGTGTGTGTATGTATGTGTTTGTATTATATATATAGAGAAAGACAGACAGACAGATAGAGATGGAGACAGAGAGAGAATAAATACTAATTAATTGTTACTATAACTATTATACAATAAGAGATTGTCATCCTGACACATAGTTGGGAGACATGAAAATAGTTCAAGAGAGAAGAAAAGGCAGTGGAAACTATTTATATACAATTCTCATACATAAACTTCTTCAGAGTTTATAATTAAAAGGAAAATGACAAATAGCTGAATAATACATGTTAAGAATATGTCCAAATGAAAATGTTTTAAGGTAAATCAATGTTACAGAAAAATTCATACAAGATATATAGAAATGCCATCAATCTTTACTTTTTATCAAATAAACCTTTAAAGTACTTTGCTAAGTCTGTGTCTCATAAATAACATAGTTTAGTTGGCTCTTTTATTTTTCAGCTCACTACCATACATATCTCCTACTTCTGATTTCTCCACTTCTTGTTGCCAGGATGGCATCTGCTTGGACCCTTTCATGTAAAAGGCCCTGTAGAATGAAGCCAGACAAGATTAAAGGTCTGCCCTGACGTAGAATGAAGGAGAATTATACAGTGTGCAGGAGAAAAGATAATAAAGAAGTATGTCTATAGACATACTTTGATGAATTATATAGGTGAAATTTTCTGACATTAGTAATGTAGGGCAGAAGACAATGTTTCTGATATATAGATGTAAATTCATCATCTAGACTCTATTAAAACGAACTACAAAAGAGGTTTTGATTTGAGCACTGCTTACAAGGACTTGCTGGGTGATTCTAGTCAGTCATTTGCAGAAAAGCAGGTCTTTGCAGTAGGTAAAGCTCATTTGGATAAGGTAGCTAGCTGCATTGTGGTGAGTGGTAGAAATAATAAAAAGTCACAGGGCAAAGTTCAACTGCCTGGATCTACGAATAAGATCCAAACCCCATAGTTTAGGACTATATGCTAAAGTGAATATTTCACAAATACTGACTCAGATGACAGTATCCTCTTGAGTTTCAGAAAAAGATAAAGAGTATATCTTAAATTAAAAAGAAAAAACTACCTAAGACTATTCTTTGAGAAAATAGGTCTCTCACTTTTCTTTCCATGTCCCACACCAAAAAGGATTATTTTAGAAGGAAACTATCTTTCATAGTTGTTACATAAGAAAATGTTAGCTACAAAAAACACCTACAAAGAAGATTTCTTTACTTCACCCTTAGTCAGATAATCTAAAGTGAGCATCATGTGCTATATTTCTTCAACTTTTTCCTGTATTTTCACAGGCACTTATAATTATGAACTCACAGTCTTGTGTATATAACAATAATAAGTCTTTCTTATGTTTCTAAGTGGGCCTTTTAAAAAAGATTCTGGTATCCTTTATCTTCTTCATGAGAAACTTCTGTGACAATCTTCTTGATATTTGTTTTACAAAGAAGAATATATCAAGAGTGTCCACAGCAATGTCAGATATAATTACTGTATGCAAAGTCAATGCAGAAATTCAAATAGGAAGCCTAGAGTTGCTCATGGTTTAGTTCGGTATTTGCTAATTGGTAGACATATGTAAACTACAGTATGCATGAAGAGATGTGTTATGTTCTTACAGTCCTGTAGAATGAGATCACACTAAACTCATTTTAATTCATACTTACAGAAAGGGGGACTATGTTGTTATAGCTTATCCATAGTGACATCTATACTGCTCTGACAGCTAAAGGGAAAACTGCAGGCTCTTTTGTTTATTTTATCACAGACTCAGAAAACTAAGATGAAATCATAGCAAGCAATTAGATAGGAACAGTAGTAATGTGTCCCTACAAAACAAATAAAAAACAAACAAATATAAAAAACTATGAGAAGGCTTACTACTGAATTCTACAAAACAGTTAAGGACAAACTAACTCTGCTATCCCTCAAACTTCTCATAAACAGGAAAGCACACCATGAACCCCATTCAAAGAATCCAGTGTCACCCAGATACCAAAACCCAATAAAGGTACACAAGAAAATAAAACCTTAGACCAATTATCATGATCAACATGTATGCAAAACTCTCAATATATTTGCAAATTGAATTTAAAACACATTAAGGAAATCATACATGTTGATCAAGTTTGTTTCATCCCAGGAATAAAAAGTTAGTGCAAAACGTCAAGGTGGTACAACAACTCTGGAAATCAGTCTGGAACTTAACTCAGAAAATTGGACATAGTACTATCTGTGGACCCAGCTATACCATTCCTGGGCATATACCCAAAAGATTCTCCAACATACAACAAGGAAACATGATCCACTGTGTTCATAGTAGCCTTATTTATAATAGCCAGAAGCTGGAAAGAACCCAAATGCTCTTCAACAGAGGAATGGATACAGAAAATGTGGTATATTTACACAATGGACACTACCGAGCTATTAAAAATGATGAATTCATGAAATTCTTAGGCAAATGGATGGAACTAGAAAATATCATCCTGAGTAAGGTAACCCAATCACAAAAGAACACACATGGTATTCACTCACTGATAAGTAAATATTTTTTTTTAAAGGAAGTGAACTTTTTTTTTTAAGATTTATTTATTATATGTAAGTACACTGTAGCTGTCTTCAGACACTCCAGAAGAGGGCGTCAGATCTCATTACGGATAGTTGTAAGCCACCATGTGGTTCCTGGGATTTGAACTCAGAACCTTTGGTAGAGCAGTCAGTGCTCTTAACCACTGTGCCATCTCTCCAGCTCCCTGATAAGTAAATATTAGCCCAAAATCTCCAAATATGCAAGGTACAATTGACAGACCACATGAAGCTCAAGAAGAAGAAAGACCAAAGTGTGGGTGCTTTAGTCCTTCATGGAAAGGGGAACAAAATACTCACAGGAGCAAATATGGAGACAAAATGTAGAGCAGAGATTGAAGGAAAGGCCATCCAAAGACTGTCCCACCTGGGGATTCATCCCATATACAGTCACCAAACCCGAACACTATTGTGGATGCCAGGAAATGCTTGCTGAAAGGAGCCTGATATAGCTGTGTCTTGAGAGGTTCTGCCAGAGTCTTACAAATACAGAGACGATTCTCACAGCCAACCATTGGACTATGCATGGGGTCCCCAGTGGAGGAGTTAGAGAAAGGACTGAAAGAGCAGAAGGGGTTTGCGACCCCATAGGAAGAACAACAATATCAACTAACCAGACTCCCAGAGCTCCCAGTGACTAAGCCATCAACCAAGGAGTACACATGGCTCCAGCTGCATATGTAGCAAAGGATGGCCTTCTCAGGCATCAGTGGAAGGAGAGGTCCTTATTCCTATGAAGGCTCGATAGATGTCCCAGTGTAGGGGAATCAAGGGTGGGAAGGAGGGAGTGGGTGGGTGGGTAGAGGAACACCCTCCTAGAAGCAGCAGATGGAGGGATGGGATAGAAGGTTTCTGGGAGGGAGAAAAACCGGGAAAGGGTATAACTTTTAAAATGTAAATAAAGAAAATATCCAGTATAAATTACTTTTAAAAAAGATATTTTAGCATTGTAATACACCTGCAATATATGTTAGGGATGCCTAATCAAAATTCTTCCTTGATGGCACCTATATTTGAAAATATGGACAATGCAAACCTTTTAAATAAATATACATAATCAAGTAAACCATGAGTTTGAATGAAGGAAACACAGAGCACCTCCAAGGAGTAAAAGCACTATTTGATCCTCTGAGGTTTCACAATGGGTCGAACCATAAAGCTCCAAAACATGAACAGATGTGTGAATTTTTCAACCTTAATACAATTCAAGTATTCTTAAGTTACTTGAAGGTGCAGAATGCCCTGGAGTAAATGATTATATTTGGTTCTTCAAAGTAAGGCAAGTCCCAGTTTTCTTCTTGTTACATTTGCTGTTAGTGTCTACAAAGCCACTGATGGATCTGATGCAAGGAACACTGCTAATTAGTCAAAAATTATGCCAATATTTCAAACAATGTATGAGTTATCATTTTTATGAGACACAACTAGGAAATAAGCCTGGCTAGTGATCAGTTGGTATTTGTTGTTGAAGTACCTATTGCTTGAAATTTGCATCATGCCCAGCACCATGTAGAATGTGACCCAAAACTATTGGTAAGACATCCAGACCCTTGACCCTGCTTACGAGTCTCTCAGCCACTTCACACATGGGCTGGTTTGGCACCTGGGTCATACCTGAAACTCCAGGTAGGTTTCCCACAGGCAGGCAACAGAGTCACGGTAACCCTCTCACTCCAGTTGTTGCAGGGCACACATCAAGACAAAGTTGTACATCTGCAAGAGGGACTCGGTCCAGTCCTTGCAAGCATTTTGGTTGGTAGTTCAATCTCTGGAAACCCCCAATACCACTATGATCCATGGTTAGTTGACTCTATTGGTCTTCCCCAAGACCACCACTAACACCACCACCACCACCACCACCACCATCACCACCACCACCACCACCACCACCACCACCACCATCACCACCACCACCACCACCACCACCACCACCACCACCACCACCACCACCATCACCACCACCACCACCACCACCACCATCACCACCACCACCACCACCACCATCACTACCACCATCATCATCATCATCATCATCATCATCATCATCATCATCATCATCATATCATTTGTTTCTTGAATTTTGGGGTTTTTATTTTTGTTTCTTTGTGGTTCTTTTTTGTTGTTTTTCTTTCTTAGTTCTTTGAATACTATGAATACCAATTCTATCAGGCATATAACTTGCAAAGTTTTTCTCTCATTCTATGGATTTATTCTTCACTTGATTTATTGCTTATCTATACAGAAGCTCTTTTTATTAGATTTATGAGGTCACATTTGTTAATTGCTGCCTTTAGTTACTAGTCAAAGGGAATCAATCTTGTGCAGAAATTCTTTTCCTATGCCTGTATCTTATAGGGTACTACCCATATTTGATATTTGCTTCTAACAGTTTTAGTGCTTCAGGTTTCAAATTGAGGCCTTGGATTGACTTAGGCCTAATTTTGTGGAGAATAATAGTTAGAGGTCTTATTTCACTTGTGTTCCTTTGGCCATTCACTTTCCACAACATTGTGTGCTGAAGATGTTGCCTTTCCTATACTGTACATGTGTTGCTGAAGAGGTCAGCTCAAGGCATTTGGAAAATTCCACCAGACCCCAGAACACAAAGACTCCTCCCTTCCTGGATTACATTCCTCAGAAAAACTGCAGGGTGGACAGACTGTTGGCCACCTACAGACAAGGGAAGTTCTTGTCACCTCATTCCCTAAGGAACAATCATTCTAAAAGTTACACTGTTCTTCCAATCACCTTGTGCCTAGTAGCTATTGCAATATTCTACCCCTGAAAACTATAAAAAGTGACTGAACAGGCTGTCCAGGGTCACTGCCTCTCCTTCAAGTGCAGGAAGACCCCAGCGCACTGGAACAATAGATTCCTCTTGCTTTTGCATCAATCCCTGGCTCAGCATGATTCACTCAGAGGGTTCCCAGTAGCTAAGGCTCATCAGATTCTTACATTGCTACCTTTTCAATTACCAGAAGGCTGTAGTTATGAATACTCATATTTGGTCTTCTTATTTATTCTGTTGTTCTTCATGTCTATTTTTATGCCACAACCATATTCTTTTTATTACTACAGCTCTACAATATATCCTGACATCTACAAGAGCAATGCATTGGCTATTTTTGTTCAACACTGATTGAGTATCCAGGAACTTTTCTTGTTTCATATGAAGTTTAGTATTTTTTCTATTTCTCTGAAGTCTAGTGTGGGTATTTTTATTGGAATTTTATTAAATTGCTACATTGCTTTTAGTAGGACTCTCACTTTCTTTCCATTTTCTAATGTTTTTCTCTAGAAAGTGAATAAATCTATACTGAAACCTAGCATTAATAAACAAATATACATGAGCAACACATATATATCCATCAAAAATACATGTTATCTCATATTTTAAATTTCTCTCTCTCTCTCTCTCTCTCTCTCTCTCTCTCTCTCTCTCTCTCTCTCACACACACACACACACACACACACACAAGAAAATTTATTTATTAACTGGAGTAGTACAAATTAAAAGTCGAATACAATACCACTTTATAAAAATTAAGATACTTATAATAAAACAGATGATGTATGTGCATAAGGAGACACTGGAATTTACCTACATGGTGGTGATAGAAATACAAAAATTTAGGTCACATTATAAGGTAATCAATTTATTCCTTCTATTGATGAATAAATAATGAAAATGTGGTATCTATATGCAATTAAATTCTACTCAGCTACAAGGATAGATGAAAGCATGCATTCATAGACAGAACAGCCACTGTTGTTAACTACACTGTGGCATGTTAAAACAATGAGCTTGAAGAGAAGGAGCTGAGCTCCAGCCTAAGTTCTCAAGGCAGGGAGCCATTGTAACTGGGCAGCCTGACCCGAGGTTCAAAAGCCTGACTCCAGACACTTGTTCTTTTCATTAAAACACAAACTAACTGGAACTGTCAAATCATAGCTATAGGTCTTCCTGCTGTGAAGTCAAAGGAGGGAAAAAGGAGAGGTAGAGATTGCTGTCCAACTGTGAGGGCCAGGAGGAAAGGAGTGCAAGGGCAGTGGGAGCTGCTATCATGAGAATGCAGAATAATGTCAGAAGTACCCAGCACTGAGTTTTCTTCTCAGCAAGAACAGTTGAGTCATGTACACCTACCCTTCTGAGAGTGAACTCCCAGAAAGACAGCAGCTCTCATACATGTACCCCTCCTCTTTCTTCACAAATCTCTTCCTTTCCATATAGTTGGAAGAAACCTAGTAAAGTACCTTTCTCACCCAAACATCACTATCTTCTGTTAAAGGATGGCAAGAATGCTTCTTTCGAAAAATAACTTTTAATATTGTGATTTTCACATAATTAGATTGCTTCTCATTCTTTACCCTCACTTCAACCCTGCCCATGTACACCACCTCTCTATTTAACTGTTATTTTGCACAACACACACACACACACACACACACACACACACATTTCTTAGCCTGTGTAATGTTACTTGTATGTATGTTTTCAGAGATGACCATTTGAGTGGGTACACAGTTTGTGTGCTTTTTCTAGAGAAGAGGTTTTTTTTTTTATCAGCTCTTAGGACTCCTTAGTTGACTGTAGTTATTTCTTTAGTTTTATTTCCCTTTTCACATTGGTATCAGGTCATATTTAGGCAACCATTTTGATGAAATGTGGTTTGACCTGAAAGCATCCTCCACAAAATCGAATTTTCATGGTGCCAGAGGTGCCATGTAAGTCTTCAAAGGAAGGAAACAACAAACCATCGTACCCAGCTATGATGCCTGTATATAATATTTTGAGTGAATAATAGAGTAAAGTTGGAAAGCAAAAAGAAAAAAAAATGAAAGGGAAACTTGAAGGTTAGAACAGCAAGAACAACAAAATAATCCATCCAACAAGGAGACAAATAGATGGTAGAGACTTAAGAAAGAAATCTGGTCAGATGGATTTGCAACTAGTAGATTCTACTGACTCCAGAGTAGAAGCAAATGGTAGCATCTACAAAGACAGATTTTGTTGATGGGTATAATATAAAATAGCTAGAATTTTGGAATTCTTAAAATATTTTATCATACATGAAGGAAATGAATAATGAATATTCTATTTAAAAGTCAGTTATGTTTTACTCATTAGATATTAAAATTCCCCCTAAAAAGACTTGGCATTTTTAAATTATTTTTCTTCTTTCTTTCTTTCTTTCTTTCTTTCTTTCTTTCTTTCTTTCTTTCTTTCTTTCTTTCTTTCTTTCTTTCTTAATTTCCTAGAATTTTGCTCTTGTCATCATTGTTGTTGTTTGTCTCTCATTCTATAACCTGGCTGGGCACAACCTCACTCTGACTCACTCTGGAGCCCAGGCTGGCCCTGAGTTTACAAGTTTACAGCACTCTTCTTGCCTTATCCTCCTGAGTGCTAAGAATATAAGCACAAGACATGGTGCCTCTCTCTCTCTCTCTTCCTCTCTCTCTCTCTCTCTCTCTCTCTCTCTCTCTCTCTCTCTCTCTCTCTCTCTCTCTCCCCCTCTCCCTCCCTCCCTCTCTCCCCCCTCTCTCCTTTTAAGATATATTTTTATTGATTCATGTGTGTCGACTCACTTGTTGTGTATGTGTGAATGTGTTTATGTGTGAATGTGTATGTGTGTGCACTCTCCTGCTGGTACCTTCAGAGTTCAGAGAGGGCACTGAATTCTCTAAAACTAAAAATAAATACAGGCATGGCCACGGGTTCTGGGAACAGAATTAGTACTCTGGAAAAGCCATGAGCACTCTTAACCTCTGAGCTATCTCTCCATTCTCTGGTATCTTTATTTTTAAGTGTTATTTGTCTTTTGGTTTTTTTTTTAAACTTTTTTTTTATTTTCTATTTTTTTATTTACATTCCAAATCATTTCCCCTTTCCTGTTTCCTTCTCCCCGAAAGACCCATAAGCCCCCTTCCCTCCCTCTTTTCCCCATTCAACCCCCCTCTCGCTTCTCTCTCCTGGCATTCCCCTACATCCAATCTTTCCAGGACCAGGAGTCTCTCCTTCCATCTTCTTGGGAATCTATTGATATGCAAAGTGTGTCTAGGGTATTCCGAGATTCTGGGTTAATATCCCCTTAACAGTGCTTGCATACCATGTGTGTCCTTTTGTGATTGGGTTACCTCAATAAGGATGATATTTTCAAGTTCTGACCATTTGCCTAGGAATTTTGTGAATTCATTGTTTTTAGTTGCAGAGTAGTATTCCATTGTGTAAATATACCACATCTTCTGAATCCATTCCTCCGTTGAGGGACATCTGGGTTCTTTCCAGCTTCTGGCTATTATAAATAAGGCTGCTATGAACATAGTGGAGCATGCGTCCTTATTGCATGCAGGGGAAGTCTCTGGGTATATGCCCAGGAGTGGTATAGCCGGATCCTCCGGGAGTGTCAGGCCCAGTTTTCTGAGTAACCACCAGACTGCTTTCCAGAGGGGTTATATCAGCTTGCAATCTCACTAGCAGTGGAGGAGTGTTCCTCTTTCTCCACATCCTCGCCAACAACTGCTGTCTCCTGTGTTTTTGATCTTAGCCATTCTGACTGGTGTGAGATGGAATCTCAGGGTTGTTTTGATTTGCATTTCCCTAATGACTAAGAATGATGAACAATGGAGAGAAACTTTAAGTGTTATTTGTAACCCAGATAAATATGTAATGCCATAGGACTCCTACATCTTAAAACAATTACTGAACTGATGCATTGGCTCTCCTGATTACTTCTTCTTATCAAAACAACTAGTTGCTCTGTTAGTGCAGAAGATGTGACTATTTTTTCTTCCTTAAGAAGGATTAAAGATGAAATGAGCTTCCTTGTGGAAGAATATTCTCTTTGCCATCAAGCTGGCATTAATTTCCTGTTCAAAAGGGCCTATATTGTCAATGTGACAGTTTAATCAGCCACCAATGTGACTGGGAAACACCGATTTCACAATCAATGTCAATGTATTTCATGTCGCTTCACTACCTCTTAGTCATTTTGCTTCAGAAGTGTGTGGAGGGTCAATACATTTCATTAGTTTGTTTCATCTAGAGGAGAGCACAACATGAGAACTTTGATTATATTATAAGAATTGCCTTAATGTGACACCGATTCCTCTGATTGTGCAATACTAGACATTCAAGTGCTGGAGGGCAACCAAATTATCCTTCACCCAAGTGTTCATGGTGTCATCAGCCGCAAAATGTGCTGCAAAGGAAGAGGAACGGAAAGAACAGCTCAGACTTGACAGCAGACACACACACTGCACTCTCAAAAACCCAGCACCCAACAGGATCATGGAGACTAACTTCAAAGGTCACTAGTGAAAAGTAACAATTCCTTTCCAGTGTGTAATTACAGTAGTAATCATATTTATGACTGAATTTTAATGGTTATTTTCATAGTACTGCTATGTAATTTACAGCGATGCTTTGTGATTCTTCAATTGTTGATAGCTTCATGAGCTTGAAAGAAATGTGAAGTTCTTCTCTTCTCACTCTTCATATCAGACTTCTTCAGTACAGCTTCATGTGACAAGTGCCTGTGAGCACTTTACTGGGACCTCCCACCACTCCACTTCTGTGTAGTGGATCTTTCTGAACACCTATTCATTTTGACTTATGCTATAATGATATTTTTTTAATTAATTGGATCAAATTTGTCACAAACTTTCTTGTATGTTCTGGTTTTTTAAATTTTTATTGGTTATTTTATCTATTTACATTTCAAATGTTATCCCCCTTCTGGGTTTCCCCTCTGAGAACCCCCATCCCTCCCCTGTCCCCCTGCTTCTATGAGGATGTTCCCCCAGTCCCCACACTTCTGCCTCATCACCCTAGCATTCCCCTGTGCTGGGCATAGTACTACCTGAAGACCCAGTTCTTCTGCTCCTGGGCATATACTCAGAATGTTCTGTATAATTTTTATAGTAGTATCAGCATTTTAGAGAGTAGTATAGAGTAAAGGGTTCAGGATTAACCAACCAAGAATGATTCTCTTGTTAGGTCAGCTTCTGTCTCATGATTCCCCTTCTACTTATAATGTGTTACTATTATCACTAGAATGATCTACTCAGCCAGAGTTAAACTGTTTCACAGTAAACATTCAAGACCTATTTCCTCCTTTCTGGCCCACCCTCCCACCAGTCTCATCTTAATTGACTTCTCCCCTCTTTTCTCAGAATTCTGAGATCCTTGCCCTTCATAATTTGTGATATTTGTTGCTCAGTTTGAATATTTCTTCTGAGACTTGGCTGGAGTTTGCCATGTCAGCTCTTTTTGCCTTTTGCCATTTGCTGGAGAGCACCTAGCCACAATTTCTGGTCCAAACCACTGTTCAATATTTTTCAGAGACTCTGGATATTGAGACTAAACTCAGATATATTATTGCTGAAATCACATTTGTCTTTCTTGAGAAAAAAAAAAGAAGCAGGTTCTCTAAAACACTAAATGAAACCCGTAAATGCACTGCATATTATCCTTATTGATGCATAAACCTTGTATAGCATGATTTTACAAAACCACATATCATTAAGGTATTTTCTGGCTACTCACTTTCATAAATAAAATCACCATTTTTTGCCAAGAAATGGGGATTATATAAAAATAGCATTTTATGTAATAACATTTTATGTCATTCAAAATATATTTATCCATTGTAGAATCTGGTATGAGTGTCTGAAGTCTATGCTAATGATGTTTGTTTATATTTGGCTACTGAGACTAAATACAAATATTGTTCACTGATGATTCTAATTCAGTATAACTAGCCAAGTATTTTTTTAAATTTATTCACTTTCTGTATGTGTATTATTTGTCTCTATATATGAGCATCACATATGTACCTGGTACTTTCAGAGGTCAAAAGAAAGATCAGATAATCTGAAACTAAATTTAGGGGTGGTTATATGCCATGCTATGAATGCTGGTTAGTAAACCTGGGTCATCCAAGAATGTAATAACAAGTGTATTTAACTGCTGAGTCATCTTCTTAGCCCAAACCATATAATTTTTAACACAGAACCTGAGTTAATCACCAAGTATAGAGCTATAACACTGAAGTACACAGATACTGTATCTAAGTGCAGCAGGTATTCAGAGGGTATTTACTTAATCTCCCACGCATAGAAGCCAGTTGTATGTCAGAGATCTGAATAGGGCTACTAAATGTCTGTATTTGACATTGCAAGAATTCTCTAGTTAAGCATGTTTCATATGCACATAGGTAAAAAATGCCCTAGCCTGCTTTCTGAGTTTGTGCAGTGGGAAGATTCAGGAGACCTCCACATACTCCCTGTCCATCCATCCTTCTTTCTAGAAGAACTATCACTCTCATATGTCTTCTGAAAAATTTTTTTTCTAGGAACCCACTCATATAGCTCAGTCTTGCTCAGTGGACGCTCAAGTAGATAGATAGAATTTTTAATTTCCATCATGATACAAAGAAATAAGAACACCATTAGGTAGACAATCAGCAGCACATTCAACAAAATAGCTTGTGCTTGGTAAGCACGATTCTTAGAATAAAATGCTAGCATTGACTTATTATATGCAGAGTAATGTCCTCTACCAAGAAAAAAAACATAATTATAATCTTAAGAAAATTAAATTTAGGACAGGAGAACATTAAGTGGAAAAAATAAAAACACTTGAAATAATGAAATTATACAATAGAATGCTTTGTCAACTTTAAAATATTAGAAAAATATCTAAAGTAAAGAGTTATATGAATAATCTCCAAATTAAATGTCTTGTGATTCTACACTCACATATTATTGAAAAGTGTATAACGTTTGACAGTACTAAACACACACAAAGGGGGGGGCTAGGTTCTCTTATAAACTTATTCTTACAAATGATCAGGAAGTTGCTTAAGAGTTACTGAATAGACTTACAATAGTACTCAAATCTAGACAACTTAGAATTTAGATGGCTGATAAGTGTAGAAAGACATATATTTTTCTCTTTGTAATACTCTGTATCCCGGACCTCAAGCTGTACTACAAAGCAATAGTGTTAAAAACCGCATGGTATTGGTACAGTGACAGGCATGTAGATCAATGGAACAGAATTGAAGACCCAGAAATGGATCCACACTCCTATGGTCACTTGATCTTTGACAAAGGGGCTAAAACCATCCAGTGGAAAAAAGATAGCCTTTTCAACAAATGGTGCTGGCTCAACTGGAGGTCAACATGCAGAAGAATGCAAATTGACCCATTCTTATCTCCTTGCACTAAGCTCAATTCCAAGTGGATCAAGGACCTCCACATAAAACCAGACACACTGAAACTAATAGAAAGGAAACTAGGGAAGAACCTTGAACATATGGGCACAGGGGAGAATTTCCTGAATAGAGCTCCAATAGCTTATGCTCTAAGATCAAGAATAGACAAATGGGACCTCATTAAATTACAAAGATTTTGCAAGGCAAAAGACACTGTCAAAATGGGACCTCATTAAATTACAAAGTTTTGCAAGGCAAAAGACACTGTCAAAAAGACAAAGCGGCAACCAACTAACTGGGAAATGATCTTTACCAACCTTACATCCGACAGAGGGCTAATATCCAATATATACAAAGAATTCAAGAAGTTAAACTCCAGAGAGGCAAGTAACCCTATTAAAAAATGGGGTACCGAGCTAAACAAAGAGTTCTCACCTGAAGAATATCTAATGGCTGAGAAGCACCTAAAGAGATGTTCATCATCCTTAGTCATTAGGGAAATGCAAATCAAAACAACCCTGAGATTCCATCTCACACCAGTCAGGATGGCTAAGATCAAAAACACAGGAGACAGCAGTTGTTGGAGAGGATGTGGAGAAAGAGGCTTTACCTGCATGCAGTAAGGACACATGCTCCACTATGTTCATAGCAGCCTTATTTATAATAGCCAGAAGCTGGAAAGAACCCAGATGTCCCTCAACGGAGGAATGGATTCAGAAGATGTGGTATATCTACACAATGGAATACTACTCTGCAATTAAAAACAATGAATTCACGAAATTCCTAGGCAAATGGTCAGATCTTGAAAATATCATCCTTAGTGAGGTAACCCAATCACAAAAGAACACACATGGTATGCAGTCACGGATAAGGGGATATTGACCCAGAATCTCGGAATACCCTAGACACAATCCACATATCAATAGATTTCTAAGAAGATGGAAGGAGAGACCCCTGGTCCTGGAAAGACTGGATGTAGGGGAACGCCAGGACAGAGTAACGAGAGGGGGTTGAATGGAGAAAAGAGGGAGGGAAGGGGGCTTATGGGACTTTCGGGGAGGGAGGAAACGGGAAAGGGGAAATGATTTGGAATGTAAATTAAAAAATAAAATAAAATAAAATAAAAAAATTAAAAAAAATACAAAGTGACAACCAACTAACTGGGAAATGATCTTTACCAACCCTACATCCGACAGAGGGCTAATATCCAATATATACAAAGAACTCAAGAAGTTAAACTCCAGAAAGGCAAGTAACCTTATTAAAAAATGGGGTACAGAGCTAAACAAAGAGTTCTCACCTGAAGAATATCTAATGGCTGAGAAGCACCTAAAGAGATGTTCATCATCCTTAGTCATTAGGGAAATGCAAATCAAAACAACCCTGAGATTCCATCTCACACCAGTCAGAATGGCTAAGATCAAAAACACAGGAGACAGCAGTTGTTGGCGAGGATGTGGAGAAAGAGGAACACTCCTCCACTGCTGGTGGAATTGCAAGCTGGTACAACCACTCTGGAAAGCAGTCTGGCGGTTCCTCAGAAAACTGGGCGTGACACTCCCGGAGAATCCGGCTATACCACTCCTGGACATATACCCAGAGGCTTCCCCTGCATGTAATAAGGACACATGCTCCACTATGTTCATAGCAGCCTTATTTATAATAGCCAGAAGCTGGAAAGAACCCAGATGTCCCTCAACGGAGGAATGGATTCAGAAGATGTGGTATATTTACACAATGGAATACTACTCTGCAATTAAAAACAATGAATTCCCGAAATTCCTAGGCAAATGGTCAGAACTTGAAAATATCATCCTTAGTGAGGTAACCAATCAAAAAAGAACACACATGGTATGCAGTCACTGATAAGGGGATATTAACCCAGAATCTAGGAATACCCTAGACACAATTTGCATATCAATAGATTTCTAAGAAGATGGAAGGAGAGACCCCTGGTCCTGGAAAGACTGGATGTAGGGGAATGCCAGGACAGAGATGCAAGAGAGGGTTGAATGGGGAAAAGAGGGAGGGAAGGGGGCTTATAGGACTTTTGGGGAGGGAGGAAACAGGAAAGGGGAAATGATTTTGAATGTAAATAAAAAAACTTAGAAAATAAAATAAAATTTAAAAAAAAGTACAAATGGGAGGTCTTACAAAATAAATGCAGAAACAGAATTAAAAAATATACTCTCTACTTTCTGAATTTGATGTTATATAAACTTACTACCCATGAATATGCAGTTAATTTCTAATAATATATTTATGTATATAAATAAGTATACAAATAAATACTGATATTATCTGTAAATATATTGTAAGAATGAAATGAGAGAGAGGAAACTTGTGACAGTAACAAGAATCCTCTTACTGTACAAAATCAGAGTAGCAGCCAATCCCAGCCATGGTTAACTCTAAATGATAGAAGCATAGTGTTATCCCATGATCGTTTGATGGTATGTGTGGCCTAGAGCTGATTAGTGGGAAATTACTTTTTCTCTTCCTTTCTGCAGAAGACAGTCTCACTATAAACTTGTTATTTCCTGATGATCAGTAGAGACAGAAAACTCTCAGATACAAGATCACACACAACTTTTTCCCACCAAGGGAAATAGCAATGCAGTTTGAAGATTTTGCCAAGAAATTTGATCTCTGTTCAAAGTGTGAGATATCATTTCTCCAAGGAATCCTGGAATTTGGGATAATTTTAGGAGTTTAAAGAAAAGAAATAAAAGTATTCTACATCCCCTATTGGGAGTACATTCCAGAGGTCAAGATATGATATCGTAAAGTAGTCGAAACAACTTCACTCTATTCTATTTTTGTAAGTTTTCTCCTGATTATATTCACCCTTTCTCCATTTTTTTTTCTAGATGAAACTCTCCGCCCTCAACTTTGTGCCCTATTTTTTTTTAAAAAATTATCAAGTCCAATGTGTATTTCCCTTATATTCTCAGATACACATCCTTCCACTGGAATCTTGTAGTTATATGTGGTAGACATTTTATTGTGGAAAAAGAACTATATTTAATGGTAGCTACAAAACATAATGAAATGAGGATGTAAAATGCCTGCTATTTTTTTATTGCTTCTCAAATGTTGACTGTTCAGCTGCAGAACACATTCTTCCCCCACTCTTGAGTTCTCAATTCGTTATTGTTAGCACACTTCATTTCTACTCAGCCACTCTAAGGTCAGCAGTATCTTGAATCTTGAGAAAAAAATCCTTTGGTTTCTGGGACTTTACAAATGTAATTTAATTGACTTATATCTTGACCTCCAAACTAAAGCTGTGAGATTACATTGAAGAGATGTATAAAATATCCAAAATTCATTCACAATCCCCCACAGAAACCAGGTTTGCTGCACCCATGCCCTAGTGAGCTTGCTCCTTCCTGATGAATGTCAGGGATTGTTGAGTAGCTTTAACAAGTCACTGGACACAATGTGCTCATTAAATTAGCATCATTCTTCTGAGCCAATGGGTTTGTATCTCCAGCTAAGAGGATGATGGGAATCTTCTTCTTGGAAAGACTTGAAAGCTGTTACTTGGTCTGGAGGAAATTAGATTTATTATTAATTAATAGGCCTAAATTTATTATGAACAAGAGTAGTAAAAAAGTGTCTCTGATTGGAATGATGGCCAGAAAGAATTAAGCAAGAGGTTAAAAAACAAAGGCTTGCCTGTGCTTAGTGGCTTAGGAAAAATTCTTTACTTTTATTCTGTCTCAATATAACTTTGCAAATGAAGCATAACTTTTGGATAACAAATAAGTATATTACTTATATTTATTATACCTTGATAGGAGCATTATGTATATTATATAGATTATAGATTTATGTTTTTATACAGGGTCTCACTCTTCTGGAACTTACTATGTAGACCAGACTGGCCTCAAATTCACAGAGCCTCACCTAACTTTGTCTCCTATGTGGTGGTAATAAAAGTGTATGTCACCACACTGAGCTTATAGATTTGTTAAATAGAATGATTTGCTTAGCATATATTTTTGAACAGCAAAAAGTTAAATACATTGAGATAAAGGTTGCTGTTGAGCATAGAAGTGAAAGAGTCTCATGCCAATTCATAGAGCATTTAGGTATCAATAATTATTAGTTGTCCTATCTACTCAGAAAATGAATTCCCAAGCAAAGGTCCTCTCTGGCTCATCAATAATATTTGGGATCATTTTCATGAGGGAATTCTGAGCTCAGGAGAGGAATGACACAGTGTAAATTCAAGGTCAAATTTTACTGTATTTGTTATTACTGTAAAAACCGAATCATCCCTGGATAGTCTAATCAAATTGAATTTTCTGTTCAAGGGAGGCTTCCAAAAATACCTTTAAAAAATCTTTTATATAGGCATATATTATCAGTACTAATCTCTTTCCAGTCATAGAAAAATGAAGACAAAAAAGTTTTTAATTACTCATTATTTTATAAAAGCTTTTGTTTTATTTTAGAAGAAATAATATTAAGTGGAGAAAATGAAATAGATGACTTACTTTTCCTTACTCTGCCTAATGACTTGTCCTGTGACCTTGAGAATCTCCCATCCCAGGACTCCACCTTTTCTGAATCAGAGAAGGCAGCACATGTACAGCTCATCCTCCCAAGCTGCAAGGAGCTTCACATCTGCAAGGGAATGTGATTGTGTATCGGTCAGTATTCAGCACAACAGGAATATTAAAGGTTCTGTGCTTTGAAAAAGCCAATGAATTTAATATGTACCAACCTAGATTGTAGCCTGAGGGTGTTCTATGTTTGATTCATTTTAGAAGGTTTTGCTATCATATTAAATTTTTAATAAGTTACATCTGTTGCCTAAAAGGCTGATTTAAAACTCATATCTGCCAATAATCAAAAGTTTTACCTTAGGTTTCAGTGTTGTCATTCTGTTAGATGTCACATAGCGGAGACCTTTCATATCCTAAATGTCACATTACACAAACTATAATCCTCATTCTCACTAAGAGATCAGCCACTACCCCAGTTCTTGTTTCTTCCTAATTATTCAGAACTTCCTTCTTGTTTTACACTTTCACAGGGAAGGTGTGTAAGGCCCTTTAAAGTCATTGCTTACTTTTCTGTTCCCCTTTTAGAAACCATTTTAGCCCATCAGTTTTGTTGTAGGAACAAACAAAAACTGATGGAATTCAATTTTAAAAAGACCTAACATCTGAGAACTTGGATATGATCAGACACTATGTCAAACAATGAAGATAAAAATGGACTTTGTATCATTTGTGTTGCTTTTCCATAGGGAAAAAATAAGAGAGTAAATAAATATATGATAATAAACTAACATTTTCAGTAGAGTTGTGAACCCTCTACTAACATAACATACAAAAAGAATTGACAGGAGTGGAAGAGAATCTATTTGAAGAATTAAATGACATTTATCAGTTTAAGAAAGCGGGGACACATCGAGTTTCATGTTGGTGGAAGAATGTCCATAAAGATATGAACGTCTTTTTTTTTTCATTTTCTCAATTTTTAAAGACACCATGTATGCATGTATGTGCATATGGGTGCATATATGGGTGCATTCCTGTGTGTGTGTGTGTGTGTGTGTGTGTGTTTATATGATGGAAAGAAAACTGTCTCCTACAAGTTCTCCTCTGGCCTCCTAGAGATTAAATTCAGGTCATCTCTTTGGCAGCAATCTCCATTACACACTGCAGCATCTCGACAGCCTGTGAATGAATTTCAAGAGGATGCTTGCCCTTCGGTGTTCTCAGAGTTCTGCGGATGAAGGAGGTGCATGATGCGTTCAGTCACAGTGTGAAAGACATTCTATGACACTCTCTAAAATAGAGTTTAATATGATAATAGCTATAGAAAACATTCAAGACTCAAAGGAGGAGAATGACACGACATGCTTCAGAAATTTGGTTCCTATGAGCAATTGACAGTAAAGGTGGATAAATAATGCCACTAACAGAACATGATCAGAACTAATGTGAGGTTAAGTGAACTTGAAGTATACATTGTAAATTAAAAGCCAATGGTCTAAATATACCAATTTAAAATTTGACATTCTGAATGGATAAAAGCAATATTTAAGTATATGTGACCTACCAGATTGACAATAAAAAATAACTTGAAGTTAAGGGATGGAGGAAGACACATTAGTTAAAGACTACTAAAAATGGAAATGAAGGTGTTTATACAAATTTCTGACAAAAATAAATTTAGGAAGAGGGAAAGTCAGGGATAGTGATATAAACGGTTGATATGGGAAGAAAGCAACAGATCTCATGTTGTATGCTCCTAAAAAGAGCAGAACATCAAAATACCCAAGACAAAAAGCAACTGTGCTACAAGGAATAACGAATAAATCTGTTATCCAACATGGAAACTCCAAAACTCCTTTACACAAAATAAACAGTCTTTCAAGACCAAAATTTATTAAAGATATCAATGAAATTCATTTACATGATTGGCATCTACAGATTGTTTCAGGCAATGACAAATAATCACTTATTTGTCTCAGAACAGTCACCAAGATAAGCCACAGCTTATGCCATAAAAATAGTCATAACCAGTTTAAAAACTAAAAGTCGGACAGTGTCTGCTCTCACCATACAACAGGATTAGCTAGACATCAATATTAGAGAGATAGAGAGAAAAATCTACCTTTCTATGCCAGAGATCAAAGATCTATTTCTAGTTAACAGAGGGGCCAAAAAATCTCATATAATAAGAAGTATATTTTCTAAGAATTCCTAAAAAATATACTCAAAGAAACAGAGTAGACAAATATTTATCTGGAGTTAGTAGCAGTGCCTGTACTTTGTAAGAAATGGGAAGAAGCTGAAAGGAAGCAAACTTTCAGTTATAAAATCGGTAATAGAGAATTCACTTACAGAGTCCTAACTTTTCTTAAAGACAACAGAGTGTACAATTTTGTATTTGTGAAGAAAGATCTTGAATATCCAGCTGTCCTCACACACAAAAGAAAACTGTAGATAGTGGAGGACATATAATTAACTTTATACAGGTAATCATTTCCCAATATCCTCACATCAAAACTTCATTGTATATGAATTGAATATATGCAATATAGTTTTAAGTCATATATCTCAATAAATCTTAAAATTATGTTAATATAGTTTGAACCAGAATAAATAAATACACAACTTATCATAATTATGAGATGCAATGAATTCACTAGTTTCGAGAAATAACTTAGTTTTTACATTATGAACAAGGAAGCAAAACCAATAGCCTAAGAAGCCAACTTAGGAAACAAGACAAGGAAAAACACAGTAATGGAAATGCAAGCAGTGAGCAGATAACAACGTACCAAGTAATAGAAGTTTGTGCAAACCACATACCTGGCAAGGAGTTTGTATTTAAAAAAATATATATACACAAAAAAATAGCACAACAATTAAATAGGCATTTCTCAAAAGCAGACAATCTTCTCTAGCAATCAAGTACATGCATATGAAAATCCTAAAGAGCTAAGACTCACCCCTTTTACAACAGCCCTTATCTAAACCAAAAGGAAATCAATTGTTAGCAATAATATATAGAAAACGTGATATTTGCCCACATTTTAATATTATAAATTATTAAGGCTATTAGGTAAAACAGCATTGATAGACTTTTAAAAACTAAAAAAATCCTAACTGCCATAGTATATGACAATTCCACCGCTAGGTAAAAAGTCACCTGATTGTGGCAATAAGACATATGCATTCTTATATGCATACAGCACCAGTCTAAGTATTCAAGAGACAGAAAGATATCAGCGAATGTGTGATTAAGAAAACGTGGCTCATGACTCAGTCATAATAGAACAAAACCTTGTCCTTTGAGGCAACACAGACACTGTGTTCAGTGAATAAGGAGGCACAAAGAATGAAGAACCACATGGTCTTCCTCATATGTAGAGTCTAAAATGATTAATCCTTGAGATACAAAGAGAAACAGTGGTTATCAGAGACTGAAGAGAGGGACAGGGACAGAGTACTAAGGAAAGCTTGATCAATGTGCCCTAAGTTGTTGTTAGAGAGGAACAAGAAATATGGTGTTCATTCAATCACCAGAGGGTGACCACAAGGAGCAGTACCATACTGTATGGTTTAAGATTCTAAATTTTAGTCCCTGGAAGCTTTGGGGGTACTGGTTGGTACATATTATTGTTTCTCCTATGGTGCCGCAAGCCCCTTCAACTCCATGGGTCCTTTCTCTAGCTCGTCCATTGGAGGCTCTGTGCTCAGTCCATTGGTTGGTTGTGAGCCATGGGTATTTTGATTCCCCCTTCTAAGAAGGACCAAAGTATTCACACTTCGGTCTTCCTTCTTCTTGAACTTCATATGGTTTGTGAATAGTATCTTGGGTATTCCGAGCTTTTGGGCTAATATCCACTTAATAGTGAGTGCGTACCATGTGTGTTCTTTTGTGATTGGGTGACCTTACTCAGGATGATATTTTCTAGTTCCATCCATTTGCCTAAGAATTTCATTAAGTCATTGTTTTTAACAGCTGAGTAGTACTCCATTGTGTAAATGTACCACATTTTCTATATCCAGTCCTCTGTTCAGGGGCATCTGGGTTAATGGAAGGACCCATGGTTCCAGCTGCATATGTAGCAGAGGATGGTCTTTACAGACATCATTGAGAGGAGAGACCTTTGGTCCTGTGAAGGCTCAATGCCCCAGTGTAGGGGAATGTCAGGTCAGGAAAGTGGGAGGGGAGTTGGTAAGCAGGGGGACAGGGTATGGGATAGGGGGTTTTCAGAGGGGTAACAAGAAAAAGGGATAACATTTGAAATGTAAATAAAGCAAATATCTAATTAAAAAAAGCTGTAAACTTGTCTTAGATTGGTTTTAACAATAAATATTTAAAACTTCAAAAAAAGATTCTAAATTTTAAAAAAGGGGTTTTAACTCAATAAAAATATGCAAAGACAAATACATTTAACATGACTTAAGCATGTATTGCCAGCATGTGTTGAAATGTCACATAATACCCTGAAAGTATTCAAATATTCATATTTCTTATATACCAGTTAAAATTCTAAAAATATAAACAATATTCAAACTAAATCTAAATAAATTGGGGAAAATAGAAAAAAAATGCAGAAACTGGTGAAATTTTGAAAAATCAGAAAATCCAATAAGCTGCACACTTCCTCTTTGGAAAGATTACTAAAATCAGTAAGCTTTGGCCAGGATGATAGTAATAGACAGAAAAATTATCAATACCAATAAATAAAAAGAGTTGTCATTAAAGAGTCCAATTAAAACATAATCAAGAAATATTAGTAGTGAACAGAAGCCAAAAGTTTATAATTAGACAATATGAAACAATTACTTGAAAAATACAATCTACAAAACTTTCATGAGAAGATATAGAAAAACTTAATATAATTATATTTATTAAATAAATCAATTAAAATATACATTTCTAAGCAGAAAAACCCCAAAATGTATGAACAAATAATAATATATTTTTTATATTTTGTGATTATGACCATAAAAATTGTCAACTAATATAAGCAAGCTTAATCTAATTACATATAATTATTTAGAACTGTTATTTATCCAAATACATTAAACATTTAGAAGTAAATTATGCAAACAATTATCAACAAACCAGAAAATGAAAAAGTCAAAAATCTGGTCAATTCATATATGAAAGTTATGAAAAGGAAAAAATAAAACTGTTCTGGTTGGTCCATAGCTGTCATGACCATGTTTATAGAAACCTTGAAAACACACAAACACATACATACATACATACATGCATGCACACACACACACACACACACACACACACTCACAGTCCTAGAACTTGTACGCAATATAAGCAACAATAGCAACATTGCAGAATGAAAAATTCATATCTAAAAGTTTAATTTCTTTCCTATGTATCAACTGTAAAGTGATTAGAATTTAATATTAGAAGAAATTAGAATTTTAAACACAGTATCATTTTGGTTTGTGTCATAAAATAGTTATGCATTTATAAAGATATGTACAACTCTTTAAAAATTATTTGTTTTAGTGTTTTCTCTACAAATATGTATGTGCCCCGAATGTGTGTCTGGTGCCCATTGAGGCCAACAGAGCAAGTCAGATCTTCTAAAAATGAAGTTACAGATGCTTTGAAGTTACTGTGTGGGTTGAAAAACTTAAACTTGTGTTCTCTGAAGGAGAAGTAAGTTTTACTCTTAAAAAGTTTTTCTCTCATTTTTTCCACATTCCACATATGCAAAACAAATTTTTCTGAAGAACAATTCGAAATTTTGATGAAAGTTATCAAATAATAGATATAGCCCATGGCTTGAATTGTATTTTTGTGATCCTACTATTTTCCAAAAAATGATATGCATTCAGTAGAAATCTTGCCTCAAACTCTAAATTGGGATTTGTCACTGAACTAATGATATATGATATGAGACTCTCCAATAGGGCTGAATCTGCAGCTTCAGTCAGTTACATTAACTACTCTACACTATTCCTTAGATGTGAGATTCTTGAATAGATATGTAATATGTATTAAGCTCATTATCGACTTGCATTTGCATTACTAAGATATAACTCAAGAGCACTTCAATGGAGAGAGAAACCATGTTTATGGATACTGAGAATCATTCTTGTCAAAGAGATCAGTTCTGCTCAGTTTGATCTATATATTCAACACAGCTCCCAATCAGAAATCTGCAAGGTTCTATATTCATTATTTGTTCAAAATGCTCAGAAAAGGTGACCTTTGAGTTCTCATCCCTAACAAGGACATCTCTATCATTGCCTCCAGGGCTCGGAAAAAGAGAGGAGGAAGGAACTTAAGAGCCATAGGTAGGGATTTAGCACTGTGTAATGCTGTCTTCAGAGCATGGGGAGGCCATTATACTTTTGAACGTTATCATCATGAATGTGAGGGAAGCTCACTAGAACCAAGTACTGATTGAGGAGAATCTGTCAGTCACTTCATAATTTCTGCAGGAGAGGGATATTATTTCTTCAATGATCTAGCCACTGGAAATTGTCTACATTTTCATAAATTTTGAACCCACACACTCATACAAGCAACCATAATGAAAGTCATGAAACACATGAATGTAAAAGGAGTAGTAGTTGAGAGAAGGAAGGAACTCATTGAGAAGGAGACAAGAAAAAATATTAGATTAGAAAGTCACATGATTAAAAGACTGTATACTGTATGAGAATATAAAAAATTAAATAAAAAACAAATTAAAAACAGAAAGTTTCTTTCTGTATTTTGATGATTCCAAAGTTCCTATGGAGAGAGCAAGGACCCAGAATAGCCAACTCAAGAGGAATGTAAAAGCAATTCAGGATGACTGACATGGCCTAACTTCATAGCATATAACACACCAGTAGTCAAAAGAAACAAACAGGTGGATAGAATAAGTCAGAGCCCAGAAATGGTCACAAATATGGACAAGTGTCCTTTGACCAAGGTGCAGAGACAATGTAACGGGGGGAGTCATTTCATTAGCTAGCACTAGAACTGCTGGACACTTAATCACCCAAAGGGAATGGTTACCAAAATTAATCCAGAACCAACTTCAATACTTCTCACAAGAATCACCTCAAACAGATACAAGTCTAAAATAAACTTCAAAGCTATAGAAGTATTAAGAGGAAACATTAGTTTAGCTGGGCATAGAGGTGACTTTTCTAGAAATATTATCTCAGTAATGATACAAGAAAGAAATAATTGATGATTTGGGTAATTTCCAGAGAATGAGAAGGCAGATTATGGCCTGTATATAAATAACTATTTAGTCAAGATAACTGATAAGGGACAATTGCTTGAAATGAACAAAAGCACTTAAATTTCTACAATAATCCAAAAAATTAAAGTATTGAAATTTTAAGCTCAGTTATTGCACCAAAAAATACATAGGTGTCC